>CM054060.1:14455829-15055829 GCA_028641055.1 Alopecurus myosuroides
CCCGTCAGGCCCCGGTGCTTTATTATGCTCCATTTGGAAAATGGCCTCCTTCACCTCCGTTCCGTAAACGGAGACGTTAGAAGAATATTTTCCTCGGGGGACACCTGAGGTATATCATGAGTCACTTCGTCTACTAAAGACACATAACTCTGATTATCATCGCCAAATAATTTCCTGTAGTACTCTGTTATATAAAATTTTAAGTTCTCCTGACCCACAATAGTTCCCTCATCCTGTTCGAGTTGGAAGATACGTTTTTTACGGTGCTTACCATTCGCTATGATATGAAAATATTTTGTATACTTCCCCCTTCCTGGATATGTTTCACTTTAGCCCGTTGAGCCCATTTTGATTTCCCTCGTCACGCATCAACCTTGCTAAACCCTCCTCCGCATCCTTCTTAGCAGCCCGCTCGGCATCACTAAGAGGTACACTTTCAGCCTTAATGTCCAGCTGCTCAAACCAACAAATATAATTTTTCTTCTTAAGCAACTTATATGCCCACTAAGATTTTTAGCCCACCCTCTGAGAAATTGACGCAAGTGTCTAATTTTATGTTGCCATCGTTCAATCGGAGACGAACCCGATGTTATTGATAGCCACTCCCTTTTATCTATCGCGAAAACCATCTTGAAAGTAACCATGAAAGTTCAAAGAGAAATTTTTCTTATTGCCTAAATGCGCCTGCTCTCCTGAATCCAACAACAGAGGTTTATGATCAGACCCTGATCTGCCCCAACGCATGAACAGAAACAAGGGGAAATTTTTGCTCCCATTGTATACTCGAAAGAAAACGGTCCAGCTTCTCAAGGGTTGGTATAGGTCTTCTACTAACCGTATATTGCCTGCCCGAAAGTCTTAATTCTTTTAGATCCAAACTTTCAATAATCGCGTTAAAAATGAAGGGCCATCGCGCATTAAAATTTGTCGTTATTTTTCTCTTCTTGCCTCCTAATGATATAAAATCACCACCCACAAGCTATGGTAATTCCTCATTTTCACAATATCCGTTATAGCTCCGATAAGAACTCTGGTTTTTTTGAGTCTTGTGCAGCACCGTAAACTACAACAAGACTCCATAAAAACCCATCTAACTTATTTCTCACATGAAATTTCGCAACAAAAAGTCCCAGGCAACAACGGTTTGCGCTGAGAGATTAACATTGTTAAACCCAATTAACATTCCACCTGATCGTCCATTAGGTGGTAAAGCAAACCAAGTAAATCCTCTACCTGCCGCTAAGAATTGTAGGAATTGAATAGAGAACGAATCCTACCAGTTTCCAACATGCTATGATAATCAAGGTTATACTCCTTTACAAACTCATGTACTGATAAGTGCTTGCATGGTCCCCAAAGCCATCACAATTCATATAACACCTCTCATTGTTACTTATAAATTTTCCTAATCCTTGCACTCCTTCTAGGCTTGGTAAAATTATTAATTGTTTTCTTCCGGTTACGTTTAACCAGAGAAACAGAAGATGATAAATGAGTACACCCTTGATCCGGCTCAATCTCCTCGTTAACCCAAATCTTCACTAAGATTAGTTGCAACCCCGTATAGCCAAACTATTATTCTCATTCTCACCATTTTGATTAAGATTATTCTTAAGAAACGTTAATGTTCTCTTTTTCTCCTTTTCTAAAAGCCCTGAAATAGTCATTCGTTGTTGTTCATGAGTTATTACCTAAAGAGATGCCTAGTCTATCAGCCCTAGGACATGATATCAGAAGTAGAAAACGATGTGAAAGAAAAATTAGCATATGAGCTAGTACCTTTAGCGTATGCCTCATCCTTGCGTGCCGCATCGCCTTGCGCACGCTCTGTTGTGGAAGATCCGCATCCACCTTAGCACAAAGCCGTGGGCTAGAACGCACCTCTCCAACGTCATGTAATCCACCAAAAGAAAGGACCTCCTCCTACGATGGTCTTCCTCCGATAAACATCCTTCCCCTCGACCCCAGCCCGTCTGACTTAGGGGAGAGAAATTCCTTCTCGGTGACGAATACATCCATAGAAGCCGAGCCTCCCAGCCCATTAAATTGATTCTTGTTCGTTGCTTCCAGCTAAACTCATGGGCCAAAGCCCCGTGGCAACAGGGGTACGTAACACCCCGTATCACCAGAGGCTAGACTCCCCTCGTTGTCAACATGTCGAGTAATAGGAGAATCAAAATCTCTGGAAGCTGAAACCGAACGTTACAGCAGCTGTCGGAATCAAGATATCCACGACAGCAGGATGGGCAGCTTCTGCCTGCCGTGAGCCTCGCTGCAGAACCACGGCAGCCTGCCGCGCTCCACAACTGTCTGCACGCTGCAGACTCACTGCGCACCACGGCAGCGATTGGCCGCGCAAGGCTATCCGCGGCAGAGAATGGCACCGCGGCAGAGAAATGCCCCGCGGCAGCGCGTTTCTGGTCTGCCCCGAGCCTCGCAGCAGCAGAACGAGGATCCTTTTTGGCTCGCCAAGCACACTGTCGCAGGGGGAATCACCGTATCAAGTTGATGACCAATCTGAGCATTACCAATAGTCCATCGCTGATCTAGGACCCGTAGTTGTATCCACCGTAAGTACACAACTCTCAGGTACCGTATCCACCACGAAATCACTCGATATCTGTTTCATGAGTTCCTGCCTAGCCTTGATAAAAGAGGAGGCCACTGTGGGAGAGAGAACCACCCCTGATGTGAAACCCTTATGATTGCTCCCCACCCGAAGAAGAACTAGGGGCCTCTGAATTAGTTTTGTCACTGTTCACTCCCCCTTCAACAACATCATCCATCTTTTCCTTTTGCTTGCCCTTCTTATCAACATCACCATCATTATCATCACCCTTATCAACCACCATCTCATCATCCTCATCACCCACTGAGTCTCCACATTAAATTTGAGTTCATAAAATCCCGTCCTTGATGAATACCACCCATTTGTCCGGGGGATCAACGTATAGTCCACACAAACCAACATATATTCTCAAAACCCCATGTTTGCGAGTGTACTTCATATCCACTTTTATAGTTTTCCCAAACAATGAACCCAAACTCCATAAGTAGCAAAAAATCCCCCTATGAATGGGAGGGATATCGGAGACACGAATCCAAACCTCAGGTAGTGTCCATAATGGTTTCATCTCCAAGGCCCATGACTCCACCGTGATCACACAAGAGCTATTGGGAACGTGACAAGCCCCCAAAAACCATCATTCTCTCTAACTCTGTTCTCGAAGGGAAACGAAACTTTGAACTCATTCTCTCCCACCTGCAACACTTCCCATTTGATAACTCCTCAGTAGGCACTAATCTCTGAAGTTGAACCGCAATTTCATCCTCAGAAAGAGTTCCACCAGACACAGACAATTTAGCAAGTCTAGCTGAATCAATTTTGGCTTATAGGTCGCCGTTGGAATTGCCTCATAGAAAGTGAGTCTATCATCGATAAATCCATGAGTAATTACCTGTTGTTTAGCCACAGATAACAAATGACACTCATCCGGTGAATGCCCCGACCCTTCACAGTAGTCGCAAACTTTCAATAGGACATAGAGCACTTAGATGTCCCGGTGCCCCACACTGATAACTTTAGATTTTTTTTGGCCTTCTTAGCACCTTCTTCATGACCTTCAACCCCCCTAGTATCCTTGCCTTTGCTATTGGTTGGAACTGACTGAGTTTTTGGGACAAACACCGGGGCAAATGGTGGGACTTGAGGAGCTGCACAAACGTACAGCAGGGGCCGTTGCAGCCGGAGCAGTCCACAGTTGCACCACCCAGATACAGAACTCGGACCCCGCGGACGCAGCAGCAGAAACCTGCCCCGCGGAGGTAACTGAGCCCGCAACACCTCCGTTACTGACGAAGAACCGCAGCAACCGTTTCCTCCTGGACTCCGGCGGTTCGAGGGGCAGGGGGCTGATTCGCAGCAACCGCCGCCACGGCCACGGTAAGGGCGATGAATTCCGAGCTGGTTTGTTTCCGCGTCCGCCGTATGGACGATGGTAACCACCAGCAATGTTACCATAGCCTCGATTGAAACCCGCCCCAGGGTTGAAATTGCCAAATCCTCCATTGCCATTGCCAAAACCTTGCTCTCTGTTGTAATCGCCCTGGTTGGCCTGACCGCGCGACCAACTTGATAGTATCCGCCGTATCCGCGCCCAGCAAGGCCACCACGAAACGAGGGGGGACCGCGTTCATCCCGGCCGTCTCCCTGGCCACGGCCGCCGCCGTTATTCGCACCATCGCAGAAGGAACGACAGGCGCAGAGCGATGACAGTAATCTGAGACAAACCACCCTACGTACCGGCGGCTGCGACGTACGTAACCGGCGATCGTATGGGTTGGCCTCTGGCCCACTTCGCTTGCAGGCTTTCGATTATGCTCTTTGTAAGCCCAATAGTCAATACGGTACAAACAGCCCGTATGGCTACGTACCGTAGAAACATACGGTTTTTGTAAAGTGAGTCTCCGATCCGTATACGAAGGATCTCTTCTTCTCGCACTCCGGCGAACGAGGGCAGCACCCGCCTGCCGCATCCGAGGCCACGAAGGCGTTTAATACGGCGACGTCTCCTCTCAACCAAGATCCATTCCTTCGGATCGAAATCGTCAAGCCAGAATATCGAAGGCAGCATAGAAACCTTGATGGACTCCGCATTCCGGTGAGCCGCCGGGCATTTGAGACCCTCTCGACGCTCTAAGATTGGTAGCCAGTGAAGGAGACGTTACCTCATTACCTAGGATGATCTCCATCGCTGCCGGAGCAATCTTCCTCCGCCTTCTAGTCTCCTGCGTATCTCTCTGTCAAGTCCCTACCCGATGAAGGGGAAGGCGTGTGGCAGAGGTACTCGAGCCCGCCCTCCGGTGAGGCCACCGGAGACGGGTGATCCGCATCCTCGTCATCAGACTCGTCGGCGGCAAGGCACCAGAAGCGCCCACGAGGCCCGTCGGCCCGTGAGACGCCTATCGCCTGTCGGACATAAGATGGTCATTTTTTGTAAAACTGGATTACACTGCTGTCCTCCGTTCAGTTAAGATTCTCTACCTAGAGGAGTCGCTGATTGGCGGAGAATTGTTTTCAAAGCTTTGAGATGTTTCCCAGCTATTTCACAACCTACCATCAAGAATTGTGAGAACCTGGAACTTCTAACTCCTAAGGATGGAGGGCTCTCAAATCTCAGGATGCTCAAATCTTTTAGAGGATACCGTTGTGGGAAGTTGTTCTCTTTCCCTAAAAAAACAAAGAAGATAATTCTCTCCGTGGCCAATGGAGAAGTAGGTGGAGGAGCTTATGCCATCAAGCCTTTCCCTACTTCCCTCAGAGAACTCGACAATTTAGTTTTGAGCCAAGCATGGAGTCAATGGGCCTGCTCTCAAACCTCACGTCTCTCACCAGTCTAGAACTGATAAGTTGTGAAGAATTAACAATGTATGGGTTCAATCCTCTTATCACAGTCAACCTCAAGAAATTGCACATAGATACTATGTATTCGGATCAAGAGGGCATCTCTATAGCATGGGATCTGCTCTCAGAGATTGCAAGGAGCAAAGTAATGCAATCAGGTTCGTTCCTGTTGGAAGAACTTTTGGTGGATAGCATGTCGGCAGTGCTTACTGCTCCCATTTGCAGCCACCTCGGCGCTACTCTCCACACATTAGTGTTCAGTTATGATCAGCGGTTGACAACCTTCACGGAAGAGCAGCAGCAAGCGCTTCAGCTCCTCACATCCCTCCAATATGTAGAATTTCAAATTTGCCATAATCTGCAGTCCCTGCCTCAAGGGTTACGTGGCCTTTCTTCTCTCAAGGTACTACGTATCTGGATTTGTGAGAAAATCGTGTCCCTGCCACCCAAGGAGGGCCTCCCAGCCCGAGAGTGTTAATATGCGTAGCTTCTTTGACCTGACAGGTTACATGTTTCAACTTTTTTTTTTTTTTGAAAAGGGGGACTACATGTAACAGCTGACGCTACACACATTACTGGAATAGATGTAAGGGCATAAGTTGGAAATAGGCTTGCTGCTGCTGCTTCGGAAAGTGGGTCCACTTGTAAGAGGTCGGGTTGTATAAGGCAACAGAATAGACTGCCGTCCTGGGGGGATAACGCCCACCTGCTCGACGACCTCAGCAGCAGATTATACACGACGGCCAGATCTTCCGCTACATCGACGGGGACCTCGCCCTGTCAGAGGATCCCTCCAGGACACGCGCCGCGGAGTGTTCGGGGATGCTCAACCCTGGCGCCTCAAGATCCAGTGCCTCCTCCCCGCCGACGGCGTCAGTCAACCACAGGTGTGTTTCTATCTGATCGTGACGTACTGCTTTCAGCTGCTGTTGCTTTCTTGAATCCAGTAAACTCATCCTGTACAGAGTATTCACTACTCACATATCCTGTGCAGTGTTTTGAGTTCCCTGTGTATTTTTTTTTTTCCTCCATGAGCTCCCTGTGTAATTGAGGACCAAAACTCTGACTAGCCGTTCGTAATGCTATCCGACAATAATTCAGGATCTACCTTATAGAACCTTTCAAAGTGATTGGAAATTCTTATTTCAATGCAACTCCCTTTCAGGCACAATATGCGACTCTGTTTCGAAGTAGGCAAATTTCTATTTTCAATTACTCTATTTATTTATTTTTTTCTGCTGCAACCTATGTTGTACAAATACTTGCAATTCACAAACTTTCATGATTCACTCTGTCTACACGATTCAAACTAAAGTGTTAAGCAGACTCTAGACTTTGTACCTTATATCAGAGAAAAGGTACTTCTGCTTCTTTGTACAGTGAACCTGACATGAATCAGTAACCTGCAGGACTGATGAGGATGTGGTTGTCTCTAGGCAGGTAGCGGCGGCATTCCTTCTCATGGCAATGTGGCTCTCTAGGCGGGTAGCGGCGGCACCTCGACCGTGTTGTGGCCTGCACATTTTTTAAGTATCGGTTGTTCTGCATTCGACCACAGTTCAACAAAGGTCAGTTGGCCATTTTCTCAATCAAAGTGTCAAACCCTTGTGGGGTATGTTATCTTTCGGCACATGCATCACACTGACTTGTGAAGTTCGTTCCATCGTTCAGGGTTTCCTCTCAACTTCTGAACTCTGACCTAGAGGAATTCATGATCAAGGTGTACCATGAATCCTCTGGACATAGGTGGCACATGCTTCATCGAGTTTTCATTTTTCTAGCTGATTATGGAGTGAAACAGTCTGATATCGGCTAGTTCACTATGGAGAAAATTAAGGTAACTTACTGTTACGCAGCAGTGTTTTGCTGGTCATACCAATAAACCATTCGCTTGATTAAGTTCTTATTTTTGTTCAGCCCCATTAAACATATATTGTGAAGCGTAAAGTTGTATCTTGTTATTGGTCCAGGACTCCAGGGTCAAAACTGGTATGTATCGGTTTTGACGTATCAACTTCCTATCATTTGGTTGCATCTAAAGTTTCAATATACAGACTTCTGCGTAAACTCATGAACAATTGGATTTTTGTATCAACTTCCTGAATTATGCAGCAGTGGCAACAACTTTTATGTGTACACTAAAACATGGGAACGTGGATCTTTCCCTGACGATGTCGCCCTCCTCTATATGTTCTTTGCACCGGCAACAACAACTTTGCATGAAATGGGCTACTGGCATTTCCTCAATGTCTAGTGTATACTCTGCCTCTGGTGCCTGCCTGCTAGCTGCGTCCTCTGCCGCTCCAACTCGTATACCAACCTCACCATTTTCCACCTCCTCTGTGCCGTCTCGCGCTAGCTGCTCATCCACAACCACCTCCTCTCCCATTATACTGATGAGGGCCTCGTGGCTGGCCAGGCTTGCTACGAGTGATCTGTTTAGGACGTGTGCCACCGGGTGTGTTGATTGTGCAGCACCTCCTGGACACCTGCATCACCACGAAGCGCATCAGGTACTGGATGCTAATCATGAAACTCGTCATGCATATTTCCTAGTCACAAATAGTAAGTTATGTTTTTGTTCAAAAAAATTGTAAATTATGTTTGGTGCTGTCATTAGGCATGTGTAGAGCTCACCGCACAATACAATGTGAGACATCCAGTAACTCGGTAATTGGGGATAACATAGTGCTCCAGTCTCACTGATCATATAGTAGAGATTTAAGACTCAGAGTCATTTGTTCCCACATTAGTAACTATGAAATAATATGCACTACCTACATCATAGGTGCCAGAAAAAAGCTGCCATTTTACTTATGACCAACTAAGAAGAGTAGCGAAATTGTGCTTTTCTATTTGCCAGTTCTTCTACCTTGTCCATTTTTCTGACCTCAAGTACTTCATTACTACTATTCTCCAGAGCAGGTGCAACCAATGCTTACCGGTGAGCTCTCGTGGTAGGAAATTTTGCGTTGAGGTCCTACCTCTTGCATCCAAATAAAGGCGAAGCAGCAAAACCACAAAGGTCAGTTAGCCACTATTTTGGTCAAAAGTGGCAACCGGTCCCATGTGCCTTAGGCTTTTGTATTTGCAATGCATTGACCCGTGAACTTGGTTTGGTCGTCCAGATTTTCCGCTAACTATGCTCCCTGTTGACGAACCCGGAACTGAACAAGGCTTCTCTGGACGATAGGTAGCACATGGCTGGAGTTTCC
The DNA here is from genome assembly GCA_028641055.1 of Alopecurus myosuroides. Classification (NCBI taxonomy): domain Eukaryota; kingdom Viridiplantae; phylum Streptophyta; class Magnoliopsida; order Poales; family Poaceae; genus Alopecurus; species Alopecurus myosuroides. Next base: position 14,464,449 of record CM054060.1, read on the forward strand.
AACACAAATCATACCAAGGTACGTCTTCCTACTGCACGGCAATATTTTTTGTGCTTTCCGTGAGTTTATCGCCTCGAATCATATATTTCGGTGTGTCAAACCCTGCTGTTACATCATGGATAAGCCGAATCTTTCTAACAGCCTAACCTGTCAAGTGTATCTGCTTTCCGGCAGAGCGGCAACCGCGTCACCGCGTCCTTGTGCCTCTTCTACTACTCCTACTGAAACTTGTACGTCATGCTCGCCTTCTTCGAACTTGGCACCCCGCCTCTCACGTCATCGATGTGATCGGGCCCAACACCGAGCGGCTTGTCCACCTCTTTTTCGATGTTGATGAGGATCTGGTGGCTGATATGGCTCAGTTTAAGGGATCTGTCCAGGACGCTCGCCGGGCGGTGTGTTGAAGGTGCCGTGCCCAGACGCCAAATATCCGGAAGCTCCTCCTGAACGCCGGCATCACCGTCAAGTACAATCAGGTATTGGATGCTAATCAGCAAACCCATTGTGTATACGGTTACTAGTAACAGATAGTAAACTGAATCTTTCTGTTTCTACTGACAGCCTAACATGTCATCTGTCAATTTTCTTTGCAGCAGAGCGGCAACAACGTCCATGTGCACCGCATCCTCGCGCCTCGGGTCTGCCTACCCGCACGCTTGGTGTGTCCTATGCCGTTCTGCCTACTCTGATTCGTGCCTTAGACTCTGGCAACGCCCGGGCCCATTTCGCCGGGGTAATATGACACCGCGCGAGCGGCAGAAGACAGCAGCTCCACCACCATCCACATTCCACGCTCTGATGTTCTGCGCGAGTAGCACCATATGTTGGTATCCATCTGCATCTCTCAAATTGATAACTCACCGACACGAGCATGGGTTATCAAAACAAGCCATGGTTACTCCTCGAGTAGATAATATATTTGCAGATCAACGTTCTGTAGATAGTAAATGTGTCATACCGATGTTTGTAACACCAGGACACCGAAAAAAATGTCTGGACTGTCTTGTACCAAGACATCTCAAGGAATGCTACCTACGGGTCGTCCTGTATCAACAGGACGCTGTGCATATTGTGAGCCATAAAATGGATCCCCTGTCTTCTAAGTGTGCCTAACATTGAGTGAATATCTTTCAGAATCATACTCGAACTACCGTAGATAAATCTGTGCATATATTGCCACATTTTGAGGATACGTCCTTGATAGACGTATCGATTTCATAGAAGAAGAGCCGAAAATGCCGGGAAATACACCGCGGTCGACACAGACGTCGAGAACGCACTCCACCCACCCACTCAACGCCGACTACTCACCAACCCTCCACCTTTCTACCACTGGTAGAAAATAGGCCTACAGTCCCGGTTCGCCAGGACCATTAATCCCGTCCGGGCAACCGGGACTAGCTATGCGCGACTAAATGCCCCCCCCCTATAGTCCCGCCACTTACGGACCGGGACTAAAAGCCCGTCCACGTGGGCGCTAGGGGTCCGTTGCGGCGGAGGACCTTTAGTCCCGGTTCTTGTGGTTAACCGGGACTGAAAACCTGCGCAGGTTTAGGGTTTTAGGCCCCCTAAACCTGTTTCCTTTTTAATTTGTTTTGTTTTAATTTCAGTACACATATTCATGCATATATATATATATATGAAATATCAAACAAGGAGAATTCAATAGGAATATATAATATATATTCAATATCGGGTGACCATATATACAACCTCGAACAAGTTTCCATATTACACAATTAAAATGGACGAGCATACACAAATTCGCACAAGTTTCAAAGTACTTAGGGCTTATACATGCGTATAAAAGTCATCGTCGGTGGACGCATGGAACTCTCCTTTCTTCTGGATGACATGCCTAAGGAAAAATCCTGCTATTTCCTCTTGAATTGGTCGGAAGCGAGCTTCTGGAGTAAGCGCCCTCCGCAAGTTATTGAGACCCTTCCGCGTTACCTCGTCCTTCTTCCTCTCAGATATTTCTTTCCGTATGTTCTCACAGACATAGTATCCACATAGACCGGTCCCCGGTGGCTGCTTATCCACACCTTTGACCACATTTTTAAATTTTAGCGCATCTTTGAATTCACCGACATGTTGAAGTGAGAGCCGTCTCCAAACTCTAAAAGGCAAATAAAATTAAATGAATAAGGGAGTTATTAGCTTAGATGAACAAAAGAGACCGATCGATATAGAGCGCAAATGATTGAAAAATAATTACTTTTGCATCATTTTTCTCATGTCGACCCAAAGATCTGTATTTGAATTCATAGAGTCAATGATGAAAACTATGGACTTGTGAAGATCAATTTTTAGCAGAATCCAGTGGTACCTGCGGACACATTAGATGCAGAGTCATGCATAATTTATCGATTAACATACCATGCATGGAGTAAACAAAAGAGAATGGGAACATGAGAGAAACACTCACCCAAAATGGTAAGGAAATAGAATATATCTTTTGGATTCATGCTTTTTAAAAAAATTGTACAAGTCTTTCTCCACGTCTATGGGGTGACGTTCTAACATAGTTCCATTAATGATTTGTGGGTCAATGAACCCAACATCATGGATGAGTCTTACTTTGCATTCCCAAATCTTCAATCTGCATAATAGCGTACGGAACAATATAGTTAGGACAATATATATATATATATAGTGTAGGCAATGAAGAACGAGATGAGGTAGAAATAAATCACTTACAGAACGTAGCAACTCAGGATAGATTTGTCGAGCTCACGCATATTGAACAGCTGGAACAATTCACTCAACTCAACTGTTACAGAGTACTTTTTGGTGTGATGCTCCTCTGTATAATCCACATACACATATTCTTTGTCGGTAAATGTTATGAAATCTTTGTACCAACGTAGCAGACTTTGCATTAGTGGTGGTAGATCCTTTTCCTTCGCAGGCTCGACGAGAGGCCCTTTCTTCACATATTTTAATGCTACATCAGCCACTGGCATATCGTCCATGTCTAAAAAGGCACGAAGAGACATACCGGCCTCGGACGCATTTTGCATGGCAGTAGCTACAGTCAATCCCATTGCTGTCACAGCATTTATGACCTCGGGGTCCTGTTCCGGAGCGGCTTTCACTATGAGGGGGGATATCGATTGTTTACTCTGCATCCCGAGCTGGGCAACTTGTTTCCCGCTTTGTATCATTTTTGCTTTTTTTTTCTCCTCCTCCAATATTCCTGCTTGCTTACGAAGTTCAATATCATAGTCTTTAGGCAAATTCTTCACGGATTGGGACACTGTCGATAAAAAATCCGTAGCCCAATAGTCTACAATCGGAGGGAATACTTCCTTGGGCTCAGGCTCCTTTAGCGCCTTCAGTTTGCCCTTCCATTTCTCAACGTCAGCCTTCACGACCAATTTGGTTTCAGCATCACTAAGTTCCCAAGGCCTTGGGGTGAGAGGCTTCAGTGATGGCTCCGGTACCCGTGTGGTCTTAGGTACATAAGGGTCCGGGTTAATAGACCAAGAGCGGGTTCCCTTGCTGGCCGCCTGCTTCTGTTTCTTCGCTGGAGGAGGAATGGGGGGCGACGTCTGCTTATCCTCCGGAGGAGGAATGGGGGGCGACGTCCGCTTATCCTCCGGAGGAGGAATGGGGGGCGACGACGTCTGCTTTTCCTCCGGAGGAGGAATAGTGGGAGACGTCTGCTTTTCCTCCGGAGGAGGAATCGTGGGCGACGGCTGCTTAACCGCCGGAGGAGGAAGATCGGGGGACGGCGTCGAATGGCGTGAAGGAGGCGTAGGTGAACCAGCACTAGCACCACCACCACCACCAGCACCTGCACCATCGTAGGGGGGTGGACTTGTTATCCTTGGCGTCTCGCCTGGAAACACTATGTACTTCTTTTTCCATAGAATGAACTGGCGCTTGACATCTCCAAGTCTTCTCTCCCCTTCGGGTGTAGCTATGTCAATCTCCAGGTCCTCAAACGCTTGGACTATGTCTTCCACCGTGACACGAGCATAGCCATATGGAATGGGGTTGTTGTGATGGAGTGCTCCAGGTGTATAGGGTAAAGCACTGCCGGTAGCCACCTTCATGGAAATGTTCCCCACGGGATAATGCAGATCACATTCTTTCATCTCCTTTACGTCATCCACGGGGTAGTGAGGCTCCGGTGCACGACTCTCGATCATCGGTGCATTAGCACCTGCAGTCGGGGCCTCCGTGGAAGCCACGCTGCTTCTCCGCTGCTGGCTTCCGAGATCCGTTGCATGTTCTTGATGCGGCCCTGCAGCCGACGCTTTTTCTTTCTCAAGTATTCCCGCCACGACCTTCTTCAGGTCAGAAACTTCCATTGCAAGATTCGCCAGTTCATCTGCAGCCCGGTCCGTACCTCTCCTACGGCTTCTGTAACAGTACGGGTCACCCTCCTGGGAAAACCCTACTTTCCACGGCATTCTGCCTTTGCCTCGTATATGTCCTCCGTGTTCAGGATTTCCGAGGGCAACTGTCAGTTGGTCTCTCTCTCTGTTGAACGTGATCTTGCCCTGTTGAGCTTTGGTCATTGCGTCAACAAGTTCTTTTGTGGGAGCAAACTTTTTCTGCCGGTGAACACACTCCCCTGTCTCCGGGTCTAGCGATCCCCCATGCCCGTACCACCACATTTTGGCTCTTTCGTCCCATCCCTCTGTACCTAGACGGATTCCTCTTGCCCTTAGGCCGTCCTCCATTGCCTGCCACTTAGGCGCCGAAACGCGGTATCCTCCTGGCCCCATAACATGATGGTACTGTTTCTTTTTCGCATTAGCCTTATTTTTTGCCGACATTTCCTTGAAATGCTCCGATTTATGTTGCGTCACAAATTCTGTCCAATCATCTCTCAGTTTCTCATATTGTCCAGTGAAAATCGGAGTCTTGCCCTGGCTGACATATTCACGGAACAATTTTTTCTTGAAGTTCCGGAATGCTTCGGCCATCTTCTGAAGAGCGAACTCTTTGACTATCCTCCTCCTCTCACGTCCACCCGGAACGTCCTGACCGAATTCATCTTTTTTGTTGTATTCCGGAGGTAGAATGAAATGTGCAATAAGCTTTCTAAACATAATCTTTTTCGTTCTCTTGTCGACATAAGTGAAACCAACACGTGCTTTCTTTGGCTCCTTCCATTCCTGGACGGTGATCGGGACGATGTCTCTAACAATGACTCCGCATTGGTTGATAAACTTTGTGGTGTGCTGTAGGGGCTTGCCGATTTGACTGACTGATTCGATGGTATATATTTCGGAATCTTTCATCGCCTTGGATTTGCCACGCTTTGTCATACTAGATCCGACCGAGGGCTAAAATAAGAAAGAGAGTCGCGCGCGTTAGTCTTTGCAATTGGACCGAGGGCTAAAATAAGACCGAGGGCTAAAATATATACCTCGACGGAGGTGGTTGTTCTTTGCAATTGGAGATCGTCGTTTGTCGACGGTTGACCTCCGTCATCAATGTCCATTCCTTCACCTCCTTGATCATCGACAATGTCTGTTCCTTCTTCACCTCCTTGATCATCGACAATGTCTGTTCCTCCTTCACCTTCTTGATCCTCAAGGTTCAGATAAGAAGAGATTACATCATCGTCAATGTCTGTTCCTCCTCCGGCTATGATATCTAATATATAACCTTCAGCCACCTGTTCCGCCGTCAGGTCTCTATTGTCTACCATATGTCACTCCTGCAGACATGCATGTAGTAAAAATTAATTAAGTATATAGGAGACTTAGCAAATATTGTCGTAGAAAGAGGGAAAACAGATTGGTAGGGTCGCTCAAATGACTTGGAGAACCCCATAGCTAGGTTGCATTTGCTTTTCTGGTCATTTTGGTATATTATACTTAATATTCTGAATTTATTGAATTAAAACTTACTTTCATTATTTTAATGAATTTAACTCAAATTCAAATATGGTCTCATTTTAAACTTTGTCAAACATGAATGATAATGATATAAACAGATAGCTTACATTTTTGTGAACATTTTGCATATTTTTCCATAATTTTTGGAATTATAAATTAAAAGTTATTTAATTTAGAAGATTTAATTATGTTCTGTAATTCCATATACAGTGGGCCCCACGTGTCATGATGATGTCATTAAAAAAAACTCGTCAACACGTGGCCAGGTGACGTCATGATGACGTCACCCCTGGCGTCACACGGTGGCCGGCGGTGGCAGTTCAGGCTCTCGGGTCTCCGGCGATTCCGACGATTCCGGCCACGGGGGAGGGAACGGAGATGGGGAGGAGGCCACTGTGGTGCTCGCCACGGGGGAGGGACGGAGATGGGGACGAGGCCACGGCCACTGTTGTCTCGCCGGCGGCGAATCTGGCCGCGGTAGCGAGCGCGAGGGCGGCGCGTTCTCAGTTCGTGGTCGCCGTTCGAGGGCGGCGCGTTCGCGCGTGATTCGTGGTCTCCGTTCGATGGCGTTCGCGCGTTGGATCTAGGGCGACGGCGACGGCCCGCGGGGAACCTACCGGAGAGACGGCGACGGGACGGGGGCGGAGCAGGGTGGAGGCGGTGGAGAGAAGGGCTCGACGACGGCGACGGCGACGGCGATGGAGACGGCGCGGTCCTCTGCGCGGGCGACGGCGACGGGGCAGAAAGACGAGCAGGCGCCGGCGCGAGGGAAGAAGAGGGTTTGTGACTTAGAAAATTTTGGGGCAGGAAGGCATCGCACATATATAGTTCCAGCCTTTAGTCCCGGGTGGTGTCACGAACCGGGACTAAAGGTCCCCTGGGGTACCCTCCGCGGGCCTTTAGTCCCGGTTGGTGTCACGAACCGGGACTAATGGTGAAAATTTTCGCGGCTTTATCGTTCCCGCGCAGAACGAGCCTTTAGTCCCGGTTCGTGACACGAACCGCGACTAAAGGTGGTTATTCGAATAGAAATAATAGATGCGTGCAACCTTAAAAATACAAATAATATATCAGAAAATTCAGAAAAATAAAACTAATTCTTTTTCCAATCTTAAAAATACAAATAATATATCAGAAAATTCAGAAAAATAGAACTAATTCTTTTTCCAATCTTAAAAATTCCCATAGATAAAAAAGGCAGTACATAATGGCAAGAGTGGATCTAAACCTAAACGGAGAGCATAGATGCATGCATGATCTGATATCTGCTGCTAGTCATACTCCTGCCTAGGCCTACGACATGAGAAAATTCAGAGCCCAGGACTGGGCCTGAGGGTAGCGCAGGCGGGGGTTATCGCCGGCCCTGATGTAGTCCATGACGCTCTGTAGAGTCCGGCCGGACCACCATAGCCGACGACCGGCCTCGTGAAAGTTCCCAGGAGGCAGGCCGTCCTCCTCATACCTGGCGAGCGCCCTCTCACGCCGATTGATGAAGAAGGCATCCCAAGTATGTTGGTTATCGGGATGCCAGCTGGGATCTCTCCGCTGCTCCGGCGTGAGCTCGTGGTAGTAATGGTTCGTGATGGCCGCCCGACGTGCCACACCTTGAGGAAGAGGAGGGACCGGCACTCCTCCGGCGCTCAGCATCCAACCGGCGGGAACACTGTAGCCGGGCGGGCAGGGGTAGTTCGAGGCGGAAAGTGCCTCGGCCTGGTTGAATGTTAGAGTGGGTACGGTAGAAGCCATGAGAGAGTGGTGAGTTTGTATGTGTTTATGCCAATGGTGTGGCAATGCACATATATATAGCGAGAAGAAAACATCCCTTTAGTCCCGGTTGGGGACACCAACCGGGACTAAATGGGTTAGGGTTTCGTTTGGACCAATCAGATAGAATCACACGGATCGTGTGTTTCTTTAAAGCGCTTGTGAGTCGTTGGATCCGGGGTGTGTTTCTTTTGAGCTGTTGTGAGCCGTTCGATCAGGGCTACGGTGTGTTTCTTTCGAGTTGTTGTGAGCCGTGGATGAGGTGGTTTCTTAACCGTTGGATCAAAACCCTAGCACAACACTTTGTGAGCCAGAGGACCCTATATATAGCCCACCTTCATACACCGGTCAGTTCATCGAGCAAATACAAAACATCCGGATTCGCCATCATACGTCCTACCGTGCATTTGGTATGCATATTGCACTGAGTAGCCACGGTAGGGCTGTATGATGGTGATACCGATTGTTTTGTTCTACACCCCCCCTTTAACACATCCATCCATGCTTGGGTCAGTATTCACTTTGAGCTCGGGTAGTAATGTGCAACTATTTGCTTGGTTGTGTTAGGGTGGCGCGTGGCGCGGGAATTGTGACGCGTGGCGCGGGAGTTGCGACGCGTGGCGCGGTAGTTTGTGACGCGTGGCCAGGAGGGCGCGGTATAAACTGTCGCGCCTCGAGCGCGTCTTCTCCTCTCCACGCACCGTCGCGCTTCCACCATGCCTCCGAGGAGGAACAGCACCACCGGCTTCCGCGGCGTCCGAGCACGGCAGAACGGAATGTTCAGCGCAGATATCCGCTGGGGGGACGACCGCATCCCCCTCGGCACCTTTGCGACGGCGGCGGAGGCAGCCCGCGCCTGGGACGCGGCGGCCTGGCGCCTCAACCGCCCGCGGTCGCTGATGAACTTCAACGACTGCCACACCGTCTGGGAAGCGGAGGCCAGGGCGCCGAAGCCGCAGATCATCACTGCCGCCGACCACCTCCACCTCCGCCACCGCGCGTTTCAGGGCCTAGTCGACGCCAGGGAAGACCGCGTCGTCCGCGAGTATTACCGGAACAACCCGGGGGAGGAGAGCGCCGACGAGGAGCTCTGGCAGACCCGCGCGGGTCAGCGGGCGGAGCGCCGCCTCGAACGCCACCTCGCGTTAGATGCCGCTCGGGAGGCGAGGACGAGGGCGCTGCAGGAGCTTCGTCGGGCCGACCGCGCCGGCGAAGTCTGGGCCTCCGACGATCCGAGGTGGGGGCCTATCTCGGACATACCATCATGCACCTCCGACGACGACGAGGAGGTCACGGACGAGTTCGGCGACGATGATGACCCGGAGGAGGTCACCGACGAGTTCCCCGACGACGACGGCGAGGAGTAGCTAGTGTTCGTCTGTTTTCTCTTTTTAATAAAAGAATTTGCATTCCGGCGACACTGCGGCGCGCTAGCGCGTCTGTTTTCTGTTTTTAGTAAAAGTTTGGTACAATAAATTAATTAGAGATAATATAATTCAAAATGATCCATTAAACATGATCCATTCAACAAAGTTTGGTACAATAAATTATTACACATCAATTCTTCCCTTGTGTCCCCGCTTTCTTACGATTTGGACGTATCCATGGAGCATCCTCATCATTTAACTTAATGCTTGGGTCAGAGTTCACTTTGAAGGGCGGAATTTCACCAAACATATTATAATCTTCTGACATGTCTGTCTTGTCCTCCACTCCCACGATGTTTCTTTTCCCTGAAAGAACAATGTGACGCTTTGGATCATCGCATGATGCACTGATCGTTTTCTTATCTTTCCGTTTCCTCGGTTTGCTACTCATGTCCTTCAAATAGAAAACCTGAGCGACATCTTTGGCTAGGACGAATGGTTCGTCAAGGTAACCAAGATTGTCGAAATCCACCATTTTCATTCCGTATTGCTCGTCCACCTTTACCCCACCTCCTGTTAGCTTGAACCATTTGCACCGGAACAAAGGGACCTTAAAATAGGGTCCGTAGTCAAGTTCCCATATCTCCTCTATGTAACCATAATACGTGACCTTTTGCCCAATCTCGGTTGCTGCATCAAAGCGGACACCACTGTTTTGGTTGGTGCTCTTTTTATCTTGGGAGATCGTGTAAAATGTATTCCCATTAATCTCGTACCCTTGGAAAGTCGTGATAGTCGAAGATGGTGTCTTGGCCAACATGTACAGCTGATCTTCAACATCATTGTCATTCATTAAATGTTTTCGCAACCAACTGCCGAAAGTCTCCATGTGGGCCTTTCTAATCCATGATTCAGGCTTCCCCGGGTTGTTCGAGCGTAAAATATTCTTGTGTTGCTCGAAGTACGGAGCCACCAAGCTCGAATTTTGCAGAACTGTGTAGTGTGCTTCAGTCATAGAATGACCGTCCATACATATCGTTGATTTCCTTCCGATCGTGCCTCTTCCACTTAGTCTCCCCTCGTGCCGCGATTGAGGAATACCAATCGGCTTAAGGTCAGGAACATAGTCAATACAGAACTCAATTACCTCCTCATTTCCATAGCCCTTTACGATGCTTCCTTCTGGCCTAGCACGATTACGAACATATTTCTTTAATACTCCCATAAACCTCTCGAAGGGGAACATATTGTGTAGAAATACAAGACCGAGAATGGAAATCTCTTCGACTAGGTGGACCAGGAGGTGCGTCATAATATCGAAGAAGGATGGTGGAAACAGCAACTCAAAACTGACAAGACATTGGACCACATCGTTCTGTAACCGTGGTAGATCTTCTGGACTGATTACCTTCTGAGAGATTGCATTGAGGAATGCACACAGCTTCACAATGGCTACTCGAACATTTTCCTGTAGGAGGCCCCTCAAAGCAATCGGAAGCAATTGCGTCATAATCACGTGGCAGTCGTGAGACTTCAGGTTTTGGAACTTTTTGTCCGCCATGTTTATTATTCCCTTTATATTCGACGAGAAGCCAGACGGGACCTTCATACTGCTCAGGCATTCAAAAAAAATGACCTTCTCTTCTTTCGTAAGAGCGTAGCTGGCACGACCTTGAAACCATTCCGGATGCCGGTCATCTGGGTCTTTCAAAAGTTGTTGATCCCGCCGTGCTTCCTTTGTATCCTTTGTCTTCCCATACACGCCCAAGAAGCTTAGCAGGTTCACGCAAACATTCTTCGTAACATGCATCACGTCGATTGCAGAGCGGACATCTAGGACTTTCCAATACTGTAGCTCCCAAAATATCGATTTCTTTTTCCACATGGGTACGTGCCCGTCAACTCCCTGCGGAACTGATTGTCCGCCAGGACCCTTTCCAAAGATGACATTCAAATCCTTGACCATATCAAATATCTCAGCTCCAGTACGTTCCGCAGGCTTCGGCCGGTGATCTGCCTTGCCGTTGAAATGCTTGCCTTTCTTTCTTACGTTATGATTTCGGGGAAGAAATCGACGATGACCCAGGTACACGTTCTTCCTACAGTTATCCAAAAATACACTTTCAGTCTCATGTAAGCAGTGTGTGCATGCTTTGTATCCCTTATTTGACTGTCCAGAAAGGTTACTGAGAGCAGGCCAATCGTTGATGGTTACAAAAAGCAACGCTCGTAGGTTAAATTCCTCTTCTTTGTGCTCATCCCACACAGGTACACCAGGTTTGCCCCACAATTGTAAAAGTTCATCAACTAATGGCCTTAGGTACACATCGATGTCGTTGCCGGGTTGCTTCGGACCTTGGATGAGTACTGGCATCATAATGAACTTCCGCTTCATGCACAACCAAGGAGGAAGGTTGTAGATGCATAGAGTCACGGGCCAGGTGCTATGGCTGGAGCTCTGCTCGCCAAAAGGATTCATGCCATCAGTACTTAGACCAAATCTTATGTTCCTTGCGTCAGCTGCAAAATCTTTGAACTCTCTGTCGATCTTTCTCCATTGCGTTCCATCAGCGGGGTGTCTCAACTCCCCGTCGGACTTACGGTCCTCTTTGTGCCATCGCAACAACTTGGCATGATCTTTGTTCCTGAACAGGCGTTTCAACCGAGGTATTATAGGAGCATACCACATCACCTTGGCGGGAACCCTCTTCCTGGGTTTCTCGCCCTCAACATCGTCACCAGGGTCATCGCCTCTGATCTTATAACGCAATGCAGTGCATACAGGGCATTCATTCAAATCCTCGTATGCACCGCGGTAGAGGACGCAGTCGTTAATGCATGCATGTATCTTCAGAATCTCTAAACCTAGAGGGCACACAACCTTCTTTGCTTCGTACGTACTGGTGGGCAACTCGTTATTCTTCGGAAACATATTCTTCAACATTTTCAGCAAATTTTCAAATGATGAGTCAGCTACACCTTCCCGTGCCTTTCATTTCAGCAAATCCAGTGTGCAGCCCAGCTTTTTCAGACTATTGTCGCATCCTGGGTACAGTGACTTCGTGTGATCCTCTAACATGCGATCCAAATTCTCCCTCTCCTTGTCAGTTTCGCAGCGTCTCCGTGCATCAGCAATGGTCCGACCAAGATCATCAGCGGGCTCATCATGTGCCTCTTCTTCACCTTCACCAAACCCTTCCCCACCTTCAGCATCATCCTCCATGAAAGTATCACCGAAAAGGTCATGATAGTTGAAATCGATATCATCCTCTTCTTCATCTTCTTCCATTCTAACCCCTCTTTCTCCATGCTTGCTCCAACAATTATAGCTTGGCATGAAACCGTGCCGAAGCAGGTGCATGTGAACGACTCTTGAGGAGGAGTGACCCTTCTCATTCTTACATTCAGCACATGGACACATAATAAAACCTCGCTGTTTGTTCGCATTTGCCACTACGAGGAAATCTTTCAAACCCGTAGTGAATTCACCGGAGAGTCGGTTACCGTACATCCATTGCCGATTCATCTGCATTATTATTATATAAAGTATATAATTAACCATCATGCATCTGTTAAACTAACTAGCTAGCTGGAAATAATACAAATCATGAAAGGTTCAAGTTGCTAACCGCGATCACGGAGGTAAAATAAATGAAAACGCTCAAGTGTGTTTCATGCTATGGGGCATTTCATCGAACACCTTGTGTGCATAGTAGGAACCAAAAGCATACCCACCACCCCCTTGTGAATATTGTGAGAAAATGTGGCCAAGTGCAGCGAGGTGAGTCCTATATATAGGGATGGGCCTTTAGTCCCGGTTCACCTGGACAACCGCGGCTAAAGGCCATGGGGCCGGCCCGAGGACCTATTAGTCCCCGTTGGTCTGGCCAACCGGGACTAAAGCCCCTCCCCTCCGCCAGCTGTGGGCCGAGCGCGCTGGGCCCGGACTATTGGTCGCGGGTCTCGTCCCGAACCGTGACTAAAGACCCCTATGGTCGCGGGTCCATTATTTTGGGGACTAATGGGGGCGTACCGAAGGCCTATTTTCTACCAGTGTACAAGCGCTAAATCCCTCCTAAACAACTTGGCCGTCCTCCACCGTTCGGCCTCCGCCAAGATGTTACGAATCACAATCACGGCGTCTGGTCGCGCGCCCTCGAAGACGACATCATTCCGATGCTTCCAAAGGCCCCACAGGATGAGTCCGAGCGCGGTCCAAATCTCTCGCGCAGGCCCCTGCCCCGACTTGGCAGATAGCCAATCCACCAGGCGCTCTCCAGGCTCGGGATCCAAATCTCATGTCCCCAGTGCCGCAGGAAAGAGGCCCACACAACCCGTGCGAGAACGCAGCCTAGAAGGAGGTGATCAATATCTTCTGGGTGCTGATCGCAGAAGGGACATGCAGGCGGTCTCGGGAGGCCACGCCTCTCTAGCCGGTCCGCCGTCCAGCAGCGGTTGCGCAAAGCTAGCCACATGAAGAATTTGCATTTCGCCGGGGCGCGGGACCTCCAAATCTGCTCCGCACCTCCGAATTTGCATTTACCTCGCTCATTATCATGATTTTAACAGTAGACCTTCTTGGACATTTAATATTGGCATGGAAATAAAAAAATGCATAAATACATTAGCCGCCTTATGAACTTACACCATTTGCACCATCCAATGAATTCAAACTTAAATAGTCCTCTTTGTTGCTCATATGCCTTCTAGGAGTGCTCAGACCTATTTACCAAACCGTGTACACTTACTAATAACTGCCTTGTACTGCTTCACTTGTCCACTATGCCTCACGCCTCCACATTAACATGTGTTTTTCTTTTCTATAAAGCAGCTGGTGTATGATGCAAAGGAGTTGAGTATTAAAGTGTCTACTGATACTTTGGCCTTCCACAATATGAATGGAGTAGAGCTCATGAAAATTAGTGATGTATCACATAACACATTGTCGGACCTCCAAAATCTAAACTCATTGAGAAGTATACATTTCAGTAGATGCAACTACATGTTTTTTGTTTTTTTTAGAAATGGGAGCCTCGGCCCCAGCCTCTGCATCGAAACGATGCACACGGCTGGTTTTTATTAAAAGGAATATAAAAGTAGTAATTTGAGGATACAATTCATGGATCAGACAAAGTGGCCATAAACACCAGCCAAAGAAAGATTACAACGTTATGCATCTAATCGCTTCTCGTTAAGCCACCCACCCTGGCTGTAAATAACCCGAACGATCGCCATCATTCGAGCACAGCCTGAATCCATAAGTCCTCGCTGATCCGCAGGTAGCAGGAAGGACCAAAGGTGAATGTAGGAGACCGCCATGTTGGTAACCTGCAAGAAATGAATTCCCTTCTTTTTGTCAAAAACTACACTGTTTCTACAATTCCAAACAGCCCATAAAACAGCAGCAACGCCTATACGAATACGTGCCTTTGTTTTTTTATCAATACCGTTTAACCATGAACCAAACAAATTCGCTATGGAGATCGGAGGGGAGATACTAAAAGTGAAATGCAATAATCACCATATATGCCTAACAAAAGGACATGATATAAATAGATGATGAACGGTTTCATCTTGATCACAAAAAACACACTTTTTACATCCTGTCCAATTTCTTTTGATCAAATTATCTTTAGTGAGAATTACTTTACGGTTTAGGAACCACAAAAAAATCCTAATTTTCAGCGGTACCTTTAGTTTCCACAAATATTTACACAGATATGTTGTGGAACCATGCATAAGATCGGCATACATAGATTTGACCGTAAATGTTCCATTCATTGTTAGACTCCACCGGAACTCATCCTTCTCTTCTGACAAAGTTACAGACATTAAGCGTTCTACTAAATGTAACCACAGAGTGCGTCTACCTCCCGCAATTGATCTTCGAAAGTTCAAATTTAACGGTACACACGATAGCACGTTTGCTACGGTGATCCCGCGTTGTCTAGTTACACTATAAAGTGAAGGATATTGATGAGATAACGGCTCATCTCCTAACCAAGTATCCTCCCAAAAACGCACTTGTTGACCATCCCCTAAACGAAAAGAGCCCCGATCAAAATAATGCCTTTTTATTCTCATGAGTCCCTTCCAAAAGGGAGAGTCATTTGGTTTCGAAGAAATCTGAGATAACGGTTTATCTCCTATATATTTATTTGATAAAAGTTCATGCCAAACCCCTTCCTCGGTTAGTAACTTATGAAACCATTTGCTTAACAAACATATATTCTTGATATCTAGGACCTCTATACCTAACTCTCCCTGATCTTTGGGCCTGCATATAATATTCCATCTCGTCAATCTATATCTCCTTTTCTTATTATCATTTTGCCAGAAGAAACGAGACCTATAGAAATCTAGCCTTTTGCGTACCCCGATAGGTATCTCGAAAAAGGACAATAGAAACATAGGTAAGCTAGTCAAAACTGAATTAATAAGCACCAGACGATCCCCATAAGACAACAATTTTCCGGCCCATGAACCCAATTTTCCCTCAAACCGATCCTCCACCATTTTCCTTTCCTTATTTAGCAATTTCCTATAGTGAATTGGAATACCAAGATATTTGAGCGGTAAGTGACCGATATCACATCCGAAAATATGCCGGTATTCATCCTGATAGTTTAAAGCATCACCAAAGCAATAGATTTCACTCTTATGAAAATTTATTTTTAATCCTGACAATTCTTCGAACATTGCGAGGATTAGTTTCATATTAATAGCTTTATCCATATCATGCTCCAAGAAAAGAATAGTATCGTCTGCATATTGAAGAATGGAGACCCCTCCATCCACCAAATTCGGAACCAGCCCCCCTACTTGTCCATCCTCCTTTGCACGAGCAACTAGAATGGCCAACATATCGGCAACTAAATTGAACAAGATAGGAGACAGCGGATCTCCTTGTCTTAAACCTTTGAGTGTTTGAAAATAATGACCAATATCATCATTAACTTTAATACCAACGCTACCACCCTGAACAAATCGGCCAACCCATTCACACCACGAAGGTGAAAATCCTTTCATTCTTAATACTTGCTGTAGGAAAGACCAATTTACTTTGTCATATGCTTTCTCAAAATCGATTTTTAGAAGCACACCACTCATTTTCTTTCTTTTTAATTCATGTATCGTCTCATGTAAAATTACTACACCTTCCAAAATATTGCATCCTGGCAAAAAAGCAGACTGAGTGGGTCTAATAATTCGGCTAGCTATTGATGTTACTCTATTTGTGCCCACCTTTGTGAACACCTTAAAGCTCACATTCAGAAGGCAAATCGGTCTGTATTGCTCTATTCTACTTGTGTCATCTTTCTTGGGCAGCAAGGTGATTACCCCAAAGTTAAGCCTATATAATGGTAAATCCCCCTTATGGAGCTGCGAAAACATATCCACCAGATCGCTTCTGATGATATCCCAGCAATGCTGATAGAATTCAGCAGGGAACCCGTCAGGCCCCGGTGCTTTATTATGCTCCATTTGGAAAATGGCCTCCTTCACCTCCGTTTCCGTAAACGGAGACGTTAGAAGAATATTTTCCTCGGGGGACACCTGAGGTATATCATGAGTCACTTCGTCTACTAAAGACACATAACTCTGATTATCATCGCCAAATAATTTCCTGTAGTACTCTGTTATATAAAATTTTAAGTTCTCCTGACCCACAATAGTTCCCTCATCCTGTTCGAGTTGGAAGATACGTTTTTTACGGTGCTTACCATTCGCTATGATATGAAAATATTTTGTATTACTTCCCCCTTCCTGGATATGTTTCACTTTAGCCCGTTGAGCCCATTTTGATTCCTCGTCACGCATCAACCTTGCTAAACCCTCCTCCGCATCCTTCTTAGCAGCCCGCTCGGCATCACTAAGAGGTACACTTTCAGCCTTAATGTCCAGCTGCTCAACCAACAAATATAATTTTTCTTTAAGCAACTTATACTGCCCACTAAGATTTTTAGCCCACCCTCTGAGAAATTGACGCAAGTGTCTAATTTTATGTTGCCATCGTTCAATCGGAGACGAACCCGATGTTATTGATAGCCACTCCCTTTTAATCATATCGCGAAAACCATCTTGAAGTAACCATGAAAGTTCAAAAGAGAAATTTTTCTTATTGCCTAAATGCGCCTGCTCTCCTGAATCCAACAACAGAGGTTTATGATCAGACCCTGATCTGCCCAACGCATGAACAGAAACAAGGGGAAATTTTTGCTCCCATTGTATACTCGAAAGAAAACGGTCCAGCTTCTCAAGGGTTGGTATAGGTCTTCTACTAACCCACGTATATTGCCTGCCCGAAAGTCTTAATTCTTTTAGATCCAAACTTTCAATAATCGCGTTAAAAATGAAGGGCCATCGCGCATTAAAATTGTCGTTATTTTTCTCTTCTTGCCTCCTAATGATATTAAAATCACCACCCACAAGCAATGGTAAATCCTCATTTTCACAAATCCGTACTAGCTCCGATAAGAACTCTGGTTTTTTTGAGTCTTGTGCAGCACCGTAAACTACAACAAGACTCCATAAAAACCCATCTAACTTATTTCTCACATGAAATTTCGCACAAAAAGTCCCAGCAACAACGGTTTGCGCTGAGAGATTAACATTGTTAAACCCAATTAACATTCCACCTGATCGTCCATTAGGTGGTAAAGCAAACCAAGTAAAATCTCTACCTGCCGCTAAGAATTGTAGGAATTGAATAGAGAACGAATCCCTACCAGTTTCCAACAATGCTATGAAATCAAGGTTATACTCCTTTACAAACTCATGTACTGATAAGTGCTTGGCATGGTCCCCAAAGCCATCACAATTCCATATAAAACCTCTCATTGTTACTTATAAATTTTCCTAATCCTTGCACTCCTTCTAGGCTTGGTAAAATTATTAATTGTTTTCTTCCGGTTACGTTTAACCAGAGAAACAGAAGATGATAAATGAGTACACCCTTGATCCGGCTCAATCTCCTCGTTAACCAAATCTTCACTAAGATTAGTTGCAACCCGTATAGCCAAACTATTATTCTCATTCTCACCATTTTGATTAAGATTATTCTTAAGAAACGTTAATGTTCTATTTTTCTCCTTTTCTAAAAGCCCTGAAATAGTCATTCGTTGTTGTTCATGAGTTTTACCTAAAGAGATGCCTAGTCTATCAGCCCTAGACATGATATCAGAAGTAGAAAACGATGTGAAAGAAAAATTAGCATAGGAGCTAGTACCTTTAGCGTATGCCTCATCCTTGCGTGCCGCCATCGCTTGCGCACGCTCTGGTTGTGGAAGATCCGCATCCACCTTAGCACAAAGCCGTGGGCTAGAACGCACCTCTCCAACGTCAAGTAATCCACCAAAAGAAAGGACCTCCTCCTACGATGGTCTTCCTCCGATAAACATCCTTCCCCTCGACCCCAGCCCGTCTGACTTAGGGGAGAGAAATTCCTTCTCGGTGACGAATACATCCATAGAAGCCGAGCCTCCCAGCCCATTAAATTGATTCTTGTTCGTTGCTTCCAAGCTAAACTCATGGGCCAAGCCCCGTGGCAACAGGGGGTACGTAACACCCGTATCACCAGAGGCTAGACTCCCCTCGTTGTCAACATGTCGAGTAATAGGAGAATCAAAATCTCTGGAAGCTGAAACCGAACGTACAGCAGCTGTCGGAATCAAGATATCCACGACAGCAGGATGGGCAGCTTCTGCCTGCCGTGAGCTCGCTGCAGAACCACGGCAGCCTGCCGCGCTCACAACTGTCTGCACCGCTGCAGACTCACTGCGCACCACGGCAGCGATTGGCCGCGCAAGGCTATCCGCGGCAGAGAATGGCACCGCGGCAGAGAAATGCCCCGCGGCAGCGCGTTTCTGGTCTGCCCCGAGCCTCGCAGCAGCAGAACGAGGATCCTTTTGGCTCGCCAAGCACACTGTCGCAGGGGGAATCACCGTATCAAGTTGATGACCAATCTGAGCATTACCAATAGTACCATTGCGCTGATCTAGACCCGTAGTTGTATCCACCGTAAGTACACAACTCTCAGGTACCGTATCCACCACGAAATCACTCGATATCTGTTTCATGAGTTCCTGCCTAGCCTTGATAAAAGAGGAGGCCACTGTGGGAGAGAGAACCACCCCTGATGTGAAACCCTTATGATTGCTCCCACCCGAAGAAGAACTAGGGGCCTCTGAATTAGTTTTGTCACTGTTCACTCCCCCTTCAACAACATCATCCATCTTTTCCTTTTGCTTGCCCTTCTTATCAACATCACCATCATTATCATCACCCTTATCAACCACCATCTCATCATCCTCATCACCCACTGGAGTCTCCACATTAAATTTGAGTTCATAAAATCCGTCCTTGATGAATACCACCCATTTGTCCGGGATCAACGTATAGTCCACACAACCAACATATATTCTCAAAACCCCATGTTTGCGAGTGTACTTCATATCCACTTTTATAGTTTTCCCAAACAATGAACCCAAACTCCATAGTAGCAAAAAATCACCCCTATGAATGGGAGGGATATCGGAGACACGAATCCAAACCTCAGGTAGTGTCCATAATGGTTTCATCTCCAAGGCCCATGACTCCACCGTGATCACACAAGAGCTATTGGGAACGTGACAAGCCCCAAAAACCATCATTCTCTCTAACTCTGTTCTCGAAGGGAACGAAACTTTGAACTCATTCTCTCCCACCTGCAACACTTCCCATTTGAACTCCTCAGTAGGCACTAATCTCTGAAGTTGAACCGCAATTTCATCCTCAGAAAGAGTTCCACCAGACACAGACAATTTAGCAAGTCTAGCTGAATCAATTTTTGGCTTATAGGTCGCCGTTGGAATTGCCTCATAGAAAGTGAGTCTATCATCGATAAATCCATGAGTAATTACCTGTTGTTTAGCCACAGATAACAAATGACACTCATCCGGTGAATGCCCCGACCCTTCACAGTAGTCGCAAACTTCAATAGGACATAGAGCACTTAGATGTCCCGGTGCCCCACACTGATAACATTTAGATTTTTTTGCCTTCTTAGCACCTTCTTCATGACCTTCAACCCCCCTAGTATCCTTGCCTTTGCTATTGGTTGGAACTGACTGAGTTTTTGGGACATACACCGGGGCAAATGGTGGGACTTGAGGAGCTGCAACACGTACAGCAGGGGCCGTTGCAGCCGGAGCAGTCACAGTTGCACCACCAGATACAGAACTCGGACCCGCGGACGCAGCAGCAGAAACCTGCCCCGCGGAGGTAACCTGAGCCCGCAACACCTCCGTTACCTGACGAAGAACCGCAGCAACCGTTTCCTCCTGGACTCCGGCGGTTCGAGGGGCAGGGGGCTGATTCGCAGCACCGCCGCCACGGCCACGGTAAGGGCCGATGAAGTTCCGAGCTTGGTTGTATCCGCGTCCGCCGTATGGACGATGGTAACCACCAGCATTGTTACCATAGCCTCGATTGAAACCCGCCCCAGGGTTGAAATTGCCAAATCCTCCATTGCCATTGCCAAAACCTTGCTCTCTGTTGTAATCGCCCTGGTTGGCCTGACCGCGCGGACCAACTTGATAGTATCCGCCGTATCCGCGCCCAGCAAGGCCACCACGAAACGGGGGACCGCGATCATCCCGGCCGTCTCCCTGGCCACGGCCGCCGCCGTTATTCGCCATCGCAGAAGGAACGACAGGCGCAGAGCGATGACAGTAATCTGAGACAAACCCTACGTACCGGCGGCTGCGACGTACGTAACCGGCGATCGTATGGGTTGGCCTCTGGCCCACTTCGCTTGCAGGCTTTCGATTATGCTCTTTGTAAGCCCAATAGTCAATACGGTACAAACAGCCCGTATGGCTACGTACCGTAGAAACATACGGTTTTTGAAAGTGAGTCTCCGATCCGTATACGAAGGATCTCTTCTTCTCGCACTCCGGCGAACGAGGCAGCACCCGCCTGCCGCATCCGAGGCCACGAAGGCGTTAATACGGCGACGTCTCCTCTCAACCAAGATCCATTCCTTCGGATCGAAATCGTCAAGCCAGAATATCGAAGGCAGCATAGAAACCTTGATGGACTCCGCATTCCGGTGAGCCGCCGGGCATTTGAGACCCTCCGACGCTCTAAGATTGGTAGCCAGTGAAGGAGACGTTACCTCATTACCTAGGATGATCTCCATCGCTGCCGGAGCAATCTTCCTCCGCCTTCTAGTCTCCTGCGATCTCTCTGTCAAGTCCCTACCCGATGAAGGGGAAGGCGTGTGGCAGAGGTACTCGAGCCCGCCCTCCGGTGAGGCCACCGGAGACGGGTGATCCGCATCCTCGTCATCAGACTCGTCGGCGGCAAGGCACCAGAAGCGCCCACGAGGCCCGTCGGCCGTGAGACGCCTATCGCCTGTCGGACATAAGATGGTCATTTTTTGTAAAACTGGATTACACTGCTGTCCTCCGTTCAGTTAAGATTCTCTACCTAGAGGAGTCGCTGATTGGCGGAGAATTGTTTTCAAAGCTTTTGAGATGTTTCCCAGCTATTTCACAACCTACCATCAAGAATTGTGAGAACCTGGAACTTCTAACTCTAAAGGATGGAGGGCTCTCAAATCTCAGGATGCTCAAATCATTTAGAGGATACCGTTGTGGGAAGTTGTTCTCTTTCCCTAAAAAAACAAAGAAGATATTCTCTCCGTGGCCAATGGGAGAAGTAGGTGGAGGAGCTTATGCCATCAAGCCTTTCCCTACTTCCCTCAGAGAACTCGACATTTTGTTTGAGCCAAGCATGGAGTCAATGGGCCTGCTCTCAAACCTCACGTCTCTCACCAGTCTAGAACTGATAAGTTGTGAAGAATTAACAATGTATGGGTTCAATCCTCTTATCACAGTCAACCTCAAGAAATTGCACATAGATACTATGTATTCGGATCAAGAGGGCATCTCTATAGCATGGGATCTGCTCTCAGAGATTGCAAGGAGCAAAGTAATGCAATCAGGTTCGTTCCTGTTGGAAGAACTTTTGGTGGATAGCATGTCGGCAGTGCTTACTGCTCCCATTTGCAGCCACCTCGGCGCTACTCTCCACACATTAGTGTTCAGTTATGATCAGCGGTTGACAACCTTCACGGAAGAGCAGCAGCAAGCGCTTCAGCTCCTCACATCCCTCCAATATGTAGAATTTCAAATTTGCCATAATCTGCAGTCCCTGCCTCAAGGGTTACGTGGCCTTTCTTCTCTCAAGGTACTACGTATCTGGATTTGTGAGAAAATCGTGTCCCTGCCACCCAAGGAGGGCCTCCCAGCCCGAGAGTGTTAATATGCGTAGCTTCTTTGACCTGACAGGTTACATGTTTCAACTTTTTTTTTTTTTTGAAAAGGGGGACTACATGTAACAGCTGACGCTACACACATTACTGGAATAGATGTAAGGGCATAAGTTGGAAATAGGCTTGCTGCTGCTGCTTCGGAAAGTGGGTCCACTTGTAAGAGGTCGGGTTGTATAAGGCAACAGAATAGACTGCCGTCCTGGGGGGATAACGCCCACCTGCTCGACGACCTCAGCAGCAGATTATACACGACGGCCAGATCTTCCGCTACATCGACGGGGACCTCGCCCTGTCAGAGGATCCCTCCAGGACACGCGCCGCGGAGTGTTCGGGGATGCTCAACCCTGGCGCCTCAAGATCCAGTGCCTCCTCCCCGCCGACGGCGTCAGTCAACCACAGGTGTGTTTCTATCTGATCGTGACGTACTGCTTTCAGCTGCTGTTGCTTTCTTGAATCCAGTAAACTCATCCTGTACAGAGTATTCACTACTCACATATCCTGTGCAGTGTTTTGAGTTCCCTGTGTATTTTTTTTTTTCCTCCATGAGCTCCCTGTGTAATTGAGGACCAAAACTCTGACTAGCCGTTCGTAATGCTATCCGACAATAATTCAGGATCTACCTTATAGAACCTTTCAAAGTGATTGGAAATTCTTATTTCAATGCAACTCCCTTTCAGGCACAATATGCGACTCTGTTTCGAAGTAGGCAAATTTCTATTTTCAATTACTCTATTTATTTATTTTTTTCTGCTGCAACCTATGTTGTACAAATACTTGCAATTCACAAACTTTCATGATTCACTCTGTCTACACGATTCAAACTAAAGTGTTAAGCAGACTCTAGACTTTGTACCTTATATCAGAGAAAAGGTACTTCTGCTTCTTTGTACAGTGAACCTGACATGAATCAGTAACCTGCAGGACTGATGAGGATGTGGTTGTCTCTAGGCAGGTAGCGGCGGCATTCCTTCTCATGGCAATGTGGCTCTCTAGGCGGGTAGCGGCGGCACCTCGACCGTGTTGTGGCCTGCACATTTTTTAAGTATCGGTTGTTCTGCATTCGACCACAGTTCAACAAAGGTCAGTTGGCCATTTTCTCAATCAAAGTGTCAAACCCTTGTGGGGTATGTTATCTTTCGGCACATGCATCACACTGACTTGTGAAGTTCGTTCCATCGTTCAGGGTTTCCTCTCAACTTCTGAACTCTGACCTAGAGGAATTCATGATCAAGGTGTACCATGAATCCTCTGGACATAGGTGGCACATGCTTCATCGAGTTTTCATTTTTCTAGCTGATTATGGAGTGAAACAGTCTGATATCGGCTAGTTCACTATGGAGAAAATTAAGGTAACTTACTGTTACGCAGCAGTGTTTTGCTGGTCATACCAATAAACCATTCGCTTGATTAAGTTCTTATTTTTGTTCAGCCCCATTAAACATATATTGTGAAGCGTAAAGTTGTATCTTGTTATTGGTCCAGGACTCCAGGGTCAAAACTGGTATGTATCGGTTTTGACGTATCAACTTCCTATCATTTGGTTGCATCTAAAGTTTCAATATACAGACTTCTGCGTAAACTCATGAACAATTGGATTTTTGTATCAACTTCCTGAATTATGCAGCAGTGGCAACAACTTTTATGTGTACACTAAAACATGGGAACG
The DNA here is from genome assembly GCA_028641055.1 of Alopecurus myosuroides. Lineage (NCBI taxonomy): Eukaryota > Viridiplantae > Streptophyta > Magnoliopsida > Poales > Poaceae > Alopecurus > Alopecurus myosuroides. The sequence continues at coordinate 14,488,425 of CM054060.1, forward strand.
TGGATCTTTCCCTGACGATGTCGCCCTCCTCTATATGTTCTTTGCACCGGCAACAACAACTTTGCATGAAATGGGCTACTGGCATTTCCTCAATGTCTAGTGTATACTCTGCCTCTGGTGCCTGCCTGCTAGCTGCGTCCTCTGCCGCTCCAACTCGTATACCAACCTCACCATTTTCCACCTCCTCTGTGCCGTCTCGCGCTAGCTGCTCATCCACAACCACCTCCTCTCCCATTATACTGATGAGGGCCTCGTGGCTGGCCAGGCTTGCTACGAGTGATCTGTTTAGGACGTGTGCCACCGGGTGTGTTGATTGTGCAGCACCTCCTGGACACCTGCATCACCACGAAGCGCATCAGGTACTGGATGCTAATCATGAAACTCGTCATGCATATTTCCTAGTCACAAATAGTAAGTTATGTTTTTGTTCAAAAAAATTGTAAATTATGTTTGGTGCTGTCATTAGGCATGTGTAGAGCTCACCGCACAATACAATGTGAGACATCCAGTAACTCGGTAATTGGGGATAACATAGTGCTCCAGTCTCACTGATCATATAGTAGAGATTTAAGACTCAGAGTCATTTGTTCCCACATTAGTAACTATGAAATAATATGCACTACCTACATCATAGGTGCCAGAAAAAAGCTGCCATTTTACTTATGACCAACTAAGAAGAGTAGCGAAATTGTGCTTTTCTATTTGCCAGTTCTTCTACCTTGTCCATTTTTCTGACCTCAAGTACTTCATTACTACTATTCTCCAGAGCAGGTGCAACCAATGCTTACCGGTGAGCTCTCGTGGTAGGAAATTTTGCGTTGAGGTCCTACCTCTTGCATCCAAATAAAGGCGAAGCAGCAAAACCACAAAGGTCAGTTAGCCACTATTTTGGTCAAAAGTGGCAACCGGTCCCATGTGCCTTAGGCTTTTGTATTTGCAATGCATTGACCCGTGAACTTGGTTTGGTCGTCCAGATTTTCCGCTAACTATGCTCCCTGTTGACGAACCCGGAACTGAACAAGGCTTCTCTGGACGATAGGTAGCACATGGCTGGAGTTTCCAACACAAATCATACCAAGGTACGTCTTCCTACTGCACGGCAATATTTTTTGTGCTTTCCGTGAGTTTATCGCCTCGAATCATATATTTCGGTGTGTCAAACCCTGCTGTTACATCATGGATAAGCCGAATCTTTCTAACAGCCTAACCTGTCAAGTGTATCTGCTTTCCGGCAGAGCGGCAACCGCGTCACCGCGTCCTTGTGCCTCTTCTACTACTCCTACTGAAACTTGTACGTCATGCTCGCCTTCTTCGAACTTGGCACCCCGCCTCTCACGTCATCGATGTGATCGGGCCCAACACCGAGCGGCTTGTCCACCTCTTTTTCGATGTTGACGAGGATCTGGTGGCTGATATGGCTCAGTTTAAGGGATCTGTCCAGGACGCTCGCCGGGCGGTGTGTTGAAGGTGCCGTGCCCAGACGCCAAATATCCGGAAGCTCCTCCTGAACGCCGGCATCACCGTCAAGTACAATCAGGTATTGGATGCTAATCAGCAAACCCATTGTGTATACGGTTACTAGTAACAGATAGTAAACTGAATCTTTCTGTTTCTACTGACAGCCTAACATGTCATCTGTCAATTTTCTTTGCAGCAGAGCGGCAACAACGTCCATGTGCACCGCATCCTCGCGCCTCGGGTCTGCCTACCCGCACGCTTGGTGTGTCCTATGCCGTTCTGCCTACTCTGATTCGTGCCTTAGACTCTGGCAACGCCCGGGCCCATTTCGCCGGGGTAATATGACACCGCGCGAGCGGCAGAAGACAGCAGCTCCACCACCATCCACATTCCACGCTCTGATGTTCTGCGCGAGTAGCACCATATGTTGGTATCCATCTGCATCTCTCAAATTGATAACTCACCGACACGAGCATGGGTTATCAAAACAAGCCATGGTTACTCCTCGAGTAGATAATATATTTGCAGATCAACGTTCTGTAGATAGTAAATGTGTCATACCGATGTTTGTAACACCAGGACACCGAAAAAAATGTCTGGACTGTCTTGTACCAAGACATCTCAAGGAATGCTACCTACGGGTCGTCCTGTATCAACAGGACGCTGTGCATATTGTGAGCCATAAAATGGATCCCCTGTCTTCTAAGTGTGCCTAACATTGAGTGAATATCTTTCAGAATCATACTCGAACTACCGTAGATAAATCTGTGCATATATTGCCACATTTTGAGGATACGTCCTTGATAGACGTATCGATTTCATAGAAGAAGAGCCGAAAATGCCGGGAAATACACCGCGGTCGACACAGACGTCGAGAACGCACTCCACCCACCCACTCAACGCCGACTACTCACCAACCCTCCACCTTTCTACCACTGGTAGAAAATAGGCCTACAGTCCCGGTTCGCCAGGACCATTAATCCCGTCCGGGCAACCGGGACTAGCTATGCGCGACTAAATGCCCCCCCCTATAGTCCCGCCACTTACGGACCGGGACTAAAAGCCCGTCCACGTGGGCGCTAGGGGTCCGTTGCGGCGGAGGACCTTTAGTCCCGGTTCTTGTGGTTAACCGGGACTGAAAACCTGCGCAGGTTTAGGGTTTTAGGCCCCCTAAACCTGTTTCCTTTTTAATTTGTTTTGTTTTAATTTCAGTACACATATTCATGCATATATATATATATATATGAAATATCAAACAAGGAGAATTCAATAGGAATATATAATATATATTCAATATCGGGTGACCATATATACAACCTCGAACAAGTTTCCATATTACACAATTAAAATGGACGAGCATACACAAATTCGCACAAGTTTCAAAGTACTTAGGGCTTATACATGCGTATAAAAGTCATCGTCGGTGGACGCATGGAACTCTCCTTTCTTCTGGATGACATGCCTAAGGAAAAATCCTGCTATTTCCTCTTGAATTGGTCGGAAGCGAGCTTCTGGAGTAAGCGCCCTCCGCAAGTTATTGAGACCCTTCCGCGTTACCTCGTCCTTCTTCCTCTCAGATATTTCTTTACGTATGTTCTCACAGACATAGTATCCACATAGACCGGTCCCCGGTGGCTGCTTATCCACACCTTTGACCACATTTTTAAATTTTAGCGCATCTTTGAATTCACCGACATGTTGAAGTGAGAGCCGTCTCCAAACTCTAAAAGGCAAATAAAATTAAATGAATAAGGGAGTTATTAGCTTAGATGAACAAAAGAGACCGATCGATATAGAGCGCAAATGATTGAAAAATAATTACTTTTGCATCATTTTTCTCATGTCGACCCAAAGATCTGTATTTGAATTCATAGAGTCAATGATGAAAACTATGGACTTGTGAAGATCAATTTTTAGCAGAATCCAGTGGTACCTGCGGACACATTAGATGCAGAGTCATGCATAATTTATCGATTAACATACCATGCATGGAGTAAACAAAAGAGAATGGGAACATGAGAGAAACACTCACCCAAAATGGTAAGGAAATAGAATATATCTTTTGGATTCATGCTTTTTAAAAAAATTGTACAAGTCTTTCTCCACGTCTATGGGGTGACGTTCTAACATAGTTCCATTAATGATTTGTGGGTCAATGAACCCAACATCATGGATGAGTCTTACTTTGCATTCCCAAATCTTCAATCTGCATAATAGCGTACGGAACAATATAGTTAGGACAATATATATATATATATATATAGTGTAGGCAATGAAGAACGAGATGAGGTAGAAATAAATCACTTACAGAACGTAGCAACTCAGGATAGATTTGTCGAGCTCACGCATATTGAACAGCTGGAACAATTCACTCAACTCAACTGTTACAGAGTACTTTTTGGTGTGATGCTCCTCTGTATAATCCACATACACATATTCTTTGTCGGTAAATGTTATGAAATCTTTGTACCAACGTAGCAGACTTTGCATTAGTGGTGGTAGATCCTTTTCCTTCGCAGGCTCGACGAGAGGCCCTTTCTTCACATATTTTAATGCTACATCAGCCACTGGCATATCGTCCATGTCTAAAAAGGCACGAAGAGACATACCGGCCTCGGACGCATTTTGCATGGCAGTAGCTACAGTCAATCCCATTGCTGTCACAGCATTTATGACCTCGGGGTCCTGTTCCGGAGCGGCTTTCACTATGAGGGGGGATATCGATTGTTTACTCTGCATCCCGAGCTGGGCAACTTGTTTCCCGCTTTGTATCATTTTTGCTTTTTTTTTCTCCTCCTCCAATTTTATGTTGCCATCGTTCAATCGGAGACGAACCCGATGTTATTGATAGCCACTCCCTTTTAATCATATCGCGAAAACCATCTTGAAGTAACCATGAAAGTTCAAAAGAGAAATTTTTCTTATTGCCTAAATGCGCCTGCTCTCCTGAATCCAACAACAGAGGTTTATGATCAGACCCTGATCTGCCCAACGCATGAACAGAAACAAGGGGAAATTTTTGCTCCCATTGTATACTCGAAAGAAAACGGTCCAGCTTCTCAAGGGTTGGTATAGGTCTTCTACTAACCCACGTATATTGCCTACCCGAAAGTCTTAATTCTTTTAGATCCAAACTTTCAATAATCGCGTTAAAAATGAAGGGCCATCGCGCATTAAAATTGTCGTTATTTTTCTCTTCTTGCCTCCTAATGATATTAAAATCACCACCCACAAGCAATGGTAAATCCTCATTTTCACAAATCCGTACTAGCTCCGATAAGAACTCTGGTTTTTTTGAGTCTTGTGCAGCACCGTAAACTACAACAAGACTCCATAAAAACCCATCTAACTTATTTCTCACATGAAATTTCGCACAAAAAGTCCCAGCAACAACGGTTTGCGCTGAGAGATTAACATTGTTAAACCCAATTAACATTCCACCTGATCGTCCATTAGGTGGTAAAGCAAACCAAGTAAAATCTCTACCTGCCGCTAAGAATTGTAGGAATTGAATAGAGAACGAATCCCTACCAGTTTCCAACAATGCTATGAAATCAAGGTTATACTCCTTTACAAACTCATGTACTGATAAGTGCTTGGCATGGTCCCCAAAGCCATCACAATTCCATATAAAACCTCTCATTGTTACTTATAAATTTTCCTAATCCTTGCACTCCTTCTAGGCTTGGTAAAATTATTAATTGTTTTCTTCCGGTTACGTTTAACCAGAGAAACAGAAGATGATAAATGAGTACACCCTTGATCCGGCTCAATCTCCTCGTTAACCAAATCTTCACTAAGATTAGTTGCAACCCGTATAGCCAAACTATTATTCTCATTCTCACCATTTTGATTAAGATTATTCTTAAGAAACGTTAATGTTCTATTTTTCTCCTTTTCTAAAAGCCCTGAAATAGTCATTCGTTGTTGTTCATGAGTTTTACCTAAAGAGATGCCTAGTCTATCAGCCCTAGACATGATATCAGAAGTAGAAAACGATGTGAAAGAAAAATTAGCATAGGAGCTAGTACCTTTAGCGTATGCCTCATCCTTGCGTGCCGCCATCGCTTGCGCACGCTCTGGTTGTGGAAGATCCGCATCCACCTTAGCACAAAGCCGTGGGCTAGAACGCACCTCTCCAACGTCAAGTAATCCACCAAAAGAAAGGACCTCCTCCTACGATGGTCTTCCTCCGATAAACATCCTTCCCCTCGACCCCAGCCCGTCTGACTTAGGGGAGAGAAATTCCTTCTCGGTGACGAATACATCCATAGAAGCCGAGCCTCCCAGCCCATTAAATTGATTCTTGTTCGTTGCTTCCAAGCTAAACTCATGGGCCAAGCCCCGTGGCAACAGGGGGTACGTAACACCCGTATCACCAGAGGCTAGACTCCCCTCGTTGTCAACATGTCGAGTAATAGGAGAATCAAAATCTCTGGAAGCTGAAACCGAACGTACAGCAGCTGTCGGAATCAAGATATCCACGACAGCAGGATGGGCAGCTTCTGCCTGCCGTGAGCTCGCTGCAGAACCACGGCAGCCTGCCGCGCTCACAACTGTCTGCACCGCTGCAGACTCACTGCGCACCACGGCAGCGATTGGCCGCGCAAGGCTATCCGCGGCAGAGAATGGCACCGCGGCAGAGAAATGCCCCGCGGCAGCGCGTTTCTGGTCTGCCCCGAGCCTCGCAGCAGCAGAACGAGGATCCTTTTGGCTCGCCAAGCACACTGTCGCAGGGGGAATCACCGTATCAAGTTGATGACCAATCTGAGCATTACCAATAGTACCATTGCGCTGATCTAGACCCGTAGTTGTATCCACCGTAAGTACACAACTCTCAGGTACCGTATCCACCACGAAATCACTCGATATCTGTTTCATGAGTTCCTGCCTAGCCTTGATAAAAGAGGAGGCCACTGTGGGAGAGAGAACCACCCCTGATGTGAAACCCTTATGATTGCTCCCACCCGAAGAAGAACTAGGGGCCTCTGAATTAGTTTTGTCACTGTTCACTCCCCCTTCAACAACATCATCCATCTTTTCCTTTTGCTTGCCCTTCTTATCAACATCACCATCATTATCATCACCCTTATCAACCACCATCTCATCATCCTCATCACCCACTGGAGTCTCCACATTAAATTTGAGTTCATAAAATCCGTCCTTGATGAATACCACCCATTTGTCCGGGATCAACGTATAGTCCACACAACCAACATATATTCTCAAAACCCCATGTTTGCGAGTGTACTTCATATCCACTTTTATAGTTTTCCCAAACAATGAACCCAAACTCCATAGTAGCAAAAAATCACCCCTATGAATGGGAGGGATATCGGAGACACGAATCCAAACCTCAGGTAGTGTCCATAATGGTTTCATCTCCAAGGCCCATGACTCCACCGTGATCACACAAGAGCTATTGGGAACGTGACAAGCCCCAAAAACCATCATTCTCTCTAACTCTGTTCTCGAAGGGAACGAAACTTTGAACTCATTCTCTCCCACCTGCAACACTTCCCATTTGAACTCCTCAGTAGGCACTAATCTCTGAAGTTGAACCGCAATTTCATCCTCAGAAAGAGTTCCACCAGACACAGACAATTTAGCAAGTCTAGCTGAATCAATTTTTGGCTTATAGGTCGCCGTTGGAATTGCCTCATAGAAAGTGAGTCTATCATCGATAAATCCATGAGTAATTACCTGTTGTTTAGCCACAGATAACAAATGACACTCATCCGGTGAATGCCCCGACCCTTCACAGTAGTCGCAAACTTCAATAGGACATAGAGCACTTAGATGTCCCGGTGCCCCACACTGATAACATTTAGATTTTTTTGCCTTCTTAGCACCTTCTTCATGACCTTCAACCCCCCTAGTATCCTTGCCTTTGCTATTGGTTGGAACTGACTGAGTTTTTGGGACATACACCGGGGCAAATGGTGGGACTTGAGGAGCTGCAACACGTACAGCAGGGGCCGTTGCAGCCGGAGCAGTCACAGTTGCACCACCAGATACAGAACTCGGACCCGCGGACGCAGCAGCAGAAACCTGCCCCGCGGAGGTAACCTGAGCCCGCAACACCTCCGTTACCTGACGAAGAACCGCAGCAACCGTTTCCTCCTGGACTCCGGCGGTTCGAGGGGCAGGGGGCTGATTCGCAGCACCGCCGCCACGGCCACGGTAAGGGCCGATGAAGTTCCGAGCTTGGTTGTATCCGCGTCCGCCGTATGGACGATGGTAACCACCAGCATTGTTACCATAGCCTCGATTGAAACCCGCCCCAGGGTTGAAATTGCCAAATCCTCCATTGCCATTGCCAAAACCTTGCTCTCTGTTGTAATCGCCCTGGTTGGCCTGACCGCGCGGACCAACTTGATAGTATCCGCCGTATCCGCGCCCAGCAAGGCCACCACGAAACGGGGGACCGCGATCATCCCGGCCGCCTCCCTGGCCACGGCCGCCGCCGTTATTCGCCATCGCAGAAGGAACGACAGGCGCAGAGCGATGACAGTAATCTGAGACAAACCCTACGTACCGGCGGCTGCGACGTACGTAACCGGCGATCGTATGGGTTGGCCTCTGGCCCACTTCGCTTGCAGGCTTTCGATTATGCTCTTTGTAAGCCCAATAGTCAATACGGTACAAACAGCCCGTATGGCTACGTACCGTAGAAACATACGGTTTTTGAAAGTGAGTCTCCGATCCGTATACGAAGGATCTCTTCTTCTCGCACTCCGGCGAACGAGGCAGCACCCGCCTGCCGCATCCGAGGCCACGAAGGCGTTAATACGGCGACGTCTCCTCTCAACCAAGATCCATTCCTTCGGATCGAAATCGTCAAGCCAGAATATCGAAGGCAGCATAGAAACCTTGATGGACTCCGCATTCCGGTGAGCCGCCGGGCATTTGAGACCCTCCGACGCTCTAAGATTGGTAGCCAGTGAAGGAGACGTTACCTCATTACCTAGGATGATCTCCATCGCTGCCGGAGCAATCTTCCTCCGCCTTCTAGTCTCCTGCGATCTCTCTGTCAAGTCCCTACCCGATGAAGGGGAAGGCGTGTGGCAGAGGTACTCGAGCCCGCCCTCCGGTGAGGCCACCGGAGACGGGTGATCCGCATCCTCGTCATCAGACTCGTCGGCGGCAAGGCACCAGAAGCGCCCACGAGGCCCGTCGGCCGTGAGACGCCTATCGCCTGTCGGACATAAGATGGTCATTTTTTGTAAAACTGGATTACACTGCTGTCCTCCGTTCAGTTAAGATTCTCTACCTAGAGGAGTCGCTGATTGGCGGAGAATTGTTTTCAAAGCTTTTGAGATGTTTCCCAGCTATTTCACAACCTACCATCAAGAATTGTGAGAACCTGGAACTTCTAACTCTAAAGGATGGAGGGCTCTCAAATCTCAGGATGCTCAAATCATTTAGAGGATACCGTTGTGGGAAGTTGTTCTCTTTCCCTAAAAAAACAAAGAAGATATTCTCTCCGTGGCCAATGGGAGAAGTAGGTGGAGGAGCTTATGCCATCAAGCCTTTCCCTACTTCCCTCAGAGAACTCGACATTTTGTTTGAGCCAAGCATGGAGTCAATGGGCCTGCTCTCAAACCTCACGTCTCTCACCAGTCTAGAACTGATAAGTTGTGAAGAATTAACAATGTATGGGTTCAATCCTCTTATCACAGTCAACCTCAAGAAATTGCACATAGATACTATGTATTCGGATCAAGAGGGCATCTCTATAGCATGGGATCTGCTCTCAGAGATTGCAAGGAGCAAAGTAATGCAATCAGGTTCGTTCCTGTTGGAAGAACTTTTGGTGGATAGCATGTCGGCAGTGCTTACTGCTCCCATTTGCAGCCACCTCGGCGCTACTCTCCACACATTAGTGTTCAGTTATGATCAGCGGTTGACAACCTTCACGGAAGAGCAGCAGCAAGCGCTTCAGCTCCTCACATCCCTCCAATATGTAGAATTTCAAATTTGCCATAATCTGCAGTCCCTGCCTCAAGGGTTACGTGGCCTTTCTTCTCTCAAGGTACTACGTATCTGGATTTGTGAGAAAATCGTGTCCCTGCCACCCAAGGAGGGCCTCCCAGCCCGAGAGTGTTAATATGCGTAGCTTCTTTGACCTGACAGGTTACATGTTTCAACTTTTTTTTTTTTTTTGAAAAGGGGGACTACATGTAACAGCTGACGCTACACACATTACTGGAATAGATGTAAGGGCATAAGTTGGAAATAGGCTTGCTGCTGCTGCTTCGGAAAGTGGGTCCACTTGTAAGAGGTCGGGTTGTATAAGGCAACAGAATAGACTGCCGTCCTGGGGGGATAACGCCCACCTGCTCGACGACCTCAGCAGCAGATTATACACGACGGCCAGATCTTCCGCTACATCGACGGGGACCTCGCCCTGTCAGAGGATCCCTCCAGGACACGCGCCGCGGAGTGTTCGGGGATGCTCAACCCTGGCGCCTCAAGATCCAGTGCCTCCTCCCCGCCGACGGCGTCAGTCAACCACAGGTGTGTTTCTATCTGATCGTGACGTACTGCTTTCAGCTGCTGTTGCTTTCTTGAATCCAGTAAACTCATCCTGTACAGAGTATTCACTACTCACATATCCTGTGCAGTGTTTTGAGTTCCCTGTGTATTTTTTTTTTTCCTCCATGAGCTCCCTGTGTAATTGAGGACCAAAACTCTGACTAGCCGTTCGTAATGCTATCCGACAATAATTCAGGATCTACCTTATAGAACCTTTCAAAGTGATTGGAAATTCTTATTTCAATGCAACTCCCTTTCAGGCACAATATGCGACTCTGTTTCGAAGTAGGCAAATTTCTATTTTCAATTACTCTATTTATTTATTTTTTTCTGCTGCAACCTATGTTGTACAAATACTTGCAATTCACAAACTTTCATGATTCACTCTGTCTACACGATTCAAACTAAAGTGTTAAGCAGACTCTAGACTTTGTACCTTATATCAGAGAAAAGGTACTTCTGCTTCTTTGTACAGTGAACCTGACATGAATCAGTAACCTGCAGGACTGATGAGGATGTGGTTGTCTCTAGGCAGGTAGCGGCGGCATTCCTTCTCATGGCAATGTGGCTCTCTAGGCGGGTAGCGGCGGCACCTCGACCGTGTTGTGGCCTGCACATTTTTTAAGTATCGGTTGTTCTGCATTCGACCACAGTTCAACAAAGGTCAGTTGGCCATTTTCTCAATCAAAGTGTCAAACCCTTGTGGGGTATGTTATCTTTCGGCACATGCATCACACTGACTTGTGAAGTTCGTTCCATCGTTCAGGGTTTCCTCTCAACTTCTGAACTCTGACCTAGAGGAATTCATGATCAAGGTGTACCATGAATCCTCTGGACATAGGTGGCACATGCTTCATCGAGTTTTCATTTTTCTAGCTGATTATGGAGTGAAACAGTCTGATATCGGCTAGTTCACTATGGAGAAAATTAAGGTAACTTACTGTTACGCAGCAGTGTTTTGCTGGTCATACCAATAAACCATTCGCTTGATTAAGTTCTTATTTTTGTTCAGCCCCATTAAACATATATTGTGAAGCGTAAAGTTGTATCTTGTTATTGGTCCAGGACTCCAGGGTCAAAACTGGTATGTATCGGTTTTGACGTATCAACTTCCTATCATTTGGTTGCATCTAAAGTTTCAATATACAGACTTCTGCGTAAACTCATGAACAATTGGATTTTTGTATCAACTTCCTGAATTATGCAGCAGTGGCAACAACTTTTATGTGTACACTAAAACATGGGAACGTGGATCTTTCCCTGACGATGTCGCCCTCCTCTATATGTTCTTTGCACCGGCAACAACAACTTTGCATGAAATGGGCTACTGGCATTTCCTCAATGTCTAGTGTATACTCTGCCTCTGGTGCCTGCCTGCTAGCTGCGTCCTCTGCCGCTCCAACTCGTATACCAACCTCACCATTTTCCACCTCCTCTGTGCCGTCTCGCGCTAGCTGCTCATCCACAACCACCTCCTCTCCCATTATACTGATGAGGGCCTCGTGGCTGGCCAGGCTTGCTACGAGTGATCTGTTTAGGACGTGTGCCACCGGGTGTGTTGATTGTGCAGCACCTCCTGGACACCTGCATCACCACGAAGCGCATCAGGTACTGGATGCTAATCATGAAACTCGTCATGCATATTTCCTAGTCACAAATAGTAAGTTATGTTTTTGTTCAAAAAAATTGTAAATTATGTTTGGTGCTGTCATTAGGCATGTGTAGAGCTCACCGCACAATACAATGTGAGACATCCAGTAACTCGGTAATTGGGGATAACATAGTGCTCCAGTCTCACTGATCATATAGTAGAGATTTAAGACTCAGAGTCATTTGTTCCCACATTAGTAACTATGAAATAATATGCACTACCTACATCATAGGTGCCAGAAAAAAGCTGCCATTTTACTTATGACCAACTAAGAAGAGTAGCGAAATTGTGCTTTTCTATTTGCCAGTTCTTCTACCTTGTCCATTTTTCTGACCTCAAGTACTTCATTACTACTATTCTCCAGAGCAGGTGCAACCAATGCTTACCGGTGAGCTCTCGTGGTAGGAAATTTTGCGTTGAGGTCCTACCTCTTGCATCCAAATAAAGGCGAAGCAGCAAAACCACAAAGGTCAGTTAGCCACTATTTTGGTCAAAAGTGGCAACCGGTCCCATGTGCCTTAGGCTTTTGTATTTGCAATGCATTGACCCGTGAACTTGGTTTGGTCGTCCAGATTTTCCGCTAACTATGCTCCCTGTTGACGAACCCGGAACTGAACAAGGCTTCTCTGGACGATAGGTAGCACATGGCTTGTCGGATATATACCGAATAGGGGTATAGAAGATGGTAGACAAAGGAGCTGGACTACCAGGGTGGCCTGCAAGGTAATGGGCTTAGGTCCATTGGGCGGCCCAGTAGTCCGACGCGTAGAAGCCGGATTCTAGAAGAACCCGGATCACGGCCCGCGTGATCTGGCTTGGAGGAGAAGACGGATTCCTTACTTTCCAAGTTACAAGTTAAACGTAGTCTTCTAGGTTTTTGGTTCTGTAAGCCCTAATCCGGCTATTATATAAAGCCGGACGGGAGATAAGGTCAATAAGTTCAATAAGTTCAATAAGTTCAATAAGTTCCTTTAGTCCAAGGTTCTAGGTTCTAGCTTAAGCCTCGCGCAACTCGCCGGGAAGTTCATCCTCGTCGAGTAGCTAGATCTATTCCCTTACATTGTAACCTTATTATACGGGCTTTAGTCCCTCATAGTGAGAAGTGCAGGAGTAGGTACGCCGTACTGTCGCGACGTACCGAACCTGGGTAAATCCCGTGTTCTGTGTTTACTACGCTATCCCGTTACCCCACGTCTCTACCGTAGTCTCATGGCACCCCAGTCTATGAAAACTACTACGATGTCTCGACAGTTGGCGCCCACCGTGGGGCAAACGACGTCAGGCGTGAAGTTCCGATCTGGGATTTTAGGCGGAATCGGAAGATCGATCACTGTCGGAAGCTTGGAATTCGACAACGACGTCGGGCGCTTCCTCGACAACGGATCCTACATCCCGGCGCAAAACCATCTGGTAAGTGCCTGCGTTTTACCGATTGGATCTGCAAATATCTTTATCGGATTAACCGCGGAAGCAATGGGGTTTTGCGGTGAAAGCAATTATCTCCCACCCGCCCTATACCCAGTCGAAGACGACTATGATGCCGGATTTTGCTCAGATCGCCGACAAAACAGTGATACCCACTTTATCGGCATGGTGCAATCCGAGATCGCCGAAAACACGGATGACGGAAATCCCGTGCAAGAGGCAGACAACAATACACCCGTCCCAGAGACGGAAGAACCAATACCCGTCACAGAGACGGAAGATCCGACATCTGTCAACCAGACGATGAACTCGGAAACAGAGTCCGTGCTTGCCGCCATTGAGGCGAGACTGGAGTCGGAAACCGGATCGGATAACTTTTCCGAAGACGAAGATGACGATGCCTTCGTACGAAAAGTTAAATCCTTTCAAGAGGGATTCCATGAAGTGCTAATGGCAAAACCAGCCGATACAACGGGTGCCGATAGCCAGGAAAGCCCTAAAACCCCTCCGCCAGCAGAGGAGAGGGAAGACGGAGAAACTTCTCCGATATTTCCTAATGTCAAGGAGATGACAGAGGATGAACCTGTCAAAAAACCTCCCTCTTCCAAGAAAAAGCACCGTGCTTCTAAAAAACTCCAGTACAAACTCCGGAAGAAAAAGTCAGCTGATCTCGCTGATGAAAACCTGGAAGTTGGAGATGTTAGTGGCACAAAGCCTACGGAAAAGAAATCTAAGGAAATCACTGCTCCGCCAATGACAGAACTGGAAGAGCAGGAACTATTACAAACTCCAGTGGGACCCAATGAACCCCCTGAGATGCTGGAAGCCAGGAGACAAGCTTTCCAACGGCAACAGCAACAACTGCTTAGATCTCGGCAACACCTCCAACAAACCCATAATGACATCAAAATTATGAAGGAGGAAATTGAGGAGTACGAGAGAAAGCACAGATCTGTCTTAAAACCTACAAGGTTACCCGGAATTACAAAACCGGAAGAACTGCCGCCGAAAGAAAGGTTCTATAACCCATCTTGGCAAAAGCAGTTAAACGGCAAAGATGCTAAGGGCGAACCAATATACAAAACCGCAGCTGAAAATGCGGAAGCAGCGTTCGCCATCTTGAACAATGATCTGTACTCCAACGGGGAAAAACTCCAAGGGGTGTATGCCTTCCTAGGAAAAGCATTACAGCAGCAACAGCGAGGACAAGAGCGATCGGGGAGGCTGCATGATAATTCCGCCCTCTGCAAAACTGTTACTTGCGCTGCTGGAGCACCTGGGCCGGAAGAACCCGGAGATTCGGATAAAAAAGAGGATCCGAGAAAAGACAAGAAAAACCCCGACAACCGGGACGCAGCGTCTAGAACCGGACCTCATCTCCCGAAAGATGGATATAAACCACACGATCGGGAAGACAAACACCGGAACGACGGCAAAATAATGCCACCTCCGAGAAACCCAGCTGAAAAAGCTGGAAGATACGATACACCTCACAGGCGTGAAAGATCTCGGACACCGCCCAAAGATAAGGAAAGATACAGGAGCAGGACTCCACCTAATCCCAGAGGGCGTGACAACGGAAGAGATAGAGATAACCTCGGAAAAACGCGTCCGCGTAACAATGGGAAAGAAAGGAGTAGATCCCCTTCTGTCCATTCAGCCGGGAGATATTCTGCGCATATTGACAGAGCAGAAAAGGATGATCTATACTTTGGTCCTAAGTGTTTCACTGACAGGATCCGAAGGATAACCCTGCATTCTGGCTTTGCCAAAGTTGGTCCAACCTACCAAAAATATACCGGCAGTACAAACCCGGATACCTGGCTTTCAGATTATTACACAGCCGTCCAGATCAACAACGGGACAGACCTGGAAGCTGTCAAGTTTCTTCCCCTAATGTTGCTAGACGGAGCCAGAGATTGGATTAATGGTTTACCATCAAGAACTGTCGACAGTTGGGATGATATGGCGAGAGTATTTACTCAGCATTTTCGAGGAACGTACAAACGCCCAAATAGCATCAATCAGCTAAACCGTTGCACCCAATTTGAAGACGAACCATACGTGGATTTCATCTCCAGATGGACTGCAATGAAGAATAGTTGCTCTGGGGTAACTGACGTACAAGCAATGCATGCTTTCGTCAATGGCCTAAAACCCGGACTTGTACCGTTCATGGTTGGCTCCAAAAAGCACAAAGATCTCGGATCTATGCTTACAACCGCTAATGAGCATGCTGCAGCCGAAGACGATATCAGAGCAAGAGGAGGCAATATTGAGTCACTGATACTGGCCAAGAAAACACCTCGTTCTGATAAAAAAGGAACCCCGGAGTCAACAACAAAGCCCAAGGAGGTTAACTTAGCCTTTGGAGGAGAAAAAGGGAACAAGTGGAAAGGCCGCAGTCCGGATCCCATCAATTACACTCCTGAAGAATGGGAGAGAATTAAGTCGGAACCTTGCGTCCACCACTCTCAATTTGGGAAACCAACCCACACGAACGCGCAATGCCGGCTAAACAAGCATATGAAAGGCAATGCAGGACCCGGAAATAAAGGGAAGGGCTCCAAGAGGAAACCCACCAAACAAAAGCCAGAAGCTGAAAAAGAAGACAGTGAATCGGACACTGATGATAAAATCCAGGAACAACAGCGAAAAGGCGAACCTAAATTTCCGAGGGTTGACGGAGAAGCAATGCTAACTTTCTTAGCAACCCCGTCAGCAAAGGTGGCCAAAAGGACACTTCGAGAAATAAACGCGGTTGTTCCCGCAACCCCAAAATTCTTGAAGTATTCCAACACACCGATAATCTGGGATCAGTCTGATCATCCCGGAAATATCCCTGAACCCGGCACACAAGCTCTTGTTGTAAGCCCTATTGTTCAAAACACTAGGCTAAGAAGAGTGCTGATGGACGGAGGATCCAGCATCAATATAATGTACCTGGATACACTGAAGCACTTGAAGATATCCGAGTCCCAGCTCAATTACAGCAATATACGCTTCCATGGCATTGTCCCTGGCAGGCAAGCACGGTCCCTAGGAGAAATTTCCCTAGATGTCACCTTCGGAGATAAAGATCACTTCCGGCAGGAAAAAGTATCCTTCGAAGTTGTGCCGTTCGAGAGCGTGTATCACGCAATACTCGGACGTCCGGCTTTCGCCAAGTTTATGGCAAGATCTTGCTATATCTACAACAAACTGAAGATGCCAGGACCCAAAGGAGGAGTAATCACCATTGCCGGTGATTTCAAGCTGGCAAACGAGTTGGAGAAGCAAAACGCCCTTTGCGCTCAAAGAGTTATAGCTCAGGAAGAATTAAAGGAGTTAGCCAAGGAGGTATCGCCGAAAGAAATGCCGGCAGGAAAAGAAACTCGGAAGCCAACAGATAGCTTCAAGGCATCCGAGAATACAAGACAGGTAATCCTAGACCCCAAAGATCCGACAAAATTCGTCATTGTAGGGACCGGGATGACCGACAAATAGGAAGGCGAGCTCATCAAGTTCCTCCGTGAGAACTGGGACATTTTTGCTTGGTGTCCAGCTGACATGCCAGGCGTACCCAGGGAACTTGCTGAGCACCAACTCAAGGTTATTCCCGGATCAAAACCCGTCAAACAAGGTCTCCGTCGATTTGACGGAAGAAGACGGAAGGCTATTGGCAAGGAAATTATCCGGCTTTTAGCAGCGGATTTCATCAAGGAGGTAATCCATACTGACTGGTCCGCAAATCCGGTATTAGTACCGAAGAAAGACACAACTGCACTCAGAATGTGTATAGATTACACAGGATTGAACAAGTTATGTCCGAAAGATAGGTTTGCGCTGCCGCGAATCGATCAAATAATAGATGCCACTGCAGGCTCTGAGCTTTTATGCTTTTTGGATGCATACTCCGGGTACCACCAAATACGCATGAAAAAGGAAGATCAAATCAAGACTTCTTTTATAACCCCGTACGGGACGTATTACTACGTAACCATGCCTTTTGGCCTGAAGAACGCAGGTGCAACATACCAGCGTTGCATGCAACGTTGTTTGCATAGTCAGATTGGAAAAAACGTCCATGTTTACGTGGACGATATTGCTGTCGTAACCAAGGAAAAAGATACACTCCTTGAGGATTTGCGAGAAACTTTCGAAAACTTGCGCACTTACAAGATGAAGTTGAATCCATCTAAGTGCGTATTCGGGGTTCCCTCAGGAAAACTTCTAGGTTTCATCGTTTCTCACAGAGGAATAGAAGTGAACCCGGAAAAGATCAAGGCAATCTTGAATATCTCAAAGCCTGCATGTGTAAAAGATGTCCAAAGATTGACGGGTTCCGCTGCAGCCGTCAGCAGATTCATTAGTCGGCTGGGGGATAAAGCCTTGCCACTATACAAACTGTTAAAGAAATCCGACAAGTTTGAGTGGACAGAAGAGGCCGACGCAGCGTTAACCCAGTTAAAAGAAACCTTGATGAACGCCCCCATCTTGGCATCTCCCAAAGATGAAGAACCCATGTTGTTATACCTCACGGCTACTAGTCGGGTTATCAGTGCGGTAATCGTTGTGGAACGGGCAAAAGAAGAGCAAAGCATACCAGATCAACATCCGGTATACTACATAAGCGAAGTTTTTTCTGAATCCAAACAAAGATACCCGCACTATCAGAAACTGGCATATGGCGTATTTTTCGCATCCAGAAAGCTGCGCCATTACTTCCAAGGACATTCCATAACAGTGGTATGTAAAGCACCACTAGGAGATATTATAAACAATGCGGAGGCAACCGGCCGAGTAGCTAAATGGGGCATCGAGCTGGCAGCCTTCGACATTAAGTATCAGCCAAGAACGGCAATAAAATCCCAGGTTTTGGCAGATTTCGTCGCCGACTGGACAGAAGCAATGGAAAATACACCGATGCCAGAGTCCGAGTACTGGATCATGCACTTTGACGGATCTAAGATGAAAGAAGGAGCTGGAGCCGGCGTAGTCCTAAAATCTCCCAAGGGAGACACAATGGAGTACGTATTGCAAATACACTTCAACGCCAGTAATAATGTGGCAGAATACGAAGCTTTGCTTCATGGCTTGCATATTGCAAAAGAAATAGGGGTAAAGCGCATCTTGTGTTACGGAGACTCGGATTTGGTACAGCATCAGCTCAACCAAACCTGGGACGCGAAAAGCCCCATAATGGCCGAATATCGGAGAACGGTGGATGAGTTTGCCATCTGTTTCTTCGGGTTCGAAGTCCTTCACATAAAAAGGGAGGAAAACTGGAACGCGGATGCGTTAGCCCGCATGGGATCAGAGAGAGTAACAACTTTACCACCAGGGGTATTCGTCCAGCATTTGCACGAACCATCCATCAAAGGTGGAGACGTCGATTACCCTTTAGCATCTGAAACAATTGAAGTCATGTTCGTTAAACCGGATTGGACAATCCCGTACCTAAACTTCTTAGTCAATCAGAAGTACCCGGAAGGAGCAGATGAAGTCCTGCAAAGGCAAATACAACGTCGATGCAAAGGATATGTAGTAATCAACGACCACTTATACAAACGCAGTGCTTCTGGAGTTTTTCTGCGGTGTATTTCACCAGAGGAAGGAAGAGAAATATTGCAAGAAATCCATGCCGGCGATTGCGGACATCATGCTCAATCAAAAAGCATAGTCAAAAAAGCATTCCGCGCAGGGTTTTTCTGGCTAACAGCCAAGACAGACGCCGAACGCATAGTAAATACATGCGAAGGATGTCAATATTATGCTAAGCAGACCAATTTGCCGGCCCAAGCATTAAAAACTATCCCTATCACTTGGCCGTTCGCGGTCTGGGGGCTAGACATGATGGGACCGTTCAAAACTGCAAGAGGTGGACTTACACATCTACTTGTAGCAGTAGATAAGTACACAAAATGGGTGGAGGCTAAACCCATCAAAAAGCTGGATGGCGTAACTGCCAGAAATTTCATTATTGATTTAGTAATGAGGTATGGCGTCCCACACAGCATAATAACTGATAACGGGACAAATTTCTCCATTGGGGAGTTGGCAAAATACTGCCAACAAACGGGAATTCGCTTGGATCTTGCATCTGTGGCGCACCCGCAATCTAATGGACAGGTTGAAAGAATGAACAGCTCAATCCTGCAAGGAATACGCCCAAGACTCGAAACTCCTCTTCATAGAGCAGCCGGAGCATGGGTAGAAGAACTACCTTCCGTGTTATGGAGTATTCGAACGACGCCAAACAGGTCAACCGAGCAAACCCCGTTCTTCCTAGTTTATGGTGCGGAAGCCATGCTCCCAACGGACATGATCCATGATAGTCCAAGAGTGCAAAATTTTGATGACTCAGATGCCGAAGAAGCACGACAGGATGCTGTCGATCTCCTAGAAGAGGAAAGAGAACTTGTGCTTCAAAGATCCGCCATCTACCAGCAAGGTTTACGACGTTATCATAGTCGGAAAATCAGGCATCGCTCTTTTAAAGAAGGCGACTTGGTGCTGAGATTGGTGCAGCAAAGAAAGCACAAATTGGCCCCAGTATGGGAAGGACCATTTGTCATCAGTAAAGCCATGAAGAATGGATCATATTATCTTGTCGACATTCGAGATACGGAGGATGATCCCAAAAAGCCGAATCGCAAAAGAAAGAGAAAAATAGATGCTGAACTAGGAGAGACAAAAAGGCCTTGGAGTATCCAGCAATTACGTCCCTTCTACACTTAGTTCAATTTCTATGTAAACATCTTTGAGATCATGAAATAAAGTTATCGGAATTCATATTCATTATAAGTACAAAATATTTCCGCTTTTTCTATTTCCCAATGATCTTACAAATACTCAATGTTGACCCGAATTGTGCCTGCGTGCTCGGTGTTTAAAAGCTGAATGATTCGACCTGTTAAAGGTTAAAGGAAACTCGGATTGTGCCTGCGTGCCCAAGTTTCAGAACAGTTCCTTATTTTCTCTAAGTCTTATCTGATCGTGCGTATGCTGGGTTACTGGAACTAGTTAGTAAAAATGCCTTTAGCATGATTCATGTTTTCGAGTTTCAAAACTGCTTGGTTCGTCCCCAGTTACTCGGCATAACGATTCATAGTGCTATTTGAGTCATTTCAAACACTAAGAACAGTTAAAGCATGTATACCAGATTACTTAGAAGATAAAGGAGCAGCCAAACCCGGAAAAACTTTGCAAGAAGTTTGAAATCGCAAAAGGCGGAGTTCTTGTTTCGACAAATGACATAGAAGTATTACAATATGAGTTACATTGTAAAAAAGCTACTATACGCATCCATCATCCAGGTTAAAGTGCGCCCCCTTTTAAATTTCTGAGTCTTCATCACTGCCATCATTCTCGGGGGCTGCGGGCACCTCTTCTTCCGGATAAGTAATGGAGATATTTACCATGGAAGCAATCTGTGTGGCATGGCCTTCAACTTCTTTAAAGATTGCATTCATTTGTGCTTCTGAACATTCTTGAGGAATACCGGATGCTACTCGCCAGGATTTTGCATCAGGGTAGTGTAAGCACATGAGGCCAAGTGCCATTCGCGCACCACCCCGTGCGGCAGAGCGAAGGAAAGATTCCTTCGAATTTGCTACTTCCATAATGCCATCCGGAAGTCGGTAAACTTCTGAGAATTGTATACTGCTGGTAGGCAGGAATTTATTAAGTAAATGCATCCCTGCATTTCTGATTGAATTCCATATCTTCCCAAAGGCCCGGATCTTTTCCGTCCGAGAAATCCCTGGAAAATTTCCTGCTTTTTGACAAAAGGCAAAGATTAGATAATATAAGAATATGACATGAAAGTATTGGTAAAAGAAGTCAACTTACCAAGAACCGCGTCAATTTCATCGCTTTCTTTCATACGAGGAAATAGCATACTTTCTAAATCATTGATAATGGATTTATCCTCTGCTGCCTGCAAAGAAGCCTTGGATTGCGCAATCCCAAGGGCTAGATTACTGGCTTCCAGTTCTTCTCGAACTTTTGAAAGTTCTCTTTGAAGGTTGGAGTTTTCTTCACGAAGTTGAGAAAAATAAGCAGCGTTCGCTGTAAGTTTCTTGGCTTTGGTTAAAGCAGCTGGAAAGCAGGGACAAAATAATCCGACATTACGGTAAGGTTTAGAAAAAACTTTCCAGCAAAAGTCAACAAACACGAAGAAATATACCGGTGGCTTTGGATAATTGCTTTTGAGTCGACGCCAGTTCGTTGCTCTTTGACTCAATAGCAGATTGAAGTGTTTTTACTTCTTTGCTTTTGAGGCTAAGTTTTTTCAAAACTTC
Organism: Alopecurus myosuroides; assembly: GCA_028641055.1. NCBI lineage: Eukaryota > Viridiplantae > Streptophyta > Magnoliopsida > Poales > Poaceae > Alopecurus > Alopecurus myosuroides. The sequence continues at coordinate 14,509,782 of CM054060.1, forward strand.
CACGTTTATGGCATCTGCGGAATGCTGAAACATGGAAATGAAAGCCAGATGCTTAAGTTTGAACAAGCATACAAAGAATCATTAAGAGGAATTTAGATTTTCAACTTAATGCTTGGGGGCTAGAGGTATTACCTGGCTCATTTCTCGCAAATCAGTTAAGGTCTCCTTGAATTCCCGGGCATATTCTATGAAAAGAATTCCTACGTGGTGAAGGCCATCGTGTATGACCTGCCGGGGCGAGAATGCGATATTGTTGCGGATAACTAATCCATTTTGCGGCCAAGGGCGAACCAGAGGCGCAGGAGCAAAAAACTTCTTAGCTTCCGGACGAATATATCCGAGTTCGTCGAAAAGTTCTTCTTTCACTCGGATATCATCTGGAGCAGGAATGGATTCGTTTCTGACGGGTGATTGAAGATTTCCGCCCATCGGCATATTCGTTTTCCCCTTTTTTCCTGCAGCTGCAGAAGGGAATTCTTCTTTGATGGTAGTTTGCCTCTTGCGCTTTTGGGTGTTGTAAAACTCGGCGTACAATTGGCTGATTTCAGCATCAGAAGCAAGATCATCTTCTCCAAGTTCGTCAAACTAGGAAAGAATCAGCAGTATGTTAAAGATAAAGAGAGAAGATAATCTGAGGAAACTCAGAAACAAGGGAAGAGAAGTACCTTAGGAACCAGATTTTCCGCATGATATATGGCTAGACTCTCTTCAACCTGGCTATTAGCGGCAACTATCTGATGAAGGCGTTCGACAAAATCCTTCTTGCTAAAGGATCTATCAGTGCCTCTCATGCTATCTTCCGGTCCCGTGTACTCACAAAGAAGTCGGGAACAAAGGGATAAAGGTTGTACGCGACGCCCAAACCAGCATAACACGATATCCTTCCAAACCAAAGGTGGTTGAGAAGAAGAAAGTTTGGCAATGCGACGCTTTATTTTCATCAGGCTTTCAGGCAAATCCTCTGTTATTTCAAGTGTCCAATTTTCATGAAGAATGGCAGCAGAATTAACGAAGGGAGGAAGTCCGGTTTCTTTGTTGGGGAACGGAATGTCTTGATGATAAAAGAAAGAACCTAGCCAAGATTGGTCAGGTTTCGGCATTCTTATCCTGGGGTACCATTCTTCCCTAAAGTTTCTAAGGATAAAAGATATGGTACCGCAGATGGGTGAGACACCGTTTGTGATATTGTGTTTTACCTCGAAACAATAATGCCAGAAGTTTAAATTGGGAGTTATTCCAAGATACCCTTCGAAAAGAGCTTGGAAACTAGCTAATTGGAGGATGGAATTTGGAGAGATATTGTGGGGTTGGACACCATAGAAATTGAGGACGTCTAGGAAAAAGGCGGAAGGAGGGAAACCCATACCTCTCGTGATATGAGAAGTGAGGAGGACGCGTTCACCTTCCTTTGGCTTGGGCTCTTGCTCATTCTTCGAGATCCGCCATTTGCCTTTAACTATTAAACCGTCCCTTGACATCCGACGAAGGAGGACGAGTGAAGTATCACTCTGATTCCAAATTCCGACAAATTCTGCTTCTTCGTCAGATACGGCGGAGAAGCGCTCAGTGCCACGAGAGTGAGTCTTGACCTCCGCCGTTTCCCGTGTGAACGGCGGGGATGTTGTCGTGCTTGGACCCGCTACGTCCGCGGCGGCGAAAGCGTTTCCCCCGCCCGCCGCGGATGCCGTGGTTCTTTCCGGCCTGCCGCCGGCATGCTTGGGCGACCCCAGCTGTGGATCCAGGTCGCCCAAAGGCTCGTTGATGGAGGCACGGGCCGGTGAGGACGACGGAGAGGCCATCGTTTTCGGCGGTGACGGAGCGCTCCGGCGTGCAAAGGGCTCGTCGGGGTAAGGATTCGTTCTAAGCTCTCGTGCTCGCGTTTGCGTCAATGGCGTGGGCAGAAGGAGTGAGGAAAGATTTTCGGAGAGGAAGGAGACGGCTATTTATAGCCTGAAAACCCTCTAGATACGCGCCAACGGCTCTTTTGACCGTTGGATGTTTGACGCGTGTCGCTCGCCGGAAAATCCGGGAAACGGAACGACAGAGGAATGATGGCTATCTCCTCGTTTCTCGTGAGAATCTGTCAGAGATACGTTGCAGGGTTTCCCGCGTGAAACCAAGCGGCGCTTGCGTCAGCATGATTAAAGCGCTGATGTCACGTGTTCCTTTTCTGCGAAGGATCGCGAGAAGAAAAGCCGGATTTTCATAGTTCCGAGTTTTATGTTACCATCTCCTTTGAAAGGAAAGAAGAAAGAATCAAGACTGCTGAATCAAGTTTCCCGGACAAAATGTATTTGACGAAAGGCGGAGTTTCAGAGTTTTGATCCTTCCTGGGGGCTACTGTCGGATATATACCGAATAGGGGTATAGAAGATGGTAGACAAAGGAGCTGGACTACCAGGGTGGCCTGCAAGGTAATGGGCTTAGGTCCATTGGGCGGCCCAGTAGTCCGACGCGTAGAAGCCGGATTCTAGAAGAACCCGGATCACGGCCCGCGTGATCTGGCTTGGAGGAGAAGACGGATTCCTTACTTTCCAAGTTACAAGTTAAACGTAGTCTTCTAGGTTTTTGGTTCTGTAAGCCCTAATCCGGCTATTATATAAAGCCGGACGGGAGATAAGGTCAATAAGTTCAATAAGTTCAATAAGTTCAATAAGTTCCTTTAGTCCAAGGTTCTAGGTTCTAGCTTAAGCCTCGCGCAACTCGCCGGGAAGTTCATCCTCGTCGAGTAGCTAGATCTATTCCCTTACATTGTAACCTTATTATACGGGCTTTAGTCCCTCATAGTGAGAAGTGCAGGAGTAGGTACGCCGTACTGTCGCGACGTACCGAACCTGGGTAAATCCCGTGTTCTGTGTTTACTACGCTATCCCGTTACCCCACGTCTCTACCGTAGTCTCATGGCACCCCAGTCTATGAAAACTACTACGATGTCTCGACATGGCTGGAGTTTCCAACACAAATCATACCAAGGTACGTCTTCCTACTGCACGGCAATATTTTTTGTGCTTTCCGTGAGTTTATCGCCTCGAATCATATATTTCGGTGTGTCAAACCCTGCTGTTACATCATGGATAAGCCGAATCTTTCTAACAGCCTAACCTGTCAAGTGTATCTGCTTTCCGGCAGAGCGGCAACCGCGTCACCGCGTCCTTGTGCCTCTTCTACTACTCCTACTGAAACTTGTACGTCATGCTCGCCTTCTTCGAACTTGGCACCCCGCCTCTCACGTCATCGATGTGATCGGGCCCAACACCGAGCGGCTTGTCCACCTCTTTTTCGATGTTGACGAGGATCTGGTGGCTGATATGGCTCAGTTTAAGGGATCTGTCCAGGACGCTCGCCGGGCGGTGTGTTGAAGGTGCCGTGCCCAGACGCCAAATATCCGGAAGCTCCTCCTGAACGCCGGCATCACCGTCAAGTACAATCAGGTATTGGATGCTAATCAGCAAACCCATTGTGTATACGGTTACTAGTAACAGATAGTAAACTGAATCTTTCTGTTTCTACTGACAGCCTAACATGTCATCTGTCAATTTTCTTTGCAGCAGAGCGGCAACAACGTCCATGTGCACCGCATCCTCGCGCCTCGGGTCTGCCTACCCGCACGCTTGGTGTGTCCTATGCCGTTCTGCCTACTCTGATTCGTGCCTTAGACTCTGGCAACGCCCGGGCCCATTTCGCCGGGGTAATATGACACCGCGCGAGCGGCAGAAGACAGCAGCTCCACCACCATCCACATTCCACGCTCTGATGTTCTGCGCGAGTAGCACCATATGTTGGTATCCATCTGCATCTCTCAAATTGATAACTCACCGACACGAGCATGGGTTATCAAAACAAGCCATGGTTACTCCTCGAGTAGATAATATATTTGCAGATCAACGTTCTGTAGATAGTAAATGTGTCATACCGATGTTTGTAACACCAGGACACCGAAAAAAATGTCTGGACTGTCTTGTACCAAGACATCTCAAGGAATGCTACCTACGGGTCGTCCTGTATCAACAGGACGCTGTGCATATTGTGAGCCATAAAATGGATCCCCTGTCTTCTAAGTGTGCCTAACATTGAGTGAATATCTTTCAGAATCATACTCGAACTACCGTAGATAAATCTGTGCATATATTGCCACATTTTGAGGATACGTCCTTGATAGACGTATCGATTTCATAGAAGAAGAGCCGAAAATGCCGGGAAATACACCGCGGTCGACACAGACGTCGAGAACGCACTCCACCCACCCACTCAACGCCGACTACTCACCAACCCTCCACCTTTCTACCACTGGTAGAAAATAGGCCTACAGTCCCGGTTCGCCAGGACCATTAATCCCGTCCGGGCAACCGGGACTAGCTATGCGCGACTAAATGCCCCCCCCTATAGTCCCGCCACTTACGGACCGGGACTAAAAGCCCGTCCACGTGGGCGCTAGGGGTCCGTTGCGGCGGAGGACCTTTAGTCCCGGTTCTTGTGGTTAACCGGGACTGAAAACCTGCGCAGGTTTAGGGTTTTAGGCCCCCTAAACCTGTTTCCTTTTTAATTTGTTTTGTTTTAATTTCAGTACACATATTCATGCATATATATATATATATGAAATATCAAACAAGGAGAATTCAATAGGAATATATAATATATATTCAATATCGGGTGACCATATATACAACCTCGAACAAGTTTCCATATTACACAATTAAAATGGACGAGCATACACAAATTCGCACAAGTTTCAAAGTACTTAGGGCTTATACATGCGTATAAAAGTCATCGTCGGTGGACGCATGGAACTCTCCTTTCTTCTGGATGACATGCCTAAGGAAAAATCCTGCTATTTCCTCTTGAATTGGTCGGAAGCGAGCTTCTGGAGTAAGCGCCCTCCGCAAGTTATTGAGACCCTTCCGCGTTACCTCGTCCTTCTTCCTCTCAGATATTTCTTTCCGTATGTTCTCACAGACATAGTATCCACATAGACCGGTCCCCGGTGGCTGCTTATCCACACCTTTGACCACATTTTTAAATTTTAGCGCATCTTTGAATTCACCGACATGTTGAAGTGAGAGCCGTCTCCAAACTCTAAAAGGCAAATAAAATTAAATGAATAAGGGAGTTATTAGCTTAGATGAACAAAAGAGACCGATCGATATAGAGCGCAAATGATTGAAAAATAATTACTTTTGCATCATTTTTCTCATGTCGACCCAAAGATCTGTATTTGAATTCATAGAGTCAATGATGAAAACTATGGACTTGTGAAGATCAATTTTTAGCAGAATCCAGTGGTACCTGCGGACACATTAGATGCAGAGTCATGCATAATTTATCGATTAACATACCATGCATGGAGTAAACAAAAGAGAATGGGAACATGAGAGAAACACTCACCCAAAATGGTAAGGAAATAGAATATATCTTTTGGATTCATGCTTTTTAAAAAAATTGTACAAGTCTTTCTCCACGTCTATGGGGTGACGTTCTAACATAGTTCCATTAATGATTTGTGGGTCAATGAACCCAACATCATGGATGAGTCTTACTTTGCATTCCCAAATCTTCAATCTGCATAATAGCGTACGGAACAATATAGTTAGGACAATATATATATATATATATATAGTGTAGGCAATGAAGAACGAGATGAGGTAGAAATAAATCACTTACAGAACGTAGCAACTCAGGATAGATTTGTCGAGCTCACGCATATTGAACAGCTGGAACAATTCACTCAACTCAACTGTTACAGAGTACTTTTTGGTGTGATGCTCCTCTGTATAATCCACATACACATATTCTTTGTCGGTAAATGTTATGAAATCTTTGTACCAACGTAGCAGACTTTGCATTAGTGGTGGTAGATCCTTTTCCTTCGCAGGCTCGACGAGAGGCCCTTTCTTCACATATTTTAATGCTACATCAGCCACTGGCATATCGTCCATGTCTAAAAAGGCACGAAGAGACATACCGGCCTCGGACGCATTTTGCATGGCAGTAGCTACAGTCAATCCCATTGCTGTCACAGCATTTATGACCTCGGGGTCCTGTTCCGGAGCGGCTTTCACTATGAGGGGGGATATCGATTGTTTACTCTGCATCCCGAGCTGGGCAACTTGTTTCCCGCTTTGTATCATTTTTGCTTTTTTTTTCTCCTCCTCCAATATTCCTGCTTGCTTACGAAGTTCAATATCATAGTCTTTAGGCAAATTCTTCACGGATTGGGACACTGTCGATAAAAAATCCGTAGCCCAATAGTCTACAATCGGAGGGAATACTTCCTTGGGCTCAGGCTCCTTTAGCGCCTTCAGTTTGCCCTTCCATTTCTCAACGTCAGCCTTCACGACCAATTTGGTTTCAGCATCACTAAGTTCCCAAGGCCTTGGGGTGAGAGGCTTCAGTGATGGCTCCGGTACCCGTGTGGTCTTAGGTACATAAGGGTCCGGGTTAATAGACCAAGAGCGGGTTCCCTTGCTGGCCGCCTGCTTCTGTTTCTTCGCTGGAGGAGGAATGGGGGGCGACGTCTGCTTATCCTCCGGAGGAGGAATGGGGGGCGATGTCCGCTTATCCTCCGGAGGAGGAATGGGGGGCGACGACGTCTGCTTTTCCTCCGGAGGAGGAATAGTGGGAGACGTCTGCTTTTCCTCCGGAGGAGGAATCGTGGGCGACGGCTGCTTAACCGCCGGAGGAGGAAGATCGGGGGACGGCGTCGAATGGCGTGAAGGAGGCGTAGGTGAACCAGCACTAGCACCACCACCACCACCAGCACCTGCACCATCGTAGGGGGGTGGACTTGTTATCCTTGGCGTCTCGCCTGGAAACACTATGTACTTCTTTTTCCATAGAATGAACTGGCGCTTGACATCTCCAAGTCTTCTCTCCCCTTCGGGTGTAGCTATGTCAATCTCCAGGTCCTCAAACGCTTGGACTATGTCTTCCACCGTGACACGAGCATAGCCATATGGAATGGGGTTGTTGTGATGGAGTGCTCCAGGTGTATAGGGTAAAGCACTGCCGGTAGCCACCTTCATGGAAATGTTCCCCACGGGATAATGCAGATCACATTCTTTCATCTCCTTTACGTCATCCACGGGGTAGTGAGGCTCCGGTGCACGACTCTCGATCATCGGTGCATTAGCACCTGCAGTCGGGGCCTCCGTGGAAGCCACGCTGCTTCTCCGCTGCTGGCTTCCGAGATCCGTTGCATGTTCTTGATGCGGCCCTGCAGCCGACGCTTTTTCTTTCTCAAGTATTCCCGCCACGACCTTCTTCAGGTCAGAAACTTCCATTGCAAGATTCGCCAGTTCATCTGCAGCCCGGTCCGTACCTCTCCTACGGCTTCTGTAACAGTACGGGTCACCCTCCTGGGAAAACCCTACTTTCCACGGCATTCTGCCTTTGCCTCGTATATGTCCTCCGTGTTCAGGATTTCCGAGGGCAACTGTCAGTTGGTCTCTCTCTCTGTTGAACGTGATCTTGCCCTGTTGAGCTTTGGTCATTGCGTCAACAAGTTCTTTTGTGGGAGCAAACTTTTTCTGCCGGTGAACACACTCCCCTGTCTCCGGGTCTAGCGATCCCCCATGCCCGTACCACCACATTTTGGCTCTTTCGTCCCATCCCTCTGTACCTAGACGGATTCCTCTTGCCCTTAGGCCGTCCTCCATTGCCTGCCACTTAGGCGCCGAAACGCGGTATCCTCCTGGCCCCATAACATGATGGTACTGTTTCTTTTTCGCATTAGCCTTATTTTTTGCCGACATTTCCTTGAAATGCTCCGATTTATGTTGCGTCACAAATTCTGTCCAATCATCTCTCAGTTTCTCATATTGTCCAGTGAAAATCGGAGTCTTGCCCTGGCTGACATATTCACGGAACAATTTTTTCTTGAAGTTCCGGAATGCTTCGGCCATCTTCTGAAGAGCGAACTCTTTGACTATCCTCCTCCTCTCACGTCCACCCGGAACGTCCTGACCGAATCCATCTTTTTTGTTGTATTCCGGAGGTAGAATGAAATGTGCAATAAGCTTTCTAAACATAATCTTTTTCGTTCTCTTGTCGACATAAGTGAAACCAACACGTGCTTTCTTTGGCTCCTTCCATTCCTGGACGGTGATCGGGACGATGTCTCTAACAATGACTCCGCATTGGTTGATAAACTTTGTGGTGTGCTGTAGGGGCTTGCCGATTTGACTGACTGATTCGATGGTATATATTTCGGAATCTTTCATCGCCTTGGATTTGCCACGCTTTGTCATACTAGATCCGACCGAGGGCTAAAATAAGAAAGAGAGTCACGCGCGTTAGTCTTTGCAATTGGACCGAGGGCTAAAATAAGACCGAGGGCTAAAATATATACCTCGACGGAGGTGGTTGTTCTTTGCAATTGGAGATCGTCGTTTGTCGACGGTTGACCTCCGTCATCAATGTCCATTCCTTCACCTCCTTGATCATCGACAATGTCTGTTCCTTCTTCACCTCCTTGATCATCGACAATGTCTGTTCCTCCTTCACCTTCTTGATCCTCAAGGTTCAGATAAGAAGAGATTACATCATCGTCAATGTCTGTTCCTCCTCCGGCTATGATATCTAATATATAACCTTCAGCCACCTGTTCCGCCATCAGGTCTCTATTGTCTACCATATGTCACTCCTGCAGACATGCATGTAGTAAAAATTAATTAAGTATATAGGAGACTTAGCAAATATTGTCGTAGAAAGAGGGAAAACAGATTGGTAGGGTCGCTCAAATGACTTGGAGAACCCCATAGCTAGGTTGCATTTGCTTTTCTGGTCATTTTGGTATATTATACTTAATATTCTGAATTTATTGAATTAAAACTTACTTTCATTATTTTAATGAATTTAACTCAAATTCAAATATGGTCTCATTTTAAACTTTGTCAAACATGAATGATAATGATATAAACAGATAGCTTACATTTTTGTGAACATTTTGCATATTTTTCCATAATTTTTGGAATTATAAATTAAAAGTTATTTAATTTAGAAGATTTAATTATGTTCTGTAATTCCATATACAGTGGGCCCCACGTGTCATGATGATGTCATTAAAAAAAACTCGTCAACACGTGGCCAGGTGACGTCATGATGACGTCACCCCTGGCGTCACACGGTGGCCGGCGGTGGCAGTTCAGGCTCTCGGGTCTCCGGCGATTCCGACGATTCCGGCCACGGGGGAGGGAACGGAGATGGGGAGGAGGCCACTGTGGTGCTCGCCACGGGGGAGGGACGGAGATGGGGACGAGGCCACGGCCACTGTTGTCTCGCCGGCGGCGAATCTGGCCGCGGTAGCGAGCGCGAGGGCGGCGCTTTCTCAGTTCGTGGTCGCCGTTCGAGGGCGGCGCGTTCGCGTGTGATTCGTGGTCTCCGTTCGATGGCGTTCGCGCGTTGGATCTAGGGCGACGGCGACGGCCCGCGGGGAACCTACCGGAGAGACGGCGACGGGACGGGGGCGGAGCAGGGTGGAGGCGGTGGAGAGAAGGGCTCGACGACGGCGACGGCGACGGCGATGGAGACGGCGCGGTCCTCTGCGCGGGCGACGGCGACGGGGCAGAAAGACGAGCAGGCGCCGGCGCGAGGGAAGAAGAGGGTTTGTGACTTAGAAAATTTTGGGGCAGGAAGGCATCGCACATATATAGTTCCAGCCGTTAGTCCCGGGTGGTGTCACGAACCGGGACTAAAGGTCCCCTGGGGTACCCTCCGCGGGCCTTTAGTCCCGGTTGGTGTCACGAACCGGGACTAATGGTGAAAATTTTCGCGGCTTTATCGTTCCCGCGCAGAACGAGCCTTTAGTCCCGGTTCGTGACACGAACCGCGACTAAAGGTGGTTATTAGAATAGAAATAATAGATGCGTGCAACCTTAAAAATACAAATAATATATCAGAAAATTCAGAAAAATAAAACTAATTCTTTTTCCAATCTTAAAAATACAAATAATATATCAGAAAATTCAGAAAAATAGAACTAATTCTTTTTCCAATCTTAAAAATTCCCATAGATAAAAAAGGCAGTACATAATGGCAAGAGTGGATCTAAACCTAAACGGAGAGCATAGATGCATGCATGATCTGATATCTGCTGCTAGTCATACTCCTGCCTAGGCCTACGACATGAGAAAATTCAGAGCCCAGGACTGGGCCTGAGGGTAGCGCAGGCGGGGGTTATCGCCGGCCCTGATGTAGTCCATGACGCTCTGTAGAGTCCGGCCGGACCACCATAGCCGACGACCGGCCTCGTGAAAGTTCCCAGGAGGCAGGCCGTCCTCCTCATACCTGGCGAGCGCCCTCTCACGCCGATTGATGAAGAAGGCATCCCAAGTATGTTGGTTATCGGGATGCCAGCTGGGATCTCTCCGCTGCTCCGGCGTGAGCTCGTGGTAGTAATGGTTCGTGATGGCCGCCCGACGTGCCACACCTTGAGGAAGAGGAGGGACCGGCACTCCTCCGGCGCTCAGCATCCAACCGGCGGGAACACTGTAGCCGGGCGGACAGGGGTAGTTCGAGGCGGAAAGTGCCTCGGCCTGGTTGAATGTTAGAGTGGGTACGGTAGAAGCCATGAGAGAGTGGTGAGTTTGTATGTGTTTATGCCAATGGTGTGGCAATGCACATATATATAGCGAGAAGAAAACATCCCTTTAGTCCCGGTTGGGGACACCAACCGGGACTAAATGGGTTAGGGTTTCGTTTGGACCAATCAGATAGAATCACACGGATCGTGTGTTTCTTTAAAGCGCTTGTGAGTCGTTGGATCCGGGGTGTGTTTCTTTTGAGCTGTTGTGAGCCGTTCGATCAGGGCTACGGTGTGTTTCTTTCGAGTTGTTGTGAGCCGTGGATGAGGTGGTTTCTTAACCGTTGGATCAAAACCCTAGCACAACACTTTGTGAGCCAGAGGACCCTATATATAGCCCACCTTCATACACCGGTCAGTTCATCGAGCAAATACAAAACATCCGGATTCGCCATCATACGTCCTACCGTGCATTTGGTATGCATATTGCACTGAGTAGCCACGGTAGGGCTGTATGATGGTGATACCGATTGTTTTGTTCTACACCCCCCCTTTAACACATCCATCCATGCTTGGGTCAGTATTCACTTTGAGCTCGGGTAGTAATGTGCAACTATTTGCTTGGTTGTGTTAGGGTGGCGCGTGGCGCGGGAATTGTGACGCGTGGCGCGGGAGTTGCGACGCGTGGCGCGGTAGTTTGTGACGCGTGGCCAGGAGGGCGCGGTATAAACTGTCGCGCCTCGAGCGCGTCTTCTCCTCTCCACGCACCGTCGCGCTTCCACCATGCCTCCGAGGAGGAACAGCACCACCGGCTTCCGCGGCGTCCGAGCACGGCAGAACGGAATGTTCAGCGCAAATATCCGCTGGGGGGACGACCGCATCCCCCTCGGCACCTTTGCGACGGCGGCGGAGGCAGCCCGCGCCTGGGACGCGGCGGCCTGGCGCCTCAACCGCCCGTGGTCGCTGATGAACTTCAACGACTGCCACACCGTCTGGGAAGCGGAGGCCAGGGCGCCGAAGCCGCAGATCATCACTGCCGCCGACCACCTCCACCTCCGCCACCGCGCGTTTCAGGGCCTAGTCGACGCCAGGGAAGACCGCGTCGTCCGCGAGTATTACCGGAACAACCCGGGGGAGGAGAGCGCCGACGAGGAGCTCTGGCAGACCCGCGCGGGTCAGCGGGCGGAGCGCCGCCTCGAACGCCACCTCGCGTTAGATGCCGCTCGGGAGGCGAGGACGAGGGCGCTGCAGGAGCTTCGTCGGGCCGACCGCGCCGGCGAAGTCTGGGCCTCCGACGATCCGAGGTGGGGGCCTATCTCGGACATACCATCATGCACCTCCGACGACGACGAGGAGGTCACGGACGAGTTCGGCGACGATGATGACCCGGAGGAGGTCACCGACGAGTTCCCCGACGACGACGGCGAGGAGTAGCTAGTGTTCGTCTGTTTTCTCTTTTTAATAAAAGAATTTGCATTCCGGCGACACTGCGGCGCGCTAGCGCGTCTGTTTTCTGTTTTTAGTAAAAGTTTGGTACAATAAATTAATTAGAGATAATATAATTCAAAATGATCCATTAAACATGATCCATTCAACAAAGTTTGGTACAATAAATTATTACACATCAATTCTTCCCTTGTGTCCCCGCTTTCTTACGATTTGGACGTATCCATGGAGCATCCTCATCATTTAACTTAATGCTTGGGTCAGAGTTCACTTTGAAGGGCGGAATTTCACCAAACATATTATAATCTTCTGACATGTCTGTCTTGTCCTCCACTCCCACGATGTTTCTTTTCCCTGAAAGAACAATGTGACGCTTTGGATCATCGCATGATGCACTGATCGTTTTCTTATCTTTCCGTTTCCTCGGTTTGCTACTCATGTCCTTCAAATAGAAAACCTGAGCGACATCTTTGGCTAGGACGAATGGTTCGTCAAGGTAACCAAGATTGTCGAAATCCACCATTTTCATTCCGTATTGCTCGTCCACCTTTACCCCACCTCCTGTTAGCTTGAACCATTTGCACCGGAACAAAGGGACCTTAAAATAGGGTCCGTAGTCAAGTTCCCATATCTCCTCTATGTAACCATAATACGTGACCTTTTGCCCAATCTCGGTTGCTGCATCAAAGCGGACACCACTGTTTTGGTTGGTGCTCTTTTTATCTTGGGAGATCGTGTAAAATGTATTCCCATTAATCTCGTACCCTTGGAAAGTCGTGATAGTCGAAGATGGTGTCTTGGCCAACATGTACAGCTGATCTTCAACATCATTGTCATTCATTAAATGTTTTCGCAACCAACTGCCGAAAGTCTCCATGTGGGCCTTTCTAATCCATGATTCAGGCTTCCCCGGGTTGTTCGAGCGTAAAATATTCTTGTGTTGCTCGAAGTACGGAGCCACCAAGCTCGAATTTTGCAGAACTGTGTAGTGTGCTTCAGTCATAGAATGACCGTCCATACATATCGTTGATTTCCTTCCGATCGTGCCTCTTCCACTTAGTCTCCCCTCGTGCCGCGATTGAGGAATACCAATCGGCTTAAGGTCAGGAACATAGTCAATACAGAACTCAATTACCTCCTCATTTCCATAGCCCTTTACGATGCTTCCTTCTGGCCTAGCACGATTACGAACATATTTCTTTAATACTCCCATAAACCTCTCGAAGGGGAACATATTGTGTAGAAATACAGGACCGAGAATGGAAATCTCTTCGACTAGGTGGACCAGGAGGTGCGTCATAATATCGAAGAAGGATGGTGGAAACAGCAACTCAAAACTGACAAGACATTGGACCACATCGTTCTGTAACCGTGGTAGATCTTCTGGACTGATTACCTTCTGAGAGATTGCATTGAGGAATGCACACAGCTTCACAATGGCTACTCGAACATTTTCCTGTAGGAGGCCCCTCAAAGCAATCGGAAGCAATTGCGTCATAATCACGTGGCAGTCGTGAGACTTCAGGTTTTGGAACTTTTTGTCCGCCATGTTTATTATTCCCTTTATATTCGACGAGAAGCCAGACGGGACCTTCATACTGCTCAGGCATTCAAAAAAAATGACCTTCTCTTCTTTCGTAAGAGCGTAGCTGGCACGACCTTGAAACCATTCCGGATGCCGGTCATCTGGGTCTTTCAAAAGTTGTTGATCCCGCCGTGCTTCCTTTGTATCCTTTGTCTTCCCATACACGCCCAAGAAGCTTAGCAGGTTCACGCAAACATTCTTCGTAACATGCATCACGTCGATTGCAGAGCGGACATCTAGGACTTTCCAATACTGTAGCTCCCAAAATATCGATTTCTTTTTCCACATGGGTACGTGCCCGTCAACTCCCTGCGGAACTGATTGTCCGCCAGGACCCTTTCCAAAGATGACATTCAAATCCTTGACCATATCAAATATCTCAGCTCCAGTACGTTCCGCAGGCTTCGGCCGGTGATCTGCCTTGCCGTTGAAATGCTTGCCTTTCTTTCTTACGTTATGATTTCGGGGAAGAAATCGACGATGACCCAGGTACACGTTCTTCCTACAGTTATCCAAAAATACACTTTCAGTCTCATGTAAGCAGTGTGTGCATGCTTTGTATCCCTTATTTGACTGTCCAGAAAGGTTACTGAGAGCAGGCCAATCGTTGATGGTTACAAAAAGCAACGCTCGTAGGTTAAATTCCTCTTCTTTGTGCTCATCCCACACAGGTACACCAGGTTTGCCCCACAATTGTAAAAGTTCATCAACTAATGGCCTTAGGTACACATCGATGTCGTTGCCGGGTTGCTTCGGACCTTGGATGAGCACTGGCATCATAATGAACTTCCGCTTCATGCACAACCAAGGAGGAAGGTTGTAGATGCATAGAGTCACGGGCCAGGTGCTATGGCTGGAGCTCTGCTCGCCAAAAGGATTCATGCCATCAGTACTTAGACCAAATCTTATGTTCCTTGCGTCAGCTGCAAAATCTTTGAACTCTCTGTCGATCTTTCTCCATTGCGTTCCATCAGCGGGGTGTCTCAACTCCCCGTCGGACTTACGGTCCTCTTTGTGCCATCGCAACAACTTGGCATGATCTTTGTTCCTGAACAGGCGTTTCAACCGAGGTATTATAGGAGCATACCACATCACCTTGGCGGGAACCCTCTTCCTGGGTTTCTCGCCCTCAACATCGTCACCAGGGTCATCGCCTCTGATCTTATAACGCAATGCAGTGCATACAGGGCATTCATTCAAATCCTCGTATGCACCGCGGTAGAGGACGCAGTCGTTAATGCATGCATGTATCTTCAGAATCTCTAAACCTAGAGGGCACACAACCTTCTTTGCTTCGTACGTACTGGTGGGCAACTCGTTATTCTTCGGAAACATATTCTTCAACATTTTCAGCAAATTTTCAAATGATGAGTCAGCTACACCTTCCCGTGCCTTTCATTTCAGCAAATCCAGTGTGCAGCCCAGCTTTTTCAGACTATTGTCGCATCCTGGGTACAGTGACTTCGTGTGATCCTCTAACATGCGATCCAAATTCTCCCTCTCCTTGTCAGTTTCGCAGCGTCTCCGTGCATCAGCAATGGTCCGACCAAGATCATCAGCGGGCTCATCATGTGCCTCTTCTTCACCTTCACCAAACCCTTCCCCACCTTCAGCATCATCCTCCATGAAAGTATCACCGAAAAGGTCATGATAGTTGAAATCGATATCATCCTCTTCTTCATCTTCTTCCATTCTAACCCCTCTTTCTCCATGCTTGCTCCAACAATTATAGCTTGGCATGAAACCGTGCCGAAGCAGGTGCATGTGAACGACTCTTGAGGAGGAGTGACCCTTCTCATTCTTACATTCAGCACATGGACACATAATAAAACCTCGCTGTTTGTTCGCATTTGCCACTACGAGGAAATCTTTCAAACCCGTAGTGAACTCACCGGAGAGTCGGTTACCGTACATCCATTGCCGATTCATCTGCATTATTATTATATAAAGTATATAATTAACCATCATGCATCTGTTAAACTAACTAGCTAGCTGGAAATAATACAAATCATGAAAGGTTCAAGTTGCTAACCGCGATCACGGAGGTAAAATAAATGAAAACGCTCAAGTGTGTTTCATGCTATGGGGCATTTCATCGAACACCTTGTGTGCATAGTAGGAACCAAAAGCATACCCACCACCCCCTTGTGAATATTGTGAGCAAATGTGGCCAAGTGCAGCGAGGTGAGTCCTATATATAGGGATGGGCCTTTAGTCCCGGTTCACCTGGACAACCGCGGCTAAAGGCCATGGGGCCGGCCCGAGGACCTATTAGTCCCCGTTGGTCTGGCCAACCGGGACTAAAGCCCCTCCCCTCCGCCAGCTGTGGGCCGAGCGCGCTGGGCCCGGACTATTGGTCGCGGGTCTCGTCCCGAACCGTGACTAAAGACCCCTATGGTCGCGGGTCCATTATTTTGGGGACTAATGGGGGCGTACCGAAGGCCTATTTTCTACCAGTGTACAAGCGCTAAATCCCTCCTAAACAACTTGGCCGTCCTCCACCGTTCGGCCTCCGCCAAGATGTTACGAATCACAATCACGGCGTCTGGTCGCGCGCCCTCGAAGACGACATCATTCCGATGCTTCCAAAGGCCCCACAGGATGAGTCCGAGCGCGGTCCAAATCTCTCGCGCAGGCCCCTGCCCCGACTTGGCAGATAGCCAATCCACCAGGCGCTCTCCAGGCTCGGGATCCAAATCTCATGTCCCCAGTGCCGCAGGAAAGAGGCCCACACAACCCGTGCGAGAACGCAGCCTAGAAGGAGGTGATCAATATCTTCTGGGTGCTGATCGCAGAAGGGACATGCAGGCGGTCTCGGGAGGCCACGCCTCTCTAGCCGGTCCGCCGTCCAGCAGCGGTTGCGCAAAGCTAGCCACATGAAGAATTTGCATTTCGCCGGGGCGCGGGACCTCCAAATCTGCTCCGCACCTCCGAATTCAGTAGAACCCGTGAACAGGGTCAAGTACGCCAATCGTGCCGAGTAGGAGGATTCACTCTCCCAGTTCCACCTAAAAGAGTCGACCGACTCTTCCACCAAGTCCACCGCCATAAGGCGCTCAGCCAGCGCCATGAGCTCACCAAGTGCCGCTGCCCCTAGATCATGCGAGATACCTTGGAGCCAGCCTCCTGAGAGGCCCTCCCGAACCCGCAGAGATCTTTTAGTCATCTTGGAGACTTTGGCAAATAGGTGTGGAGTGAAGTCCTGCAACCTTCCCTCCGGGAGCCACCTATCTGTCCAGAAGAAGGTATCTCTCCCATCCCCCAAGACTGAAGTGGTGGCTGCCTCGAAAAGTTGTCGACCTCAAAGGGAACCTGTAGATTGAATTCCCTCCAAGGTTTTCCAGCATCCACTCTTTCCAACCAAAGCCACCGAGTCCGTAGTGCCAAGTTCATCAACCTCAGGTTCGGGATGCCCAAACCACCTAGTGATTTTGGCATACAGACTCTGTTCCACGCCACGAGGCAATGCCCCCCCGCACCTCCTTCCGACCTTTCCATAGGAACCCCCTGAGAACCTTTTCCAATGCTTTGAAGGTCTTAACAGGAATATCCAGGGACATCATCGCAAAGATAGGAATGGATGCCAGCGTTGTTTTGACAAGTTCCAGCCTCCCTCCTTTGTTCATCAGGTTGGCACTCCACCCCGGTAGCCTATTGGCCACCTGGTCCACAAGGTATTGCAACTGGGCCGCTGTCGGCTTCCGTAAAGACATGGGTAAACCCAAGTATCGAAGCGGAAAAGGGCGGATCAGGCAGCCCAGTTCTTGGGCGATCAAGTCCTCCACCGAAGGGTCACATCTAATCAGGTGCGCTGAGGCCCGACGCCAGACCAAAATCCTCGATGAGAGAAGCGAACGATCAAAGATCCAAGGTCGTGGGTCGAACGAAGGAGACCACGTCATCAGCATAGATCGAAGTCCGACTCCTCAGCCCGTTGCGAGCCAAGGGGGAGAGGAACCCTCTTCTAGCGGCCAACTCCACAAGGTAGTGAAAAACCTCCATGATGAGAATGAAGAGTTGCGGAGAGAGCGGATCTCCTTGCCTAAGACCACGCCTGTTAAAGATGCGACCGCCGGGCGTCCCATTCATGAGAATGCGGGTGGACGACAACGATAGTAGGGCGCAAATCCACGCGATCACGTGATCGCCAAATCCGAACTTCCTCAATACTTCAATGAGGAAAGCCCAATCCACCGTGTCAAAGGCCTTGGTGATGTCGAGCTTAAGCAGAACTGCCGGGGTCCGGGAGATGTGCAGTTTGCGCGCCGTACCTTGCACCGTCATGAAATTGTCATGAATGCACCGCTTGCGGATGAAGGCACTCTGATGACTACCCACCAGTTCCGAGAGGGCGGGGGCTAATCTCCTTGCCAGAACTTTTGCCACCAACTTGGCGAAGGAGTGGATGACTCTAATGGGACGGAAATCTCTAATCATCTCGGCGCCCTGATGCTTGGGCAAAAGCGATACCAGGGCCTGATTAACCGCACAAAATCCACGCACATCGAGGCTCGAAAGCGAGTCGAAGGCAGCCATGACGTCGTCCTTCACAATGGGCCAACACGACACGAAGAATCTGTTGGTGAAACCATCGGGTCCAGGACACTTGTCATGTTGCATCTCCTTGATAGCATCCCAAGCTTCCTCCGCCGAGAAAGCAGCCTCAAGCTGGTTTAGGTCAACTGACGGGAGTTCTAGGGCATCAAGATCCAGTGAAAAAGGCCGGTCCATACTTGATCCCAACAGCTCATCAAAGAACTGGCTACCGCCTCGGCCTTGTCCACATGCTCGGTAACTCGAACACCCTCCACGATAAGATGATCCACAAAGTTTTTCCTTCGCTGATGGCTCGCATGAGAGTGGAAGAAATGAGTGCAGGCGTCCCCTTCCTGTAACCAAAGTTGTCGCGACCTCTGTCGCGCAATGGAACGCTCCAAGGAAGCCAACCCCAACAGTTTCTTTTTTAAGAGCCTTCTAAGTCCACGCTCTTCAGGAGAGAGCTGTCTAAGATCCATAGCCGAATCGAGCCGAAGGATCACCTCATTGGCCAGCAAGATCTGCAACTTCACACTCCCAATGAACCTGGAGCTCCAGCGGGAAATCTCCTTGGTAGTGGCTCTCAATTTGCGGTCCAGCCGCTTGCAGGGGTTAGGCTCCTATTCCGCCGAGTTCCACGCATCGATAACCACCTCTAGAAAACCGTCTACCTTTGGCCAGAAGGCTTGAAAATGAAATCTACGCCCCCAATGCAAGTTAGGGGCTAATCGCAGAACCAGTGGGCAATGATCGGAAGGACCGGAGGATAGAGCGGTGAGGAAGGCATCAGGGAAAAGCTCTTCCCAGTCCACCGAAGAGACCACCCTATCCAGCTTCTCCAGCGTGGGATTTTGAATCTCATTAAACCACGTGAAGCGACAACCAGAGAGATAAAGGTCCTTGAGCTCAAGCTGCGCAAGGGTGCGCCTGAAACGCCCCATTATACCCTGGTGAAGAGAACCCTGTATTTTTTCATCCACCTCAGCAATAATATTGAAATCCCCGGCCACTATCCTAGGCCCGGCATGAAGATCTCTTATATCCCGCAGCTCCACCAGAAAGGCCTTTTTGTTGTCGTCTCCTTGTGATGGACCGTAGACTCCAGTAAACCACCAACCATGCTCCCCATCCACCAAGATACGAGCCGTAATGGCGTCGGCCGAGAGGTGTGGGTTTGAGACGGTGACTAATGCAGATTGCCATGCCAGAAGAATCCCACCGCGGGTGCCGTCGGCAGGGAGGTACAGAAACCCATCAAAAGCTGCTCCAAGGCAATCCCGCACCACGCGATCATCTATGATCGCCATCTTTGTCTCCTCGATGCACACCACCGCGGCGCTTACAGGGGCCAACACCTGATAAATTGCGGCCCTCCGTGCCCCCGAATTAAGTCCACGTCCATTCCAGATTGCAATAGAAATATCAGGGTTCATAGTGACCAACAAAAACACAAGATCACAACCTACAACAGGAAACAGACTAACTGAGAAGTCGGTTCAAACACAGAACTAATCTAGACCACGCAATCTGCCTGTGTCTCGTCCACCAAGGGGAGCGCCTCTGGCTGTCATCCGAAAAGGCCCACAATCACGTCAATCTGGTCCTGTCGAAGGGGCTGCGAGAAAAGGTCCAGGTAGGCCGCCACCGCCTCATCACCGATCACTTCGGTCTGCCGTGCAATCCCTAACTTAAGGATCAACTCTCTCTGCTGTCTACGCACCGGGGTGCCCGCGGCAAACTTTCCCCGGAGTCTAGAGCTACGCCGAACCGTATCCCCGCACGGGCCACGGGGGCGCCCCCTCTTAGCCGGCCTGGGAAGGATAGGAGAAATAGACCTCCTATAGTTGTGTCGCAGCTGCGCAATGTCCTGATGTTGCTGGTCATGCGGTGCCGATGGGCCAGGGATCCCCTCCAGGCCAAGCTCGACAGACCCATCTGCCATAGGGGTATCACCCAAATCCACGGTCCTTGGCCCATGAGAAACGTGCAAGCAACCAGTTGCCGAGTCATCCGCTGCAACCACCAACTGCTGCTCTTTCGAACTGTCTAGGTTCAAAAAGGCGCTAGGCGGTAATTATGCGTTTTGCTAGCGCCTTGCGCTTTTCTGACCAAAGCGCCCGCTTAAGAGCTATTAGGCGCGCTTAAGCGCCATTAAGCGCTAGGGCGTTGGGCCAACGCCCAGAGCTTAGGCGCGCTTAAGTGCCCGCCTAGGCGCGCCTTTTTGAACCGTGCTGTCTACAGAAACCTGGAACATATCCAAAACAGACACCGGGGATCCTAGGGGAGTACCGCCTCGGAGTCAGTGTCCACCTCCTTGTCCTCAAGCGACGAGAGAGAGCAAAAGCGCAACGGAGACAGCAGACCAGGGGAGGTCAAAAGCTGCTCGTCTGCAGCCCTGGCCCCAACGCCTGCGAACCACCTGACCCCGTGGCTGACTGGTTCGAAAACCCCCGTTGGCGGGCTATTTCCGCGCTCAAATACAGCAACAGAGCGTGGGGCCACAACGTGCGCCAACCGCTCCACCCCTCCTACCAGTTCAGCGAAAGAACCTCCCCCAGAAGCGTCCAAGGCGCACTTTCCACGTGTCCCAATCGGAGGGGCGAAGGACGCCTCCAGCAGCATAGGGTCCTGTGCGTACACCCCACTCCCCTGCCATCCCTGCAACTCGGTGGGCCCAGCGACTCCCGCGCTGGCCGGGTCTTCTCTTCCTCGAACCTCACCAGGGCGGGCGGGGTCTTCTCCGGCGCCGACATCTGCTCGCCGCCACTGCTCACCACCCGAGTTGCGCACCCAGGTGGGAGACCGCTGCCGTTGGTGTGGCCGCGTTCCCTCGTCAGCGCGGTCACGATCCGCACGTCCAGCGCCGTTCCCCCCATGGTGGTCGCCACCATTGCCGCGCCGACTCGCTCCCGGCCGACCACCACCACCAGTTTCACCGTCATCGCCCGGATCAGGGCCGGGCTGCGCCGTCATGTCGATCGAGCGGACAACATGTACAGTAACTGTGTACTGCAACATGTTCTTCTCCAGGGGGATCAGTGCGTCGCCGGGTAGAACAAGCCCCTCATCGTCCTCGAGCCGGTCGCCGGGCTCCTCGATGAGGAGCGCCTTGCGCTTGGGGATTGAGGCGAGCTCGTCGGTCCAAACTGTAGCTTGGAAGGTGCGCAGATCATCGCGGTTTGCCGTGGCCGCGTCGAGCCTTTCCACCCATGCCGCTGACCCCATCATTGCGACCGCCGTCGTCAAATTCCAGGCATGAGCCGGAACGCCGGTGAGTTCCACAGCGACCCGAAAGCGCATGGAACGTCTCGTCGCTTGCAACTGTCGATTCCACGGCGAGAAATGCAGCGCGAAGTCCCGACCGTCGATCACTCCGGCGTTGAAAACCTCGTCGCGGATGCGCTTGCTTCCGAACACGAAAAGAAGGTCCGATGGCCAATGGCGGTGGACTGTGTAGTTGTCGGCGACGAGAGGGAGCTGCGCGTCGAGCGCTGCCGCGGCCTCCCTAGGCGAGACATGGCTGCGGGCGCCGGAGACGAACGCCACCATCCCCCACCTCAATGCCTCCTCCGCCGCTGTGATTTCGGCCGAGCGTGGCAAGATAACCCGCTCGAGACGCGTAGTCGCCGGAATCGAGCCATCCGCCGCGCTTTCCTTTCCACGGCCGTCCACCTCGGTGTGACCCCGCTGCGGGGCCCGCGGAGGAGATGGCGACCCCGTCGTGCGTCGATCACCGCTCCGGTGCCGCGCCGCGGATACGTCTCGCTGCCGGGAGGAAGAACCCTCCTCCCAGCGCGTTCCACCCTGTTGCTCCACCGCGCGGTTTCGGCCACCGCGGACCATGGAATTCTCCACCGCGGCTACGCCACGCCCCCCGCGCTCGGGGCCTTGTCCAGCGTCGTTGGCCTCCACACCGTTAGATTTAATTAATCTGGCGTTTGAAACGAGTTGTATATTTTTCTGCGAGACTCACACTGAGTACAAGTGCGTTCATAGATCATGGGCAAGAGACAATCTGCGTGAAGGCAAGTGTGGCACTTTGGCGTTTGATTAATCCCTAATCGCAATAATTATAATTGGTAATTAATGCAATTGACATAATTGGGGATGTAGCTCAAATGGTAGAGCACTTAACGATGCATGTAAAGAGGCAGGGGGATCGATACCTCCCATCTCCAATCCATATTTTTGTTGCGATTTTATTCCCTGCAAGAATAACTGTGTATTACCGGGAAAAAGAAAAACTCGGTTGATGCTGCATGGGTTTCTTTTAATGGGTCTTAAATTGAGCTGCGAGATGGCCCGTCCAATCAGCATGGCCCGTGTTGTATTCCACAACCAGAATTAGTGCGCCCGTTGAGTCTCAAAAAAAAAAAAAAATTAATTAGTGCGCCCCTTGCGTACTGGGATGGCCCAGATAACTTCTACGCCGGCTCTAGTGCTTTTGGCGAATTTCTTCACCTTCTTTTCTGCGTAGTGAAAGTTTTATGTTGGGCCACAGTAATCAAATCCATCAGACCATCTGTGTAATGCAAACATGCATATGGTTTATCCATCGTAAGAATAGGGTTGACTCCCATTTCTTTCATCACAAGTGCATTTATGCTTGTGACCTTGCCCTTGGTAGAGATGTTTGCATTCCATTATCTCATAGTTTGTCGGAGAACAATCAGCTTGATTAAAAGCCTCGCTACCTGCAAAAAAATATGTCAGAATGGACACAACCTAGCTAGTAATGAAGACTGATAAAAAGTGGATGTACAGAAAATGATAATAAGTCTAAAATACTTACTTATGTGCCAAGTTATACCGGCATAACTGTCATGCTTAGAGCCCTTGTGCTCTTACTCGTATGCTCCATGAGAAGAGAATAGCTAGTCCTTGTACGTGTGCTGTTTTGCTACAAGAATGTTTTGCTTTTTTCTTTGGTTTATATAGAGGAAAAAGACAATCTTTGGCAACTAAGTCACAAAAAAGAATTTTTGTGATTTAAGCTTGCCTAATTGGTTTCACCTAAACATAGTCAAAATAAAATATGGGGAAATTAAGTCTTGCCTATTTGGTTTCACTTAAAATAGAGGGAAATTGCATTAGTTGTATTTTCAAATCTTGGGGAATAACCAATTCTTGATTATCTATTCATTTATGGTTTTTGCTTAAATTTTCTGCATTGTTATCTCCTTGAAAAATATTTGAGAATCAGTCTATTGTAACAATTTATACTTGATTCCACATGAATGATTTATTTGTAATCCATGGATTTCATTTCTCGGTTTACCTTGGATGATTTCATAATCGGCAATTTCACGTTTGTAACCATACAAACATTGGCTATTCATAAAATCCCTTTGATCGTCTCAAGAATCATAATGATCTCCTACCACCGGAGCCTAACCAAACTAGGGCCCGTAGTAGTGGCACAGATCTTCGAAGACCGTGACCCCTTACCTACAGTGGCTAGGGAAGATATTGCCAGGCCTAGATCGGGGCACTATAGCCTAGATCGGTCCCGCCCTGGAGCACGTCATGCAGCCACCACCGGCGACTACTGCCATCCTAGTTGCATGGCATCGATCCTGGAGTTCACCCCCGCTGTCATACAGCCGCCGTTGTGCCAACCCACCCTCGGGAAGTTGTGGTCTTGACCTCGCGCGCCGTCTGCGACGACCGCCGCCGCCATGAGATGCAGCTCCGCCACAGACACGTTGTGTCGTGCATAGCACTGTCGTACCAAAAGAAAAAAAAAGTTAAATTCATGTTTACACAGTGCAGCCCACTCAGTCCTGAATTATCCTCACCAGCCCAAGCCTATCAAGGCTCTTGACGCGCCCTGGCAACAGATAGGGGAAAAAAAGTCTCCCCTCCTGGGTCAATCCCCAATGAGGAGCGTGATGTTAACCTGAAACTCTTGCTATATGTTTTTGAGCTTATGTCTGGGCATAAGATCAATTTTGAGAAAAGTGAAATTTTCCTGATTGGTGGGGATAATAATATTGCAAATTTTTATTCTGATATCTTTAACTGTCAAGTGGGATAGCTTCCATTGAAGTATTTGGGGGTCCCTGTTTCAGTGTCTAATCTCAAATCTGTTGACTGGGACTTTTTGGATGCAAAGTTCATTAAGAAACTTGAGGCTTGGATTGGGGATGCAGCATCCTCTGGGGGGAGACTTACGTTATTGGACTCGAGCCTTGGGTATCCCTATTGTTATATGTCGATGTTTTTACTTAGCAAAGGCCTTATTGAGAAACTTGATAAACACCGTAGAAATTTTTTTTGGTCTAGAAACAGAGGTAAAAAAAAAGTATCATATGGTCAAGTCGTATCGGGTGTGTAGATAAAAAAAGAAGGGCGATCTGGGAGTTAAAAATCTGAGAAGGCAAAATATAAGCCTCCTTTGCAACTGGTGGTCGAAGCTTGAGTCTCAGGAAGGCTTATGGCAACAAATTGTCCGTGCTAAGTACCTGAGAAATAAGTTTGTGGCTACTGTGAAGGTTAGGGTAACTGACTCCCCTATTTGGAAAAACCTGTTGAAGGTTAGAGAGGCTTATCTCCTTGGCAGGCGCATTTTGTTGAAAAAAGGCAACCTGGTTCGTTTTCGGAAACATGGGTGGTTGAATAATTGTTCTCTAGAAGTGTCGTATCCTATGCTATATGACATTTGCCAGGGACAAGAATGGACTTTTGAGAAGATGGTCTCCTGTGATTTTGTTGTTCCCTTTAGACGAAGATTTAATGAACTTTTGGAGGAACAGTGAAATTTCATTGTGGATGAAGCTAAAAAGCGCATTTCCTCGACTGAGCATGATGTGGTTAATTGGGGACTCACGACCAATGGGAAATTCACTACTAAGTCTATGTATCAGGAACTCGAAAAGGACATTGCGGGCTCTAACAACAAGTGGATATGGAAAGCAAAGATACCTCTTAAAATTAAAGTGTTTCTCCGACAGTTGTTTCAGAATGCTATCCTTACTCGTGACAATCTGAAAAAAAGAAAATTAAATGGGAATCATGTTTGTTCTTTTTGTGACCAGCTGGAGAGTGCACATCATTTGTTCTTCACTTGCACTCATGCGAGGGTTGTCTAGGGGTGCCTTGGGTCGATGCTGGGAACTAATCGCTGTCCTAACTCTATTTGGCAATGTATGGCGTGGATTTATGTTTTTCCCTTCCGAGTCGAGATATCATATGCTGGTTTTCGCATCAGTTTGTTGGGATTTGGATTATGAGAAACAAAATTACATTTGATAACCTGGTGCTGAGATCTCCTTTGGCTTCTGTGTTCTATGTGTGTTCCCTGTTACGTTATTGGGCATGTCTGTATGGTGAAGAAGACCGCGCGGCGATCACCGGGGGCACTGATCAGTTGATGAACAAGGCGGCTCGCTTGGCGTAGATCGCTGGAGGTGCTACGTCTGCTATGGGAGAAGGATCAAGGAGGCTCAGGATCACTGGGAGCTGAGAGTTCTTCTGCCTGGAGTGCAGTGTCCTGTGACTTCGTTTTGGGCTTCGAAACTTTGGTCTATTCGTGTGCTGAAGAGTTTGGTCCCCCGTGGTGGGGTTTAATCGTTGTTCCGTGACTTAACTGAATTTGTTGGTTCCCTGTTGTATTGAACTTGTAGGGTAGGGGTATGCTTTTTGCCCCGTAGTGTTGCCTCGATGCCGAGGTTGCACAACGGGTTTTTCTACCATTTTGTTTCCTTTTTCCTTCTGCTCTCTACTCCGCTTTCATGTTCCTCTGCTGGCTTTTGTAGCTGAACTTTGTATTTCCGTTCTGTGAGTAATAGAAAGGGGAGTAGCCCAGTTGGAAAAAGATACATTCATGTTTACACAATGCATTCCACTCAGTCCTGAATTATCCTCACCAGCCCAAGCCTATCAAGGCTTTTGACGCGCCCTGTCGTCGTAACTCCGGAGCGGCAACCGGAGAGAGGGAAAAGAAACAGTCTCCCCTCCTGGGTCAATCCCCAATGAGCTGGGCACAATGCAGGCAGCAGGACAACACAACATATAGTTGGTCCCGGTCGCCGTTCATGCATGGCCCATGTGTTTCATATTTACTCATAGTTCTATCGTTTACCTGAATTTGTGACTTACGGTCTAATTCCAGCATGTGGCATTCTGAATTTGGTAGCTGTCTGAATAGTTTACATTTGACCGTCTGAATTTTGGTGAGGATGGAAAGATTGCGGTGGAGCATGTGAGAACAGATCAGCAACGACATGCTGACACCCTAACAAAGCCACTTACAAGGTTTCTGTTCCACGCTATGAAGTAGAAGCCTGGCATGGAAGAGGTGTTAATATTCTCGCTGCATCTATAGTTGTATACTTGTCACACACATCTTTTCTCTTATAGGAAATAGTTGCCTCGTCTGCCGTATATATAGATTAGGTTCGACTACTTTACTTTCGTTCCAATCGTGTAAGACTCTCGCCACGATCTAGCCCGAGGGATTGCACTGGTCATAGCTACCTTAGAGCATCTCCGGCCGTGTCGCCCCCCAGGGTCCAAAACGTCGCTGTTTTGGTGGCGCCGCGGCGCCAAACGGCGCTAATCTGGAACCTGGGGGCACGGTTCCAGTCGCACTCTACCCTAAGTCTAGGCTCAAATTAATTCAAATTCATAGTTTCGACGCAAATTCATAGATTCGACGACATTTTGACAGAAATTTAACTAAAAACATAAAAAAAAAACATAGAAAGCCCTAACTACGTCTACTGTAGGCCGAGGCTCGCCGCGATCGCCTGGCTGTAGTCGTAGTCGTCCCCGCCTTCGTCGTCCCCGCCGTCGTCGTCGTCGTCCGAGCCGTCGGCGTCCCACCTGCTCGTGCCTGCGCCGGGGTCGCGATAATGCGGGTCGCTCGGGCCTGCGCCGGCGGCACCCCACCTGCTCACAGCCAGGGCGCGCTGGAACTCGGCTTGGTCCTCGCTGTCGGGGTCGAGGACGACGTAGGGGACCTCCTTCGGCTGCGGAGGGGGAGGGACGCGGCGGCGGGCCGCATTGGCAGCGGCTTCCTGCTCGCGCTGCGCCTTCCGCTGCTCCGCCTCGGCGAGGAGCCGACGGTGGAGCTCGAACTCCTCCTCGGTGCTGTCGCGCAGGCTCAGTCGGCGGCGACGTTGTCGGGGACCGGCTGGAGGGTGTTGCGCGAGAGCTCCTCGGCGGCGTTTATGTCTGGCCACTCGTCCTCGTCGCCCTCCGCCGCCTCCGCCTTCGGGCGCACGACGTGCTCGAAGTCTGCGGCGGGTCGCTGGCGCGGCTCACCGATGCGCAGGGCGCCGCCGCTGCGCCTGGGGGCACGACGCCCAGAGTTGAGGAGGGGAGGGGTGAGGGAAAGAGACGCTGCGCCGGAGGAGGAGGAGGTGGCCGACGAGGATCCGCCCATCAGCCGCGTTGCACACGAGGGGTGCGGGCGGAGCGGCATCTGCAGCCGGGGCTCGTTGCCGGCGTCGACGTAGTCCACCACCCACTCGAGCGTGCGGTGCTGGCCTCCCCACCACCGCTTGAGGCTGATGCCGTTGGCGCCGCCCTCGACAGGGCCGTTGTTCGCGGCGGCTTCAGCGTAGCTCGACATCTCCGGCGAGGAGGGAAGAATGGGGAGAGCGGCGAGGAGGAAGAATGGGGAGAGCGGCGACCGGGGAAGAATGGAGAGAGCGGCGTGCCGTCGCTGCCGCCCGCCACGCCATTACTTCGGCAGCCTTTGAATGGGCGCATGCACTGGCCGCCCGCCACGCCATAAACGCAGGCAGCCTTTGACCGACGCGGGAGCCGAGAAGAAGCTCACGGGCGGTGGTTTCTGTTCCCGCGGTTTTCCCACGCGTAGCCGATAGCGCTGATTCGCATGGGCTGCCCCGCCATTTCGCCCTCCCTCCCAAGCCGAACCCAGCGGGCTGCGTTTCGCCTGGGTGCCGCGGCGCGAAATAGCGGCGAAACGACGCTATTTAGGCTTCTGGGGGGCCGGCTGGTGCAAAAACGGCGTTTTTCGGCGGTTTCACCGCTAAAAAGGCCGCTTGGGGGGCTCTAGGGGGTCGACTGGAGATGCCCTTAGCTTGTTCCTTGATAGAAAGAAACTTAAAAGGACGCACGGTTGGTCGTTGCAACATGTTGTATTTCCTAGTAGTTTTGCTAGATGGATCTGTTGCCCGTTGGTAATATTTTCTTCCAATAAGCCCATCAGCAGTGTGGGTCTCAGTTCTGATGCTTTTATTACTGAAATCGAAAACACATACAGTACAGAGCCACCACCTGGTAACTGCATGCATAATCCAAGCAACCGAGAGAATATAACTAAGGACATCTTTCAATTGTCGTCCATAGCGTTGTTCTACACCCAAAAAAAAAAGTAATTCAAAAAATACATTCATATTTACTCAGTGCAGCCCACTCTGTCCTGAACTATCCTCACCAGCCCAAGCCTATCAAGGCCCATGACGTTCCCTCTGGTCACAACTCCAACGCGACAATGGAGAGAGGAAAAAAAAAACTGAGCTCTCCGTCGCCCGCGCCCTAATCAGCTGGCACGATGCAGCGGCGACCCACATCCTGTCGGCGGCACCGCAGCGGTAATCCTCTTCTACTTGCGGTTCATTTTTTGGATAAACAATTGAGATAATGCCGATGCCAAAGGTGCCCACTATCAAAGTTTGGATCTGAGATGCCGATGCCAATTAATGGTGCCCACGACGAAGCAACGTTAGCTTAATTGATCCATCGGTTCTTGTGTAGGTATATACTATATCTGTCACTGTCCTTGTGTCTGGTGTCCAGTTTCATCCCATGTACTACTGATAAGATGCTCTTCATTTTCGGATGCCTTCCCAGGTCAAGGATGCCGCTTTGAATGGTTCCAGGGGTAAAACTGGGCTTAAAATCATCGTATTTCTGCAGAATGGAGCTAACTTCTCTACCCTGTACTACCTCCACAAAACCTTCACATACTGGATCCGCCAAAAAAAACCTTCACATATTGGCTAGCGGCAGTTGACGCATATTGGTAAAATCCACCAGCTCATCTTGCCAATTAATCTCTAAGGCCACTCTTGGATGGACGTTTTGGATTACAAACCGGCCGGCTAAAATTACGGACCTGTGGAGAACCACCTAAAATTACTAGGAATCGTGGCAGGAAATATTTCCAACGCGGAAACAGAATCGACGAACCAAGCTCGGCCTAAACCTTCAAATATTGGCTGGTTAAACATAGTTTGTACTCCTATCTAATATGTCAGCTATATTAAAGAAACGTCCACAGCTCCCTCGGATGCTTCTTCCTTGAGTGCACAACATGGCAACGATGCCATTGACTTTGCATAGTCGTCGTCGCCGATGGATGGAACCTAATTGCTCGAATCCCCACATATAGTAATCGTGTAAAAATATGCTTATAATTTTTCGAAAACGTCGACTTCCCGGATGCTTCCTCCGGTCAAGGACGGCGCTTTGAATGCTTCAACGAGCAAACTGAATGAGCGGAGCTTCCCAAGCTATAAAACGAGCCGTCGAGGACCGTTCCGAAAATATCCATGTCAATGACTCTCGGTAAATTGTTTTGGTTATATCAGACACAAAAATACTCTCCAGTCTTCCTGCAACTAAATTAATGAACCAAACATCAGGAAATTACCTAAAGGTATGAACAGTGAACAACCGAGGAAAGCTATCCAATAGCTTGATTTGAAGATTTTAATACATGAAAGAGTGACATTCATGTATAACATATTTTAGGACATGAAATGGCATAAAAATTTGCTGCATATTAACTACAAAATTTATTTTTTTCAACGACATTAGCATGACTTGTACTATGTACCAAGCAGCATCGCCGGCAAAAGTCCGAACTAGCCATATAGACCAAAAGTCCGAACTAGTGGAAAGGGGCTAGGCGTGTATTTATATTTCAACACTCCCCCTCACGTCTAGGCTATTTTAGTCCTTAGCGTGGGTTCGGTGCGGGCCGCAGAATCTTTTTTCTTTTGTTGTTAATACTGCGTGAGCAGGGTCTTGAACTCGAGACCTCATGGCTCTGATACCATATAGAATTGTTGCACTAGCCATATAGACCAAAACTCCGAACTAGTGGAAAGGGGCTAGGCGTGTATTTATATTTCAACAATGTCCCCCACGAACCGGGACCAATGCCCCCAGGCGATTCCTGTTACCCCGGGCGCACGAACCGGGACCAAAGCATGGCATTTGTCCCGGATTCGGTTGCAACCGGGACAGCTGCCCCCTGGCCCCCTGGACGAGAGGGGTTGTTTCCACTAGTGAATGTTGGTGCACCTATGATGGTGCTCATACACAACTGTCCGTATCCATTTTTCTAAATTTAAAATGCAAACATGCTAATGAGATGTCTCATTTTCTCTAGAAGTACCTTCGTCTAACCTCACCACGGCCCAGCTCCTTGAGGGCCTACTCACCATGGAATTTGGCTCGCGCTCATGCCGGAGCCGGTACGAGTTCGCTAACTACCATGACAAGAAGGTGAAGAAGCATCCATCCCATAAACCATCACCCTACTTGCTCGCCAAGCTCGAAGGCACGAAGCCCTCCAGAAGCGATGTGGCCCAGGCATTGGCCCGTACAGGGCGGCGATTCAACAGCTGAAAACTGGGAATGGCGTTGTTACAGCCGACATGGGAGACTGCCGCTATATGGTCCCCATCAGCTATCGAGGCCTCGGAAAACGAATATTGTCCACCGCTTCGGCTTTCCTCTACGCCGTGCTCACCGAGCGTGCCCTACTCGTTCAACACGACATGGCCGTCACAGAGCGGAGAGCAAGAATAGTCCACAGAAGATCGAAATCGGCGAAGACCTGCACACATCGAGTTGAAGAAAGCAACTCACCAAAGACCTCACGGCTCCTGCCACGGACCGGTGATGGCGAGCGAGGATGATGTCGATGAGTACGGATCTGAGGGGCGAAATTTATTGGGCAGCGGCTGACTCCCACCCTCCCCTTCCTCCTCCATGGAGCAAAGGAAGAAGCAGATCTCGACCACGCCGACGAGGATCCCGCAACATCGCCGGTGTAGCTGCCAACGCGAACCTTATTCATGGAGATATCCACCACTTCACCCATCGCCGGCATCGCTGGACGCCACTCCAGCTCTGCAGCAACAAGCAAAAGCTTCGGGAGACCTTGGCCATGGCCGCCGACGGCCAAGGTGCAGCTCCTCAACGCCACCAGGGGCCACACACAAAGAAAAACTACTAACCTAAACCTAAATCTTAGGCGGTTTATATACAACTCTACAACGCATGTTTCTCTAGCTAGTTCATCAAACCTACCGTCGTCGACCTCATCCTCGGGCCGCTACTCCCGCTCGCTAGTTTCGCCCACCATCTTCATAGACGTCTCGCTACATTAGCGGTGATTTTTAATCCCCGAAACTCTATAGGTTTCAATTGTTCTTAGATTATGAACCTAGATTTTAGGTCTCTAATTAAATTTATGGTACTTTTTTCTTCACCATAATGGTTCAACAGAAAAATAAAAATACTAAGCTCCCCGGCTCTCCCGGTGCAGCACAAGGCAGATAGGTGTTCCATGCTAGCTGTAACTAGTCCATCCATCGAGAAACAGAAACTCTGTACTTCCTCTGTCCACGATAAAGTGTACATTTTCCTTTTTCGTCGGTCAAATTTATTAAACTTTGACTAACTTTATCGGAAAAGTACTAGCATTTATGACACCAAATTAGTATCACTAGATTTGTCTTGATACGAAGTTTTAAAATATATCATTTTGATGTCATATATATTGCTACAATTTTCTATAAATTTGGTCAAAGTTTAAAAAGTTTGACTAAGTGTAAAAGTAGATGTACACTTATTCGCGGAAGGAGGGAGTACATAGCACAGCGTCTCTAATTGTTTTTTCTTGGGTTGATTGAAGAAATAAGTGCACAGCTAGCTCTGGAATCATGACCAGCTAAGAAACAGAATTATATCCTGTCAAAAAAACCGAATTATATACTCTAGGGTTGGATTGTTCGAGTGGTTCTCTTACAGCTTAGATCTTTTGCATCGGACGGAAACGTGGCTTGGGGCAATCTGTTGGGTCCACGGGGACGTGCGTAGTTTTAAGGGGGAAAAAACGCAATCCATATATAGGCACGTACGAGAAAAAAACAAGCGGATTAATTTAGCCAAGTTTTGCGACGGAGTTTCATCATAGAGCTCAGTCGCCGTATCCGACTCATGGCCAATGGTAATCTTGTACATTGATTGTCTATGTAATTTATTTATGCAGGCCATCCCCTTGTGGAAAAAATCATACTACGTCTCAACTGATCGATATAGGTGGACTTCATTTGGTCGACTAGAAATCTGGAGGGAGAAGCCACATGCCACTTTGAGGGCTACCTTGTTTGGGGTATCCTGCCGCTCCCGGTTCTAGCCGGATACCATTGCGTTCTTGCTGCATGTGATACATGCTACCACCATAATTTGCAGATATCATGAAGTAAACCCCGTCGTGGGTGTGGATGTAGTTTCTATGCACCACACCTCGTCCACCTCTTGGCACGTATGCCGCCTTGGACCATACTTGCCCCAAGAACAGAGCATAGTCGCGCAAGCTATACACCACAGCCCACTTGTAGTAAATGTATGGCGTCATGACTTCGTCAACAAGCTCAAAGACCTTGAACATTGACTCCCTGCCGTACCCAATCCTCACCACTAGAGCTATTTTGCCCCACAACTCGACGATGTAGCTCGAGCTATTTGAGCGGCTTCCTGCTCGGACTGTCAGAGGGTGAGGGTCGCCAGTGACCACCGGCGCTCCGTTATCTCTCACCCTTATATTGAATTCGACAAGCTCAGTGTTGGGCATGAGACCGTAGAGCTCTCCGTTGCAGAAGACAATGTCTATGAGAGTCTCTTCGCCAAGATGTTTTGTCGTCCACCCGCTATTTTGGCATCCAAAACCCCACAAATCGCAAGGCCACACAAGGGCGTGATTGCAGCTAGGATGCAGCCCTCCGAGGTGGGTGCCTTCGAGAAGATAATCTTGTCGATGGCACATGGCCCGCTATGTCGTCCGCACATTGGCCCCCTCCTTTGCTCCGCGGACAATGGCACCTCCACGCCAGAGAAGAGGTTCAAGATCCTAATCTGCCAATCCTGCGCGACAACCCAGCCGCCGTCATGAAATCCGATAAACTTCTTGTCGACCGCCTCTTTGGGTAGCCAGAAGTTCAAGATCCCACCGTCGTCCTGTGGAATATATAGGTTGCGCTTCCTTTTGTCGCCAGTACCGTAGATGAGCCATGGGAGGGTAGACCGCACTGGGTGCCGCAATGCGATCGTTGCTGCTCGCCACGACCTGCATGCGCCGACGAAGCTGAGTCGGTCGTGCGGGGTGGCGGTGGTTAGCCTGGCGTAGACCATGGCTAGAAGATCGTCGGGGAGATCGGACCATGTCAAAGTAGCGGCCTCTTTGATGCTTGGGACAGCGCAGCGCCGCGCGTTGTCATGGGAATAGACGACGATCGACATGTTTTCCATGTATTTGGAAATAGTACAACCGTACGTGCAGCTGTTGGTTTTTTTTCTTTCTTTATTTCTACTGCTCAACTCACGGTATAGCGTGTTTAGTTTTTGATGGCAACTCTCGGTACAATCTGGTTACACGACGACCTGTTTATATGCATGAACAGCCAACCCAAAAGAACCAACAAAAACCTACTCCGACACGGTTGGTGAAACCAGCTAGGACTCAAACTCTGTACCTTTCCTGAACATGCTCAAAATAGAACAAGGTGCGTACGTCATGTGCAGCCTAACAAGGAAGCGAACATGGGCAGAATGAAGCACGGCACCCGGTGCTGTACCTAATCATGATTGATGGTAACAGCCTATCTATTTTCGTCCAAATAAAAAAGTCTGCTTGAGCAGACAGGCGTCGATGCCAGCGGAGGAGAGGCAAAGTAGGGCGCATGCACTACAGGAAAACTGCTAGTTGCCGACGGCTTTCTATATGCCGACGGCTTTTTATCGTGGCCGTCGGCATACCAGGCGAAATGCCGAGAGGCACCGAAATACCGTCAGCATATCTAGGCCGTCGGCATATAGGTAGGTCTGCCGAGGGTTGCCGTCGGCATATACCAGGCCGTCAGCATATAGACTGCCACGTGGCCATAACATTCTCCGTCTAACGGCGCTAGTTTGGATACCGACGGCATAGTGTGGAAGGCCCTCGGCATACATGTTGCGGCCTCAAAAAAAATTGGTAAGTCACGATTTGAACCCGCAACCTCACGGTTGGGCCTAGGAATTGAGCTTCTAATCACTAGACTAACGAACACTGTTCGTTTCTAAGCTATGTATCTTATTTTTAACGGTATACTTTCGGCAGCTGGGCCACTCTTTGGTCCACA
The DNA here is from genome assembly GCA_028641055.1 of Alopecurus myosuroides. Lineage (NCBI taxonomy): Eukaryota > Viridiplantae > Streptophyta > Magnoliopsida > Poales > Poaceae > Alopecurus > Alopecurus myosuroides. The sequence goes on from CM054060.1 coordinate 14,544,256, forward strand.
TAATTTGTATATTTCTCAATCATCTAAAATGTATACGATCTCGGATTGACACGAACAAATAATAAATTTGGTTCATCTTGGTAAGACTCAAATATTACGTGTTGGTGAATTCTCAAATTTTACTTTTTTTTTTGCATTGATTTAAAATTTTCATTAAAATTGTCGGCATGGCCGTTCATAGAAGAGGTTAAATTTTGCAGAACAGTTTGTGGATACCGAACACTTGTTTCTATAGCGCGTATGTAGTTCACACACGCCACTACAAGGAAAAGGCTTAGCATAGACGTGAGCATTTAGCTAGTATCGGCACCAAAGTCACACGCCGATGGTGCAACGCCGCGTCAGGGCCGCGCGCACTTCTACGACCCGCCATGGATGCCGTCACAAGCGAGAGTAAGATAGAGGAAATAATAACTGTTTGGAGAGATTGGCGTCGGCGGCGCACACAAGTATGAGAGAATAAATTAGTGCCCACCAAAGGAACCCTAAAGTCTACACCAACTATTACCGGCGTTGCGCGCCATCCACACGCCAATAGCATCATATATATTACTGGCGTGGAATCACGTGGACACGCCAATACATGTTTTCCATCGGCGGGTTGCCTAATTGCCCACATTACCATGGCAGCGCGGCTGGCTTTCTCGCCGGGGCCGGCGTACATCGGTACGACGGTGCGCGCGGCTCCGTCGAGATCGTCGGGCCGCGTCGCGCCGCCGGAAACGCGAGCCACAGAGGGCCCTTCTCCGCCACGGGCAGCTCGGGGTCGGTCGCGCTCACCTGCCTCTGCGCAAGCTAAAGCAGGGGAGAGTTAAGCAGCAGAGGAGATGGCGGCAGGCGCAGCGCCTAGTCTTCGTCCTAGTCGCCGAGCCACGCAGGTACTCCTCGTCCTCCTCGCTAGGTTTAGGACAACCCCGAGCTGGATCGGACGCTGGATATGTGGGCAATTAGGCGATGGCGGTAGGCGTGGTGGCACGCTTGGCGAGCCCTCGGGCAGTGGCGGCGCGAAAGAAGAGGAGGAAGGGCCACGAGAGTGGGGTGACCGGAGATCCGTCGCTGGCTTGTGGCAGACCCAGCCGCGACACCATGGCTCTTGGATGGATGTGCCTCTGTCTCCGGCAAGGCTAGGGCCGACGCTCTCGATGTGTTGCGTGAGGTCGAAAGGAAAGTGCTGGGGTGGAGGAAAGGACATGCCAGTGGAAGGGAGGAGCGGCCTTGGGATAGGGGAGGATGGGGCGGTGGCGGAGGGGCCTGCCGGCGAGTGAACTAGAGGTGGCGTCAATCTCGATCTAGATCTAGATTTAAGGAATGAGAGGGGGGTGGGGCGTTCTCCCCTCGCTGGTGGGGTTTCAGTTTTGGCCAGAAAAAATAATTTCTAGCGGGAATCTCCTTACCTTGCCGAATGTCTTGCTAGGTGAGGAGGGAAACTTCCGGAGGAGATATGTACTTTAGGAGGGAAATTAGGGCGGCTCTTCAGTTTTCTCGGAAAAAATATAAGTAAATATCTAATTGTATTTTCTGTATATTTTTAATGAATAAAAAACTAACAAAAATTTAGAGTTATATTGTCCTCGATTTAAATTCATTCTTAGGGCGGTCAAGGGGAGCCCGGCGGCGCGGGCTCTGGTTACTGTTTGGAGGAAGACGACGGCGGCGCGGGGCTCTCACTGGGTGGCGTGACCCTCCTTCTCCGGCGACATGGGAGCGTATAGTGGAGTGGAGTTGGAGCAACGGAGCGCCTCCGCGGACCAACGCGTAGCAATTTGGGTGGGGAGATAAGATAATGTGGGGGTGGGGCCCACCCATGTGCAGAACCGGAGGTTCATCCCCTTGAGGCTCCCGAACCTTTTCCTTTGAATTATAGTTGTTTAAATGTTCAAAAAAAATCTAAAAAATGGATAACCTTCGCAGTGTGTCATAATTAGTGCCCTAGTGTCCATCAAAAGTAATAAACTTGGAATACAAAAGTTATCTCAAAAAAGTGTTCACAGAAATGAGTTATCATCTACGAAGATTCATGGCTTTCGGGCCAAATGACGGATGTTATGGCCACATTAATGGCATAGTTTCTTGCAATATACCCATATTCCACACAAATATTCATATTGGAACAAATAACAGTGGTCACGAAAAAAGTTTTATTTTTTGTTGAATAAAAACATCATTTTCCATTTTCGGAGTGTCGAAAACGGTTTTTTTTGTGAAGCACATACACAAAATATGACACAAAATCGTACAAAGTAAAATTATAAAGCTATTATACCATATTTTATCTACAAATAACCAAATTTCATCCTCTAAAAAGATTCATATACGCCACTTTCGAAAAAGACAAATTTCTGATGATTCCGCTGAAACCAGGTCAAATTTGAACTACAGGTGCCTCGTAGTTTTCTCTTTATTTTTTGCAAAATTCATTTTTAGGTACCCAAGTAAGTATTTCAACATAGATACACAAATATTTCAACAATATTCAACCCCTAGGTACTAACGTTCATGTCCCCCGTTTTGACCGTTGTCCGAAACCGGCTTAGAAAATTTCAGAAAATTCCAAAAAACTCGAAATGATGCAAGACCTTCGCGTGGTATTATTATATATGTCATAGTATCCACCAAAAATAATAAACTTGGAATACGACAATTGGGTTGAAAAAGTGTTCACATAAATGAGCTATCTCCTACGAAGATTCGTGGCTTTCGGGCCAAATGACGGATGTTATGGCCACATTCATGGCATAGTTTCTTGAAATATGCCCATATTCCACACAAAGATGCATATTGTAACAACCAACAATGTTCATGAAGAAAGTTTATTTTTAGTTGAATAAAAACATCATTTTCCATTTTTGAAGTGTCAAAAATGGGTTTTTTTGTGAAGCATATACACAAAATATGACACAAAATCGTACAAAGTAAAATTATAAAGCTATTATACCATATTTTATATACAAATAACCAAATTTCATCCTCTAAAAAGATTCACATACGCCTCTTTCGAAAAACACAAATTTCTGCAGATTCCGCTGAAACCGGATCAAATTTGAACTACAGGTGCCTCGTAGTTTTCTCTTTATTTTTTGAAAAAATCATTTTTAGGTACCAAAGTAGCTATTTCAACATAGATACACCAACATTTCATCAAGATTCCTCATGTGATAAGAATAGCTATCATACCCGGCACGATGTTAAACAACATAGGGGATAGAGGATCTCCCTGACGTAGTCCCTTTAAAATTTGAAAACTTACCAATATCATCGTTCACACGAATTCCTGCACTCCCGCCTCGAATGAATCTTATAACCCAGTCACAGCACTTTGGGTCAAAACCCATCATGCGTAGAGACTGTTGTAAAAAAAGACCATTGCACCTTATCATATGCCTTTTCAAAATTAAATTGTGAAGTACGCCATCCATTTTTTCAAGTGCATTTCATGAATGATTTCATGCAAACTTACCACCCTTTCAAGGACGATTCTTCCCGATATGGAGGCAGATTGGGTCCGGCGAATGACTTTATGAGCAATTCTCGAAACACGATTCGTACCCACTTTGGTAAAACAAAATTGAAACTCACATTCAAGAGGCATTTGCATCTATATTGCTCTATTCGGCTAGCATCTTCCTTTTTGGGCAGCCGAGTAATCACTCCGAAGTTAGGTAATTGGTAGAACATTGTCATAAAGTCAACCTTGACAATGTTCCAAACCTTTTGGTGCTTTGTTATGCTCCATTTGAGAAGTAGCCTCAAACACTTGTTTTTCCTTCAAAATTGAAGTTAGAATACTATTCTCTTGTGGTGAAATTTGCGCCATATCTTCGTTACATGGTTAAGTGTAGAAAGTTAATTTTGTCTCGGCGGCCCAAATAAAATTTTATGTTATTCAGAGATGAGTACTTTCAAATTATTCTCTCGTACTATTGTTCCTTCATCATGTTCCAACTCAAGAAGTAATTATTCTTTTTGAAGTGTTTTCCATTGACAATTCAGGTCTAAACTCTCAAAAATAGCATTGAAAATAAAAGGCCATCGCAAGATAAAATATCCATTATGTTTATCTTCTTGTCTACGAATTATATTGAAGTCACCACCTACCAACATAGGCAGCTCTCTGTTTTCACATATACGCACCAGCTTTGCCAAAAATGCTGGTTTGAGGTTATCTTGGGCAGCGCCATAAACCACCATGAATGTCCGTAGAAATCCATCACATTTTTTTTTTGAAACGGGAACCCTGTCCCGGCCTCTGCATCAAAAGAAATCCATCACATTTAGATTTCAAGTTAAACTTAATGCAAATATCAATAGATACAACATTTTGCACTAAAAGTGATAACAAGTTGAAACCTACCAGCATACCACCAGAGCGGCCATGGGGTGGTACACATTTCGAAACATAATACATTTCAATTAACGCCACAAAATCCAATTTTTTCTCCCTGATCACTTCTTTACTATATTATGTTTACTTATGTCACTAAAACCATCACTATTCCAACTCAGTCTTTTCATTTTGTTGTCTTTCTTAATTTCTCTAGTATCGCACTTCTGCATTTAATAAATAGGCAATTGCTGTCTTTAAATGAACGCTTGCACCCTGTCACATTCATTTCAAAGAAAGGATCCAAATGATCATGAGGAGCATGTTCCCCCTCTTCTCCTAGATCCTCAATTAGATTTGATGCTCTTTTAATTGTAATACTATTATGATTCTCTTCATCCTCAAATTTCAGTCATTTTTTAAGAAAGATAACAACTCGTTCTTTTTCCGTATTATTATGAAGATTAACGGAATTTAAAATTTGTGATGGTGGCGCTACCAAAGAAACCCCAACTCTAGCAGCTCTATAACCAATGCACTCATTAGGTAATGCTAGAAAAAAGATTTTGGCACGATGGGACATACTTGTAGCTTGCTTATCATCTCGACGTTGACCCATCATCATAGCCCTCTCCATGGAAGGAGCGTCCACATTCAGTTGAGCTTGCACCCTCGCACTTGAGCTCATTGATCCCACCATACGCCACAATATCCTGTCATGAAGGTCAGGTCTGCTGAGCACTCTCAACAACATCCCCCACACCAGCCTCCACACGAGGAGTGACAACTCCGTTCATCACCAACATCGTCGGTGGAGAGAAAATCGCGGAGGTCACCCCATTTGTCACAAGGAAAGAATATGTATCAGGCATGGGGGACCGTGCTTGAGATAGAGAGCAAACATCCCCTTGAACGACCGCCACAGGTACCAAGCTGTAACTCACTCTTCCATCGCGAATCTCAGCAAGAAGAGGAGCAAAACCCCCATCTTTCTGTCGGGCAGAGAAAAGGAACATTTTCTCTGCAGGGCAGAGGACAAACAAATCTGTTTTCGCCATAGATAGCTGAGATCGGGAGACACTTCCCAAATGAGAAACCTGCACATCCGCACAATGGTCAGAGGTATCCATTAAGACTTCATCAACATAATTTAGACTCTCAGTATTCAAGTTACAAGTGTCAATCGAATTAGTGAGAAGATGGTGTACTTAGTACTTATTGAGATCTCGATTGGTCATCACCCCAACGTGTTGTTCCGCAAACACGGACTCACTACCACAATGCAACATTATAGGGTCCAAAACCTGCATATTTACCAAAGAATTAGAGGCATCCAACAATACCTCAATTTTTTTCTTGATATGTCATCGTAGAAGAAATCATTATTTACCAAACCATTTTGCGTCTCCGGCTGCTCATTTGTCCGATGAATTACCATTGACAGAGGGAACAACACCTTTCCCCCTTTCACCGAGCAACCAACACCTCGAAGAAGACACTTTTCAGCTGATAAGGTCCGAGCCACTTTGCTTGAATTATCAGACGACACATCTCTCTCGGCCTCAATAGACATGGGGCTAATACGTTTCTTTTTGGAGAGTTCCATACATTTTTGAACCAAAAGGAAGTACACCACCCCCGGACTAACTATCATGGTCTTGTTTGAGGCCATGTTTGTGTTCCCCTTCTCATAATTAATGTTGGAAGTGACTGTTTTAGGCACATTAGCCTCCTTTACAACGGAGTCAAACACCTTTTCATTTTGTTTGTCACCCCCTTCTGTTAGATTATGTAATAGGTTGTTTTCAGGTTGGTTTCTGTTTCCTTCTTGTGTGTCCGTACCTGTCATGTTGGACTCGTATTGGACACCTCCCCTTGTACAACTCGGTCAGGTTTGGCCTCTTATTAACACGAAACCGAGGGGAGACGAACCCACTCGTTAAACCCTAGAAATCGCACATGGTATCAGAGCCACGAGGTCTCGAGTTCGAGACCCTGCTCACGCAGTATTAAAAACAAAAGAAAAAAAATTCTGCGTCCCGCACCAAACCCACGCTAAGGACTGAAATAGCCTAGACGTGAGGAGGAGTGTTGAAATATAAATACACGCTTAGCCTCTTTCCATCAGTTCGGACTTTTGGATTATATGGCTAGTGCAACAATTCTATATGGTATCAGAGCACCTCTTCCCCGACACCTAGCTGCTGATCGCCGCCGCCGCCGCCGCTCTGAAGCCGCCGCTGCTGCATCGGAAACAACCTGGCCGCCGTTGCTCCTGAAGCTATTGCCGTCAAGACAATCACAACAGCTGCCGTCGCTTTCTGAAGCCACCGCTGCATACAGACAGAACAAACAATCCCGATAGCCAGCCAAGACCACAACTGATCGCTCCTCTCTGCGATCCAGAAAATCAAAACTCTCACAGAACCAATCCCAATAGCCAAAAACCACAACCGATCGTGATTTTTTTTTTCCGATCTAGACAACACAGCCATCCCACAACCAAAAGCTGATCGCACTGCTTGCTGATCGCACTGCCTGCTGATCGCTGCTTCTGAACGGTTCAGCAGATCGCTTCAGAGATGAGTTCGTCAGGCTCCGCTTCGGCGCTCGCTGCGGCACTTGGTGCGCCACCCGCCCAGCAGCTCACGCGCAACAATTTTCTCCTGTGGAAAGCGCTTGTGCTCCCTGCGTTCCGTGGCGCTAATGTCATGCCGCTCCTAGATGGTACAGATGCTGCCCCTGCCAAGACCATAGAAGTTGAAGACTCAGACAAAAAGAAGATGATGGTAGAAAACCCCGCATACGTTTCATGGATTGCTCGTGACCAGCAAGTACTCCGGTTCCTTCTCAACACGCTCTCGCCGGATATTTTGTCACATCTTCTTGAGGTAGATTCCACTGCTGCTGCATGGACAGCTATTAATGCTATGTTTCAAACTGCGTCACGCACTAAGGCTCAGCTTCTGCGTGGTCAACTCAATGATACCAAGAAGCTTTCCATGACAGCCGATGCATATTTCACCAAGATGAGAGGCATTGCCTCGGAGCTTTCTGCACTTGGTAAACCGGTTCCAGAAGATGAGATGTTGGGATACTTACTGCATGGTTTGGATAAAGTTGAATACAATGCTTTGATTACCTCTGTCAATGGAAACTCCAGTATCTCCCTTGATGCCTTTTATGAGCAGCTATGTTCGTATGACATGCGCAACGGAGTTGAAGAGAACGGTGTTTTTGTGTCATCTGCAAATCTTGCTCGCCGTGATGCTGAGCGGTATGTGCGTCCACGTGGTCGAACTCCCCCACCCCGTGGTCGCTCCCCTGATTATTCTGCCTTTCGTGGAGGAAACAATGGCTCTTATGCTAGGGGTGATCGCTACAAAGAAGATGATCGTGGAGGTTGGCGTCGTGATGATCGTCGTGATAGATGGCGTGATGATAGTGGAGGTGACCGTCCTCGTCGTGATGATGCTAGAGGTGATAGTGGAGGCGATCGTTATCGGCGTGATGATACTAGGGGTGACCGCTACCGTCGCTCTGATGGTGGTGGACGTCGTCTTGATCGCACCCCTACCCCTTATGTTGACACAGATTGTCAGATATGCAAGAAACATGGCCACCCTGCCAATGAGTGTTGGTGGCGCTATGCAGAGGATAAAAAGAACAGGGGTGATGATGAAAAGGGGGCAAATCTTGCGTCTTATGGTGTTGACACAAACTGGTACTCCGACACGGGGGCGACTGATCACATTACTAGTGAATTAAACAAACTTCTTGTCGCCAACAAATATCATGGACAAGACAGGGTCCGTACTGCTGAAGGCACAGGTATGGACATTAGTCACATTGGAAATTCAATTTTGCGCACTCCTCATGGTTCCTTTGATCTTAATAACATTCTCCATGTTCCTAGTGCATCCAAAAATCTTTTATCTGTTCATCGTTTCACACTTGATAATCATGTCTTTATTGAGTTTCATCCTTTCTTCTTTTTAATCAAGGACCAAGCAACTCGAAGAGTTCTGTTTAGAGGCCCTTGCTGGGGTGGTCTCTATCCTTTGGTGCCCATGTTTCATGAGACTGCCAAGCATGCCTTCCTCACAATAAAGCCATCTTCTTCGACATGGCATCGTCGTTTAGGACATCCTTCTTCATTTGTGGTTCAACAAGTTCTTAGAAGAAATAAAATAGCTTACACCCCAGAGAGTACTCCTTATGTTTGTGATTCTTGCCAGTTAGCCAAGAGCCACCAGTTGCCATATCCTATATCCTCTAGTGTCTCTAATGCTCCATTGGAACAAGTATTCTCTGATGTATGGGGTCCTGCCCCTCTCTCTGTTGGGAAACATGCATATTATGTAAGCTTTATTGATGATTTTAGCAAGTTCACTTGGATCTATTTGCTTAAAAATCGTTCTGAGGTTTATCAAGCTTTTCTCAATTTTCAACAGTATGTTGAACGCAAGTTTGCTAGGAAAATTATTACTATGCAAACTGACTGGGGGGGCGAGTATCAAAAGTTGAATGGGTTCTTTCAAAAGATTGGTATTACTCATCATGTCTCTTGCCCTCATGCTCATCAACAAAATGGCTCAGCTGAAAGAAAACACCGTCATATTGTTGAAGTGGGTCTTGCATTACTAGCTAATGCGTCTATGCCCCTAAAATTTTGGGACGAAGCCTTCATAACAGCCACCTTTCTTATAAATCTACTTCCTAGCAAAGTTCTTAACTTTGAAACACCCACATAACGTCTTCTTCATATAATTCCAAATTATGATGCTCTTAGAACTTTTGGTTGTGCTTGTTGGCCTAACCTTCGTCCTTATAACAAACGAAAACTTGCTTTTCGATCCACACGGTGTGTGTTCCTTGGTTATAGTCCCCTTCATAAAGGTGTAAAATGCCTAGATATTTCTACTGGACGTGTGTATATCTCACGTGATGTTGTGTTTGATGAGAACTTGTTTCCGTTTGCATCCCTCCATCCAAATGCTGGTGCTCTCCTTAAGAAAGAAATTCTTCTTCTTCCATCATCCACAAACAACTTACATGAGGATGCACAAATTTGCAATGACCATATTGTGCCTATTGTCTCTGTTACTGACTTGCAACAGGAAGATGCAGTTCCAGAAGAAATTTCGGTTGAAAACTATGAAGAAAACGGTGCAGAATTGGGTGCTGAAAATGATTCAGAAGATGCCGAAAATCGTACAGAACACGAGGAGGATTCGGAACATTCTTCTTCCGAGGATCCGAGGCAGATCCTGCCTTCTCTACGCAGTCAGACGCTGCTCCCGACGCAGCGCATGCACCATCTTCCTCAGCGCGTGCGCGCCACACGCCTGGTGGGCCTGACCCGCATGCATCCGGTCCAGGGCTGACGCGTGGCGAGGGAGGCAGCGAGAGCGAATCTTCGCCTGGCCCCTTGTCGCCCCTGTCCCGAGCGCCTGGCTCCTTGTCGCCTCTGTACAGCAGTGCGTCAACGTCACCTGGCTCTCTGTCTCCATCATCAGCTGCGGCCACACAGGATTCTGCTGCTGGATCTTCTGCGGCACATGGCGGTGAGGGTGAAAATACAACTGTAGCAGAAAATGTTACCAATAATTCCGATTCTTCTGATGCTTCTCCGTCACCACCGTCTTCACCATCTCCTCCTGGAGTTCATACCAGATTACAAAAAGGTATTCGTAATCCAAAAGTAATCACTGATGGTACTGTGAGATGGTGTATGTTGTCCTCTACAGGTGAACCACACACATTGTCAGAAGCTCTTGAAAATTCTTGTTGGCGTCAAGCTATGGAGGAAGAATACAATGCATTAATTGATAACAAGACCTGGCATCTTATTCCACCAGATAGCAGCAAAAATTTGATTGATTGCAAATGGGTATATCGCATAAAGAAGAAAGCAGATGGTACTATTGACAGATACAAGGCACGTCTTGTTGCGAAAGGATTCAAACAACGGTATGGTATTGATTATGAGGATACCTTCAGTCCAGTGGTTAAAATTGCTACTATCAGAATTGTTTTATCCCTCTCTGTTTCTCGGGGATGGAGTTTAAGGCAGCTAGATGTCAAGAACGCGTTTCTTCATGGTGTTCTGGAAGAGGATGTTTACATGAAACAACCACCAGGTTTTTAAAACCCCCACTTTCCGCGCTATATTTGCAAACTTGATAAAGCTCTATATGGTTTGAAACAAGCCCCTCGAGCTTGGTATTCTAGGCTGAGCTCTAAATTGTGTGAACTTGGATTTACACCATCAAAGGCAGATACCTCATTATTTCTCCTCAACAAATCAGGTATCACTATGTTTGTTCTGATCTATGTTGATGATATTATAGTCACTGGCTCATCTGATCATGCTATTGCTGCTCTTCTTCGAGACTTAAATGAGAATTTTGCTATTAAGGATCTAGGTGAATTGCACTATTTTCTTGGTATTGAGGCAAAGAGAACATAGAGTGGTCTGCTTTTGACACAGGAAAAATATGCTACTGATATTATTAACAGGGCTGGTATGCAAGGATGTAAATCTGCTCCTACACCTTTGTCCAAAACAGAACAGTTGTCTCTTACAAAGGGAACTCCTCTTGGTCCTGAAGATAGTACTCAATACAGAAGCCTTGTTGGAGCATTACAGTATCTCACATTGACACGTCCTGATTTGGCCTTCTCTGTCAACAAGGTTTGTCAGTATCTTCATGCTCCAACCACAGAACATTGGACAGCTGCGAAACGTATTCTCAGATATGTGAAAGATACATTGAATCTTGGAATTACATTTACAAAATCATCATCCACCTTGTTGAGTGCTTTTTCAGATGCAGATTGGGCAGGATGTCTTGAGGACAGACGCTCTACAGGTGGTTTTGCTATATTTATTGGACCAAATTTAGTCTCATGGAGTGCCAGAAAACAAGCCACAGTGTCTCGATCTAGTACTGAAGCTGAATATAAAGCCCTTGCTAATGCCACTGCTGAGTTGATTTGGGTTGAATCACTACTTGCTGAACTAGGAGTAAAATTACAGGAAAAGCCAAGTCTTTGGTGCGATAACTTAGGTGCTACCTATTTATCTGCAAATCCAGTGTTTCATGCACGCACTAAACATATTGAGATTGATTTTCACTTTGTCAGAGAGAGAGTTGCTAATAACAGTCTAGCCATTCGGTTCATATCAAGTGAAGATCAAGTTGCTGATGGTTTCACTAAGGTTCTTCCGGTCAAGAAACTTGATGAATTCAAACGTAATCTCAACCTTTCAAAAGGTTTCGATTAAGGGAGGGTGTTAGATTATGTAATAGGTTGTTTTCAGGTTGGTTTCTGTTTCCTTCTTGTGTGTCCGTACCTGTCATGTTGGACTCGTATTGGACACCTCCCCTTGTACAACTCGGTCAGGTTTGGCCTCTTATTAACACGAAACCGAGGGGAGACGAACCCACTCGTTAAACCCTAGAAATCGCACACCTTCATCATCTAGATCATCCTGCTTGTCATCATGAACATCAACCATATCCACACCATCCGAAACCTGAACCTCATTATCTTCAACTATAAAACAGACTTCATAAAACCAGTCTTTGATAAAAAAGAGGCAAATCAGCTGGAGTTTTAGATTAGTCTACACACCCAATAGGAATACAAAAAACTTTATGTTTCCAAGTGTACGCCATATCCACCTTCATGGTTTTACCAAATAATGTACCGAGGCCCCGCATAGACAGAAAAATACCCCTATTGCGGGATGGAATAGCCTCCATTTGAAGCCAAACTTGCGGTAGCTGCCACAAAGGCTCAATTATCCCCTGCCAAGCATCCACGGTAAGCTCACACAAGCCGTGCGGCATTTTGAAAGCCCAAAAAATTGGTAGTCTATCCAGCTCGGTCTTTGAAGGGAACATAACCTTATAGACATTGTCACTGACCTCAATCAAGTCCCACCTATAATTCTCAACTGGAACCACCCACCGCAGTTACCTAATAATTTATGGGACGGTCATAGCTCCCTTGGCGACAGTAACCATATCCAAACGGGTATTCTCCATTTTAGGTCTATATGAATCAGTGAGTGGTGCCCCCAAAAAAGTCAAAAATTCTTGGTAATGCCCGTAGACCTCCACCTGAGGCTTGGGAGCATCCAACAACAGGCAATCCGCATATCCATGGCCTACACTCTCACAGGAATCGCACAAGTCATTGTGCAATTTTCCAGCACATGACCGGAAAAACCACGGAGATAACACCAAGCTTTATCCCATTTTTAAGCTTCTTAGCATCGTCATTCTCATTATCAGATTGATCACGGGATGAAGCCCCATCCAGCGACACATATTTCATCAACTGTTGGGCCACCGGCATAAGTGCAGCTGCAGCTGTAGTCACTTGCACCTTGGCAGAAATTTGCGAGGAAGCCACGTCAATCAGCCCCTCATTGCCGCGAGATTTCTTCCGAGCATCCGAGGTACTGGCATAGACCAAATCATTGTTAGTACCACGACATTGAAGTGGCGGCCACCATTAATTGCAACCATGACCTCTGCCAATCCCACCTTTGTTATTGAATCGCCCTTGATGTTGGCCAGCAACAAAATTCTGGCGCTCAGGATTGTCACCAAAGCTAGACCCGACATTAAAACGCCCATATGGCAAAGAACCATTGTTGTTACCATTGAAACCACCATTTTTCGCCCCCGTTGAAGTTCTGACTTCCATTGGCTCCAAACCCATTACCATATCTCTACATTGTCCACCCGCAGCAGGAAACCTCGGCTGGTCGGCATCATGTCCAGCCGTCCAACTCGAATTCAAAGCTGTGAAGTTGTTAAAGCCCGCCTGGTTGTTGAAGTTGTTGTTTCCGTTGAAGCATTCAAGTGCAATCTCAACTTGGAAAAGTTGCGATTAAGGGTGTAACATTTTCTATATACGTGTAGCTCAAGTTCTAACCCGATTCGACGGAGATATTTCTAGTTTTATAAGATGTATAGTTAGCGTAAGAATCAAGAAGTATCATCACGAATCAACCTGTAATTCTAGGGCGTTATGTGGTCCTATATTAACACGTAGGCAACCGGAGATAAAGGTTATGCTTCAACCGAAGTTTCTCATGTTGCAGTATGTAACACCGAGGCAGCCGAAATAGATTGTGTAGACAGTAAACACGAGGACATAAAAGAGCAACTATCTACGGTCCCTGTAATCTGGTTCTCTGCTCCGCTCCCCAAGTTCCATTGTATACATGTGTGAGAACATCCCTATGAAGTATGGACAAGTTTTAAAAGATAACCTATAACCTAGTCTCCCGGGTATCTCGATCAGTTAGGAATATTACTACATTATAGAATGAATGAACTGATTTCAACAAAAAGAAAGCACAAAATACCATGTGCCTAGTGCCGAAAAAATGGGACTCGACAACTATCAGGGTAGTCGACAACTATCAGGGCACTCGGCAAATGTAACAATGATGAAATAGGATCCTCCAGAAAATATTGAAAAACAAGGAAGAGGAGAAAATCATAAAATTTACTTTATACTTTCTTTGCAACCGCGAGTCTCTGTCGAAATCATGTAAACGGGAATTCTCAAACATATTTTTCCTAGTGACATGTGCATCAATTTGATGAGTCTGGGGTTACCCATTTGAAATAAAAAAACTGATTGGCTTACACACGGGGAGGAATAAGCCACATGCCATCTCGTGAGGCATGTACCACCTTGATGTGCCTCGCATTGTCCTGTCTATGGTGCATGCGTGGACCGTTGTCCATGTACAAGGCGTTGGCCGTGTAGATGCAGTTTCTCTCCACCCTACCGCGCCCGCCGGCCGGCACTGTCACCGTTGTGGACCATGTTTCCCCTAAGAACAAGGCGTGCTCACCTAAGCTCGTCACCTCTGCCCACTTTAGCATCCTTTCTTGGCTGTCGTAGGTGACCTGAAAGACGTTGAATTAAGGAGGCGTGGTGTTATACCACCATATCACCGCCATTGCGAGCTTGCCGTCCAGAACAAAGAGGTAGTTTTTGTTTCCCGTTTTATCTAGACCGTAGCGTGGGTAGTATATGTATGGCGCCTGGGGAGCATGCTGAACGGATAGAAACCAGGTGAGCACCATAGACGTGGCACTGTGTTTGTTGGTGACGTTGAACCTGAACAGTTCGTTGCGGGTAGTGAGGCCATAGAGTTCTCCGTTACAGAAAGCGATATCTTCAAACTTTGGTTGTCCTTGTGGCATGATCCACCGGTGATCCCTTGAGCAGCCAACCCTGCAGACGGCGACTGCACCTAGGGAGTCGGTGAGGGCAGCGAGCATGCAATCCTTGGATGTGGGCGCCTTGGAGAAGACAATCTTTTGGATGGTGCGTCGTCCGTCACGCTTGATTAGAGGGATGAACTTGCTCTGTACGGAAGAGAGCGGCACCTCGACTCCGGAGAAGATGTTGCCGATGACTAGCTTGATTAGTGTTGCCAATACGTGATACCAAGCTGAGCTAGCAGACAGGTGGATGGATATACACACCGGAAACTCACGATTTGGTTTGCCTCAGCTCGCGAGTCTTTTGAGATTTTTATTTATAGCTGCCGAGTACCGAATATGCACACCTTGACTCGTACAAGGAAATAAGAAACAAACTCAAAGCTGACGTACGACTTAATTAGACTACAACTCAACTAATACTCTGACTCACGTATGCAATAAACCAACCTCTACTACTATATATTTGGATCAGTTGCATTGAAGACTTGGAGTCGGACAGATGCATGGGGTGTTAGAATAGTTATCCTGTTAACTGAATTCTGCTAAGATTATAAAGTGGTTTCGGTAGATAAGCATCATCCCTTTAATCATCTCTATCTCTTGTAATCGGTTGGCATTGTGCCTCTATATAAAACAAACAATCGATACCGAGGCCAAGGTATCGTCCACGATATTGTTTGATATATATAAGGGGATCACGTAAGGGATTTCACCATGTCATCTTTGATGGCAATAAGCATCTCTTGTCGTCACAGGCGAACACACTCATGCTCGCACGATTATCGGTTGTGTGGTGATGTTCACGTCATATCGGTGCGCGGCCAAGTGGAGAACATGACTGGACTGGACGATCAAACCTCGGTGATCTCTCAAGAGTTTCATATGTGTCCTTGGATCTCGTGCACGGGGCTTTAGCAAAATCATTGCCATGTGGTTCAAGTTGAGACATGTATCTGTAGTTGTATGGGTGCTTGGTTAGCGTTTGAAATTGTCAAGGCTAGGAGGTTAGAAGGCGGTGCCTTGGTAAAGTGGAGGTGACAGAACAGGGTGCCTGAGGCATAGTAGTGCTTTTTCGGTACCGGGCTTGAGAAGTTGGTTGAAAACCCTTTGCCTGCCATTGTTGGTTGTACCTGTCAATGGCGGTGCATTATATTTGCATCGTTTCGTTGTTGTTAAACGCATTGCAGTAAGTCTTTTCATACCTGATCTTTTGGATGAAAACTAAAGATCTGGTCTTTTATGAACAGAATGACTAACGACCGAAGCAAGGGGCGAGGAAGGTGCAGAGAATCAGGTAATGGAACATGGATTTGAAGATGACGTCGAGGTGTAGTGAGGTAAGGGGAGGAGGGCATGGATGAGGTAGGTTGAGATGGAAACTTGCGCAGTTCGACGACGGCTATGCAGACGAGTGTGGGTGAAGTAATGTTGAGGATTTCGCGGCCGCGCACCCAAGACATCTCTATGGGCAGCTACTCTACTATTGGGATGAGTTTTCCGAGACTCAAAAAATCCGAATTCCATGATGCCGAACCCGATATGAGACGCATCGTAGTGAGGTGGCAAAGGGCCGGTCGATGTTGCAGTGCTGTTTATTGGACGACTACGATGTTGAGCACGTGGATGGCGACGGCGGCTAGGGAGCTTCTTAGGTCGCACCGGATCCTCTACCAGAGACGTCACACCTGCATCTGTTTGCACAGGAGGAGAGGTGCAGGCGGAAGGCATCGAGGTTGCGCGCCAGCAGCGGCATTATGGCGCCTACATGTGGTGGACGAAGTCCTCAAAGCACATGTTGGCGAACTCTCACAGGAAAAGACATAGGTTTCTGCACTCGACGTTCTCTTTTTTTAGCATGCTTTCTTGCAACAAATTCTTCTTTGTTATACTTCTCACGCTTAAGTTTTTCAGATTCTTCTTCACTATCTTCTCAATGCACAAACAAATCAGCTAAACAGATTTAGCTGCACGTATTACTACTCATTGCACAAACAAGTCAGGGCCCAACTCTATTTTTTTCCCCTCGTGTGCAAGTATTGACATTCAATTTTAACACAAGAGTTAAGCAAAACCAAAATTGTTACTAGTAGTCAGAAAATTATTCTACTCAAATGAAGTAATAACTACAAAATCCGAGTTATACTAATGATTATACTGAAAATCACATAAGATGATTGCGAGTCGAGCACGGCATGTCAGCAATAAGGTGGGCCCCGCGTCATATCTTAGGCGGTTTATACACAACTCTACAACGCATGTTTCTCTAGCTAGTTCATCAAACCTACCGTCGTCGACCTCATCCTCGGGCCGCTACTCCCGCTCGCTGGTTTCGCCCACCATCTTCATAGACGTCTCGCTACATTAGCGGTGATTTTTAATCCCCGAAACTCTGTAGGTTTGAATTGTTCTTAGATTATGAACCTAGATTTTAGGTCTCTAATTAAATTTATGGTACTTTTCGCTTCACCATAATGGTTCAACAGAAAAATAAAAATACTGAGCTCCCCGGCTCTCCCGGTGCACGCACAAGGCAGATAGGTGTTCCAGGCTATAGAGGTAGGTGTTCCAGGCTAGCTGTAACTAGTCCATCCATCGAGAAACAGAAACTCTGTACTCCCTCCTTCCACGATAAAGTGTACGTCTTCCTTTTTCGTCGGTCAAATTTATTAAATTTTGACTAACTTTACCGGGAAAAGTACTAGCATTTATGACATCAAATTAGTATCACTAGATTTGTCTTGATACGAAGTTTTAAAATATATCATTTTGATGTCATATATATTGCTACAATTTTCTATAAATTTGGTCAAAGTTTAAAAAGTTTGACTAAGTGTAAAAGTAGATGCACACTTATTCGCGGACGGAGGGATTACATAGCACAGCGTCTCTAATTGTTTTTTCTTAGGTTGTTTGAAGCAAAAAGTGCACAGCTAGCTCTGGAATCATGACCAGCTAAGAAACATAATTATATCCTGTCAAAAAAAACCGAATTATATACTCTAGGGTTGGATTGTTCGAGTGGTTCTCTTACAGCTTAGATCTTTTGCATCGGACGGAAACGGGCCTTGGGGCAATCTGTTGGGTCGACGGGGACGTGCGTAGTTTTAAGGGGGAAAAACGCAATCCATGGGGACGTACGAGAAATTAACAAGCGGATTAATTTAGCCAAGTTTTGCGACGGAGTTTCATCATAGAGCTCAGTCGCCGTATCCGACTCATGGCCAATGGTAATCTTGTACATTGATTGTCTATGTAATCTATTTATGCAGGCCATCCCCTTGTGGAAAAAATCATACTACGTCTCAACTGATCGATATAGGTGGACTTCATTTGGTCGACTAGAAATCTGGAGGGAGAAGCCACATGCCACTTTGAGGGCTACCTTGTTTGGGGTATCCTGCCGCTCCCGGTTCTAGCCGGATACCATTGCGTTCTTGCTGCATGTGATACATGCTACCACCATAATTTGCCGATATCATGAAGTAAACCCCGTCGTGGGTGTGGATGTAGTTTCTATGCACCACACCTCGTCCACCTCTTGGCACGTATGCCGCCTTGGACCATACTTGCCCCAAGAACAGAGCATAGTCGCGCAAGCTATACACCACAGCCCACTTGTAGTAAATGTATGACGTCATGATTTCGTCAACAAGCTCAAAGACCTTGAACATTGACTCCCTGCCGTACCCAATCCTCACCACTAGAGCTATTTTTCCCCACAACTCGACGATGTAGCTCGAGTTATTTGAGCGGCTGCCTTCTCGGACTGTCAGAGGGTGAGCGTCGCCAGTGACCACCGGCGCTCCGTTATCTCTCACCCTTATATTGAATTCGACAAGCTCAGTGTTGGGCATGAGACCGTAGAGCTCTCCGTTGCAGAAGGCGATGTCTATGAGAGTCTCTTCGCCAAGATGTTTTGTCGTCCACCCGCTATTTGGGCATCCAACCACACAAAGCGCGAGGCCACACGAGGGCGTGATTGCAGCTAGAATGCAGCCCGCCGAGGTGGGGGCCTTCGAGAAGATGATCTTCTTGATATCACATGGCCCACTATGGTGTCTGCACATTGGGCCCCTCCTTTGCTCTGCGGACAATGGCACCTCGATGCCAGAAAAGAGGTTCAAGATCGTAAGATGTGAATCCATTGCGACAACCCATAGTGTAGAGGGTGCTGTCTGCATTACTCGTCCATGTCATTTATAGACAGCTTTAGAGATAGTTGGTACAGTGCGGTGACCCCCTAGTTTGTGTTGGGATCCAGACGCTCCGTAGCCACCTCCCGGTGAAACCCAAGACCCGGTGGAGAAATACCGGACTTATACGGAAACACGCGGTAACGGCGTCGAAAGGGGGTAGCAATGTGGAACTATTTGCTTGGTTGTGTTAGGATAGCCCATAGGAACACAAAACAAAAAGGTAGAACCACCTCTTCGGAAGATTCTCGATGTTTCGTCCGATACTGGAGTTTCACCCTATAAGCGCATGTAAACTCACTAGAGAGAAGTGGATGCCGGTGAAGCGGGTCACACCCCGGAGAGCAATCTTTGACATCCAAATCACACAAAAACCCTATAATAACATGGTATGGAACCCCCTAGCTTGTGTTGGGATCCAGACGCTCTGTAGCCGCCCTCCTAGTGAAACCCTAGACCCGCTGGAGAAATACCGAACTTATACAGAAACACGAGGTAACGGCGTTGAAAGAGGGTAGCAATGTATAACTATTTGCTTGGCTGTGCTAGGATAGCCCATAGGAACCCAAAACAAAAAGTTAGAACCCACCTCTTCGGAAGATTCCCGATGTTTCGTCCGATACTGGAGTTTCACCCTATAAGCGCTCACTAGAGAGAAGTGGATGCCGGTGAACAAGGTCACGCCCCGGAGAGCAATCTTTGACATCCAAAGCACACAACACAACTATACTAACATGGTATGGAACCCCCTAGCTTGTGTTGGGATCAAGACGCTCCGTAGCCCCCCTCCCGGTGAAACCCTACACCCGCTGGAGAAATACATGACTTATACGGAAACACGTGGTAGCGACGTCGAAAGGGGGTAGAAATGTGGAAATATTTGTTTGATTGTGCTAGGATAGCCCATAGGAACACAAAACAAAAAGTTAGAACCCACCTCTTCGGAAGATTCACAATGTTTTGTCCGATACTGGAGTTTCACCCTATAAGCGCTCTTGAGAGAGAAGTGGATGCCGGTGAAGCGGGTCACACCCCGAAGAGCAATCTTTGACATCCAAAGAACACAACACACCTATACTAACATGGTATGGCACCCCCTAGCTTGATTTGGGATCCAGACGCTCCGTAGCACCCCTCCCTGTGAAACCCTAGACCCGCTGGAGAAATACCTGACTTATACGGAAACACGCGGTAACGGCGTCGAAAGGGGGTAGCAATGTGAAACTATTTGCTTGTTTGTGCTAGGATAGACCATAGGAACACAAAACAAAAAGGTAGAACCCACCTCTTCGGAAGATTCACAATGTTTCGTCCGATACAGGAGTTTCACCCTATAAGCGCTCACGAGAGAGAAGTGGATGCCGGTGAAGCGGGTCACTCCCCGGAGAGAAATCTTTGACAAACAAAGCACACAACACACCTATACTAACATGTTATGGCACCCCCTAGCTTGTGGTGGGATCCAGACGCTCCGTAGCCCCCCTCCCGGTGAAACCCTAGACCCGCTGGAGAAATACCAGACTTATACGGAAACACGCGGTAACGGCGTCGAAAGGGGGTAGCAATGTTGAACTATTTGCTTGGTTGTGTTAGGATTGCCCATAGGAACAAAAAACAAAAAAGTCTAACTCACCTCTTCGGAAGATTCTTGATGTTTCGTCCGATACTGGAGTTTCACCCTATAAGCGCATGTAAACACACGAGAGAGAAGTGAATGCCAGTGAAGCGGGTCACATCCCGGAGAGCAATCTTTGACATCCAAAGCACACAGCACACCTATACTAACATGGTATGGCACCCCCTAGCTTATGTTGGGATCCAGACGCTCCGTAGCCCCCCTCCCGGTGAAACCCTACCCGCTGGAGAAATACCGGACTTATAAGGAAACACACGGTAACGGTGTCGAAAGGGGGTAGCAATGTAGAACTATTTGCTTGGTTGTGTTAGGATAGCCCATAGAAACTCAAAACAAAAAGGTAGAACCTACCTCTTCGGAAGATTCACAATGTTTCCACCTCATATTCTTCGAAATCTCTACTACTATATTCGAGGAATCATATTTTAGTGAAGGCTTTCGTTCTAATGTTTATAAATCCTATTTATATTTTTCCTAGACTTGTATTCGACCTATATAATGTAATTTCGAAGCTTGACAATTTATTGGATGAATATTCGTATTATTTATTTTCTTTTTAATAATAATGGTTTTAATAAAAATCGTAAATAAAACAAGTTTAAAACATCAAAATGAAAAAATAACTTTGGATCTTTCTTAGTCACTCCAAAATGAAGCTTTGGTGAGTTTTTGACCTTATTTCATTTCGAAAGGTTTGAAACTCATCTCATTTTCTTGAACTCTCTACTAGTCTGTTCGAGATATCACATATTAGATAAGGCTTTTTCGTTTCATTCTTTATAAGACAGGTTTATATTTTTTTCTCGTTACTATATGACATAACAATACTATGTGCGTCGGCTTTATATTTTTTCTATTTATTTTGAATTATGTATGCTCATTTCAAAATTGGTCAACCCTTTGTTTGACCCAGCCGAAAAGGTTCTAGAAGGACACCCAGAGATTTGACCTGGGTTGTTGGATCGACGCCTTCTAGAAGGAATCTTGCATTGGACCGATGCGCTCGCAGCCACAGCGATCCGCGAGACGCTCGTTCTGCGCTAGGATTGGTTGGTCCGTTGGCCACAGGGATCGATGGTTTCTATCTGTTCTACATATGATTTCTTTTCTATTAAGTATTAAACCACGTTATTTAAATAAAAAATATAAAAAATAGAAGAATTATTCAAAACATAATGAAACTTCAGATTTACTACAGCGATGATTTTTATCTGTTTTACATATGATTTTTCTATTAAACCATGTTATTTAAATAAAAAATTAAAAAAATAGAAGAATTATTCAAAACATAATGAAACTTCAGATTTACACTATATATGTAGAATAAATGTCTAGGAAATTAATTTGGCTGATTTAGACAAGATGCCAAAAAAAGTTGAAGCACAAATGGGGGTATCTACCCTAGCTTCGGACCTCATTTGAAGCACATTTCTTATGAGAATAGAGCGATGGTTTCAAATGAGCATAAATAATTCAAAAAAATCAAAATGACATGAATCCAATGCACAATGTTGTTATTGGTGATATAGTTGCTCCTCAAATTTATTTGGATAATTTTGGCAAGGTCGAATTTTTCATGAAATTACAAACGGGGGTGTCTACCCTAGTTTCAGATCTCATTTGAAGCACATTTCTCATGAGAATAGAGCGATGGTTTCAAATGAGCATAAAAAATTCAAAAAAAATCAAAATGACATGAATCCAACGCACAATGTTATTATATGTGATATAGTTGCTCCTCAAATTTATTTGGATAATTTTGACACGGTCGAATTTTTCATGAAATTTCAAATTGGGGTGTCTACCCTAGGTTCAGACCTCATTTGAAGCACATTTCTCATGAGAATAGAGCGATGGTTTCAAATGAGCATAAATAATTCAAAGAAAACAAAATGACATGAATCCAACGCACAATGTTGTTATATATGATATAGTTGCTCCTCAAATTTATTTGGATAATTTTGACAAGATCGAATTTTTCATGAAATTTCAAACGGGGGTGTCTACCCTAGCTTCAGACCTTATTTGAAACACATTTCTCATGAGAATAGAGCGATGGCTTCAAATGAACATAAATAATTCAAAAAAAATCAAAATGACATGAATCCAACGCACAATGTTGTTATATTTGATATAGTTGCTCCTCAAATTTATTTGGATAATTTTGACAAGGTCGAATTTTTCGTGAAATTTCGATCAAACGGGGGTGTCTACCCTAGCTTCAGACCTTATTTGAAACACATTTGCCTAAAATTTTGAATGACTTGGTTCAACATCATCTAACATTATTCAAACATCATCCAAACTACTCCCGCCGTTCGCTTTTAATCTACATTCTGGCTCGTGATTTTGTTCAGAAATACTCAAAATTAATTCAACACGGCTAACTCGTTGAAATAGGCGCAAATTCATAGATTCGACGATATTTTCACAGAAAGACAGCATAATTTAACTAAAAACATTGAAAAAACTTAAAAAGAACTACGGCAGGCCGAGGATCGTCGCGATCACCCGGCCTGGTCGTCGCCCTCCTCCTAGACGTCGTTCTCTTCCTCGTCGTCCTCCTCGCAGTCGTCGTAGGCCGGCATGTTGGAGGAGCCAGCCTCGTGGTCGTTCTCAGCGAAGGGCGATGGGCCGCTTGGCGATGGGTTCGCCACCGTAGCGAGCCAGCGCCGCTCCGCTCTGCCTTGCATCCGCAGCCGGTGCAACTGCGCCTGCTCGGCGGGTTGGCGGTTGCACCTCTCGCTCTGCAGGACAACCTTGCGCCAGTCGCTCTCGCACCGCGCGACGAGGGCCTACTGCTCATCCGACGCCGCGTTTGCGGTGAGCTACCGGTAGACCTGGCGCTCCGCCTCCTCCCTCTGGTGGGTCTCCAAGGATGCCTGAACAGCGGCAGCCTCGGCCACTGCCGGCGCCTCCTCGAGGCCAGCGCGGACCCGGTGGAAAGCCTCCTTGTTGCGCCAT
Organism: Alopecurus myosuroides; assembly: GCA_028641055.1. Taxonomy (NCBI): domain Eukaryota; kingdom Viridiplantae; phylum Streptophyta; class Magnoliopsida; order Poales; family Poaceae; genus Alopecurus; species Alopecurus myosuroides. Next base: position 14,567,638 of record CM054060.1, read on the forward strand.
GTTTCGAACGCGTGGCACGCCGCGTGCTGCTCGGGCCAGATTGGCTGCCGCCTCCCCCTGCGCTGTTCGGGCGCCGCCTCCTCCTGCGCCGGCTGCTGCTCGGGCGTCGCCTCCTCCTGCGGCGGCTGCTGCTCGGACGCCGCCTCCTCCTGCGTCGGCTGCTCGTTCTCCTCGTAGTGGAACTCGTTGTCGCTATCACCGTCACCGTGGCCCCGCATCGCGGCCGTGGGTCGGCAGTACAACGGCGAGTTGCGGCAGGCACGGAGCCGGCGAGGCATCGTCTCGGGGTGTCTAGGTGAAGTGCGGCGAGGGCGATGAGAGTGAGTGCGGTGAGGGCGAGGAGATGAACGGCGAGAATGGGGAGAGCGGCGAGCGGCGAGGGGCCTTTTGTAGCCCTGGCGGGGCATTTACTGCGCCGCGCGTGTCGTTACTCCGGCAGCCTTTGGCCGACGCGGGGGCCCGCGGTTTTCCCACACGTCACTGACTGCTCTGGCCCGCGTGGGCTGCCCCGCCTTTTCGCCCCCCCAAGCCGAACCCAGCGGTGGTGGTGGTGGTGGTGCCGCAGGTGCTCGTGGCGCAGCAGGGGTGGTGCGGCGGTGGCGGCGGCGAGAGCGGCAGGGCACGACGGCGGGTCAACTAAATTGGGCGGCAGCGCACGACGGTGGTGGCGGGAAACTCGGGTGTGGACTATTCAGCATAGTCAACTAACTGCGCGGTCCCACATGTAAGCTCCGGACGGTTTCAACGAACCTTGCAGTCCCACCCGGACCCACTTCGCGAAACGGAGTCTGACTCCTCGGACCCACTTCGCGAAACAGATTCGACTCTAAACTTACCGTTTCGGCCTCTCCATAGTAGTTGCGCACGGACTAGGGGCAAAACTGAGCACCATTCGGCGCTAGGGGTAAAACTGAGTAGTAGTGGACCGCCGTGGGCAATTCGATAAAAAATCCTTGTTCTATTCATTAGCGTCATGTTATTTAAGTCGGTTTGTCGCCAATCATTGAGCTAGGAGGTTTGAGTTTGCTTATCCGTTACAACATTCGGGTGTCGTCTCTCCTTCCTTGTAAACATGGAGGTTTACTAGCATGCTATTTCTCATTTTCACGTTGTAGCTTCTATGATGTTTGGTCTAAAAAAAGATAAAAGCCATATGTGTTTGATGCTCATGTAAATTTGTCTAGTTTATGGATTTATAATAGTTTTAAATTCATAATTGGAAACGACATCTTGTTTCTTTGGGGCCCTTCGACGGACTTCGCCCCCAGGCCTCTGAAATCCTAGAGCCGGCCCAGGTCTGGCGAGTGGTCGCGTCCGGCAGGAACCGCCGCGCAAGTCGGGCACGATGCCGTGTAGTAGCCATTACCGGAGAAGGCCGGCGGACGGTCGCGTCCGGCTGGCATCCTATCTGATTCTCTTCTTCCCGGCTAGTAAATTTCAAGTTTAGGCGTTAGTATATTTTGCCGTGGACAATGACGAGCACAAACAAAAAACGTAGCTTAGAGAACGGTTGCAATATTCTCTCTCTTTGATGTGGAAATCGGAAGACCAGAAAAATCCGTCCGCTTCAGAACAAAAAACTGTCGTGATGCTACCTTCCTAGTTCTTTTCTACTCATATTATTACGCATGTCAATGCACATCTTTTCTACTCATATTATTACGCATTCGTCTAGTTCTTTCCTTGTCACCGAAGAGTGAAGATTGGGATGATTTGTGGCCACCGGGAGCCTACATGCATCTTTCCTCAAGTGCACATCGAAGAATCGTCAAACCATTTCCATGTCATTGAACCGCACCTTCCATTTGAACCTGTGACTAGAGGAGAGGAACCTGCCTTGCAGCTAGCTTTGGGATGATTGTGGCCACCGGAAACCTATCCTTCTGCATTCAATGGCTTGTGTGACATGCCTAGCTAAGGTTGAATAACGACTAGGCCAACACTGGCTAGCAATAAGACGAGCCATGAAGCTAGGTTTCTTTCACACATACTCCCTCCGTTCCAAAATAGATGACTTGCATATATCCAAACGTGCATGTATGTGGACATATTCTAGTCTACATACATGCATATATGTACAAAATGGAAGTCATCTATTTTGAAATGGAGGGAGTAGTAATATATACCTGGCACAGTTGGCCCTGGCGACCATCCCTAACACTGGAAGAGGAGGAAGAGGAGGAGACCAAAGCGGTTGTCAACACGGCAGGATGGCTTCTCGGCAAGCTCTATACCAAGCTGCCCGGTGACCGGGTGGCCGCATTTGTCGCCAACACCGAGCTCAGCCACAATTTCAAGAACAACAAGGGAATAAAGATTACGATTTCGATAAGAATGAGGAAGAAAGAAGGAATACTAGGGAGAGAAAATCGACTAAGATTTGGATACGAATGAGGATTGAATAGACGGGAGAGTAGCTTCTTTTTTGAAACGGAAATCCGAGCCTCTGCATATAGAGGATGCACACAACTTTTTTTACGAAAAATAGCCAGCGGCCAGCGTACGATAGTAAAATTATTACAGCTGAACTATAACGTAAAGCGCCTACAAATATGAGCCACCAGAAGATAGTCTGGAACGGGAGAGGAGCTGAGGAAAACGAATAAAGGAAGAGAGGACATACAGTCGTGGACTCCGCTCTTGCGTGCAGAGGCGGAGTTTAGTACAAGTTAGCAGGGGCCACCGCCTCCAAGATTTTGACATGCATGAAGAAATTTTTATTTTAGGGACCTTCATTTAGCTAGTTTTGTGTGTTCTGTCCCCCCCCCCCCCCCCCAAGAATTCACATATTGTATTCTGCCCCCCAGCAGGTTTGGTCAAGCCCCGCCACTGCTTGCGTGGTTCTTAATTATGCATGTAGTCGAAAGCGAACGGTGGTGACCGCAGACCGCCATAGAGATTAAGTCATCACCTATGTCGTTTGTGTTTACTTGTCAAATGTGATAATAAGGGCATCCACGGTGTATGCCAAATTTGGGTGCCAAATAATCTATTTGGCTTTTGGCATCGGTTCTCTACATTGTAGAGGTGCCAAATCTTGCTGCCAAAGCTAAATAATTTGGCGTAGGAGCAACTAGAAAATCCAATGCCAAATTCTTTTAAGTGAATAAAATAGTTGGATGGAGGGAGAGACTAGAGAGAGTGTGCAGCCCAAAATAGTTTATTATTACTTTATACATGGCGGGCCACACAATAAGTGAATTTGGCATTTGGCATGACACATCGTAGATAACATAGCAAGTTTAACCCTAATGCCAAATAAATCTACGTGGCAAATTTAGCTTTGGTTACATTGTTGATGCTCTAAGGGGACCAGTCCAATTGGTTTTTGCATAGAGAAGGAATTAATGGACAAGAGATGCGATAAGAACAAGACAATAAAGGGATACTAGATACTATGTCTCTGGCCATGGCATGTGCGTTTACTAGTCAAAACGCACAACTGTCCAGCCGTCCACCTTGATTCATTTGTACTACAAATTAAGCATAGCTACCCAACACTACAGGCTCCATAGCAACCCCCACCACGCTCACAACAACCAACACGCAACAGAGCTCTATCGAGTACCAATCCATAGCGTGAGAGAGTTCGAGTTGTACATGCAGTGCGCTCTATTTTCCGTTTCAAAAAAAAAAACTCACACTTAACATGTTCGGATATTACCTTGTTAGCTAACTGACTTTTATTTAGCCCTCTTAGAGAGTTCCGGTCGTAATTAATTAGTTCTCTTCATCCTGCATACTAGGCTGGATGTTAATTAGTTCTGTAGTATCGATCTTACATTCTTTGATCCTCTAGAATAGGCTGCCGGTTGCATGTCTAATTATCCACCAGTGTCATCAATCAGCGCTATGGTATCTTCTCTAGGAAGCGAGTAGCGCCGCCGCATCGAGAACGGCTCCGCTGCAACCTTGACACTGCTGAAAGAGATCGCACAGTGTGCAACTTATCTCCACAAATCACGCATTGCAAAGTAGCATTTCTTGAGATGCCACCAACGCGAGCACTGCACTCCAATCTGAGGCCTACACCACCAAGGCCCAATACCTGGGAGGACGCGGACACGACGCGTCAGTCGCTGATGACGAGGGTGCTCTGAAATATTTTCTCTTCATAAACCAAGGGAGCTTCACCTCTGAATTCTTTTGAATTTATTAGTCCCCAACAAGTAGCTGGGCTCATACATCGTGGCGAAATCCAGATCGAGGCCAAGGAAATCATAGGCCCTTATCCTTTTCCTTCCACCCCGCTATTTATGCATTTAAAAACGTGCATGTGAGAGATGAGGACTCGTTCCCCTCCCCAGGCGCCGCTCGCGGCGGACGCCGCGCCGCCCCTCCGGCAACGCCCCTAGATCCCTCCTCCACCACCCCTTCCCCGGCTGCGCCGCCCCCCTCCCCACCCTCAGGCCGCGCTCCTCTCCGGCCGCAACTACCCCCTGCCCCCATGGCTCCTCCAACCCTCTAGTCTGCTCTCCCTCGGCCCCTTATCCTCTCGGAGGTTCCGTCCCCCTCCGGCTCCTCCTCCGATTCGATCTCGCCCGGATCGGCCTTCGCCGGCGCTGCCGAGCGCTGTCTCTCGGTGCTCGCCGCCGCGTCGTCCCCCTCTGCCCTGCTGCACCCTCCGGACATCGCCGCTCTATCCGCGACGCGGAACGTCGAATACGCCTTCTGCGACGCTGTTCGTGCAGGCGGTCTAGCTCGGCGGCCTACGCCCCCGTCGGAGGACCTCGCCCCTTCGACCTCTGCGCACTTCTCGGCCGTCCCCCTTCCAACCACCGCAGGACCTTCGCCTCCGCTAGCTGCGCGTCCTCTTGCGCGGCGGCGTCGCCCTCCGTGGCGTTCTCGCCCGTCTCGCGGCGGTGCTTCGGGCTCGGCTTCGTGTTTCACTGCTTCGACCACTCCGGCCGTGCTCGCTGTTGGATTTTCGCTCGAGATTGCTGCTTCGCCGGGTGACGCGCTGCTGCAGTTCTGTCTTGCTCATTTCTCATCCACGATATGTTGCCCCCTCACCTCCACCTTGAAGCTGGCCGCGCCGGCGTCGGTTTGGATTCAGGTGATGGAACCTTACTTTGATCACTTTGCTGCAACTATATTCGTTGTAATTCGTTTCTGGTTAGTGGCTTTTGCGGAATCTCCGCTTATTCGCACGTTTAGCCCGCAGCTGTACTCGCTTTCCGTCGTTAACTCTAGCAACGCTGCGTTCATCGTGTCGCTCGGCGGCATCCGCGATGGTGACCTGGAGCTGACTTTCCACTCGGGCCCACCGGCGGGGCTGGCAGCCTGCGGTCTGCGCTCGTCAAATTTGACTTCGGTCTACCCTTCCTCTGCCCCCCTGTCAACCTAGCCCACGATACACACATACAGCCATCCATCTCCCCCATCCCTCTCGCTAGCGACATGGAGGAGCTCTGCTCGAAGATCCCCCTCAATCGCATCCCACATGCGCCTTCTCTTCAAACCTCTTCAAGCCCCTCTGTCTCGCATACCACGCCACGGCCCGCAACTGCTAGAACTACTAAACGGCGACACAGAGCCAGGATCCTCGGTCTTCTCGCTGTCGGTATCCTCCCCTCACCGCCCGGTCCTCTCCCATGGAAGACTCACGCGCACCTCAGCCTTTTGGCTCCTTCAACCAGGATCGCGTCGCGGCCCCCAACTCCTGTGCCCTCTGCCCGCTTCCTCGTCACGGATCTTGATAGCCCGCGCCTCGACGTGTCCACCGCCCCTCTGAACGCCTGCTGCCCCGACAGGCACGCCTCCTCCTCTCCTATCCCAGCCACCCCCACTTACGCCTCTATCCTCGCCTCGCCACCGCCTTATAGAGTCCCCTCCTCCGCCCCCAATCCTCATCTCCACCTTCGCTCCCCTATGAACCTCGCCAATAGGTGTTTCCGCTGCCTCGCTCTGGATCACCAAGTCCGCTTCTACCGAGACCCGGTGCGCTGCCGGCTCTGCCTGCGCTCTGGTCACCGCGCTTCCATCTGCCCGAGCTCCCGTAACTATCCATTGCCGTTACCTCCTCGTGTCCTTTCCTTCACTGCAGTTAACTCATCACCTGATTCCCCCTCCCACGTATCTGATTCCTTTGCAGCCATGGCGGACTTCATCCCCCTCGACGCTCCCGAGCTGCTTCCCGTTGTCATCCTCAGCGACGACGACGGCGACTCTTCCGTTGCGTCCTCCGCGGTCCCCGTCCTCGTCGTTGACTCGGACTCCGACTCGGTGCCAACTGCGGACTCCACCGCCTCTGACCACGTGGCTTTTGACGAGGACGATTCCAGCCCCGACAGCATCCCGCTCCAAGACAACCCCCCACCTTTCCGAAAAACTTGCGTCAACGTCTTCATGCCCTACGTTCCACTTCCTCACTTCGACAACCTAGCATACGCCTACATCTCCCCCCATCTATGTCCCCGGCCGGTTTCGTTCGCCGCGCTCTCCAGCAGCAAGGTCAAAACCCCAGCGTTGCGATCATCTCCTCATACCACGGTGCTGGCCTCGTCGTGTTCACGTCCCCTATGGAGCGTCAGGTTGCTCTGGATGCCAGCCCGATTGAGGGGCAATACCACACTATTTCTTTCTGTCCCCATGACGACACCGACAACCGTTTCCTATACCCGCACACTGAGATAGCAGCGCTTTCCATTGATAACTTCCCCATGGAAGAATGGTTCGCCCCCCCCCCCACATCATTCACTCCGCCGGCCCTTATGCCAATCCGTGCGAGATCGACCCTGTTTGCCTAGCGGGATTCGACTACTCGGTAGTCCTCTTGACTGTCAAAACCCGAGGTACCATCGACATTCTCCACTACCTATCCATCCTAGGTTTCTCTGGCCTAGGCACCATCTCCACCGTCAACATCATTCAGGCCACCCCCCTTCCCGACGGCGCCCTCGGAGGGGGGGCCTTCTCCTCCATCCTCCGACACGGGTTCTGCTCACTCTGACGACATTCTCGCAGACTACCCCCAGCCTCCATTCCATGGTTCTGTTCCCTTTGGGACGGGCCAGGACGACATGTCGCAGGGCCGCGTCGTGGACATGCCCGATGGATCGATCATGTGGGGAGCCTTCCGCCCATTCGTCAATGCCGTCCCAATCCACGACCGCCCCGTCAGCGTCGACGTCCAGGTCTTTCCTAGCTACTTCGAAGTCTCGGTGTTGGGCTCACATGGCAAGCACGGCCTCTACCGCATCCCCATGCTGCGCCCCAACTCCCACGGGATGCTGGTGGCTAATTTTATCACATGCTCCATTGGTTTCCTCAAGGACGTGGCCACTGTTGGCCCGCTAAAGGCTCCTCTCCTTACCATTGCTCTGGTGTGCCGCGACCCGGTCGTCGACCGCTCCCTTCACGACGGCGACCGCTCCCGCGAGCTCATCATCGGATCTCCAGCTTCTACTCTTGTCGCGGGCCTCTCCGGTCCCCCTGGATATCCCTCTCCACGTCGGAGCCCGCGCCTGCGACAACTCGAGGACCCACGCCATGTCACCATCCTTGACAAGGCCATGGCACGCAAGAAGACTCGCCTCGACGCTATGGGTCTCCCCTCAACCCCCAAAGATGTGGGTACCCCCTCCAAGGACCTGATGCTGCTCGCCGAACAACAAGCTGATCCTCTTCCTCGTCAGGACGTGATCCAGCTCGTTGCCCTGTACGGTGTCCCCGCCTCCCAGTTCGACTCGGTGGCCTCTACTGCTTGATGTTGACGCCACTTTACCTCCTTGAGACTACGTCTCTTGTATCCCTTTTACTGTATTTCGTTTCATTCTCGCCTAGCTCTAGTTCATTTGTGTCTGTTACCCCTGTTTCCCTCGTAGGTAGACTACCTCCTTCGCGTGTTATTCTTGCAAGCCACCACACCTCGGCTCCTTTTTTCCTTTGTCTGCTGTGTAACCGTTCGTCTGTATCCTTGGGTGTTCTTTCGTTTATTATATGATGAATCGTACTTTCGCGTTTTTGTCTTGGAACGTTCAGGCCCTGGGGGATCCCCTTAAATGCGTGGATTTTAAATCGGCTCTTTGCATTGACACGGCTGACCTTATCTGTATTCAAGAATCCAAACTGCAAAATATCGACAGGTTCAAAGCTTCCTCCTTTTTACCTCCCGCGACTAGATCCTTTAACTTCATCCCCTCGTCGGGTGCCTCGGGGGGCATCATCACAGCCTGGAACGACAACATCTTCTCCTGTTCTTCTCACACTAAACTCTCCTTCTCCCTCACATCATTTTTTACATCTAATGTCGCGGACATCTCTTTCACGGTCTCGAACGTCTACGGCCCATGCGCTGCCGACCAAAAACAGCTATTCCTTGATGAACTGCTCTCCATCGGACCTTCTATCGTTGGACCGTGGCTTCTAGTAGGAGTTTTCAACATGTTACTATCCCCTCTGGATCGTTCCAACGTGCGGTTCAATCACCTCGAGGCAGCTAAATTCAAACACACGATAGACCTTCTTCATCTCACGGACATGCCGCTTTTGGATCGCAGGTTCACTTGGTCTAACCAACAAGCCGTCCCTATCATGTGTCGCCTAGACCGCGCTCTTGTCTCCACGGACTGGCACTTCCTTTTCCCTAACTCCGCTCACACTTCCAGGACTCGACCTACATCGGACCACGTCCCTATATGCCTTTCCGCTGCCTCTAATATTCCAAAACCGGCAGTCTTTAGGCTGAATAACTACCTTCTCTCTATCCCGGTGTTTCGCTCTGTCATCGTCAACACTTGGGCCAGCGTGGGCATCCCACACTCCTCCCACGGGTATGCTGGTTCTCTCGCCCTTCGTCTTAAACGCCTGCGCGCGGCCGCTAAGACTTGGAACAAGCAGGCTCGCTCCCCCTTGTATCACGCCAAAAACTGTGACACTGTGATCTCCCTAGTTGACAAGCTCGAGGAGCTTCGCCCTCTTTCCTTGTTGGAATTTAGCCTGCGGATTCCTGTCAAGCGTGCGCTGCACGATCTCAACGCAGCCACCGCCTCTTACTGGCGTCAAAGAGCCAAGATTAGGGACTGTAAGCTGGGCGACGAAAACACAGCCTTTTTTCAGCTATCAACTACCGTTCGCTTCCATAAAAACTGCATCAAAGCAATCTCCGACAACGGAGTTTCCTACTCCTCGTCTAATGGTATGGATCACGCTCTTCATTGTTTGTTCAAATCTTTGATTGGCTCAAACTACCCTATCTCTTTCGATTTCGACGTCGACTCTATCGCTTCCTCCTCGGCCCTATCCGTTTCGGACTCGGACTCCATCGACGCCTCTTTTTCCTTGCAGGAGATCAAATCCTCCCTTTGGGCCATGGACTGCAACTCGAGCCCAGGTCTGGACGTCTTCAGGCCGGCATTCTACAAATCCAGCTGGCATTTGGTCAATGATGATCTCCTTCGCCTCGTCAATAATATCTTTGACAACGCTAACGACCTGAGACGCATTAACAAATCCTACATCATGCTCATTCCTAAAATCCCGGGGCCCACGAGTCCGGACAAATTCCTCCCTATTTCTTTGCAAAACTGCTGTGTAAAACTAACCTCTAAATGCTTAGCCAACCGTTTACAATTGATTATTCTGAAGATCACCAGCCAAGCCCAAACGGGCTTTATCAAAGGGCGATCGGTCTCCGAAAATTTTATTTATGCGGCAGATGTCGTCCAAACCTGCCACCGCCGCGGCTGCCCGGCCATTGTGCTCAAATTAGATTTCCAAAAAGCTTTTGATTCTGTTAGCTGGGAGGGGCTGCATCGCATTCTCCGTGCGAAAGGGTTCTCCGATAAATTCTGTCTCCGCATACGCAATCTCAACTTCTCATGTCAATCCGCTATTTTTCTCAACGGCTCTCCGGGTAGGTGGATCCAATGCCGTCGCGGTCTGCGTCAGGGTGACCCTCTGTCCCCTTACCTATTCAACTCCATGGCAGATATCCTTAGGCTTCTTATCCACTCGGCTTCGAGCGACCAGCTTCTCTATCACCCCATCGTCGAAAACCATCCATGTCCGGTATTACAATACGCCGACGATACGGTCATTATCATCAAGGCGACTCCTGATTGTATCTCGAATCTTAAGCTCGTCCTAAAGTCTTTCTCCGACGCTACGGGTCTAGTCATTAATTTCCATAAAAGTACTTTGGCGCCTATTCACGCCGATCTCGCCCTAGCCTCCTCCTTAGCCTCCTGCTTTGGTTGCCCTGTCGCCACCTTCCCCAAACTTACCTAGGCCTACCTCTTTCCACTCACAAACTAAACCTTTCAGCCTTCAAACCTTATATCGAAAAGTTTGGCAACCGCCTGCCGGGTTGGATTGGCAAGGTTCTACCTAATAGAAGCTGCACGATCCTCGTCAAAACCTCCCTTAGAGCCATGGCCTCTCACCTTCTTTCTTCCATCCTCGTGCCCAAGGGAACCGTCAATGCCTTTGACAAAATTTGTCGCGCTTTTTTCTGGGCCGGCGATGTTCACGTCAACGGGGGACAATGCAAGGTTTCCTGGGACGAGGTTTGCGCTCCTATCTCGAAGGGGGGCCTTGGCTTCCGTTGCCTTCACTCTCACAACAAAGCACTTCTCTTGAAGTTCCTATAAAAAATACACTCAGACACCGACCTACCTTGGGTCAACAGTTTCTGGTCTAACTACGGCTGGACTCCATCCTCTGGCCTAGGCGATCGCTCTAGATTCCACTCCGTCGTTTGGAAAGACCTCTTGTCCTGTCTCTCCTCTTTTCGTTCCATCACGAAAGTCTCGGTCGGCTCCGGCACGCTTACCTCATTCTGGCATGACACTTGGCATATCTCCACTACTCTCGCCTCTCAGTTCCCTGCTCTATACTCTCACGTCACTCGCCCTAACGCCTCCGTAGCCCTTGTGTGCTCCAACCCTTCCCTGGACATTGCCTTGCAGCCTCGGCTATCGCATGCCGCCAGCACGGAGCTCTGCAGCTTACGCATTCTGTTAGCCACGGTCTCGCTCGACCCTGCTAGGATAGACGTGCGATCGCTAGGTTCAAACAGTAAGCCTCTAACCACTAACTTTGCGTATATGGCAGCTTTTGATCATCTACAGGTATCCACCTTTGCAACATTCACGTGGAGAAACTTTGGGACAAACCGTTGCCGCATCTTCATCTGGCTAGCGGATCGAGACCGCCTATTCACAAACTCGCGCCGGTTTCGGAGGGGTTTATCGGACTCTGATTCCTGCCCAGGCACTGAAACCACACCTCATCTTTTCCTTCAATGCAGTCACATTCAACAATTCTGGTCCGTTGTTCCCGCTCTCCACGACGACGTCTCTCGCTGCTCACGCCTGCATGACCTATAGACCAACCCTTCCGGATGCAAAATGTGATCCACCGTTATCACATGCGCGCTGTGGAACATATGGAAACGCCGGAACGCTAAGGTGTTCAGAGACGAATGGGAGTCTGTCCATCTGATCTTCCGCCGTTGCTCAGAAGACCTCTTCCTATGGTCAAACAGGTGCAGCAAGCCCCCGCAACAAGCGCTTCTTCGCGACTGGGCCGTTATGTTCTCCCACTTGGCAATCTCTTCCGCTGCCTCCGCGGCAGATGCAAGCTAGTACTCTTTTCTTCCTTAGTGCTTGTATGTTTGTATGTACGTTTTTTCTCTTTCGGTCTTTTGACCTTATAAAGTTTTGCTTTGGGCTGCTTTCTAGCTCTTTGATTTCTTTGTACAGACTTTCTTTTATTTAAGGGTTCAGGCCGGCTGTTTTTAGCCCGCCGTAGTTTCCTCAAAAAAAAAATTAAGTTTCTATTATCTCTAGATGCATCCATATATTTTTTGAATAGCCCTTAAGATTTTACTCCAGATTTCCCTTGTTCTGATTTCAAATAAGTCAATCCAGCTCATATTTTAGGCCTCCAAAAATGATGGTTATTGTCACTCCACCGCTAATGCGATGAAAATGATTACTAAAGGGGAAAAAAGCAGCAACATGGCAAATATGTGCATTATATTCGAATACATAACGATTTTCCGCTGGTTTCCAGTTTAACTACATACGTACTGACTGCAAATGGAACATCGTGCGCGAAGTGACCTAGAGCACATGCTAGATGATGAAACTGCAGAGCCCATGCCTCTGCCATTATCACTTTTGGTGGACATCACACGTAATTTCTCTGATGACTTGGAGATTGGAAGGGGCGGATTTGCAGCAGTTTACAAGGTATGCATACATGGCACGAGTTTTCAAATATTAATCATGCTTTATTTGAAAACTCAGACCAATGCTAACACATGTGAGTGTCAGGGAATACTTGGCAATCGTACGGTCGCCGTGAAGAGGTTGTTTGACTCTACAATGGATGAAAACATATTTCACCGAGAGATTCAATGCTTGATGCAAGTAAAACACAAAAATGTAGTAAGATTCTTAGGGTATTGCGCCGATAGACAAGGAAATATGGCAAAGTGGGATGGAGAATATGTCATGGCAGATGTCCACCATAGATTGCTTGTCTTCGAATATGTACCCAAAGGGAGTCTTCATAAGTATATCACCGGTAGGACCATGTGGCATGTAACTTTTCTTTTTATTTGTCCTTTACTTCATGTACTGATGTTTCTATAAGATATAATATTCAATGCATTAATATCTTAAATTATAACTCTGGTTTCTCTTTTCCCCTTTACAGATAGACATCAAGAGTGGGGAATGTGCTATAAAATAATAGAAGGGATGTGTGAGGGTATACAATACCTTCATGATAATTCTATTGTTCACTTGGATATGAAACCCGAAAATATATTGCTGGACAACAACATGTCACCAAAAATTAGTGATTTTGGCTTGTCAAGACATTTCAAAGAAAACCAGAGCCAACATATTACCAAAACAATTGTAGGAACACTGTAAGTTAGCAAACTCATCTTTATAGAATATTTTAAGCCCTTTGAATAAATATGCATGCTATTTGTACATTAGTCTCTTATAACTTCTATATTTCTACAGTGGATATTTAGCACCAGAACTTCGTGAACATGGTGTAATCACACGCAGTGCTGACTTGTATAGTCTTGGTGTTGTTATCATCAAAATATTGACTTGAAACAGGCTGTGTCAAGATACCGAGGAAGTAAGAACAATATATGCCATGGTTACAAAAATAAGAGCTATGTTTCTTATATTTTTAAGAAAGATCTACTAGCAATTAATTGTGGTGCTTTTACATTACATACTTTCACAGCATTCATTTCAGTTTTATATTGTTCCGTGATATTTTTTTTGGAAACATACATAGTAGTGGTAAGAGCAGTATCAAATATAAACATAAAGCCCGGGCATCCAATATGCATCGTAGTAAGTTTATTTTGTGGAGTTAAAATTCATAATTTATTGTAAACTTATTCAACATAAGAAAGTTTTACTTAAGACAACTTAAATGGCTTATTCTTCTGGGTGGAGGGAATAATGGAAATATGTAAATACTAAAGGCATAAAAATAATTATAATCACATCGGTTATTGCTAGCAAGAAAGATATTACATTATATGTCTATTTTTTTTGGGTCGAACGTGAAAGTGCAATTTTTATGGTGATTGATCCGACATAAACTCTATTGGGACTCAGTTCAGATTACAACATTTTTATTGTTAGTTAGATGCGTCAAACTTATCAAATGTACATATTTTTGTTTCCTATATATAAAGATGTCATCAATCCCTTTGAGCGACAATAACTGACCATTCTGCTTTTTAGGTATTTAAGAGTTGGAGTCATAGGCTAGAGAGATCACAACGAGACAAACTATACAAGCGAATACAAATACTCTACGATATTGCATTGGAGTGCATAGACGACAATCCAAAGAAGAGACCAGATAGTGCAAAAAGTATAATTCATAGGCTTCATGGAATAGAGGTATGTTAAAAGTTTACGAGTTTGTATATTTATTTATGCAATTCCGAGCTAATGCAGAAACTACTTAGATGTCGCTGGGATACTATCTTGGAAAATTTCATCACAAGAATGTGTCAATATAAGTAGTTTAAGTTTGAACGCCGATAACATTCGACAATAACTTTGAACGGTGTTCTAGACATTCAAGTAATATACGCTGAAGAAGAAATAGGTAAATTGAACAGTGTGATAGACCTTAAAAAGTTGCAAACCTTGATGACTTTTGAGTAAAAAAAGTGCAAGGATGGTTAATATTTTGAAGGATACATTTGTAAAAATAAAGGCTATGAGAATTTAGTTTATACTAGTGAACACTCCACAATCTTTGCCAAACATATTATCAATTCTTATCCACCTCAAATTACTTTAAATTAGTTCATATTATTATGACTTCGAATAAATTACTTTAACCTAGCTCACTATCTTGAATTTACCACTAGAATTTCTTGGACCTTAATATTGGCATGGAAATAAAAAAACTGCACAAAAAATTAAGCACCTTATGAACTTACACCATTTCCACCCATTGATGAATTCAATTTAAATATTATTGAAATTGTCCTCTCCATTTCTCATTTACCTTCTTTGAGGTGTCCCATATGCCTCACACCTCCACATTAACATGTGTTTTTCTTTTTGTAAAGCTTCTATACGATGTAAAGGATTTGCGTATTGAAATGCGTACGGGTGCTTTGGCCTTCCACACTATGGATGGAGTAGAGCTAATGAAAATTAGTGATATATCACGTCACACATTGTCAGACCTCCAAAAGCTAAACTCATTAAGAAGCATACATTATAGAAGCTGCAACGACACATTTTTTTCAGAACAGGGTGACACTGTTGTCCTCCATTCAGTTCAGAATCTTCACCTAGAGAAGTTACCGATTGCTGGAGAATTGTTTTCAAAGGTTTTGAGGTGTTTCCCGGCTCTTTCCAAGCTTACTATCACCGAGTGTAAGAACCTAGAACTTCTAACTCTAAAGGATGGCGGACTCTCAAACCTCAGGATGCTCCAATCATTTACGGGATACAGTTGTGGGAAGTTGTTCTCTTTCCCTAAAGAAATAAAGAAGGTGTTCTCTTGGTGGCCCATGGGAAAAGTAGACGGAGGAGCTGACGCCATGAAGCCTTTCCCTACTTCCCTCAGAGAACTCGAGATTTTGTTTGAGCCAAGCATGCAGTCAATGGGCCTGCTCTCAAACCTCACGTCTCTCACGAGTCTAGAACTGGTAAGTTGTGAAGAACTAAGGATGGATGGGTTCAATCCTCTCATCACAGTCAACCTCAAGAAATTGTGCATAGATACTATGTATTTGGATCGAGAGGGCATATCTATAGCAGGGGATCTACTCTCAGAGATTGCAAGGAGCAGAGTAATGCAAGCAGGTTCATTCCCGTTGGAAGAACTTTGGGTGGATAGCATATCGCCAGTGCTTACTGCTCCCATTTGCAGCCACCTCGGCGCTACTCTCCACACATTAGTGTTCAGGTTTGATCAGCGGATGACAACCTTCACGGAAGAGCAAGAGCAATCGCTTCAGCTCCTCACATACCTCCAATATCTAAAATTTCATGCTTGTTGGGATCTGCAGTCTCTCCCTCAAGGGTTACGTGGCCTTTCTTCTCTCAGGGGACTACATATCGACATTTGTGTGAAAATCGTGTCCCTGCCACCCAAGGAGGGCCTCCCCACTTCACTGGAAAAGCTAGAGGTAACGTATTGCGGTCCCAGACTAACCGAGCAAGCCAAAAAACTAAAAGGAGCTGACCCATGGTTTTCGGTAGAAGTACGGGTACGTAACCCAGCCCGAGCGTGTTAATTTGAGGTGATGCCTAGCTTCTTTTACCTGACAGGCTACAGGTTTCAATTGCAGATTTGAGCTAGCTGCATCAGGTTCAGACTGCAGACATATATACGAATCTGCCTAGGGGGATGTCGCTATGCCTAGGGGGCGGCATTCCCTTGTTATCGTTCGCAGCCGCCGACGAGTGATGGCACCTTCCTCGCCTACCTCCTCGAGGTCCACCGGGTCCTGCGCCTCTGCCCCGCCCGCGACGCCGCACTACCACTGCGCCTACTCCAACTCCTACCCCAACCTCGTTGCGGACCTGGCCCTGTCAGAGGATCCGTCGGGACGCGCGCCGCAACGCGTTCGAGGATGCTGAGATCCAGTGGCTCCTCCTCGTCTACGACGTCACTGCTCGTGATTGCGTTTGTGCTTCTGCTGCTGCTTATTTGAATTCAGTAAGCTCATCCCGTACAGAGTATTCACTAGTCAGATACCGAATCGAACATCTTTGTGCAGTGTAATTGAGGGCCAAAACTGTGAATATGCGTTCCAAACTATTCTGCAGGATCTACCTTACGACCTTTCAAAATGATAGGAAATTCTTTTTAATGGAACTTTTTTTTCTGGCACAGCGGTATACAGTTATAAACCTCATGTTCCTGCCATACAAAATGTTACAGCAGTATCCACAATCTTGCCAAGCAAAATTAGAACATTTATGCGATAGCCTGCCCAGATATGTTAACTATACTTAATAACTTGTGTAACTATGGAAATTCCTATTTCGTTTATTTATTTTCTGCTCTAAGGGCATCTCCAGTCGTTGCGCCCCCCCAGGACGCGAAAACCCTCGCTTTTTTTGCGCCGCGGCGCTAAACGGCGCTATTCTGGGAACTGGGGGGGCGCGTTTTACAGCCGTGAACCCAGGCCGCCCCCCCTAGCAGCGACTCGGCCCAATTTGGGCAATAGAAAAATTGCACACCAAATAATAAATAGAGTTTTGACATACAAATAAATATAGTTTTGCCACACAAATAAATTGTTCAACAAATTAAAGAAAAAAAAATACACTAGTCATCCTCCTCAACATTGTCATTCCCCTTTCGCGCCCACAAATGCTGCACCAGGTCATCCTGCAGAGCATGGTGTGTTGCAGCGTGTCGAATCTCCTGTCGCTTGGTGAGGAAGTCTGCTCATGATGCCGGCACCTGGTGATCAACATCTGCAAGAGGGCCCTGCCGGTAGTATGGTATGTTTGCCTCACTGTCAGGCACCGGGTCATCCCGCTCACTCTCAATGATCATGTTGTGCAAGATCACACAACACTGCATCACCTCCCACATGTTGGACTTCGACCAAGTCATAGCTGGGTACCGGACAACAGCGAATCGAGATTGCAGCGCACCAAATGCCCTCTCAACATCCTTCCTGCAAGCCTCCTGGCACTTGGAAAACCAAGCTTTTGCGCTTCCTGGGATAAGGTTGGAGATGCTCTTCACAAATGTTGCCCACTTGGGGTAGATGCCATCTGCAAGATAGTACCCCTTTGTATACTGGTGTCCATTGATCTCATAGTTCACAGGCGGGGCATGGCCTTCGACAAGATCGGCAAAGACATTCGAGCACTGCAAGACATTGATGTCGTTGTGACTTCCAGGCATACCAAAGAATGAATGCCAAATCCATAGATCGTACGAAGCCACGGCCTCGAGAACCACGGAGCACTCTCCTTCCTTTCCCTTGTACATCCCCTGCCAGTCAAATGGGCAGTTCTTCCATGCCCAGTGCATACAGTCGATGCTGCCAAGCATCCCAGGAAACCCTCTTGCTTCATTCCCTGCGAGGAGACGAGCAGTGTCTTGCGCATTGGGTGATCGCAGGTATATTGGGCCAAAAACTGCAACCACTGCCCGGCAGAACTTATTCAAGCACTCGATGGCCGTGGACTCGCTCATGCGCAGGTAGTCATCTTGTGCATCTGCGGGAGCACCGTATGCAAGCAACCTCATGGCCATCGTGCACTTCTGGATAGAGGTAAACCCTACCGTGCCGGTGCAGTCCTTCTTCAACTTGAAGTAGGTCTCGAACTCCCGGATGGCATGCATGATCTTGAGGAAGAGCGTGCGTTTCATCCTGAAAGGACGCCGGAACACCTTCTCGTCGTTGGTGGGATCCTCGGCGAAGTAGTCGGAGTAGAGGATGCAGTAGCCCTCGTACCGCTGCCTCGGCCTGCTCTTCCGGCGACCGGGCTTCGATCCAGCGCGGCGTGGCGCGGCGTCCTGGGCCAGCAACCCGGCCAGGCAGCTCAGGACGACCAGGTGATCCTCGTCGTCGATGGCGGCCTGGTCTTCCTCGTCGAATAGCTCGGCGAGCATTTCCTCGGCGTCGGAGTCCATGGCTCGGATAGAGCGTCGAACACCTTGCGGACGGTGGACGCGGCTCACTGGGGCGCAGCCTCCTCCGCGACGGAGACGTGCTCGAACGGCGGCGACGACGTGGTGGACCAGCCGGCGGTGGTTTGTCTCTTCGCTGTCGTACGATGGTGGCCGACGGTGGTGGCGTGGGGTGCAGGGGTGGGGCGGCGACGGCGAGGGCGAGCGAGTGGGAAAGACGATTCGGGGGTGGAGAAAGTGGGAAAAGAGCTCTCCCTCGCTGACAGCGCTGGCCCACGCGCGCTTTTCCTCTCGCCGCCCCCCAGGCCGAACCCAACGGGCTGGGTTCCGCCTGGGGGCGGCGGCGCTAATTTCCGCCGAAACGGCGCTTTTTCAGGTCCTGGGGGGGTCGACTGGTGGAAAAACGGCGCTTTTCGCCAAAAACGGCGCTAATTTGCGTCCTGGGGGGGACGACTGGAGATGCCCTAACCTATCTTGTCAAATTACATGCAGTTTACCAACATTGCGTTAGTAACTAGTCTCAAAGATTGTCTATGCTGAACTGGGCAGCTGAATAGAGCAAAATTAATTTGTTGTTAAGCAAAGTCTAGACTCTATTCCTTATCCAAGCTAAATGAGAAGTTTTTTTTTCGAGAATAACGGGGGGGGGGGGGGGGGGGGGGGGAGAGGATCCCTGCCGCTTGTATATATTATCCGAAAACTGTCCCTCAAAATTGGACAAACGTGTTACAATATGGGAGCAATACAGGGGGATTCAAGGAAGAGATTACAAACAAGATGCATGAGACAATAGACCACGAAGGGCCTCAGCAGAGGGGCGATCCTCCGTCTTCAAACGGTGGCTCCAGCATGTAACGTCCAGCGCGGCACGCCGAAGGACATCAGCAACTATTCCCAAGCGACCTGGTTGAAGACAACATCGTTTCTACCTTTCCAAAGCTGCCAAAGGAGGGATCCCAGGCAGATTTCCCAGGCGACGCGGGTGGAAGTAGTGGGCGCAGCGATGTCCCAGATGGAACACGGAGAGGGGATGGTGCAGCCAAGTCTGTCCTAGACATCTGCAGCAACGGCGCAGTCGAAGAGGATGTGGCGCGTGGTCTCGGTGGCTCCGCAGGAGGCGCATGAAGGGGAAGGAGCACAGTTTTTATGGTAGAGGTTTGCCCTAGTGCTAAGGCGATCCGAGTCGGCAAGAAGACAAAAGATTTTGATCTTGGAGGGGAGCCGGGAGCGCCAGCAAGTGATCAAAGAGGAAACGAGGACACACCCAGGGGAGGTCATAGCATAGACGGCGCGTGTGCTGAAGGCGGAGCATAGCCCCAGGCAAGTATGCGGTGGTCCTCCGAGTCATCTAGGGCCACAGACGCGAGAATGTGTTGGGTGTCAGAAAGTTCGCCGGCGGCAACGGAGGAGAGACGCGGAGCACAGCCCCAGGCAAGTATGCGGTGGTCCTCCAAGTCATCTAGGGCCACAGACGCGAGAATGTGTTGGGCGTCATAGCATAGACGGCGCGTGTGCTGAAGGCGGAGCACAGCCCCAGGCAAGTATGTGGTGGTCCTCCGAGTCATCTAGGGCCACAGACGCGAGAATGTGTTGGGCGTCAGAAAGTTCGCCGGCGGCAACGGAGGAGAGATGCGGGCGAAGTGCAAGCCCCGAGAAACGGGCAGCGGCGATGGTGATGTTCGGACGTAGGCAGTGGGAGAAGAGAGCAGGAAACATGGTGGCAACCGTGCCATCGGGGAGCCAACGATCTAACGAGAAGGCAACGTGCCGGCCGTCGTGAATGATGCACCGAGTGATGGACCTATAGGTGGGGAGGCATGCGTGAACAATGGACTCCAGGAGAGATAATAGCATAAAACTACCACTTTAGTGGTCAAATTTACCGTTTGCTACCACTTTACGTTTTTCAGACGGAAATCTACCACTTCACGTTATTTTTTTTTCAGAAAACGCTAAAATACTTTTGAGAGGGAATTGACACTGGTTCTGACTATGGGACCCACCTCACTTGCTGACATGGCAAATTAAGAAAATAAAAATACATAAAAAAATAAAAAAATCTTAAAAAGAAAAGGAAAAGTCAACCCAATGTCTCAAATCCATTTCTTCCCCAGCGGACATGGTGTAGACCTGCAGAAGCTGGAGCAGCTCGACATGGGCATGGGGATGGGCGGAACCGTCAGCGTCGGCGCCTCCTCGGACGACGCCTTCACCACGCACCTCGCGACGGACTCCGTGCACCCCTCCGTTCTCTCCTCCTGGGTCGAGAGCATGCTCTCCGAAGTCAACGCGCCGCCGCGGCCGCCGGTGAACATGGAAGCATTGACGGGTTCATCGGTGCGGTCTCGGAAGCGCCATTGAGCAGAGGCTCCTCGGAAGCAGAGCCGCCCGCCGCGTCCCTCTTGGCCGAGAACCCCGCGAAGAGTAGGACAGCGTCGGCGAGCACCGAGACGGCGTCGCGCGCCCAGGACGGCGAGCCCAGGACGTAGTGCGCACGGCGAGCACCGAGACGGCGTCGCGCGCCCAGGACGTAGTGCGCACGATGAGCCGAGAACCCCGCGAAGAGCATGACAGCGCCGGCGAGCACCGAGATGGCGTCGCGCGCCCAGGTCGGCGAGCCCAGGACGTAGTGCGCACGGCGAGCATCGAGACCGCGTCGCGTGCCCAGGACGTAGTGCGCACGACGAGCCGGAACCACCGGAACCCGGCGCCTTTCGCCGTGGCCGATTCCTTACCGCGGTGGCTGCCCGCGGCGAAGACGAGTCGGCCGGCGAAGACGATGGCGAGCAGGAGGTGGGCCGCGGCACCGAGGCTATGGAAGAGTGCCGGCCTTAGGAATAGGGGCAGAGGCTGCTGGTCGACGTAAAGGGCCACACCTGGCGGCGGCCGGCGGCCGGAGGATTTCGTCCGCCTGGGTCAACGGTGCGGGAGGAGATTGGGGAGAGTTAAAAGATTTTTTTTGTTTATTGGGCCGACAGGTCGGTATGGGCCCAGCTCATAAATTTGTACTTAAGTCTACCATCTCAGCCCTGACAAACGGGCCCCACCTGTCAGATTTGGCGTTAATTTGTGTTCAATTCGTTTTTAGCGTTTTCTCCAAAAAACAATAACGTGAAGTGGTATATTTCCGTCCGAAAAACGTAAAGTGGTAGCAAACTGTAAATTTGACCACTAAAGTGGTAGCTTTATGCTATTATCTCACTCCAGGAAGGGTGGGGATGGGGAAGTGTCACCCAAGTCGCGGTTGTATGAGCGCCAGAACCATGTTTTCCATGGGAGCTCCGACCGCTGATGAAGCTTGTGGACGAAAGTCATGAGAAGCACGAGGTTTTGCCGTTGAAGTCGACCAAAATGAGAAGTTTGATTTCAAATAAAAGGTTATTCTGCTTCTTGAACCGTGAACCTGACATGAACCATTAATCTGCATTACTTCAAGGCACGGTCCCCGACCAGCAGGACCGCCTCTTCAACAATACTGATGGTCTATCTTGAGTTCCAAGGTGGCACCTCGACTGTCTTTTGGACTGTATTGTATTCTGAAGGAGCTGCTGTCCTGCATTCAAGGTTTTGGATACCAGTCGGGAAATCCGCTTACCGCCCAGTGACCACAGTTCAAGAAAGGTCATTTAGCCATTTTCTCTATCAAAAGTGTCAAACCCTTGTGCAATATGTTGGCTTTTTGCACATACATCACACTGACTTGTGAAGTTGGTTTAATCGTTCAGGGTTTCCTCTCAACTTCTGAACTCCGACCTGAGGAATTCATGATCGACGGTGTACCATGACTCTTCTGGACATACGTGGCATAGTCTTTGTCAAGTTTTCATTCGCCAAGCTGAGTATAGATTGATTCATTCTGAATTCGGATAGTTCACTATGGAGAAAATTAAGGTAATTTACTGTTAGGCAGCATTATTTTCCTGGTCATACCATTAAAGTATTTGCTTGATTCAGTTATTTTTTTGTTCAGCCCCATTAAACATAAATTGCGGAGCATATAGTTGTATCTTATTATCGATGGAGGACTCCAGGGTCAACACGGGTATGTATCGGTTTTGACGTCTCAAGTCTCATCTTCATGTGATCTGATTGCATCTAAAGTTCCAATATGGCCTATTCTATGGTACCTTTTACTTCTTGTCACAGGTGACTAGTATGATTTAAAATCTAACCGTTGATTAAAAGAGACAATTCGGGCACTTAATTAGGAGATCATTTATTGCGACGCCAAATATCCCTTATTTTAGCCTAAAATTATGGTTACTAAATTTGGACTTTTGATTCCATGACGTGGTTGCTTTTGTCAAACCGCCTTGCTTCCTAAAGAGTTCACATGGACATACCAAGTTCACGTAGTCATGGCAGCCGGCCGGCCGGGCAACTCGGCAGCAAGGCTTTAAAACAATGCATGGCGGCCGGACTGTGAGGAGCACGACGAGGACGACAAAATATCTTGAATGAAGTTCATGAACGCATGGCAGCCGGCCGGCCAGGTCGCTTCAGTTTTGACCATTACTACGCCGTGAACTAGCCATGACTTATGCGTGTAGTAGTTCTAGGAATTACGGGATCTTGCTTTTTCATAGGATTAAGGATTTTATTGTTAATTAGCTTCCGATTGTAACCATGCATGCATACATTGCTATTCCTTTTCTGACTGGCCTTCATTTTTTAACGGGAGTACTGCCCGATTTATATTGACTAGGTGAATGCCCGTGCGTTGCTACGGCCTCTCAAGAGTTCTACTTTCATGTTGCACATGTAAATATGACACATGTGAAAAAACACACCCATAAAAAAAATTCACTGTCCTTCAGTTTTATACCAATAATGGATATTATAGGGACATATTATGCATAAGATGCAATACCCCAACCACCCATATCATATTAACTAAAATATACTCTCAGACACTCTTTAGATATTTTTGTACAACCCAGTAATGTTGGTTATGTAAAACTCAGTGAGTTTAGATATCCCTATAAATCCACTTGTGTCAAAATCTAGTTTTTTTTTTCACCTTCCGACAGCAATGTATCGGGGCCTATGTCCGTTGGTTCTTCCTGGAAGTCCACAAATTAATCTACTTCCCCACCATGATCTCCAAAAAAGCGAAAGATACAAAAACATTTTACATAGCTAATTATCCGTCTGTTGCCAAATCGGTCTATCCTCTAGTTCTCCGCACTATTCTTCCTCTCGGTGCAGTGTCAGCACCTCATTCTCCTGGCACCGCAACACTGATGGTTCTGGGTCAGGTGCCTAAGAGACTGGGCATTGTGATTCAATGATTAAAGACAATTTCATTGTTTTCATATGATTAACGGTTCCACAACCAAAAGAACAAGAATATGCTCCTTGTGCACATTAGACAACATTATCAAGTTATGAGTGAAGGCATAATGCTATTTCATAACATATTTTTTTAGCGCAAGAATTCTACAATTACATGCTTGACACGTTTATTGTGTTGCAGCTCACTTGTAGTTACTAATTTGACACAAACAAACAGTAATCTCATTTGCAACTAAAGCCATGACACAACATAATCCAACAAACAATATTATGGTTTCTGATAAGTCACACTTTGCTTTATACACTTTAGTCAGCAGTGTAAAGACATCGCTGATTTCTGCGGCCACAAAACCCAACACAAAGGGCTCCATAGTTGTAAAGAATGTAAGCTCAGACACACAAAACACACCCATGGCCTTAAAGGCGACGTTGGAGCTATACGCGGACAAAACAGCGTCGACAAATACGAGACGCTCTTTGAAAGATTTATGGTCACATTGTTTTTCATACCGATCTTGGTTCTTGCCATCTCCAGCCCGCTCTTGTTCATTGCTCGGAGCACTTTCTGCCTCACCATCTGCTACTTGCTCTTTGAAAGATTTATGGTCACATTGTTTTTCATACCGATCTTGGTTCTCGCCATCTCCAGCCCGCTCTTGTTCATTGCTCGGAGCACTTTCTGCCTCACCATCTGCTACTTGGACCGAATAGAACCGTCACAATACCCATGCTCTTGTAGCTGAAGTGGGGAAACAAAAATCGCAGCACCGTAAAGCCTCAGGGTATTGGCATTTTATGAATGCAACATGGAAATGATATTTAAATGGAAAAAATGAAGAGAGAGGATTAAGACCTAGAAGATAGGGAAAGCACAAGAGCATTATCTGCTGCAACAGAAGGCCACGACTTCTGATAGTAGTAGCAAATGAACTCTCCGGAACCAAGATTAGTCACGTCTCCCTTCCTCGCTCTTGTTTGTTATTACAAGCAGAGATCCACCACTTCCTAGTTCAATGTTGCTCTCCATGTCATCTGCAACAACCAACTTTTTACCCTCCAAATCTTTTTTTTAACATGCCCTCCGCATCAACATAGCTGCAATGAGAATAAAACAACACTGTGAGGTGTTAGATGTGTGCACGCTCCACGCATTGACCAGTAAAGTTTTTTCGATATCCAACACTGCCAATATATACATATATACGATTTAGCAAACAGAATAAATTTAAGATTACATATCTACGATTCAAAGGACAGAGGAACAAAATATTTGAAGATTAAACATTTCTAATCATTAATGGAGACAAGTCACAACTGAGAAGCAAGAGCCAATGCAAAGAGCTCTAATTCTAAAATTTGTAAATCAGGTGCCAAGTTGAGTATGTTATCACACATGGTTAATATTCCTCTCTGCATCAAGCATCTGTAACTTCATTAAGCTCTGAACCAATAATGCAATATACATAAATATAGATTCGACTAAATCAAGAAAGGTTAAAAGTGTAGACACAATTTGGTATGTGTTGTACCTATTCTACCAAAGAATTCCAGAAAGTAGACAAGGAGCATAGGCAGAACTACTTAAATGCTTGAGTCAAATGACTGGCCAACAAATCCCAGAGGATTCTGTACCCAGAACCTATCATAGAATAGAGCACAAAGATGTCAAAGCAATTGATAAGCTTCAATACCTGCATCCTAGCATATTAATTCCTTGATTAATATTTGAGATGAGTTAGATGATAAATCTATGTATGTATAAAGCATCGTTCCAGACTTCCTTTACCACTATATAGTAGTCGGATCGTACCTTTCATCTGGAGTTTCGAGCACATACACTTCATGCAGCCATCATAGTGGAGCTACACTGAAGAGATCTTGAGTCCTCCCTGAGGTCCTCAATGTGCCACACGAGCTAGCTGAAGAGCATCCCAATGATGACTGTGGGCGAGGTGACCCCGGGGATGTCATCCGATATGAACCGTGTGAGCGAGCCGGGCGCGTGATGTCCTGGAGGTTCCAGGGGCAGACGACCATGGACTTCTCCTCCTTGTCCTCCCCCTCCTTGGGAGCCCTCGGAGGTGCGCATGTGGTGCTTCTTCTTGCGAGGGCAGGGCTGGGGGGAGGGGGCGAAGCCGAAGCCGGGGATGTCGTACATGTGTGTCTGCCACATGATGTCTTTCTTACGGTTTAAAGAAGCATGGCCAATCATCCTCCGAAGATGTTGTGCACACGATAAAAACTGAGGCAACCTTGTCATCTATTCGTAGACGACCAGCTTGAGAAACACCTATTATTTCTATAGGATGAAACAAATTGTCATCACTAATGCACCAGATGAATTGATCATTTCTCTAATTAGTATTAAAACCAATAGTCAACCAGGTTGGTGTCGTGCTTGCTCTATGGTTCATAACAAAAGATAATTCACATGCTACAACCACATTACGGAATACATGCAAACACGGAAATATAAGATTTCAAACAAAAATAATATGACAAATGAATTATGTTTGTTGTAGACTCTGAACACGTGGGAGGAAAATACCACCAAATATATCTTTTCCCTAAAGGAAAACATGCCCATAAATACTGTTAAGGAAACAAAATGACATATCTTCATGTGCTGGAAAAGGCTTGAGTAAGTTTAATGCTTTCAAAAGGTAAAGTGTTTCAGAATTAACATTGGAACGATCAAACAATTATCAGCTTTTCTGAAGAGTTTGTGTTCGGAAGATTAACTTAAGAATAGCCATCTGGATATTTTACACCATATGTCAGGTCAAAGGTATGATTCACTAAACGGCAAATTGTAGCTACGCTGCTTACCAGAGACATTATCTAATGAAAGGGGCCTAAACTTTGCACTATGGAACTTTAGAGTCTTCGAGCTCCCTGAAATTTACATCCACATATTTTAAATTGGTGAATTTGAAAACAAAACAAGAGCACGTAAACAACATTATCCCAAATTAGAAAGCCAATAACATATCAACTCCCAAGATTAGAGGCAGGGCGGTCATGAGTAGATGGAGCCATTCTACTTGCCGATATTGTCAATCTCTACTACCATTTGTCATGACTTTGTATGGAATTTGAGATCCATACCCGAATCAAAAGTGGCAGTGTTGGCAGGCAGAGAACAAATTTGAGATCGAAATCGAACTAAATCACGGCAAAATAATTCCGGGGCGAAATCATTATACATGAATACAAGAATTAGAAACGTACAGACCGAGAAGAGAATCTACATGGGAGAGGGATCGGAGGATGGAGGCGAGGTGAGAGCAGACCTCAACGGCATTGGCTATGTCCTGCTCGAGCATGACCGCGGCGGCGGCAGCTGCGGCGTTGTGAGCCCCTCCTCGGCGTCCGAGCGGCTCATAAACCCCTCCTTATTGTCAATCTCCATAGGCCAAGCATGCACATCCCTGTCGCCTGGTAGGTGGTTGCCTCGGGGCTTCCCGCCGGCGGCCGCTGTGTCTCCATCCTCTCCTCCGATATGGGAGGAGCGCCAAGGGCTGGAGGCACTGTCTTGGTGGCGGCGGCACGCGGTCCTTGAGGGGGATGTAGGGAGGAGCGCCAAGTGCTGGAACCACGGACTTGGTGGCGGCGTCACGCGGTCCTTGAGGTGGCGGTGCAGTCCTAGATGTAGGGAGTAGCGGGGACTGGGTAGGAGACCTGTGGCGGCGGCGAACTCCTAGGGCATCCACGGAAGAGAACGAGAGGGAAGACAGGAGCGACGTGGACGGTGGGCGCGGGACAGAGGAAGGCGTTCTCTGTTTGGGTATCCTAGCTGGGCCGGGCCTAGAGGTAATCGCGAGGGATGAGATGACAGAGCCAGAAGCGAGCGAGCGAGCGAATCGTCCGCTTTGACGTACCAACGTACGCCCAACTGACATTTAATAGTAAAGACTAGTATGGTTTATACTAGTCAGGTTTTGTGCACTAGTATGTTTTAATACAAACCATTAGATACATTAAAATAGACGGTCTATATCGAATTGAGGGTACTATAGAAGTCCTCATGCGTAAAACCATGAACCAATTGGATCTTTGTATTGCTAGAGCCAACTTCCTGAATTCCGCAACGGTGGCAACAACTTCCATGATTACACTACAACTCGGGAATGTGGATCTTTCCTTGACGATGACGCGCTTTTCTATATGTTCTTTGCAGCGGCGGCGACAACTTTTCAGGTGAATGGCTACCGGCATTTCCTCAATGTCTACTGTACAGTGCCTCGGGTGCCTGCCTGCTAGCTGCGTCCTCTGCTACCCCAACTCGTATGCCAATCCCACCATCCTCAACCACGGTACCTACACGTTGTCTATGTAGTCCGGCGGTAGCAGCTCATCCATAACGACCTGCTGTTCCACTATGTTGCGAGGACGTCCTGGCTGACCTGGCTTGATGCGAGTGATCTGTCTAGGACGTGCGCCGCTCGGTGTGCTGACCATGTCGTGCCCTCACGCCATGAAATCTGATAGCACATCCTGGACACCGGCATCACCATCAAGCGCATCTGGTATTGGATTCTAATCATGAAACTCTTCATGTATATTTACTAGTCTCAAATAGTAAATTATGTTTGGTGCTGTCATTAGCATGTATAGAGCTCATTGCGCAATACAAGGTGAGACAACCAGTAACTCTATTATTGGGGATAACGTAGTGCTCCAGTCTCAATGTTCATATAGTCGAAGACTCGGAGCCACATTAGTTCCAACAATTAGTAACTAACAAATACTATACAGTGCCTAGATCGTACGTGCCAGAAAAAAGCAGCCATTTACTTATGACCAACTAAAAAGAGTAGTGAAATTGTGCATTTGTATTTGCTGGTTCTTCTACCTTGTCCATTTTTCTGACCTCAAGTACTTCATTACTAGGATTCTCCAGAACAGGTGCAACCAATGCTTACCGGTGAGCTCTCGCGGTTGGATATTTTGCGTTGCGGTCGTACCTCTTTCATCCAAACAAAGGCAAAGTAGCAGAACCACAAAGGTCAGTTAGCTTTTGTATTTTTTATTCGAGGGGTAGCTTCTGTATTTGCAATGCATTGACCTGTGAACTTGGTGTGGTCGTTTTACGCTAACTATGCTCCCTGTTGACGAACCCGAACCTGAACATGGCTGCTCTGGACGATAGGTAGCACATCGCTGGAGTTTCCAACACAAGTCATATCAAGGTACGTCTTCCTACTGCACGGCAATATTTTTTGTACTTTCTGTGGGTTTATCGCCTCGATCTATAGTGTGGAAAACATATATTTCGGTGTGTCAAACCCTGCTGTTACATCATGGATAAGCCGAATCTTTCTAACAGCCTAACCTGTCAAGTGTATCTGCTTTCCGGCAGAACGGCAACCGCGTCACCGCGTCCTTGTGCCTCTTCTACTTTGCCTACTGAAACTCATACGTCATGCTCACATCATCGATGTGATCAGACCCAACACCGAGCAGCTTGTCCACCTCTTTGTTAGGGTCGATCTACCCGATGCCCTACGCAGTATCCAAATTACAGGAGTTTGGTGGTCCAATTGACCAATTCGAATTACAGGGACGCTCTTCCTTTCGAAGGCGGGGAAAACCGAAGAGAAGGAAGGTTGGCCGTAGCCACCAAATCATCGCCACCTCATCCTACTGTCGACGCCGCATATATAGTCTCCTCCAATTGCCATCCGCCAGCTGTTTAGTGGGTCCAGGTACTTGCCGGGTACCGCTTGCTTTGCTGTCTTGCCCTCTTCTCCCTTTCGACGCCAGCTTGCTGCTCTTGGTGTACGTAGGTGTTGTTAACATTCCCTCCCCCTTTGTCGACGGCTTGTCCCCAAGCCGGTGAACGAGGAAACCGCTGACGAAGTTCTGTTCATCCATGTCCTCCCAGGTTGCCAATGACTCCGGCTGACCTGACCATTGCACCAGCACCTGCGCCACTGAAACTGGGCCTTGCTGACGGAATCGTCGCTGCAAAATTCTTGAAGGTACCTGCAATATATCCAGGGGTGATGGCAAAACAGGCTGCAGCACCACATGGGGTCCAATCGCTTTCTTCAACCGCGATACGTGTATCACTGGATGAATACGGCTTGTTGCTGGTAAGTTTAGTCTGTAAGCCACTTCACCAATGCGTTCCAAAACTTCATAAGGACCATAGTATTTGAACAATAATTTGTGATGAGGACGAGGAGCTACTGATGATTGCACATAAGGCTGCAGTTTCAGATATACCTGGTCTCCCACATCAAAGGATCTTTCAGTCCGTTTCTTGTCTGCTTGATGTTTCATGCGCAGTCTCACTCGTTCCAAGTGTTGCTTCAACAATGACTGCATTACTTGTCTATCCTCTAACCATTTCTGTAACTCTGGCTGCGAGCAAGTATGTTCAGAAGAAATACCAAAGTGCCTAGGAGGATGAGCATATAATACTTCAAAAGGGGATTTCCCTAAAGCCGAGTGTGTTGGGAATATGCCCTAGAGGTAATCATGTATGATGTAATTCCCACTGTATTCATAAAGTTATTAAGTTGTCCTTGTTTTGAACATATGATATATGTCATTGAATATGTGATTCGATTGTGGAACTATATATTCATGTTGTTCATACTAATTGTCCTTGGTCGTTAAGGTTGTGCTGGACACACATCCCAGACTAATGTGAGTGTTGGCTGATGACACGGTTCCACTTGTCATGGGCATGGTGATGCCATTCCAACGTTCACGGACTTGGCTAAAGAGTTTAGCAAGTCGGACTGACCCACATTGAGATGCAACGATCAAGTCGTCATTTGCATGTCTCAATCAATGTAATCCTTAGACCTGAGGTTGTCGCACAATCCGAGTTGTGGATCACCGACTTAGGTTCTGTCAAACGTTGTTCTGTGACAAGGCAACTATAAAGGCAGAGTTCGGGTCGAATGAGAAGCAAGCTGCGTGATGTGGATAATCAAGATGGGATTTTGCCCCTCCAAATGGAGAGATATTCTCTGGGCCCTCTCGAGTGATATGATTCAGGAAGCATGACCATGCGCAACTCAGTTAAGTGTTAACTGTGTCTGTTGACTAAGAGTTAGTCAGGTGAATCACATATCACAGATCGAGAAGAGAGTTGAGCTATTTAAGGGATGACGATAAATCGCCTATAGCTCGACAAGGTATATCGTGAGGCAAAAGGGACTAAGATGAATATCACATTGAAAGGTATGTCGTCATGACTCAATGGTACTTGGGAGTCGGCACGTTCTGCTAGGAGCCGCTACCGATTGATCGATTGGGAGTTGGACTCCAATCGTGTCCAAGTCGCCATGAGCCTGCAGGGTCGCACACTTAAGAGCGGGAGCAAGTATTGGTTGGGTTGGACCCGAACCAGAAATGGACTGACTTAGTGAGTCGGACTCACAGAGGGAATGGGCCACAAGTGTTGTGCAGCCCATTACCGTACGCTATATAAAGAGGGGCGCAGGTTGCCCAGCGGGCACGTTAGTCCACTCTCCCATGCGTTGGGAACCCTAGCCCACTCAGTCCAGCCGCCGCACCGGACCTAGCAGTCCGCCGTCGGAGCTCCTCCTCGTACGTGTGGATACCGGCAGAGGTGCTGTACGTTCGGCACTTCGACGTTCGAGGGATTGGATCGGCCGGACCGGATCGTGGGACTGCACTGCCCCGACGCGCTGCACCGATAATCCGCACCTGCGCGTCTAGTGGTAATACTCGTGGTCTCCTACCTCGGCTAGATCTTGGGAGCATTGCGTAGGAAAAGTTTTCGTTTATCTCCACGCGCCCCAACAGTGGTATCAGAGCGGTAGCTTCTGGTATTAGGCCCGAGATCCGTACATATGTGATATGTAGTTAGCGTTAGATGTGATCTAATTGCTGTTTTGGTGGTCGGTCTATGAGATAGATCGGTTTTGTACAAGGTTGATTGGATCAATCGTACTCGGGGTTAATGGATGATCTGGTTTCCGTGATCATACTGCTAAGGTCGTGGAACAACTTACCCCTACCGGTCGGTTTCCGCCATCAGGGTATACCGTGACACATAAATCCAGTTGCGGTGATCGAAGATCAAAGAGTTTGGTCGAATCGGAATACGGATCAGATTCGGGTAAAATCGTTTTATCCGATGAAGAAATCCATGATCGGAATGCAGATGAGATCTGCGTTTTCCGAAATCAACGGGCGCTGCCCGCACCCGCGAGGGGCGCTGCCCCTTCGATCCCCGCCCGCTATCCGCCGTCGTCCTGTCGTAGCGCCTTAGATGTCGTTGCGAGGTTCACAACGCCGGTAGATATCGTATCTATGCATAACTTGTTTTTGCAGGAAGTTGTGAATGGTATGGCTTATGTGCATGTGATGTGTGTAATCCATACATGATCTGCGTATCATGTTTTTTGTCAGCCGGCTGGAGCCTAGGTGCTGTCATTTTATTGTATACCGGCCTGCGTGTCGGATTCTCTATGTAAATTTCATTTACTTAGCTAGTGTAGCTTGTTGGAGAGCCCGGAAGGCATGCAAGTCGATGTACAAGTCGGCTACATGGAGTAAGATGGCACGTGACAAGAGTTGGCACGAGTCGACTTACAAGCTTCGTGGAGATGGAGATCACCATGAAGAGAGCCATACCATTTCACATTATAATTGCTTTATTTGTGTTATTGTTATGCCTCTATTTACCTCTATTTAGATAGTTGGTAGATTCTTTAATCCCTCAAAGAAGGTCTAGTCGGTCGCCCCGCCAGTGCTGCACCATCACAAGTCGGACATTCTTGGTAGTGGGCTCATGAAATTGAGGTGCTACCAATTCTTTCCGGTTAGGTGGGTTTGAGTCGGACTCTTACACGCAGAAGCACTTGGTAATCTAGACGAGTCCATCACAACGGTTGTGGGGCTCGGGGCGAGGTAGGTTGGGAGCCGGGGCATGTGATGTCACCCAACTAACAGGAGTCGTATAGAGATACGATTGGCAAGGTGTTGCCTACCTAGATCACTTGACGGCTAGCGGTGATGCTAAAGCTCACTAGTCGGCTTGCTTATTTAGGGTCCTGAATCACTTAGCAACCATCGGAGGGAT
The DNA here is from genome assembly GCA_028641055.1 of Alopecurus myosuroides. NCBI lineage: Eukaryota > Viridiplantae > Streptophyta > Magnoliopsida > Poales > Poaceae > Alopecurus > Alopecurus myosuroides. The sequence goes on from CM054060.1 coordinate 14,600,120, forward strand.
GTTGGTTCTAGTGGGAGCATAAGTATTAAAGCGTTTAATATGCCTGCTCTTTTATGAATACATGTCTTAAGTGTTTTTGCGTATTTTCTGTTGTAGATCAATGGCACCTAGCAACCTTCCTCAGTTGTCCACTTTTGCGTTGAGGTCAATCCTAGAGAAAGATAAGCTTAATGGAATTAATTTCACCAACTGGTATCGTAATCTGAGGATAGTCCTCAAGCATGACAAGAAAGAACATGTTCTAGAAACTCAACTTCCAGAAGAGCCTGATGATGATGCGACTGTCGCTGTCACAAATGCCTACCGTAAGACTAGAGATGAGTCTACGGAGATTAGCTGTCTTATGCTTGCACACATGGAACCAGACTTGCAGCAGCAGTTCAAAAATGTTGAGGCCTACGATATGATCGAAAGCCTCAAAAGTATGTTCCAGGCTCAAGCAAGGACTGAGAGGTATCAAGTCTCTCAAGCTTTGCTTGGCTGTAAGCTGAAAGACGGCGATCCACTGAGTCCGCATGTAATCAAGATGATTGGTTACATACAGTCTTTGGATCGCTTGGGCTTCTCAATTAAAGAAGAGATCGCCACTGATATAATTCTGAACTCTCTTCCTAGTGCGTATGGTCCGTTCATCTCGAACTATCATATGCATGGTATGGATAAGAGTATCACTGAATTACATGGGATGCTCAAAACGGCAGAGGCTGATATCAAGAAAGGCGCCAGTCAAGTGTTGATGGTGCAGAATAAGGCTAAGTTCAAGAAGAGTTCTTGGACTAAGAAGAAGAAGGATAAGTCAGGAGGTAGCGCCCATGGCCCTGTCCAGAGTGCTCCCTCAAAGACTAAGCCTTCTCCTGCAGCCGGAGCCAATTGCTTCTATTGCAAGCAGGATGGCCACTGGAAGAGGAACTGCACCAAGTATTTGGCTGACAAGGCCAAGAGTGGAGGTATGACTTCCGACTCAGGTACACTTGTGTGCAATGTTATAGACATTTATCTTGCTGATTCCCCTAATAGTTCTTGGGTATATGATACCGGATCAGTCATTCACATTTGCAACTCGTTGCAGGGGCTGGTAAGAACTAGGAGCGTGGCAAGAGGAGAGGTTGATATTCGGGTCGGCAACAAGGCGAGAGTCGCTGCGTTGGAAGTCGGCACGATGCAACTTCATTTACCTTCAGGATTTATTTTGGAACTAAATAATTGTTATTATGTTCCAGCGCTTAGTCGAAACATTATTTCCGCCTCATGTTTGATGAGACAAGGTTATGAGTCGAATATTAAGAATAATGGTTGTTCTTTATATTTGAAAGATATGTTTCACGGCTTTGCACCCGTTCAGAACGGGTTATTTATTTTGAATCTTGATAGTGAATCGGTCTATAACATAAATGTTAAAAGGTTGAAACCAAATGATCTGAATATGACTTACTTTTGGCACTGTCGCCTTGGTCATATAAGTTGGAAGCGCATGAAGAAGCTCCATGATGATGGATTTCTAACTTCGTTTGACTTAGAGTCATTCGAGACATGCGAATCATGCCTACTAGGCAAAATGACCAAGACACCTTTTGCAAGGAGTTGTGAAAGGGCGTCCGACTTGTTGGAACTAATACATAGTGATGTATGTGGTCCAATGAGCACGACAGCCAGAGGTGGTTATGAGTACTTCATTACCTTCACTGATGATTTGAGTAGGTATGGATATATCTATTTAATGAAACACAAGTCGGAAGCCTTTGAAAAGTTCAAGGAATTCCAGAGTGAGGTACAAAATCAGCTCGGCAAGAAAATAAAGTTTCTACGGTCGGACCGTGGAGGCGAGTACATGAGCCATGAGTTTGATGACCATCTAAAGAGTTGTGGAATAGTTCCTCAACTCACTCCACCAGGTACACCGCAGAGAAACGGTGTATCGGAACGGAGAAATCGGACCTTGTTGGACATGGTACGGTCAATGATGAGTCGGACAGATCTACCTTTATCATTTTGGGGTTATTGTCTAGAAACTGCAGCGTTCACACTAAACAGAGTACCATCAAAGTCAGTAGAGAAGACACCACATGAGATGTGGACGGGCAAGAAGCCAAGTTTGTCTTTTCTTAAGATTTGGGGTTGTGAAGCATTTGTCAAGCGACTTCAGTCGGACAAGCTCACGCCCAAGTCGGATAAGTGTATTTTCGTGGGGTATCCGAGGGAAACCTTGGGGTACTACTTCTACAACCGGGAAGAGGGCAAAGTGTTTGTCGCTCGGAATGGTGTCTTCCTTGAGAAAGAGTTTCTCGGTCGGGAAGTCAGTGGGAGCACAGTGCAACTCGAAGAAATTCGAGAGGAACCGGCTAGGGGCGAGTCGGCGAATGCCTTGGAGGCTGAGCCGGTCGTGGTACCTACACCGGTAACAGCACCTGAACCACGGAGATCTGCCAGATTACAGAGTGCTCGAGATGTTTTACTGTTAGACAGTAATGAGCCGGCAACTTATTCGGAAGCGATGGTGGGATCTGATTCCGAGTCATGGCTTGGAGCCATGAGATCCGAGTTAAAGTCCATGGATGAAAACCAAGTTTGGAATTTGGTTGATCTGCCTGACGGTGCAAGACCCGTCGAGTGCAAATGGGTCTTTAAGAAGAAAATTGATATGGATGGAAATATTTCCGTCTATAAAGCACGACTTGTCGCGAAGGGGTTCCGACAGGTTCAAGGAGTTGACTACGACGAAACTTTCTCGCCTGTAGCGATGCTTAAATCAATTCGGATCATGTTAGCCATAGCAGCCTATTTCGACTATGAGATATGGCAGATGGATGTCAAGACGGCTTTCCTTAATGGAAATTTAACTGAGGACGTGTATATGATACAGCCCGAAGGTTTTGTCGATCCAGCTAATGCTGACAAGGTATGCAAACTTCAGAAATCCATTTATGGGTTGAAGCAAGCATCTCGGAGTTGGAACATTCGCTTTGATGAGGTAGTCAAATCGTTTGGCTTCATCAAGAGCGATCATGATTCTTGTTTATACAAGAAGTTTAGTGGGAGCAAAGTAAACTTTCTAATCTTATATGTGGATGACATATTGCTGATTGGAAATGATGTCATGATGTTGCAAGAAACCAAAGAGTCATTGGAAAGGAGTTTCTCAATGAAGGATTTGGGTGAGGCAACTTACATATTAGGAATCAGGATCTATAGAGATAGATCCAGGCGGCTCATTGGATTGAGTCAGAGTACTTATCTGGACAAGGTTTTGAAGAAATTCAAAATGGAAGAGTCCAACAAGGGATTCTTACCGATGTCCCATGGCATAAAACTTAGCAAGACTCAGTGTCCTTCGACAACTGATGAGCGAAGTCGGATGAGTGTGATCCCGTATGCTTCGGCAATCGGATCCATCATGTATGCCATGATTTGTACTAGGCCAGATGTTTCCTATGCTCTAAGTGTTACGAGCAGATACCAGGCTGACCCTGGCGAAGCCCACTGGGCAGCGGTTAAAAACATCCTTAAGTATTTGAGAAATACTAAGGAAATGTTCCTGGTTTATGGAGGTGATGAGGAATTCAGTGTAAAGGGTTACACGGATGCGAGTTATCTCACCGACTCAGATGATTCTCGTTCGCAATCGGGATACGTGTTCGTAATGAACGGAGGAGCTGTGAGCTGGAAGAGTTCCAAGCAAGATACGGTGTCTGCATGTACAACAGAGGCTGAGTATATTGCTGCCTCAGAGGCGGCAAAGGAAGCTGTTTGGATCAGGAACCTCCTGATTGATCTTGGTGTGGTTCAGGGCGCGTCCAATCCTTTGGACGTATATTGTGACAACAATGGTGCTATCGCACAGGCCAAGGAACCTAGACAACACCAGAAGAACAAACATATACTCATGCGGTACCACCTCATTCGCCAGTTTGTCGAACAAGGTGATATCAAGTTATGCAAAGTACACACGGATGCAAACATTGCAGATCCGTTGACAAAGGCGCTACCACAGCCTAAGCATGAGGCGCACACGAGAGGTATGGGCATTAGATGCCTAGGCATATGATGCCAAGATGATTGACTCTAGTGCAAGTGGGAGACTGTTGGGAATATGCCCTAGAGGCAATCATGTATGATGTAATTCCCACTGTATTCATAAAGTTATTAAGTTGTCCTTGTTTTGAACATATGATATATGTCATTGAATATGTGATTCGATTGTGGAACTATATATTCATGTTGTTCATACTAATTGTCCTTGGTCGTTAAGGTTGTGCTGGACACACATCCCAGACTAATGTGAGTGTTGGCTGATGACACGGTTCCACTTGTCATGGGCATGGTGATGCCATTCCAACGTTCACGGACTTGGCTAAAGAGTTTAGCAAGTCGGACTGACCCACATTGAGATGCAACGATCAAGTCGTCATTTGCATGTCTCAATCAATGTAATCCTTAGACCTGAGGTTGTCGCACAATCCGAGTTGTGGATCACCGACTTAGGTTCTGTCAAACGTTGTTCTGTGACAAGACAACTATAAAGGCAGAGTTCGGGTCGAATGAGAAGCAAGCTGCGTGATGTGGATAATCAAGATGAGATTTTGCCCCTCCAAATGGAGAGATATTCTCTGGGCCCTCTCGAGTGATATGATTCAGGAAGCATGGCCATGCGCAACTCAGTTAAGTGTTAACTGTGTCTGTTGACTAAGAGTTAGTCAGGTGAATCACATATCACGGATCGAGAAGAGAGTTGAGCTATTTAAGGGATGACGATAAATCGCCTATAGCTCGACAAGGTATATCGTGAGGCAAAAGGGACTAAGATGAATATCACATTGAAAGGTATGTCGTCATGACTCAATGGTACTTGGGAGTCGGCACGTTCTGCTAGGAGCCGCTACCGATTGATCGATTGGGAGTTGGACTCCAATCGTGTCCAAGTCGCCATGAGCCTGCAGGGTCGCACACTTAAGAGCGGGAGCAAGTATTGGTTGGGTTGGACCCGAACCAGAAATGGACTGAGTTAGTGAGTCGGACTCACAGAGGGAATGGGCCACAAGTGTTGTGCAGCCCATTACCGTACGCTATATAAAGAGGGGCGCAGGTTGCCCAGCGGGCACGTTAGTCCACTCTCCCATGCGTTGGGAACCCTAGCCCACTCAGTCCAGCCGCCGCACCGGACCTAGCAGTCCGCCGTCGGAGCTCCTCCTCGTACGTGTGGATACCGGCAGAGGTGCTGTACGTTCGGCACTTCGACGTTCGAGGGATTGGATCGGCCGGACCGGATCGTGGGACTGCACTGCCCCGACGCGCTGCACCGATAATCCGCACCTGCGCGTCTAGTGGTAATACTCGTGGTCTCCTACCTCGGCTAGATCTTGGGAGCATTGCGTAGGAAAAGTTTTCGTTTATCTCCACGCGCCCCAACAGAGTGGATACTTGTGTTATACCAGTATTCAGCCAACGAGAGCCAGTGTACCCATTTGGTTGGACAAGCATGAACAAAACACCTCAAATATCCTTCCAGACATTGATTAACTCTTTCTGTCTGCCCATCAGTTTCAGGATGATAAGATGAACTCATTTTGAGGCTTGTACCCGTCAGGTGAAACAGTTGTCTCCAGAATAAGCTATTGAAAATCTTATCACGGTCTGAGATAATTTGTTCTGGAAGGCTATGAAGTTTGAACACATTGTGCATAAATGCTTCAGCCACATCAGGAGCAAAAAAGGGGTGTGATAATGGGATAAAATGGGCATATCTGCTGAACTTATTCACCACCACCAATATGCAGTTAAAGCGAACAGATCGAGGCAAACCTTCCACGAAATCCATTGATATCACTTGCCATGCAGAGTCTGGCACTGGTAATGGTTGCAGAAGACCAGGATAACGAGATCTATCCGGTTTTGCCTGTTGGCACACTGTGCAACTCTTGACCATGTCACGAACAGAGCGAGACATGCCTTTCCAATAGAATAGGTGTTTCAATTTGCGCAGAGTTACTGGAATCCCTGAGTGACCACCAATAGGAGCAGAATGCAGTTCTCGAACTATAGATTGTTGCAATTCTGGGACTGCTGGTATCCATATCTTACCATATCTGCGAATAACCCTATTTTTCAAAGTAAATCCTTGTTCTCCATCTGGAACAATCACCAACTGCTGTAGCAGGTCCAAGGTAGCTGGATCTTGTTGATAGGAATCCACCACCGTAGCAAGCCACGTTGGTTGGCATTGTGAAATTGCACACAAGGTCATATCTGGATGTGGCCTCCTTGACAGCGCATCCGCCACCTTATTCTCACTTCCTTTCTTGTACACAATCTTATACTGCAGGCCCAACAATTTGGTGAAAACCTTATGTTGCCACGGCGTGTGCAGTCGTTGGTCCGTGAGGTGTGCTAAACTCGCATGATCAGTTCTGATAATGAATTCACTGTGTTGCAAGTAAGACCGCCACTGTTCCACTGCCAGGAGAATTGCCATATATTCTTTCTCGTATGTACTGAGGCCTTGATTACGTGGGCCTAGTGCTTTACTGACAAACGCAAGAGGATGCTCCTTCTGTAATAACACAACCCCTATCCCTAAGTCACAAGCATCAGTTTCGACTACAAATTTGGCAGGGCCAAAACGGGTGCAGAAATCAGCGCTGTTTTAAGTGTATCAAACGCCAGTTGAGACTGACTGGTCCATACATAAGGAGTGTGCTTATGGAGCAGAATTGTCAGTGGCTTGCTGATAGATCCATAATTGCGCACATATTTTCTGTAATAACCCGCGAGGCCCAGAAAACTTCTCAATTGCTTAGCATCCTTAGGTACTGGCCAGTCCCTAACAGCCACAATCTTGGACTCATCCGTAGCTACCCCTAGAGCAGAAATCACATGGCCTAAATAATGAATGTTTTGCTGAGCAAAAGCACATTTGGATAACTTTACTTTCCACTGATTTTCTGATAGCAATTGCAGTACTTGTTTCAAATGCACCAGATGGTCCTCATATGTGCTGCTATATATCAGAATATCGTCAAAGAAAATTAATGCACAACGTCTCAGTAGGGGGGATAGAGTCCTGTTCATTTCAGCCTGGAATGTGGCAGGGGCCCCAGTCAACCCAAAAGCCATGACAGTGAATTCAAAGTGGCCATTATGAGTGTGAAAAGCAGTTTTGTACTCATCTCCTTCTGTAAGCCTGATTTGGTGATAACCAGCTCTAAGGTCCAATTTTGAGAAATAGCAGGCTCCATGCAATTCATCTAGCAGCTCATCTATAACTGGCAATGGGTACTTCCCTTTTTGTGTGAGTGCATTAAGATGCCTGTAATCCACACAAGGTCTCCATGTATTATCTTTCTTTTTGACCATCAACAGAGGTGAAGCAAAGCTGCTAGTACTTGGCCTTATAACCCCTGACTGTAGCATTTCCGACACCTGTTTCTCAATCTCATCTTTCAGAGCAGGAGCAAATCTATAAGGCCTGATTTGGACTGGTCTGGCACCTGGAAGCAGGGGAATAGAATGTGACAACTGTCTTCTTGGAGGCAAGCCTGTTGGTTCAGAGAACACCTGGGGATAAGCCACCAATAACTCTTGAATCTCCACTGGCAATTGTACCTCTGCCACAGCTTCATCAGACACTAATTGCAATTGAATGATAGCACAAGAAAATTCAGATGGCACTTGACCTTGCAAACAAATCCATTTCTCTTGATGCTGAATTGCTAACCACTTTTGTTTCCAATCGACAAACTGAGGACTATGTGCAGCCAACCAGTCCATACCCACAATACCATCATAACCTTGTAAGGGCAATATCTTGAAGCTGGATGAAACTCATGAGAGCCACATACCCACTTGCACCGTGGAATAACATGTGTGCATTGCAATATGCCACCACCAGCCACTTTCACTTTTCCAGGTGCACTCAATGCCTCACTTCCCCCAACTTCATCTGCCAACACATTGCTCAAGAATGAATTACTGCTTCCAGAGTCCAAGAGAAACAAAACATCATTGCCATTAACAGAGCATTGGAGAATAATAGATTTTTCAGGTGTTATGCCAGGAGAATTTGTGCCATTAACTTGCATTAGATTCACATCCATGTCATCAGACGCTTCTGAAGGAGATGGTGGAGCTGATTCATCGTACTGTAAGAATTCCACCATTTCTTGCACCACATGCAGCTGTACTGTAGGTGCACACACATGATCCATGGACCATCTTTCTGCACATGTGAAGCATAACCCTTTAGCTCTCCTGTAATTCCTCAGAGCAACTAATTTATCCTCATTGCCTTTACTGGAATCAGTGGACTTAACACTTGCAGTGCTCTTGCGCTCATCTGAGACACGGTATTGAAATTGAGGTGCTGTTTGGACTCTACGTGTCTGAATTGTAGTTGCCTGAGAATTGTTCAAACCTTCTCCTACTTCCTCTTGTACCAGGGCAATAGTGTATGATGTGTCCAGATCAGGGGGTAATTGGACTGCTACTAACATTCGGACTGCTGGTTTAAGTCCATCAATGAAACGTGTCACATAATGCAGTGTATTCGGCGCTACCTCATAAGCTGCCAGCTGATCAACGAGCTCTGCGAATTCCTTGACATACTGTTCCAGTGTGGAAGTCTGCACCAATTTGTACAATCGACGTATCAGTGACTGATGCTGATTCTTTCCAAACCTCAACACCACTTCCTGACAAAATTCATTCCAGGTATACTTACGAATGCTACTCTGTATGGACGAAAGCCAGCGAGCGGCCGATCCTGTGAATTGAAGAGAAGCTAATCGAACCCACAGAGACAGAGCTGTATTGTACATCTCAAAATAATCTTCACACTGTATTTGCCAGAGCTTTGGTTGATCCCCATCAAATTTTGGAACGTTCATCCGAGGCATGCGATGTCGAACAGAAGAATTCTCAGCAGTATCATCATCTAAATCGAAGGAACGAGGACCTTGAGCCGTGTTCTGATGCGATTTCATACCTATTGCCGGAGGTGGCACGTAGAGACCAGAGGCCCCTACACCCAACCTCCGTGTAGTTGTTGACGAACGGCGCCCATCCTGGCCGGTCTCTGCGTCAACCGCCGTGGTCCTTTGAAGCTCGGGATCCTCGGCAGTGGCGAGACCTACATGAGCACGGATTCCCTCCAAGCTCTGCTGGATGCCCGTCTCCACCCCGTCGGCATAAATTTGCATGTCCGACTAGGCCTTGGATGTGTAGCCACGGATCATCGGCTCGATTCGACGATCGATCACCGCATCCATGGCGTCGTTGACGGACTTGGTAATCAGCTCCCGAAGCTCGAGGTGATGACGCTCATGCCGCGCCTCCGCCTCCTTCACCACCGTGTCGTAGATCGCGCGGCCCTCTCCCGTGAGCTTCTCCATGGTTGCGGCTCGAGCTCGCTCCGCCGCCAGACGAGATCTCGTCTCCAGATCGGAAGGTGGTGAAAAATTTCTGGCTCTAGATACCAAATGTTAGGGTCGATCTACCCGATGCCCTACGTAGTATCCAAATTACAGGAGTTTGGTGGTCCAATTGACCAATTCGAATTACAGGGACGCTCTTCCTTTCGAAGGCGGGGAAAAACGAAGAGAAGGAAGGTTGGCCGTAGCCACCAAATCATCGCCACCTCATCCTACTGTCGACGCCGCATATATAGTCTCCTCCAATTGCCATCCGCCAGCTGTTTAGTGGGTCCAGGTACTTGCCGGGTACCGCTTGCTTTGCTGTCTTGCCCTCTTCTCCCTTTCGACGCCAGCTTGCTGATCTTGGTGTACGTAGGTGTTGTTAACACTCTTCTGCGTCGTCTCGTGGTAGTACCTTTCCATGAGGACGCTCAGTTTAGTTAATCATCGTCAATTTAGTTCAAATCAGTCTCTGATTTGAAAATTCTTCCAACAAGTGACTGATATTGACTTTTGCATCGCATTGCAGGTGGAGTACCCCAAAGACATCTCCAAGACGAAAGACCCGGAATTCAGAACACTCTACTACTTGTCCTACAATTTCACCCTCTCCATCTTCTGGTCGCCGTTCCTCGTCAAGGAGAACCAGTCCGACTCCGACGACCACGGCGGCCGGCGGCTGTGGAACCTCTACCTCGACGAGCCGGACGAAGCGTGGTTTCCGTTCGTGGCCGGATACGACTACGCCGTTATCTCGGCGGCGACATGGTTCACGCACCCGTCACTGTTCTACGAGTCCGGACGCCTCGTCGCCTGCTACTACTGCCTTGTCCCTGGAGTCCCCTTCCTCACGCTGCGGCACTTGCTGCGCGTGGCGCTCCGCACGGCGCTGCGTGCCTTGGCCAGCCTGCCGGGGTTCCATGGGACAGCCATCGTGAGGACGGTGTCGCCGACGTCTCATTTTGAGGGTGGGGAGTGGGACAAGGGCGGCGACTGCCGCGGACGCGGCCGTACGTGGCGAACGAGGCAAGGGTGGCAGGGCTGGACCTGGACTTCTACACGGCGCAGGTCGAGGAGTTTGCGGCGGCGGAGAAGATGGCGAGGGGGAGAGGGGTGCGTATGATGCTGATGGACACGACGACCGCGATGATGCTCCAGTACGAGAACGTGAGCTTGTATAGTGACTGCGTGCACTGGTGCCTCCCCGGGCCGATCGACGTGTGGAACGAGATGCTGCTCCAGATGCTACTCGCCTGATCAATTCACCGCTTGATGCGCATGTGTCTGTGTCGTCATTGGTGGGGATGCCTCGGCCCATTTTGCCGAGCGGCAGCAGACAGCAGCTCCACCACCATGCACACTCCACGCTCTGATGTTCTGCACGAGAGTAGCACCATATATTGGTCTCCACACGAGCATGGGTTATCAAAACAAGACATGGTTACTCCTCGGGTAGATAATATATGATCGACTGTGTACCATGACTCCTCTGGACATACGTGGCACAGTCTTTGTCAAGTTTTCATTCGCCAAGCTGAGTATGGATTGACTCATTCTGAATTCGGATAGTTCACTATGGAGAAAATTAAGGTAATTTACTGTTAGGCAGCAGTATTTTATTTCCTGGTCATATCACTAAACTATTTGCCATATTCAGTTTTTTTTTTGTTCAGCCCCATTAAACATAAATTGTGGAGCATATAGTTGTATCTTGTTATCGATGCAGGACTCCAGGGTCATAACGGGTATGTATCGGTTTTGACGTCTCAAGTCTCATCTTCCTGTGATCTGATTGCATCTAAAGTTCCAATATAAAGATTTATGCGTAAAACCATGAACCAATTGGATCTTTGTATTGCAAGCCAACTTCCTGAATTCCGCAACGGTAGCAACAACTTCTATCTGTACAATATAACTCGGGAATGTGGATCTTTCCTTGACGATGACGCGCTTTTCTAAATGTTCTTTGCAGCGGCGGCGACAACTTTTCAGGTGATGGGCTACCGGCATTTCCTCAATGTCTACTGTACACTGCCTCGGGTGCCTGCCCCAACTCGGGTCCCGCGGTAGCAGCTCATCCACACCGACCTGCTCTTCCACTATGTTGCGAGGACATAGTGGCTGACCTGGCTTGCTGCGAGTGATCTGTCTAGGTCGTGCCCTGACGCCGTGAAATCTGACAGCACATCCTGGACACCGGCATCACCATCAAGCGCATCTGGTATTGGATTCTAATCATGAAACTCGTCATGTATATTTACTAGTTAGTCTCAAATAGTAAATTATGTTTGGTGTTGTCATTAGCATATATGTATAGAGCTCATTGCGCAATACAAGGTGAGACAACCAGTAACTCTATTATTGGGGATAACGTAGTGCTCCAGTCTCAATCTTCATATAGTCGAAGACTCGGAGCCACATTAATTCCAACAATTAGTAACTACCAAATGCTATCCAGTACCTAGATCGTAGGTGCCAGAAAAAAGCAGCCATTTACTTATGACCAACTAAAAAGAGTAGTGAAATTGTGCATTTGTATTTGCCGGCTCTTCGACCTTGTCCATTTTTCTGACCTCAAGTACTTCACTACTAGGATTCTCCAGAACAGGTGCAACCAATGCTTACCGCTGAGCTCTCGCGGTTGGATATTTTGCGTTGCAGTCGTACCTGTTTCATCCAAACAAAGGCAAAGTAGGAAAACCACATAGGTCAGTTAGCTTTTGTATTTTTTTTTCGAGGGGTAGCTTTTGTATTTGCAATGCATTGACCTGTGAACTTGGTGCGGTCGTCCAGGTTTTACGCTAACTATGCTCCCTGTTGACGAACCCGAACCTGAACATGGCTGCTCGGACGATGGGTAGCACATCGCTGGAGTTTCCAACACAAGTCATATCAAGGTACGTCTTCCTACTGCACGGCAATATTTTTTGTACTTTCTGTGAGTTTATCGCCTCGATCTATAGTGTGGAAAACATATATTTCGGTGTGTCAAACCCTGCTGTTACATCATGGATAAGCCGAATCTTTCTAACAGCCTAACCTGTCAAGTGTATCTGCTGTCCGGCAGAGCGGCAACCGCGTCACCGCGTCCTTGTGCCTCTTCTACTTTGCCTACTGAAACTCATACGTCATGCTCACATCATCGATGTGATCGGACCCAACACCGAGCAGCTTGTCCACCTCTTCTGCGTCGTCTCGTGGTAGTACCTTTCCATGAGGACGCTCAGTTTAAGGGATCCGAGCATCTTTTTCAATGCCAACGAGGATCCGGTGGCTGATATGGCTCAATTTAAGGGATCTGTCCAGGACGCTCGCCGCGCGGTGTGTTGACGGTCAAGTACAATCAGGTATTGGATGCTAATCAGCAAACCCATTGTGTATACGGTTACTAGTAACAGATAGTAAACTGAATCTTTCTGTTTCTACTGACAGCCTAACCTTTCATCTGTCAATTTTCTTTGCAGCAGAGCGGCAACAACGTCCATGTGCACCGCATCCTAGTGCCTTTGGTGTGCCAACCCGCACGCTTGGTGTGTCCTATGCCGTTCTGCCTACCTGGCTCGTGCCTTCGGCTCCGGCAACGCCTGGGCCCATTTCGCTGGGGTAATATGACGCCAAGCGGCAGCAGGCAGCAGCTCCACCACCATCCACATTCCACGCTCTGATGTTCTACGCGAGTAGCACCATATATTGGTCTCCACCTGCATCTCTCAAATCGGTGACTCACTGACAAGAGCATGGGTAATCAAAACAAGACATGGTTACTCCTCGGGAATTTTTTTTGTTTTAATGCGACTTTGTTTCAGACTATAAGGCAAAGTATATAGTTATAAACCTCATTTTCCTGTCATAGAAAATGTTAGAGCAGTATTTACAATCTTGCCAAGAAAAATCAGAACATTATGTGGCCGCTTGCCCAGATATGCTAACTACTTAACTTGTAATTATGGAAATTTCTGTTACATTCCTTTATTTTCTGCTGCAACCTATCTTGTCAAAATACATGCAATTTGAAAATGTTCATTATTAACTACTCTCCAAAATTCACAGTAAAGAATGTCTATTCTGAACTTGGCAGCTGAGTAGGGAAAAATTAAGTGTTAAGAAAACACTAGTCTCTGTACCTTATCTAAACTAAATGAGAAGTTTGATTTCAAAGAAAAGATTGTTCTGCTCCTTGTACCGTGAACCTGACATGAACTATCAACCTGCAGTACTGCAGGCGCAAGCTCCCCGACCGGCAGGACCGCCTCTTCAACAATACTGATGGTCTATCTTGAGTTCCAAGGCGACACCTCGACGGTGTTTTGGCCTGTTTTCTGAAGGAGTGGCTGTCCTGCATTTGACCATAGTTCGACAAAGGTCACCTGCTATTTTCTCTATCAAAAGTATCAAATCCTTGTGGGATATGTTGGCTCATGCATAGTCACACTGACTTGTGAAGTTAGTTTAATCGTTCAGGGTTTCCTCTCAACTTCTGAACTCTGACCTAGAGGAATTCATGATCCAAGGTGTACCATGACTCCTCTGGATATACGTGGCACAGTATTCCTCGAGTTTTCATTTGCCAAGCTGAGGATTAAGTAATTGCGGTCTGAATTCGTCTAGTTCACTCTGTAGAAAATTAAGGTAATTTACGGTAACACAGCAGTATTTTCTGTTCATACCATTAAATCATTGGCATGATTCAGTTCTTGTTTTTGTTCAGTCCCATTAAACATATATTGCGAAGCAAAAAAGTTATACCTTGTTATGGGTCCAGGACTCCAGGGTCAACACTGGTATGTATCGGTTTTGACGTATCAACTTCCTATCATTTAATTGCATCTAAAGTTTCAATATATAGAATTCTGCGTGAACCTTTGTATTGCTAGAGCCGATTTCCTCATTTCTGCAGCGGTTGCAACAACTTTTATGTGTACACTACAACTCGGGAATGTGGATCTTTCCGCAACGATGACGCGCTCCTCTATATATTCTTTGCAGCGGCGGCAACAACTTTGCAGGTAATGGGCTACTGGCATTTCCTCAATGTCTACTGTATACTCTGCCTCTGGTGTGTGACGCCCCGAGATCGGGCACTATGCAGATTTCAGCATTTCCGCCAAATCCGCATAATAACCGATTCCAGGTTGCCATTTATGATAACATTACAATAGTTCACGAATATTCCACAATTACAACAGAAACAGATAGATACAAGATGACTCAAACGAGTCAAGGATACAACTGATACAATAAAAAGATCCAAATAACAGCGGAAGAGACAAACGTCCGGCTACGGACAAGATACAAATTGGACTAAGAGTCCTGAAGATAACCGAGAGCGTCCAATCCCTGCCCAGGCCAAGCCGGAGGGATTCCCAAGCTAACGTCGTCAGACTTCAAACCTGTTGACTGCAATGTTGAATATGCAGCCACGAAAATGAATTCGTGGGTCAGTACGGTTAAGTACTGGCAAGGGGATAAAACCCATACTCACAAGATACCGGCGTAACCAGTCATCACAAGATACAAATACTTTGGGTACAACGGAAAGGAAGGGATTATTGCAAAGAAGCGGCAGCGGGCTGCACTAACCAACTACAGAAAGATACTACAAATTCCGGCTAACAGAAAGAAGATAAGATCGAGTATTGTAACCAACTGAAAGATAACTTCAAACAAACCCATCCTGGATCTCGCCCCTTATCCGAAGAAGCAATCCGAGGATAACTCACACAGTTGGATTAATGATGGTTCAGATTATTGTGTCAATAAGCCTATTACTAGTCAAGTTGTTAATCATTGGGTGTAAGATTGTTAATCATTAGGTTTAAGTTGTCCTGAGTACTTGTTAGCCAGTACTTTCACCAAGTAATCCATAACCGCGGAAAACACGGCTTCTCGAGAAGATTATCCCTGCAGGGTTGCACCAATTTGGCCGTACACGTAAGAATAACACGCCAGACGGGGGATCAACCCACCAAGCGAGGTACTCTACACAATCCAACCCTTCTTCGCATCAAGCCCAAAGCACCTTGGGCGCACGGCTAATCGAGCCCAGAAGAAAATGGACCCTCATAGCACTCTAAGAACGTGTCCCCCTATATGCCGACTACGAAAGTTCCACCCGGGTACCAAGGGCTCGCAAGATCATGCATGCAGCAAATGGAAAACCCGAACTAAATGAGGCGATTTGGACGAGATGCGAATCGAGTCAAATTGAGGGGGCGCCCATACTCGCTTCCCACATGCGGGTAGTGCGCTCATCATGGATCAGTAGACAAGACCCTTTTCCTATTAGGGTCGACACTAGCAGGCCTCAAAACCACTTAGGGCCTCCTGCCGGTGCCTTATCATCAAAGTATTATTACCATTAGCATTAACAGGATTGATTGATTAACATCGAGCCCCCAGAACGATAATAAGATAGTAAAAGAAGTAACCGACAACAGGCTCGAGCACAAGCAACCCTAAGCATGCAACTACGACACGAGGGCCAACAGGGTAAACAATCAACAGTTAATAGGAAGTGGAAGGAAAGGCTATATCATGGATGCAAGGTAACATACGATAGGATCGAGACTCAATCATCGAAGCAAAGGCTAGAATAAGAACAACGGGAAGAATCGGTAACAAGTGATGAAAGGCAACACGGATAGCAAGTGAGTATACTTGCCTGAGATCCCGCAAGGTAGCAGAACTTGTCGTTGCTCACATCATCTCAACATCCTATCCGCGAAGAAGCAACGAACTAAAGAAACACCGGATGCAACAATTACTTCTACGGCAAAAATCCAGCATGATCCTATTTTATATGCATGACATGGCAAGATGCAACAGGGGAAACAACTTAAGCAATTTAATCGGAACCGGAGTCCGGAGAAATAGGAATTGGTTCAAGTTGTTTAGCTAACCATCAATTTAAATGTTGTTTAGCATGGAAAACAGTAAATAGGTGAGTTAGCAATATTAAATGGAATAGGGCAACAATTGAATTAAATACCCCAACACATTCCATATTTATTTATTAGGTGAACATACATAACACTACTACAAATGCAACATGCAAGGTGCAAACATGAACATGGATGGCATGAACAGATTAAGTGCATTTTTCTGGTATGAAAACATATTTTATTTGTTGGATTTGGAATTAAAATGAATTAGTTATGAATTTGGCAATTTAAATTGCATTAAATAAGAGGTGAAACAATTATCCAAATTAATTGTTGCAAACCAGAAAACAAAGTGGATATTCAAGTGAGGCATTTAATTTTGGATGGAGAACATTTTTTGAGTATTTAATTTGGAGCAACCATTTGAAAGTTATTAATTTTGCCATTTACCTAACCAATTTAAGGATTATTAAATAACATTAATTTTAATTGCCCAAATTGCAAAACAAAGTTGATAAACAGAAAGTACATTGAATTTGGACTGAAAAACATAATTTATTTGTGTTATTTGGATTAATTATGAATTAATTATGGAATTAACCAAATTTGAGATGAATTGTTTAAATTTGAAACAGTTTGAATTGTGCAAAACAGAAAACAAATGGCATAGTTGGATAGACAATTTAATTTAGATCAACAAACATATTTAGATTTTATAATTTGGAGTTATAGATTAAAAGTTATTAAGGTTTTAATTTGGAGGACTAAACTGCAATTTTAAAGGGCCTGTTTTAACAGAAACGTGCAGGAATTCTTTTTGTTACCGCACTGTAAGCTAGCCCGGGCCACTGACCTGCGGGCCAAGCTCTGCTGGCGTGCCAACGAGGCGGGTGCACTGTGAGGTGGCACACAGGGACACCGACTGGTGGGCCTCTGCCCCCTGTGCGAAAATAAGTGGCAAAAAGGTGGGACTTTTATCCCTGCACGGGGATCGAACCCGGGATGTGCCGCGGTGCGGAACGGAGCGCCACCACTGCGGCTGCTGCGTGTTGTTGATAGTATGGGATACGTAAACAGGTAGTATTTAACAGTGGCCACTTAACTGAATTTTAACAGGCGCCATCAGACGTACAGGTTTAGAGAAAGAAACGGATGTGGCTGCTGGGGATCAGTCGTGATCGGCGGTCGCTGCCAGGGCGCGGTGGTGCGTGTGGTCGAGGTTTGCGTGCAGGTGTGCGTGCATCGGGTGTGGAGGCGAACAGTAGAGGGGAGGGAGGAAAAGATTGGGCGCTCACCTCGGTCCTCGTCGACGAGGCGCTGTCGACGGAGAGGAAGGCGACGGTGGCCGGCGACGGCGCGACCACCACAGCGTCTCCCAGCAAACGGCGAAGGGGCGAGGCGGTAGAGTGGATCTCCGCGGGTCCATTCCCGCCGTCAGCGGCCCGTGGCAGTTGCTCAGTCCCCCGGCGCCGAGCGCCTTCTTCTCCGGCCATGGAAGGTTCAGAGGAGAGACAGGAGGTGGGGGAGACAGTGGAAGTTGGCGGCGCTAGGAAGGGGAAGGAGGCTAGGTCTAGCAGAGGGGGGAGGGGGGATGGTTTTAAGGAGGAGCCCTAGCTCGTACGGCAAGCATCGCAGGAGGGGAGGGAGAGATCAGAGGGTGGTGGTGCGATCGTACTGTCGTGACGATAGCACGATGGAGAAGAAAGCGACAGGGAGGGCTAGTGGGCTGGAGGTAGGTGGGCTTGGGCAGAAAACAGTTGGGCTGAGAGGAAGAAATGGGCTGCTCCTCTCCTTTGGCTTTCTTTCCTTTTCCATTTTTTTTTGCAAGAGATCAAAGAGGGAGAGGGAGAAAGGATTTGGGGTTTTTTTCTTTTATAAATATTTGTGATAATTTTCAAAACAGGAACTTAAAGCAATGTTAACATATTTTTCACAAGATTGAAATTCTAATTGATTTAAAGTTGTTTAGTGAAAGTTTTAAATAGGGTGTGAGGGTGTTTATTTGATAATTAAGTTTATTAATTTGCAAAACAATAATTAAAAACAAGTTTAGTTATTGATTTCAAAATTGGTAATATTAGTTTGCTTTCCAAGTGGTTAGTTGAATTTCAAATGAGGTTTGATTTGGAAATAAACAAATTTTATTTAATATGTGCAAGCAATTATGCAAACATTATTGAATCTAATTTGTTTGCCAAATTTTAATATTTAAACCCATATTGAACTATGATAAATAAGATTGATTTTATTTGAATTCTTGGAATTTTCCATTAGGGTTTTAATAACAGGGAAAATTTTATTAACAGGCAATTTGATTAAAACAATTTCAAACTATTGAAAAACAAATGAGTGGTTTATTTTGCAAGTTTGAAATTGGAAATTTTGAGCAAGGGGTGAAAGGTTAAATTGTTTTGAATTTTCAGTTGTGATGCAAACATGGTGCAATGCAATGTGATGCATATGATGCAAGCAAAAAAAGAAAACAAACAACTCTCTATTAGGGTAACACCCCAGGTGTTACATGGTGCCTGCCCACTCTCTGCGTCCTCTGCTACTCCAACTCGTGTACCAATATCTACATCTTCAACCCTGGCACATGCGCGTCATCTGCGTCCTCTGTGTCGTCTCGCACAAGCAGCTCATCCACAACACATGTGCTTCCACTATGCTAACAAGAAACTCGTGGCTGACCTGACTTGCCCCGAGTGATCTTTCTATGACGTGCGCTGTCAAGTGTGTTGATCGTGGTGTGCCCTCATTCCGTGACAGGGTTTATCCATCAGCATCAACCATCACCATCAACCGCATCAGGTACTGGATGCAAATCATGAAACTCATCATGCATATGGTTTATCCATCGTAAGAATAGGGTTGACTCCCATTTCTTTCATCACAAGTGCATTTATGCTTGTGACCTTGCCCTTGGTAGAGATGTTTGCATTCCATTATCTCATAGTTTGTCGGAGAACAATCAGCTTGATTAAAAGCCTCGGTACCTGCAAAAAAATATGTCAGAATGGACACAACCTAGCTAGTAATGAAGACTGATAAAAAGTGGATGTACAGAAAATGATAATAAGTCTAAAATACTTACTTATGTGGCAAGTTATACCGGCATAACTGTCATGCTTAGAGCCCTTGTGCTCTTACTCGTATGCTCCATGAGAAGAGAATAGCTAGTCCTTGTACGTGTGCTGTTTTGCTACAAGAATGTTTTGCTTTTTTCTTTGGTTTATATAGAGGAAAAAGACAATCTTTGGCAACTAAGTCACAAAAAAGAATTTTTGTGATTTAAGCTTGCCTAATTGGTTTCACCTAAACATAGTCAAAATAAAATATGGGGAAATTAAGTCTTGCCTATTTGGTTTCACTTAAAATAGAGGGAAATTGCATTAGTTGTATTTTCAAATCTTGGGGAATAACCAATTCTTGATTATCTATTCATTTATGGTTTTTGCTTAAATTTTCTGCATTGTTATCTCCTTGAAAAATATTTGAGAATCAGTCTATTGTAACAATTTATACTTGATTCCACATGAATGATTTATTTGTAATCCATGGATTTCATTTCTCGGTTTACCTTGGATGATTTCATAATCGGCAATTTCACGTTGTAACCATACAAACATTGGCTATTCATAAAATCCCTTTGATCGTCTCAAGAATCATAATGATCTCCTACCACCGGAGCCTAACCAAACTAGGGCCCGTAGTAGTGGCACAGATCTTCGAAGACCGTGACCCCTTACCTACAGTGGCTAGGGAAGATATTGCCAGGCCTAGATCGGGGCACTCTAGCCTAGATCGGTCCCGCCCTGGAGCACGTCATGCAGCCACCACCGGCGACTGCTGCCATCCTAGTTGCATGGCATCGATCCTGGAGTTCACCCCCGCTGTCATACAGCCGCCGTTGTGCCAACCCACCCTCGGGAAGTTGTGGTCTTGACCTCGCGCGCCGTCTGCGACGACCGCCGCCGCCATGAGATGCAGCTCCGCAACAGACACGTTGTGTCGTGCATAGCACTGTCGTACCAAAAGAAAAAAAAAAGTTAAATTCATGTTTACACAGTGCAGCTCACTCAGTCCTGAATTATCCTCACCAGCCCAAGCCTACCAAGGCTCTTGACGCGCCCTGGCAACAGATAGGGGAAAAAAGTCTCCCCTCCTGGGTCAATCCCCAATGAGGAGCGTGATGTTAACCTGAAACTCTTGCTATATGTTTTTGAGCTTATGTCTGGGCTTAAGATCAATTTTGAGAAAAGTGAAATTTTCCTGATTGGTGGGGATAATAATATTGCAAATTTTTATTCTGATATCTTTAACTATCAAGTGGGATAGCTTCCATTGAAGTATTTGGGGGTCCCTGTTTCAGTGTCTAATCTCAAATCTGTTGACTGGGACTTTTTGGATGCAAAGTTCATTAAGAAACTTGAGGCTTGGATTGGGGATGCAGCATCCTCTGGGGGGAGACTTACTTTATTGGACTCGAGCCTTGGGTACTCCCTATTATTATATGTCGATGTTTTTACTTAGCAAAGGCCTTATTGAGAAACTTGATAAACACCGTAGAATTTTTTTTGGTCTAGAAACAGAGGTAAAAAAAAAGTATCATATGGTCAAGTCGTATCGGGTGTGTAGATAAAAAAAGAAGGGCGATCTGGGAGTTAAAAATCTGAGAAGGCAAAATATAAGCCTCCTTTGCAACTGGTGGTCGAAGCTTGAGTCTCGGGAAGGCTTATGGCAACAAATTGTCCGTGCTAAGTACCTGAGAAATAAGTTTGTGGCTACTGTGAAGGTTAGGGTAACTGACTCCCCTATTTGGAAAAACCTGTTGAAGGTTAGAGAGGCTTATCTCCTTGGCAGGCGCATTTTGTTGAAAAAAGGCAACCTGGTTCGTTTTCGGAAACATGGGTGGTTGAATAATTGTTCTCTAGAAGTGTCGTATCCTATGCTATATGACATTTGCCAGGGACAAGAATGGACTTTTGAGAAGATGGTCTCCTGTGATTTTGTTGTTCCCTTTAGACGAAGATTTAATGAACTTTTGGAGGAACAGTGAAATTTCATTGTGGATGAAGCTAAAAAGCGCATTTCCTCGACTGAGCATGATGTGGTTAATTGGGGACTCACGACCAATGGGAAATTCACTACTAAGTCTATGTATCAGGAACTCGAAAAGGACATTGCGGGCTCTAACAACAAGTGGATATGGAAAGCAAAGATACCTCTTAAAATTAAAGTGTTTCTCCGACAGTTGTTTCAGAATGCTATCCTTACTCGTGACAATCTGAAAAAAAGAAAATTAAATGGGAATCATGTTTGTTCTTTTTGTGACCAGCTGGAGAGTGCACATCATTTGTTCTTCACTTGCACTCATGCGAGGGTTGTCTAGGGGTGCCTTGGGTCGATGCTGGGAACTAATCGCTGTCCTAACTCTATTTGGCAATGTATGGCGTGGATTTATGTTTTTTCCCTTCCGAGTCGAGATATCATATGCTGGTTTTCGCATCAGTTTGTTGGTATTTGGATTATGAGAAACAAAATTACATTTGATAACCTGGTGCTGCGATCTCCTTTGGCTTCTGTGTTCTATGTGTGTTCCCTGTTACGTTATTGGGCAGGTCTGTATGGTGAAGAAGACCGCGCGGCGATCACCGGGGGCACTAATCAGTTGATGAACAAGGCGGCTCGCTTGGCGTAGATCGCTGGAGGTGCTACGTCTGCTATGGGAGAAGGATCAAGGAGGCTCAGGATCACTGGGAGCTGAGAGTTCTTCTGCCTGGAGTGCAGTGTCCTGTGACTTCGTTTTGGGCTTCGAAACTTTGGTCTATTTGTGTGCTGAAGAGTTTGGTCCCCCGTGGTGGGGTTTAATCGTTGTTCCGTGACTTAACTGAATTTGTTGGTTCCCTGTTGTATTGAACTTGTAGGGTAGGGGTATGCTTTTTGCCCCGTAGTGTTGCCTCGATGCCGAGGTTGCGCAGCGGGTTTTCCTACCATTTTGTTTCCTTTTTCCTTCTGCTCTCTACTCCGCTTTCATGTCCCTCTGCTGGCTTTTGTAGCTGAACTTTGTATTTCCGTTCTGTGAGTAATAGAAAGGGGAGTAGCCCAGTTGGAAAAAGATACATTCATGTTTACACAATGCATTCCACTCAGTCCTGAATTATCCTCACCAGCCCAAGCCTATCAAGGCTTTTGACGCGCCCTGTCGTCGTAACTCCGGAGCAGCAACCGGAGAGAGGGAAAAGAAACAGTCTCCCCTCCTGGGTCAATCCCCAATGAGCTGGGCACAATGCAGGCAGCGGGACAACACAACATATAGTTGGTCCCGGTCGCCGTTCATGCATGGCCCATGTGTTTCATATTTACTCATAGTTCTATCGTTTACCTGAATTTGTGACTTACGGTCTAATTCCAGCATGTGGCATTCTGAATTTGGTAGCTGTCTGAATAGTTTACATTTGACCGTCTGAATTTTGGTGAGGATGGAAAGATTGCGGTGGAGCATGTGAGAACAGATCAGCAACGACATGCTGACACCCTAACAAAGCCACTTACAAGGTTTCTGTTCCACGCTATGAAGTAGAAGCCAGGCATGGAAGAGGTGTTAATATTCTCGCTGCATCTATAGTTGTATACTTGTCACACACATCTTTTCTCTTATAGGAAATAGTTGCCTCGTCTGCCGTATATATAGATTAGGTTCGACTACTTTACTTTCGTTCCAATCGTGTAAGACTCTCGCCACGATCTAGCCCGAGGGATTGCACTGGTCATAGCTACCTTACAGCATCTCCGGCCGTGTCGGCCCCCAGGGTCCAAAACGTCGCTGTTTTGGTGGCGCCACGGCGCCAAACGGCGCTAATCTGGAACCTGGGGGGCACGGTTCCAGTCGCACTCTACCCTAAGTCTAGGCTCAAATTAATTCAAATTCATAGTTTCGACGCAAATTCATAGATTCGACGATA
Source organism: Alopecurus myosuroides (assembly GCA_028641055.1). Classification (NCBI taxonomy): domain Eukaryota; kingdom Viridiplantae; phylum Streptophyta; class Magnoliopsida; order Poales; family Poaceae; genus Alopecurus; species Alopecurus myosuroides. The sequence continues at coordinate 14,623,367 of CM054060.1, forward strand.
TTTTGACAGAAATCTAACTAAAAACATAAAAAAAAACATAGAAAGCCCTAACTACGTCTACTGTAGGCCGAGGCTCGCCGCGATCGCCTGGCTGTAGTCGTAGTCGTCCCCGCCTTCGTCGTCCCCGCCGTCGTCGTCGTCGTCCGAGCCGTCGGCGTCCCACCTTCTCGTGCCTGCGCCGAGGACGCGATAATGCGGGTCGCTCGGGCCTGCGCCGGCGGCACCCCACCTGCTCACAGCCAGGGCGCGCTGGAACTCGGTTTCGTCCTCGCTGTCGGGGTCGAGGACGACGTAGGGGACCTCCTTCGGCTGCGGACGGGGAGGGACGCGGCGGCGGGCCGCATTGGCAGCGGCTTCCTGCTCGCGCTGCGCCTTCCGCTGCTCCGCCTCGGCGAGGAGCCGACGGTGGAGCTCGAACTCCTCCTCGGTGCTGTCGCGTTGGCTCCAGTCGGCGGCGACGTCGTCGGGGACCGGCTGGAGGGTGTTGCGCGAGAGCTCCTCGGCGGCGTTTATGTCTGGCCACTCGTCCTCGTCGCCCTCCGCCGCCTCCTCCTTCGGGCGCACGACGTGCTCGAAGTCTGCGGCGGGTCGCTGGCGCGGCTCACCGATGCGCAGGGCGCCGCCGCTGCGCCTGGGGGCACGACGCCCAGAGTTGAGGAGGGGAGGGGTGAGGGAAAGAGACGCTGCGCCGGAGGAGGAGGAGGTGGCCGACGAGGATCCGCCCATCAGCCGCGTTGCACACGAGGGGTGCGGGCGGGGCGGCATTTGCAGCCGAGGCTCGTTGCCGGCGTCGACGTAGTCCACCATCCACTCGAGCGTGCGGTGCTGGCCTCCCCACCACCGCTTGTGGCTGATGCCGTTGGCGCCGCCCTCGATAGGGCCGTTGTTCGCGGCGGCTTCAGCGTAGCTCGACATCTCCGGCGAGGAGGGAAGAATGGAGAGAGCGGCGAGGAGAAAGAATGGGGAGAGCGGCGACCGGGGAAGAATGGAGAGAGCGGCGTGCCGTCGCTGCCGCCCGCCACGCCATTACTTCGGAAGCCTTTGAACAGGCGCATGCACTGGCCGCCCGCCACGCCATAAACGCAGGCAGCCTTTGACCGACGCGGGAGCCGAGAAGAAGCTCACGGGCGGTGGTTTCTGTTCCCGCGGTTTTCCCACGCGTAGCCGATAGCGCTGATTCGCATGGGCTGCCCCGCCATTTCGCCCTCCCTCCCAAGCCGAACCCAGCGGGCTGCGTTTCGCCTGGGTGCCGCGGCGCGAAATAGCGGCGAAACGACGCTATTTAGGCTTCTGGGGGGCCGGCTGGTGCAAAAACGGCGTTTTTCGGCAGTTTCGCCGCTAAAAAGGCCGCTTGGGGGGCTCTAGGGGGTCGACTGGAGATGCCCTTAGCTTGTTCCTTGATAGAAAGAAACTTAAAAGGACGCACGGTTGGTCGTTGCAACATGTTGTATTTCCTAGTAGTTTTGCTAGATGGATCTGTTGCCCGTTGGTAATATTTTCTTCCAATAAGCCCATCAGCAGTGTGGGTCTCTATACCATCAAGAAATATATCAGTTCTGATGCTTTTATTACTGAAATCGAAAACACATACAGTACAGAGCCACCACCTGGTAACTGCATGCATAATCCAAGCAACCGAGAGAATATAACTAAGGACATCTTTCAATTGTCGTCCATAGCGTTGTTCTACACCCAAAAAAAAAAGTAATTCAAAAAATACATTCATATTTACTCAGTGCAGCCCACTCTGTCCTGAACTATCCTCACCAGCCCAAGCCTATCAAGGCCCATGACGTCCCCTCTGGTCACAACTCCAACGCGACAATGGAGAGAGGAAAAAAAAACTGAGCTCTCCGTCGCCCGCGCCCTAATCAGCTGGCACGATGCAGCGGCGAGGAGGTCGTCTCCGGCATCCCACATCCTGTCGGCGGCACCGCAGCGGTAATCCTCTTCTACTTGCGGTTCATTTTTTGGATAAACAATTGAGATAATGCCGATGCCAAAGGTGCCCACTATCAAAGTTTGGATCTGAGATGCCGATGCCAATTAATGGTGCCCACGACGAAGCACCGTAAGCTTAATTGATCCATCGGTTCTTGTGTAGGTATATACTCCCTCCGTCCTGGTGTATAGGGCACATATAGCAAATCTCTAGGCTCTAGGTATTCATTCATTGGGGTTTAAATATTGCATGCATTGGTGGAGAGGGATGGAGAGAGGCAACCACCCACTAATTAGAAGAGAATTAATGCAAAATGTGCCTAATAGATGGGACTGCATGTATTTGATATTATGCCCTATACACCAGGACGGAGGGAGTACTACATCTGTCACTGTCCTTGTGTCTGGTGTCCAGTTCCATCCCATGTACTACTGATAAGATGCTTTTCATTTTGGGAGGCGTCGACTTCTCGGATGCCTTCCCAGGTCAAGGATGCCGCTTTGAATGGTTCCATGGGTAAAACTGGGCTTCAAATCATTGTATTTCTGCAGCGCACATGACCGAATGAAGCTAACTTCTCTACCCTGTACTACCTCCACAAAATCTTCACATACCGGATCCCCAAAAAAAACCTTCACATATTGGCTAGCGGCAGTTGACGCGTATTGGTAAAATCCACCAGCTCATCTTGCCAATTATAATCTGTAAGGCCGCGCTTGGATGGACGTTTCGGGATACAAACCCGCCGGCTAAAATTACAGACCTGCGGAGAACCACCTAAAATTACCGAATATTAATCATGGCAGGAAATATTTCCGATGCGGAAACAGAATCGACCAACCAAGCTCGGCCTAAACCTTCAATTATTGGCTGGTTAAACAAAGTTTGTACTGCTATCTAATATATCAGCCCCTCGGATGCTTCTTCCTTGAGTGCACAAAATGACAACGGTGTCATTGACTTTGCATAGTCGTCGCCCGTGGATGGAACCTAATTGCTCGACCCCCACATATATAGTAATCATGTAACCACATGCTTATAATTTTTCGAAAACGTCGACTTCCCGGATGCTTCCTCCGGTCAAGGACGGCGCTTTGAATGCTTCAACGGGCAAACTGAATGAGTGGAGCATCCCAAGCTATAAAACGAGCCATCGAGGACCGTTCCGAAAATATCCATGTCAATGACTCTCGATAAATTGTTTTGGTTATATCAGCCACAAAAATACTCTCCATTCTTCCTGCAACTAAATTAATGAACCAAACATCAGGAAATTACCTAAAGGTATGAACACTGAACAACCAAGGAAAGCTATCCAATAGCTTGATTTGAAGATTTTAATACATGAAAGAGTGACATTCATGTATAACATATTTTAGGACATGAAATGGCATAAAAATTTGCTGCATATTAACTACAAAATTTATTTTCGTCAACGACATTAGCATGCCTTGTACTATGTACCAAGCAGCATCGGAATGCCCAACATACTTGAGAGCACTAGTCTTGAGTGCACTAAGGTTCCTGACTAATTTGTCTGCAACGTAGAGCACATGTCCAGCATTTTTTCCTTTTGAGAATTTTGAAATTATTTCTGTGAAAACTTCTAACAGTATAATGCATGAATGCATGAAGGAATGCATGCATCAAGTCAGGTCAGAGCAAATTGCGTCAGTTCCTTTTTTTTTTTGTTTTGAGAATCGTGAAATGCATCAAACAGTTTAAAAGGTGCACCCCATCGAACACCAATATGCCAATGACCAATTTGAACTTAACACCATGTTTGAAGAAACACAAGGATACCTCTCTACGCTGGTAGATAACATTAGCAAGCCTTTTGTTTAGATTAAAAGGGGGTGGCAAAACCCCCCGGTTCCATTGAAAATGAAACCAGGCAGAGCCCAGAGTCTCAAACAGTTTCACAAAAACTTTAAAAACAGCCAAAGTACTAGACCCAAAGTACTAGACCCAAATACTAGGGTATGTCAACGACATGAGAAACATATGGCAGCCTCACGCAGGAGGTAGAGGGATAAACGCAGGAGTAGAAAGAAAACTACACCATCACGATCGCACATGCCACTCCAGTAGCAGCTACACCATCTGGGAGTTTGGGTTTCTTCATTGGCTATGGTGCCGGGGAAGAGGGCAACACCAGCGGGGTGCAAGGGCTGAGTAGACTGAGCTGTCGCTCTTGCGCGTCGCCTCTCGAGTAGGAGAGCAGCAAGATGCTGGCTATATCACCCCCGCGTCAGCAGGTGAGGTTTTGCATTTGCCTTCTCCATCTCTGCCAAGAAGGTCTCTAGTTTGTCCAGAGCTGGCGCTTTTGAAAGGATTACCCAGCTCTTGACGGTCTTGAGACAGAGCCAAATCACCTGTTTGATGTTAGACCAAGGTTGATTATTAAAGATCATGTTATTTCTAGTTTTGCAGATACACCAAAGCACACCAGAACAAACGGAATTCAAAGCAGAGTTTTTTTTTAGATCCAAAACTTGCATATAGATTCTAAGGTATTTCTGAGAGGGATGCAAAAATGAGAGGAAACAATTTTCCAGATCTCTCTAGCAACCACACATTCATGGAAAAGGTGTGCAATGGTTTCATTTTCTGAGCAAAAAACACAGGACTCGGGTTTACCCATGTTACTCTTTTACAAATTGTCTCTAGTCATCAACTTATTATGCAACATAAGCCATAAAAATATTAATTTTTGGAGGCACTAACAGAGACCAAATTGAAGGGAGGAAAAGGGGGGTTACACCTCTAAAGTTAATAATGCTATACAAGGAACTTGTAGAGTAGTTCCTTTGTTTCCATGTTGCCAAATCAACGCATCATCATCAGTTGAGAAAATTCTATCATTTTTGGGGAGAAAGTTCTTCTAAAGGTTAGTCTTAGCGTCCCATCAGTTACAACCTCTGCCAGAGTTGCAGCTTGCTGGTAACAGATTTCATAGAGTGGCCAGAATTAGAATGCAAGGGGGGAGGATCCGAACCAAGTGTCTTCCCACAACCTGATTTTTTTTCCATTCCCAACACTCCATCTATAACGAGATTTCACAGCTTTCGCTGCCCAAAGCACCCCTTTATAGAACTGGGACGGGGTATGGTTCCTTGTGGAAAATATGTTTGGGCTCCTCCAACATATTTGTTGTCTATAATTGTTTGCCAGAGCTTGTTTCTCCCCTGTTTTTACCTTTTAATCGAAGATACAAGGAGGCACAGGTTGACATCTCTAATGTTAGGGACACCTAAACCTCCAAATTCTTTCTTCATACATACTAAGTGCCAGTTTGCTAAATGGATTTTTCTATGCCCTTCGAAGTCATTCCAAAGGCAGTGGGCCATTTGGGAGTTTATCATATCTAGGGCCCAGTTGGGGAATTGGAAGAAAAAGAAGAGGTAGATAGGGATACTAGCTAGACAAGCTTTGATGAGGGTGAGTCTTGCTAGATAAGAGAGCAGCTTGCCCCTTCACCCTGCCATCCTCTTCAAAATCTTGTCGATGAGAGGCTGGAGGTCCTCTCTCCTGAGATTGTCAAAGTGCAAAGGGATTCTTAAATATTTAATGGGGAGTTCCCCAAGCACACACCCAAAAATCTTGGTGAAGGTTTCCACTCTAACTGCTTCTAAAGAGAGCACTACTAGAGATTTGCTTATAGGAGCATATCCTACCACAGGCGAACACGAAAGTAGAAGCGCCTGGGCTACTTAGCGCAGGCGAACAGCATAACTATGCGCCTGCGGTAAGTGCCTTACCCCAGGCGAACCAACTAAGGAAGCGACTGGGGTAAAGTGTGGCAGGGCCACCCAACACCATCCCCTGGCACTCTTCCTTTACCCCAGGCGAATAGAGCACATGTTCGCCTCCGGTATAACACATACCCCAGGCGAAAGACGTACCTCTGCGCCTGGGGTAAGCCCTCGCTGTTGCTGCAAAAAAATGAGAAAACCTTTAGGACCGGTTTGTGATACAAACCGGTTCTAAAGGATCTGTCCCCTGGGCCCCCCTCCGCGCAGCAAATGGCCGCAAGGCCTTTAGTACCGGTTTGTGCCTTGCGGCCATTTGCTGCGTGGAGGGGGGCCCAGGGGACAGATCCTTTAGAACCGGTTTGTATCACAAACCGGTCCTAAATGCCTTGCGGCCATTTGCGGCAGGGTGGGGGGCCCAGTGGACAGATCCTTTAGAACCGGTTTGTGTCACAAACCGGTGCCAATGTGCTTAGCTCAATGCTTTTGTATTCTAAGTGGTCACCAGATCACCTGCACCCGCACCCACACGCACCCACACGCCGCCGCCGTCGCCAGTGTCGAGGAGGAGCAGAGCAGGTCGTCGAGCACTCCGTCGTCGCCCACTCCGTCGTCGTCATCGTTGTTGATCCAGGTCAGCCCCCCTCCCTCCCATCCCCCCTCCATCCCAACCCACTCCGGCCCTCGATCTCGTCGTCGTTGTGGATCCAGAGGATGTGCGCCTGCTCCTGGTGGCCGCGGTGCTCCTAAATTGGAAGCATGTGGGTGCGACCCACTCCTCGAGGTTCATTCCTCTCAAGTGAGAGTTGTCAGGAATGTTTGCTTTCTTTGAGCTCCAGGATTCAGTGCTCTTATCGGATCTTTGTAGTGCATTATATCTCCAACATTTAATTTTCAATAATGCGTATTTCCATGACAAATCAATGGTCTATGTCCCCAATTTTCATTCAGACTCCACGAGTACACAGAACTTGGATTGGCCACTGGTAAAAATTCACAAGATAGTAGTTTATGGTGTGATAGCTACAAAAAAAACACAGTAATCTGGTGGTACCACACACAGCATGTTCACCGGGTACCAACTGTTTCCCATGTGGCTTCAAAATGCTGGCAAAGCATCGGTTTCGTCACATGATTCTGCATTTCAGGAATCCACCTATAAGTGTTGCTTTGTTTTTGGATATTCCAGTAAAGTAGATAGCCTTTCTGCATTTGTTTTGTGATAGGTAGGTGCTGCCATTTGTCTTTGTTTTGTGATAGGTATGCTCCTCTAACCTCTATGTGTACTTTCTTAATTTAATAGAACATGGCTTGCGAAGTATGTCGGTCCCGATGTGCCCAAGGACGATTCACCGGGACTTCTTTTATGCTTCAGCTCCACGACGGTGACGTTGATTCGTTGGTAATTAACAATTCTTTTTATGTGTTCTTTCGTTTTACTATCTAGCTTGAGACTTGTGTTTCTTAACAAAAGATTCTTTTATATTTCTTTTTTAGATTCTACCATGCAATATTCGCGAAGAGTTCAACGAGTTAGTTGGCAATAACGTGGATTTCGATGTTCACGGGACCATTTACATTCTTCGAGTGAAGAAAGAAAGAAAGAAGACCTACTTCTGCGGGGAACAATTGCAGGCTATCATCGCCACGTACAATTTAAGCGGAGGTGATTACATTCACTTCTCTATGGAAGGACCGCAACCTCGTATCAAAATTCTGTATATGGGCGGGATTGCGAGCGAGGATGGCGGGAGTGAGGAGGAAATTGGGAACACTGAGGACGATATGGACACTGAGGATGATATGGACGAGGAGGACCCATGGAAATATGTGGTGGTTGCTCAAAGAGCGAATCTTAGCGAGCTTGAGAAGGACCGTGTACTTCAGAAACTTGCCCAGATAGATAGCTACATCGGGTTCCCTTTCGTGCATCGCATCACCAACACTAACATCTCCAATGGACATGTCATGGTATGTTTCTTAACACTTTCTTATTCCTATAGTTGCTTATGTTATAATGTGGCCGGTATGTGACATTGTGCTTTTATTCTTTCTTGGAATTGTGTGTTCTAGAAAATACCTATGGCGGTAGCGGACAGTGCTGGCATGGAGCAAGGTACCATTGGAGTACGCCGTGGAGAATCAGGACATGTCACCGCAGTTCCGATCACCAGGGATAATGCTGATGGTCGCGTCATCCTCAACTCTCAAGCATGGAGGAAGTTCCATTCCGCAAGAGTTGGTATGGAGGCTGGCCGAGCTATTCTGATCACCATGAGGAATAGTGACATCCCCAACTTGGACATGATGATGGTCATCCACTACATCAGCCCAAATTAGAACAAATAATCATTTCCATCTGACTAGCTAACTCCTGGATTTATTAATTAGTAGTATGGTTCTTTTCGAGACTATGTAATTTTATTGAACTATGTGGTGATGATCGAGACTATGTGTTGATGATCGAAAATATTTCTGTTATAAAACTTAATTGTGTCATTTTGCTGTTATTCTGTCATTTTGATACTTATTCTGTCATTTTTCTGTAATTCTGTTATTTTGGTTTCTTTTATTTTTTGATACAGCAAAACCATACCCCAGGCAAACAGAATACAGTACCCCAGGCGCATCCGTACCCCAGGCGCACAATGCTTGTTCGCCAGAGGTAAAAGTTTTACCCCAGGCGCACAAGGCCTATTCGCCTGGGGTATGTCAACTTACCACAGGCGCATTTCGCTATTCGCCTGGGGTAAGCCATTACCGCTGGCGATATGGTCCCAGGCGAACTGAAATGCGCCTGTGGTAGGCCATTTCTGTTCGCCTGGGGTAAGCTTTTCCCTAGTAGTGGAGAGAGACTAGTTCACTTTTAGAGTAGTTAATCCTCATCCCTGAGAATTTTTCAAAACAAGTTAGAGTCCATTTATGGTTTCTTGCCTTTTCTAGATCATCCTCTACAAAAAGGATCGTGTCATCTGCATATTGATGATAGATGACACCCCCAGGATGTAAGTCTGAACATAGGCCTTTAATCAGTCCATTAGTAGATGCCTTATACACCATTCTAGTTAGGACATCGACCACTAGATCAAAGAGAATGGGGGGACATCGACCACTAGATCAAAGAGAATGGGGGGACAGAGGATCTCCCTTCCTGAGTCCTTTTCCAGTAGTAAAGAACCCTCCTTCAACACCATTGAGTTTCATACAAACAGACCCACCTCTAGTCACTTGCATGATTAGTTTAATCCAGGGAGCCCCAAAACCTCTTTTAGCTGACAGCTCCTCTAAGAAGTCAATATCTATTTTGTCGAAAGCTTTCTCATAGTCTAGCTTCATTACCAGACCAGTTTTATGTGTGCTATGGACAGAATGTAGGACTTCCTGGGAAGTAACTACACTTTCTAAGATGTATCTCCCTTTAATGAAAGCAGTCTGGTTGCTGCAGACTAGTTTGTCCATGAGTACAGCTAGCCCGTTAGTGAGCACTTTTGTGAAGATTTTGAAACTGCTGTTGAAAAGGCTAATAGACCTAAATTTCCTAATGGAAGTAGAATTCTCTTCTTTGTGTATGAGAGAGAGAACAACATAATTTAGCCTAAAAATATCTAGGGTTCCTTTGCAAAACTCTTCAAAAAGACCATCAGGTCTTTTTTAATGATATGCCAGAACTTTTAATAGAACATGAAAGAAAGCCCATCTGGGCCAGGGGCTCCATCTGAGTATGACCAAAACACAACTTTTTTCACCTCCTCCTCGGTGAAAGGAGTTTGGAGTCTATCATTCTCCTCACTTGTTACTTTTTCTTCTGTGGAGAAGAAATTTTTTGCAAGTGAGCATCCCTCTCTACATTCTTTCTTGAAGAGGTCTTTGTAAAAGGAAGATGCAATATTCAACATTTCATCAATATCAGTGCCAGGGCCATCAGCCCCATCTAGGGTGTAAATGAAAGTTTTACGCCTATGTTGATTTGCTACTGCGTGGTAATAGCCTTCTAGGATGTCCCTATCTTTAGACCTTTGTCTAGCTTGGGTCTCCTCTTTTAGCCAAAACTTTTGAATTTCCTCACTAATTTTCTTCATCCTATCTTTCTCAGCAGCACCAAGTACGCTGGTTTCTGATTTAACATCTAAGTAGTCAAACTCCTCCATCATGCTCTTTTGGCCTTTCTAAGCTCAGCATCGATGTTAACACCCCAACCTTTAGAGTTTCTTCCAAACCTCCTCACCTTTTCTTGCCAGATGTCAAGAGGTGAGGACCTAAAAGTCTTGGTGTTCCAGAATTTTTCCACCATAAGGGGAAAATCCTCTCTAAGCAACCACCATTTTTCAAACTTATAACTAGGTGGTTTAATATTGATACCTATACCCGAGTCCCAAAGGAGGGGAGTGTGGTCAATACCCAATCCATGGGAAAGCTTTAGAGCTGCTTAGGGGAAATAATTTGTCTAGCTCCACTGGTAGAAAATAGGCCTTTAGTCCCGGTTCGCAAAGGCCATTAATCCCGGCTATGCAACCGGGACTAAATATGCGCGACTAAAGGCCCCCTCCCCCCTTTAGTCGCGCCCCTTACGAACCGCGGCTAAAGGCCCGTCCACGTGGGCGGGTGGCGCGCGCCGGGGGCGGAGGACCTTTAGTCTCGATTTGTAACACGAACCGGGACTAAAAGCTATTTCGTTATTTTTTAATTCATTTGGGTTTCAAATTATTTTTCACTCCCTTTTTTTTCAGAATTTTTATTATTTGCTTAGTGTCTAACTACAATTATCTCTAGTCAAATTACTTACTCGTGGTCAAACTTCCCGCTCGGTCACCCATCGTCCCACTACTCTACCACTAGCACACTTAACTTCCGAGTTCCATCCCGTCTCGCATCCAAGTGTTTCGCACGTATGTATGTGATACTAGTATCATATCAATCCTATTAACATGTTGGTCGATTCCACATTTCTTTGTTGTTTGAATTTCAAATAAATCTTTTAATAAACAAAAGTAATGATGTAATAATAATTTTGAATAAATAAATAAACATTAACTTTTTAATTTGTATTATTTCTATAAAAAAACTAATTCATTTTAAAATCTAAAAAATAGAAATAATATATCAAAAAATTCAGAAAAACAAAACTAATTAATTTTACAATCTTAAAAATACAAATAATATATAAAAATCAGAAAAATAAAACTAATTCATTTTAAAATCTTAAAAATACAAATAATATATCAAAAAATTCAGAAAAGTATTTTATCTCGTTGTTTTCCAGTCCTTATGAATGCATCTTGATTAAGTGGTCATATCTCTTAATCTTAGGAAATCTTTTGTTTCCCCTTTCCTAAATCTCTTCTATTTTCCAGTCCTTATGAATGCATCATGTCCTTTTTAACCCCTGGTTTTATTTGAGCCATTTCATTAGTCTTCTTCTCTCACAAGGTTTTGAGACATTTAAGTAACCTTCTGTTTTCGATGTTTTCCACTCGTTTTCTCAAATATTTTGCAAAGGAGTTAGTCTTAAACATAGCGGTACTTAAACACATACAAAATTAATAGAAATAATATAGGACATATATCCATTACATAATAGTAGTACTACATATATAAAGTCTCGAATAATGCAAACATAGCGGTACATAATAGTAGTACTACATATATAAAGTCTCGAATAATGCAAACATAGCGGTACACAAACAACCATCTATTGCTGCATCGAAGAGTAGATGTGGAACAACTCGAACGCAACATATGCATCTATTGCTGCATACTAGAGATTGATCAGGTCAAGTGGGTTCTTCCCCCAATTGTTGTGATTTCTGCAAAATGGGCTGCAAAATATGCATCTATTGCTGCAAAATGGGCACATGTGTACGTTAACTATACTACAAGAGATTGTGTGCGTACCTTGCCCATTCGAAGACCAGAACGGTTTCCTTGTAAGCAATCTGGATGACGGCCACATCCTTTTGGTTGGCCGTGTACGCGAGATCAAGCCCAAAGAACTTGTGGTGTTCATCTGCTTCATAGAGTTTGCTCAAACGGTCAAGAGCTTCAGGGAGGATCTCGCAATTGTTGGTATAGGCGACATGGAGAGTCTTGCCGCATGGTGTGGCCACCTTTAGAATCTTGAAAACGGGAGAATCCATGGTGTAGAGGAGGAAGAAGTGAGGAAGAAGAAGAGAGAGTCGCGCGTGCACTGTAGCAATGAGGCCTTTCTGCCTTCGCTCGCGAATTAGAACCGCATGGGAGCAGAGCAGTTCGGAACTTTAGTCGCGGGTGGCCAGGCCAACCGGGACTAAAGACCGGGAGGCGAGCAGTTCGGACCTTTAGTCGCGGGTGGCCAGGCCAACCAGGATTAAAGCCCTCCGCGCGCTTCCCAAACCGCCACTCAAGACCTTCAGTCGCGGGTCGCCTCCCGAACCGCGACTAAAGACCCATTTAGTCACGGTTCGGACATTTTGGGGACTAAAGGGGGCGTATGGAAGGCCTTTTTTCTACCAGTGCTCTACATTGCAGAAAATCCTATCAATAGTGGACATGACTAGGTCCTCCTAGTTGTTTGCCCAGGTGTGTGGTCTACTGGAAATTTTGATTTCCAGGAGGCTTCAAATCTCTACCCAAGCTTTAAACTTGTCACACCATTTAAAGTTGACATTGCAATTGTTTTTTTCATGCTGGAAACAAACTAGATTGAAATCCCCCAATTAAAGTGGGAGCACTATTTTCCAGGAAGAGGCTATGTAGTTCAGAAATGAACTCTTATTTCCCTTCCTTATAAGGAGATCCAAACCCAGTAATTACTCTAAACATGGTATTATTGAGTCTACAACAGAGTTCAGCAGTAACCGAGAATTCTCCTGGAGCCCAATTCAGCACCTCAAAAAGATCTAGGTCTACTCCAACCAATATGCCTCATGCAGAACCTATAGCAGGGAGGCAGTGCCAAGTAAAATTCCTATTACCACTAATTGATTTTAGGAAGGAATCAGAAAATGATTCCTTTTTAGTTTCTTGGAAAGACACAAGTGTCTAGGGTGAATGCTTTTCTGTCTGGTCATTAATCCCCCTTACATTAGAAAAGAGCCAATTCATCTAAACAGGTTCTTCCTGACGTGCTTGCCATGTCCATATTTTGATACTTTTGTCCATAGGACACTTTGGTATAAAAAAAAGGAGATATGCCCTTCAGACCAACAGGTGTAATAGGGAGGGTATCATCCTTCGGGTCAGAAATTAAATTGAAATGCTTGGGGATAGAATTAATATCACTAATGATAGGGCAGCTAGTTTTAGTGACATGATATTTTTGAGAAATATATTCTACAACAATTCTAGGGTGTGTTTCAAGAGAAACACTTTTAGTATTAGTAATAGGGTGTGATCCATCTGTTCCACGAGGAAGCAGGCCATCACTAGATTTTTCAACTAGAAATTCAGTTTCAGTACTAGGAAAGGTAACACCTACATTAGAGGCTAGCAATAATAACTGGGGATCTTGCAAAGCAGAGAAAGAGTTTCTTGTGGTTATACCTTTGGTTTTAGGAACTTCCAGGTTCTTCTTTTTCTGGATGTCGACTGCAAGCTCCAGCATGGTACGCCCTCCAACATTTGTCCTAGCGCTATTTGTAACTGCTTGAACAGGGCCCTCCAGCATGTACTTTGTGGAAAAGGTCGATCCTCTTAAGGTTTTCCCTCAGGAGAGTATGAATAGGCGAAAGGGCGATGCTGGGGGGTGGCCAGGGGGCCCACACCACTAGGCGGTGCGACCAGGGGGACCCGCGCCACCCCATGGTGTGGCCACCCTGTGGCCCCCTTCCGGGACTCTTCGGGACTTCTGGAATCTTCCGGGACTTCTAAGACTTCTGGCTTTCAAATTTTCCAATTCCGAGAATATTTCCAGAACAACTTTTCTGAAACTAAAAACAGCAGAAAACAGAGAACTGGCTCTATGTCATATTGTTAATAGGTTAGTCCCGGAAAACGTGTAAAATGACATAAAGTGTATAGAAAACATGTGAGAAACAATAAAAAACAACATGGAACATCATAAATTAGGGATACGTTTATGACGTATCAGTTCTCCGACCCTATAACACGACCCGAACCCCATTTCTACCATTCTTCAACACATTTCTAATATTTCCCCTCCTCTAACACACTTCAATAAATCTCTGTTTTTCTCCTCCATTTTATCAAGATTGACGGCACCCATCTATCCAAGGGTTAGCAACATCATCCTTACTTCGTTCGTTCCTACTTTAGCTCATTTCTACAAAGTTAAACTCATTTCATTTTTTAGTGCTAGAAAGGTGTTTGATGAAATGTCTAATTTAAAGATTTTATTCGTTTTATATGCAATTTGAGCTTAAATTAAAATATGATTTGTTGGTTTTAGTATCGTCCCCGTCTTCACCTCTTTCGATCACCAGAGCCGTCCCCTAGTCGGCACCACCTCGATGAGCCACTTGTTTTTTTCATACAAAAACTTAGATTTATGTTATAGATGCATAGTTATTAATTTATAATTTTCTTACATGTATGATTGTTTTTTATAAGTATAGTGTCATGGTTTTGATATCCGTCCCTGTCGGCCCTCGTCGGGTCTATGATTCGGATATGGTATAATTTTACAACTATTTGTTTCATTTTGTTTGATGACAATTATGTCGACCAACTTGACATAGATAATTAATCTAGGAGGTAGTTGAACCGGAAATTCCAACCAACCCTCTTGTCGAGATGTTAAATTTGTCTGAGGAAGAAAATAATGATTTTAGAGAAAAATTAAAAAGAAGTGAAAAACTTCGTCTGCAATGCCTAGAAGGGAATATGAAATTGACTTGAAGCTTGTCGACGTCGTCGATGATCACCAGATCAAGATGGATGCAATGCGCTTGAAGATTAAATTTTTTAGAAAATATGCTATTAATCAAGAGGCTTGGTATCATTATGTTGTTGGTTCAGTAGTTATCTTAGTTGCGATTTACATCGCATTTTTTGTTGGATTTAATTTTTTCAGATAGGTGTATGTTAGTTTAGTATGTATTATGAGAACTATGTATTAAATTTGGTCAGTACTCTACTTTGATTTTAATGTGATGAATTGGTATATTGTATTCCAATAGGAGGTGAGAGAATGTGTAAGCTTCTCTCTTATTCTACCTCGGAGTTTGTGCAAGAGTTGTTGGTTCATGAACATACAACCTCACTCTCTCACCTCATTTATTGTATGTCACATTATCAAAAATCTTATGTGGCAAAATCTATCAACATCTATCTTACAGCTATTGGAGATGCCCTTAGGTAGGAATCGTTATGCATCTCATAAAATGATAGAGACGCCAATGATTAATTGATCATGCATCTCGTCTTGAAAATTCAGAAGAAGACGGTGCGAATGAGCAACGTAGCAGTTGGTCGCACCAGCTCCTCTTTCTAGTTAATTCCTCAAACCTTCACACATTGTCTGGCTCTTTAAACAAACATGGGATGCCGGCAGCTTGAGTACACGATGAAGAAAACGGGAGCATTGGCTTTCCTAAGTCGTCGGTCGCTGATGGATGTATATAACCGGTAACCATATACAGTATATATATCAACACACTGTGTCCTTGTCTAATTGTCGGTAAAAAACTTTCCTTTGAATTTCTTCATAAAATTTGCAGCAAGGTGACGCATGCATTCTCTATGCTCTACTCCTGGAAACACATTGTCCACGACCACTTCTAAACCCTTGCATGCATCTGTGTGAATTACCAACGAATTGGGATGTGAAATAGCCCGGCGCAGATTCTGCAAAAACCATGCCCAGCTCTCTTCAGACTCTGTCTCCAGCACACCGTAGGCAACTGGAAAAACAAAATTGTGTGCATCAACTGCACAAGCTGCTACTAACTGTCCTTTAAACCTCTCTATGAGAAAAGTAGCATCAATAGCCAAATAAGGCCTGCAGGCTTCCAAAAAACCCATTCGACAAGCTTCAAAGCACCCAATAACCCTCCTAAAGCATTCTTTGTCCTTGTCACTCCTTTTAATGTGTACTCCACGGAGTGGTGATCAATCTCAACAATACTAACTGGGCTCGTCCTCTCCACTTCAGCTCTGAATGAATACAACAATTCAAAACTTTCATTTCAGTTACCATGGATAAATTTCAATGCTTTTTGTTTACCATTGAACACTCTCATATGTGGTAAATCTATCTTGAACTTGTCTTTGATGTTTTTCTGCAATTCCTTTGTACTCACTTGATGGTTTTCTGCCACCCATCTTATTACTTCATCTGTCACCCATCTTGACTTGGCTCTACCGATTGTTTCCTTTCTAAGGGTTCATTCTTGGCATGTTTGGGGAAAAGGATTCACTTTTACCTGAATATTGGCGCTACCACGCATATTAGATGTGTACATCCTCCATTGGCAATCCTAATACTCACAGTGCACGGTGTAGCGTCTTTTATCGTTTTTGTCAACTTTAAACGCACGTTCTGCCATAATGCAGTAAGTCACAAGTGCATTTCTACACTCAGCAATGGAACCAAAAATGCAACCTTCTGCAATACGAGGGTTCTCAGGGTCCCATTCAACAGGTGGCCGGTCTTCCTCCTCTTCAAGGTCACTGTCCGACTCATATTGGATTTCAGCCCGAGATGTCCGTCTTAAATTCTGAAGAACATCAGAATATAGCCTCTCTTCATCATCCGCAGAAATGTAGGCATCAAACTCCACTTCAACATGAACCCTTCTCCCAGTGCCCACACTTGTCGAGCCACCACGTCGAGTTGGTTTTGAACTGTTCTGGTTAGAGTTAGCAGTACGACGTGATGGTTCTGCCCTAGAAGATGAACCCGCCACCGTCTGTCCAACTGCCGGCACAACCACATCATTTTGCAGCTTCACATGAAAATTCCCTGTCTCCTTATGCTTAGCAAACATGGTAGCGAGCTCTTAATCATTACTAATATGGATCCAATTTTCCCCATCAAAGTATCTAAATTCCACTTCATCATGCAAACCCCAAGGATATGGGCCGCAAATTATCTCCTCAAATTGTCTGAAACTCCAATTACAATCCATTGGCACCGAATAACTGAAACCTCTTTAGAATTTCTTCTTATTGTTTGCATCGAGGATGTAGAGGTCCCTTCTAATGTTCACCAAGAAAGCAAACCGCAACTCCATCCTAACCCACGAAAAACAGAGACGCAATCAGCTGCAAATCAATGGCATCCCATGTCGAATCGACAATTCAAAGCTCAGTACTTACCCAATGGGAACCCACTCGTGGACGCGGCGTCTCTCCGGACCTAGGTCGCCGCCGCTCTCCATTTCATTTATATCCATTTCGTCGAGCAGGTGGCGGGCAGAGTGGTGGAACGAGCGCCCCACCAGCGGCGTCGCGGGACGGTGGCGGTGAAGCAGGAGCCCACGCGGAACGGCCGTGGCGGTGCAGGTGGTGCTAGAGGCGGCGCAAATGGATGAAGCTGGCTGCGACAGTACAGGTGGTGGTAGGAGGTGGTGCTGGCTGAAGATAAGGTGGCGGTGGAGTAGGTGCTGGTGGTGCCGCAGGTGCTCGTGGCGCAGCAGGGGGTGGTGTGACGGTGGCGGTGGCGATAGCGGCTGCGCACGACGTCGGGTCAGGAGGCTCGGGTGTGGACAATTCAGCAAAGTCAACTCACTCGGCGGTCCCACCTGTTAGCTCCGAACGACTTCAAACTCATTTGGCGGTCTCACCTGGAAGCTCCGGACCCACTTCGCTAACGCCACCAGACGGAATCGACTTCAAACTCACCGTTCCGAACTCTCCATAGTAGTTGCGTATGAGGTAAGGGCAAAACTGAGAGCACCATTATGCGCTAAGGGTAAAATTGAGTAGTAGTAGTCCGTTGTGCGCAATTCGATAAATGACCCTTTATTGTATGCCACATCATCAAAAATCTTATGTGACAAAATCTAACAATATTTATCTTACAACTATTGGATATGTCCTTAGGTAGGAATCGTTATGCATCTCGTCAAATGGTAGAGACGCCAATGATTAATTGATCGTGCATCTCATCTTGAAAATTCAGAAGAAGACTATGCGAATGAGCAAGGTAGCAGTTGGTCGCACCAGCTCCTCTTTCTAATTAATTCCTCAAACCTTCACACATAGGCTGGCTCTTTAAACAAACATGGGACGCCGGCAGCTTGAGTGCACGATGAAGCAAACGGGAGCATATAAGTAACCGGTAACCATATACAGTATATATCAACACACTGTGTCCTTGTCTTTGTTACCTAATTGCTCGATCCGTCGTCCTGAATCGTTCAAGGGCAAACCGAGCTTGAATATTTTATTGCAGCGGACATGACAGGATGCAGCTTCTCTGGCTATAAAACAAGCCATCAAGGACGCTTCCAAAATGCACGCACATTGCTTCCTTTCTTCCCCTGTACTGTCCTTTGTAGTACGGCCACAAAACTCTCACCACAGAATCACCAATCACCCCGGCAGCTAGAACCATCGGAGGGGATGGAGACGGCTCTTGGGGCGGCCTACTGGCTTCTCGGCAAGGTGCTCACCAAGCTTTCCGATGACCTGGTGGCTGCGTTCGTGGCCAGCTCCGAGCTCGGCCGCAACTTCGAGAGCATCACGCTCCAGCTGCAGTTCACGCAAGGCCTGCTGCACGAAGCACAGGGCAGGGACAGCACCAACCCCAACCCTGGCCTGCAGGCCTTGCTGGTGAGGCTCAGCACCAAGGCCGATGAGGCCGAGGACATGCTCGATGAGGTCTACTACTTCATGACCCAGGACAAGCTCGACCGCACGAACGAGGCCACCGTCCAGGAGCCCGCTGCCCCACATATGGGCGATGTTATCAGCAGCCACACTCGTGATGGTCGCCATGCCGTTCGCCACACCGTCGGTAAATGGGTTTCATTCTTTTCGTGTTCGCATACTCAACATGTTGATACTGTCATTGATGCAACTGTTGTTACCGGTAGTAGCAAACCACACAATGCAACCAAGTCTGCTATTGGTAACGATGGTGATGGCATTGTTGATAAGCTATCGTTTGACAGAGTAGACATGTCCAACAGAATCAAGTCAGTGATAGAGGAAATGAGCTCTATCTGTGAACCTGTATCTGACTTGCTTAAGATTGCAAATCAAAGTAGCACCCCAGCTAGCACAGTCGTCACCATCAAAAGGCCAACCACAGGTTCACAAGCTGCACACGATAAGTTGTATGGGAGGAGTGCCATCTTTGAGCAAACCATAAATGCGCTCACTGATGGCACATATCACACTGAAACCCTCTCTGTTCTGCCTATTGTTGGCCCGGGGGGTATAGGAAAGACAACTTTCGCCCAACACGTGTATAACAATCAAATTATTGAGGGGCACTTCACTGTCAAGGTCTGGCTGTGTGTGTCAACTGATTTTGATGTGCATAAACTCACCCGGCAGATCCATAGCTATCTACCTTCAGCCGAGAAAGAAGAATACAATTGTACAAATGAAACAGCCACTTTAGACCAGCTTCAAAAATCCATCTCAGAGAAACTGAAGTCTACACGATTTTTAATTGTCCTTGATGATATATGGAAATGCAATAGTCAGGCTGAATGGGAAAACCTATTGTGCCCATTAACAAAGGGGGGATCCAAGGGTAACATGGTTCTTGTCACAACTCGTTTTCCATCTATATCACAGATGGTGCAAACAACTGATCCAATACAACTCAGTGGTTTGGAGGCTAATGACTTTCTTGCATTCTTTGAGGCTTGTATATTTGGTCATAGTAAACCGGATGTGCATTATGCCAATGACTTGATTGATGTTGCAAAAGACATTGCTAGGAAACTAAAGGGTTCACCGCTAGCTGCTAACACAGTCGGCCGGTTATTGAGGAAAAACCTTTCTCTGAAATACTGGATGGGAGTTCTTGAAAAGGATGAGTGGCACAACATAAAAAATGAGGACGATATTATGCCATCTCTGAAAATTAGCTATGACTACCTTCCCTTTCATTTGAAAAAATGCTTTTCTTATTGTTCCCTCTTCCCTGAAGATCGAAGATTTTAAAATTTTGAAATGATTGGTTTTTGGATTGCGATGGGTATCGTAGACTCTAATCGCAAAAATGAGAGGAATTACTTGGAAGAACTAGTAGATAACGGTTTTCTTATGAAGAAAAATGACTACTTAGGTCGTCAATACTATGTGATGCATGATTTATTGCATGAACTATCTAAGGATGTTTCATCACAAGAATGTGTGAATATAGATAGATTAAGTTTTAGTGCTGGTACCATCCCACAATCCATTCGACACTTATCGATCACCATAGAAAATGTGTACGATGGAAATTTTGAAGAAGAAATAGGTAAATTAAAGAGGAGGATAGACATTCGAAATTTGCGGACCTTGATGATTTTTGGATTGGATAATGTAAGAGTAGCTAATATTTTGAAAGAAATATTTGTCGAAATAAAGGGCCTCCGCATACTGTTTATAGCAATGTGTACTCAAAAATCTTTACCAAACAGCTTTTCAAATCTTATCCACTTGAAGTACCTTAAAATTAGTTCACCTTATGGCTTAGATATTACTTTACCTATCACACTATCTAGACTATACAACTTGAAATTCTTGGATCTGAAAGATTGGTGTGGTAGTGAAAAAATACCTAAATACTTTAGTCGTCTTGTGAATTTATGCCATTTTCATTCTTCTAAAGAACTCCACTCCAATATTCCTGAGGTTGGAAAGATGGAGTGCTTAGAGGAGCTTAAGGAATTTTTTGTTAAGAAAGAGAATATTGGGTTTGAGTTGAAGCAACTGGGGTTACTGAGAGAGCTTGCAGGAGAACTCAGTGTATGTAATCTTCAAACAGTGAGGTCCAAGGGAGAAGCAAGTGATGCAAAGTTGAAGAATAAAAGAAATCTGAAAGAGTTGAGTTTGGTTTGGGGCACAGAGCACATGAATGTAGAGGATGATGTTCTGGAAGGTCTTCATCCACCAGATAATCTTAGAGTGCTTGTCATTATAAATCCTGGTGTTGCTAATGGTCCTAGTTGGTTGTACAGTGACATTAGCATGAAAATGTTAGAGTCCCTACATCTGGAGGGTGTATCTTGGGGCACTCTCCCACCTTTTGAACAGCTACCACACCTTACGGAACTCTTTCTGAAGAATATTGCGGGGATGTCAGTGTTTGGGCCTGAGTTCTATGGTGTTACACAAAGAAGCTTCATGCATCTGAAAAAAATTGTGCTTGAGGATATGCCAAAACTTGTGGAGTGGGTGGGAGGACCTATTAGCCATATATTTTCAACGCTCGAAAGCATTGAATGCAGACATTGTCCCCTTCTCTGCTCATTTCCCTTCTTGGAGTACTCTGACCAATTTACCAAACTGTGTAGACTTGATATTGGTAACTGTCCGGAGCTAGCTCAGTTCCCCCTCTTGCCTCACACTTCTACGCTAACTTATGTTCGCATAGAAAATGATGGGTCGAAACTGCTCTATGATGTGATGGAATTAAGAATTCAAGGCTATACGAGAGATTTGGCTTTTCATAATATGGATAAAGTAGAGGATTTGGAAATTAGTGGTGTATCACACATTACACTTTCGGACCTCCAAAAGCTAAAATCCTTGAGAAGTTTACGCTTCGAGAATTCTGACAGCATATTTTCTATAGAATTGGATGATAGTGTTGTCCTCAGTTCAGTTCAGTGTCTTGGTCTAGAGAGGTTATGTATTACGGGAGAATTGTTTTCAAAGGTTTTGAGATGTTTCCCGGCTCTTTCCGAGCTTACCATCAATACGTGTGAAAACCTAGAACTGCTGCCTGAGGAGGATGGAGGGCTCTGGGACCTCAGAATGCTCCAATCATTCATAGGATTCGGTTGTCAGAAGTTGTTCTCTCGGTGGCCTATGGGAGAAGTAGGTGGAGGAGCCGATGCCATGAAGCCTTTCCCTACTTCCCTTAGAAAACTCAAGATTTCGTTTGAGCCAAGCATGCAGTCCATGGGTCTGCTCTCAAACCTCACGTCTCTCACCAGTCTCGAACTGATATGTTGTAAAGAATTAACGATGGATGGGTTCAATCCTCTCATCACAGCCAACCTCAAGAAATTGGGCATATATACTATGTATCGGGATCAAGAGGGCACATCTATAGCAGGGGATCTGCTATCAGAGATTGCAAGGAGCACAGTAATGCAATCAGGTTCATTCCCGCTGGAAGAACTTTGGGTGGATAGCATCTCGGCAGTGCTTACTGCTCCCATTTGGAGCCACCTCGGCGCTACTCTCCATACATTAGCGTTCAGTTATGATCAGCGGATGACAGCCTTCACGGAAGAGCAAGAGCAATCGCTTCAGTTCCTCACATCCCTCCAATATCTAAAATTTCTAGATTGCCGGAATCTGCAGTCCCTACCTCAAGGGTTACGTGGCCTTTCTTCTCTCAAGGGACTAGAGATCTGGAGTTGTAATAAAATGATGTGCCTGCCAACCAAGGAGGGCCTCCCCACTTCACTGGAAAAGCTAGAGGTATGGTGTTGCGGTCCGAGACTAACCGAGCAAGCCAAAAAAGCTAAACGGAGCTGACCCATGGTTTTCGGTAGATGCACGGGTACGTAACCCAGCCCGAGAGGCTGATGCGTCCACATATGCGTAGCTTCTTTTACCTGACAGGCTACATGTTTCAATTGCAGTGATGCCTCCGTGGTAGCTGCATCAGGACCAGATTTCTGCTAATCCGGCAGATTTGAGCTAGCTGCATCAGGTTCAGACTTCAGATTTGAGCTAGCTGCATCAGGTTCAGACTTCAGAGGATCCGTTCTGGACATGCACCCCGCCGACGGCGTCAGTCAATCACATGTGTGTACCAGACTTCACCGTGCAGGACGGCACCTTCCTCCACCGGATCCTGCGCCCTCTACCACTCCGCCTGCTCCAACTCCTACCTTAACCTAGCAATCTTCGCCCTCGTCGCCGCCGTCCTTGGGGAATGACGCCCACCTGCTCGACGACCTCACCAGTAGATTATACACGACGGCCAGATCTTCCCCTACATCAACGGGGACCTAGACCTGTCAGAGGATCCGTCTAGGACGCGCGCCGCGGATTCACACCACAGTGTTAAGCACACTCTAGACTCTGTACCTTATATCAGAGAAAAGGTACTTCTGCTTTTTTGTACAGTGAACCTGACATGAATCAGTAACCTGCAGGACTGATGAGGATGTGGCTCTCTCTAGGAGGGTAGGGGCGGCATTCCTTCTCATGACAATGGGCCAAGGCCCTCGAGTTCCAAGACAACACCTCGACGGTGTTGTGGCCTACACATTTTTAAGGATCAGCTGTTCTGCATTTGTCCACAGTTCAACGAAGGTCACATGGCCATTCTGTCCCTCCAAAGTATCAGATCCAAGTGCCATATGCTGGCTTTTGGCACTTGCAGCACACATTCACACTCACTTGTGAAGTTGGTTCTATCTTTCAGGCTTTGCTCTCAACTTCTATATCCCAAACTTGAGGAATTCATGATTCAAGGTGCATGATAACTCCTCTAGACTGGACATATGTCGCATAGTTTCTCTCGACTTTGTTTGCCAAGGTGATAGACAGAGGAATTGCGGTCTGAATTTCGCTAGTTCACCAAGGAGCAAATTAAGGTACTTTACTTCTATCCCATAGTATTTTCCTATTCATCTTATTAAACCATTGGCTTGAATCAGTTTAAACTTTTATTCAGCACCATTAAATATATATTGTGAAGCTTAAAATCACATCCTATGATTTCGTTGTGTCCAAAAATTTCAATGTACTGAATTCTGCAGTAAAACAGTTAACCAATTGGATCTTTCTTTTTCGAGAGCCAACTTCCTGACCTCTCCTCTATATGTACTTTGCAGTGGTGGCGACAATGTTTATGGTGCACAACTACCTCAATGACGCGCTCTCTACGGCCCTCCTCTTCATGCATCCCGTCCTCCATCCCATCATCGCCTTCCACGCGACCGGCAGGCGGTGGGCGACTGGCATCTCCTCAATGCCCACAGTATACTCTGCCTCTCGTTACTCGCTACTCCAACTCATGTGCCGGCCCTGCCATATGAGTCCCCGGAACCGAGCCCTCGCACATTGTTGACGTGATCAGGCCCGATGATGAGTGGCTTGTCCCGACCTCTTATGTGTCATCTCGAGCCAGGAACCCATTCATCACGACCTGATCTTCTTCCATCCTGACAAATACCTTGTGGCTGACCCTGCACCCCCTGAAGGAATCTTCCCAGGACGCGCGCCTCCAGGTTTGTTGGCGGAGCCATGCCCAAGATCGAGAAGCTCCTCCTCGATGCCGGCATCACCATCAAGCGCATCAGGTACTGGATGCTAATCTGAAACTCATTGTGCATACAGTTATTTGTCCCAAATAGCAAACTATGTTAGGTGCTGTCAGTAGGCATGTATACTTATATAGAGCTCAGCTCATTGTGCAATCCAAGGTGAGAAAACAAGAACTCAATAATTGGGGATAAAGTAGTACTCTGGTTTAATTGATCGTTTAGAAATATAAAAATCATACTCATTCAATCTTAGAATTAATAACGTACTATGTTTGGCACCCGCAAAAAAAAGAGTACTAAATAGTATCAGAAAGTGCTAATTTGGGCACTGTTGTGTTAGCGTTCGGAAATACTGATGAGTATATAGATTTTACTAATCCAAGGTTGCCAGGCAGACAATAGCTTAGCAATTCAGGATTATGTATTCCTCTCAGAAATAAGTTACAACTGATCTTGCCAAGGAAATTTAGAACATTATGTAACATCTTGTCAATATATGCTAAGTTGGAAGTAGGGAAGGTTTCCACTTAATCTGCTTATTTGTTTCTAAAAAGCATATTGGATAGTTCACCACGAAGCAGATCAAGGTTCCTTACTGCTAGACAACAATAATTTTTATGCTTTCCATGAAATCATTCCCTTTATTCAGTTCCCTTTTTTTAGTCTCTATGTAGCAACACCTAGCTATCCGAATACATAATCTGAAGCTTTGAATGGTACCCTGTTATATATGTGTCCAGGACTCTGCTTTAACCCCAGTATGCATCTGTTTTGGCAAAATGACATCCTATGCTTCAGTTGCATCTTAAAGGTTCAGTAATTTTTTATCAATCTATCTACAGCTATCTAGCACCTAACTTGTCTGGTATCTTCTTTACAGTGGAGTGACAACTACTTATATGTGCACACGATAACTCGACAGCCACCACTTTCTCCGCCCGATGCTGACGCCACACCCACGGTGGCCCAGTCCCTCGATGATGCTCTTTCTGCGGGCCCCCTCTTCCTGCCGGTGGTACGTACCATCAAGCAAATCAGGTATGTACTATATTTGGTACATGATGATGATTGCATTTGTGATTTTTCTTGCTTGAAAGTTCGTCGAACTCATGTACAGAGTATTATTTAACGGTAAAAAGATAGTGGATTTAGTATTTACACCGTTCTGCAGAGCACACTAAGCAATTCAAGGTCATCAGTAGGATAATAGCTTGCCAATTGAGGACCAGATACTCTGAATGTGCGTTCATACATTATGTATCGAGAATTCAGGATCTAACTTATTACCTACTAAAGGCCCATACCCGTCGAAATGCAACTTTGTTTCAGGCACAATATATATACAGTTTAAAACAGAACATGTCTGATCGGTATTTAAGATCGTCCCCAAAGATATTAGCTTGGAAGTATGCGGCTATCTTGTCTGTTCTTATCGTGGAATCAACATTGCCTTTGATATCAGTTCATATTTTTCTTCAGTGCTTTGAGAAGAACAACTGTCGAAGCGTATATTCTAAAGCATACATTCTAAATCAATGGTGTCCTATTCTGTGCGCGGGACTCGAGGATCGATGCAGGTATGTATAAATTTTTTAGCACCTTGTGATTCTCCCGGTGCATTCTATTGGTAGTTAACAGCCTCACCTGTATGTCTACTTCAGAGTGGAGTGGCAACTGGTCAGCGAGCGCCCAACAACAACTTGGCAACTGCCCCCAACGCCGACACCCACTCGCTCAAACGGCTCAACTTGGCAAGTGAGTGATGTCATGGCATCTTCCTTGACTACCTCCTTGACACTCACTTCATCTCCCCCGACTCCGTCGGCCGCGGCTCCCTGCACATAACGCTGACTCCAATTCACCTCAACCTTGGTATCTTCAACATCGGCATTTCCTGATATCATGGCGTTGCCTGCATCCTACACCGAGCGGCTCATCAACGTCTTTTCCGCGCTCCCCGTACTCATCCACGACAACAACTCAACAACGACGATATGATACATCACAGATCCAACAGCTTGAGGCTTGATGTGCATACTCCGAGCAATCATTTGGTGCACCTCTGAATTTCTAGGCGAAGTCCAACACTGTACATGACAAATTTTTGTGACCCAGCCACGAACAATCCCTGTAATTTTGTAGAGATTAAGTGTGAGGCCTCCGCTTCTGAAGTCTGAATCCCCTCTATCATTAGTCTCTATATTCTGAAAGAAGAGTAGTGTGTAACCGAGTCGGTAACTTATTGTATAGTTCAGTAAAACTAGTTACTGATGTAAACCCTAATTCAGTTTCTATTTGGTTCAGTTCTTTCCCTGAGGAGAAACGATTATCCAGGGCTATATTTCTTTTCTTGGTTGAGTTTAGGTTTCACTCCGAATTCGGCACATTCTTTACCTTCTTTTCTTAATGCTGGGGCTTCCTTCTATTTTCATGTGTGTATGCCAACATCATGTATTGTGGTACTTCTATGTTGTTCTATGTTGTGATATGTGAAAGAATGGACAAAATGCACAAAATTGCTTGTATTTTGTAGAGATGAAAAAATGCCACAATTATCAAAAAAAAACATGAAAATGGGTTCATCTATATTCCAATACCATGTTGTGAATTTATTGATATTTATTTTTAATGATTTGATGCTCAATTGCTATGTACAATTTTCTAAAAATATATGAAAAACGTAGGTAGGACATGTGATTTGGTTACAGCCTCTGTACTCCAACGAGCACTTCAAACATGTGAACCATACGAAACAACTAACAACTTAGCAAGTTTCATGCTGTTACAGACAGAAACCATCCATTGGCCTATTGGTGTGCTCGCAGTGCGTGAGGCGTCTAGGCGCAGGTTCGAATTCTATCCCCCCCTACACACCACACACCCATT
Organism: Alopecurus myosuroides; assembly: GCA_028641055.1. Lineage (NCBI taxonomy): Eukaryota > Viridiplantae > Streptophyta > Magnoliopsida > Poales > Poaceae > Alopecurus > Alopecurus myosuroides. The sequence goes on from CM054060.1 coordinate 14,650,282, forward strand.
TTTATCGAATTTTTCTGCCGGCTCGCCTGGACCGAAACTCGGCCTAGCTCGCCCCGAGTTGGCTCGCGTCCAACAAGATTCAAGCCCCAGCGCGACAAGGTCCTCGAGGCCTTTAGCCCCCGCAATCAGGAGAAAGAGACTCCCACCCGGACACTTCAAATCGGGATTTTTGTTCCCCAGTATCTCGTCTACTGTCCGAGCAAAGGGAACTGATTTCGTCCTACTCCTAGCTGCAAACTGAAACTTGTTAGCAGTACAGGTATGCTCTGAATTTAATTCCTGACGCCGAGCATCCGTTTACCTGTAGCTTTTCGTCCGTGGAAATTAGTAATTTCGCCTGCAGTCCCTGACCCATGTATTTCCTTACCTCAATGACACCGTGATAGTCTTTATGAAATCTTGATATTTGGTCTGTTACAGTTCACGTCGACTGCCACGAGCACACACACACTGCTTGATTTTGCTCGTATGATCTGCAAAGTCTGAATTTATGTCCGCTCCTTGTTATTGGTCGCTGCGTGGCTACAAATCGTTAGCTTGCTCCAAATCTGGTCTTCTCCAATCGTTAGCTTCGATTTGAGAGCCTGTGGCTGCTGTCTGATTGTGGAACCCGCCGTCTGCAGATTCATCAGTTTTCACACCTCTCTGCCATCAATTTGCAGCAATTGCTGTCAAGCCTTTGAGAGAGTTCGAGACGTCCGTGCAGTGAGATCTATTTTCTGCATAATAGATGAGTACTCTTTGTGCCATCGCAACAACTTGGCATGCTCTTTGTTCATGAACAGACGTTTCAACCGTGGTATTATAGGAGCATACCACATCACCTTGGCGGGAACCCTCTTCCTGGGTTTCTCGCCCTCAACCTCGTCACCAGGGTCATCGCCTCTTATCTTATAACGCAATGCAGTGCATACAGGGCATTCATTCAAATTCTCGTATTCACCGCGGTAGAGGATGCAGTCGTTAATGCATGCATGTATCTTCAGAACCTCTAAACCTAGAGGGCAGACAACCTTCTTTGCTTCGTACGTACTGGCGGGCAACTCGTTATTCTTCGGAAACATATTCTTCAACATTCAGCAAATTTTCAAATGATGAGTCAGCTACACCTTCCCGTGCCTTCCATTTCAGCAAATCCAGTGTGCAGCCCAGCTTTTTCAGACTATTGTCGCATCCTGGATACAACGACTTCGTGTGATCCTCTAACATGCGATCCAAATTCTCTCTCTCCTTGTCAGTTTTGCAGCGTCTCCATGCATCAGCAATGGTCCGACCAAGATCATCAGCGGGCTCATCATGTGCCTCTTCTTCACCTTCACTAAACCCTTCCCCACCTTCAGCATCATCCTCCATGAAAGTATCACCGAAAGCCTCATGATAGTTGACATCGATATCATCCTCTTCTTCATTTTCTTCCATTCTAACCCCTCTTTCTCTATGCTTGGTCCAACAATTATAGCTTGGCATGAAACCGTGCCGAAGCAGGTGCATGTGAACGACTCTTGAGGAGGAGTAACCCTTCTGATTCTTACATTCAGCCCATGGACAGATAATAAAACCTCGGTGCTTGTTCGCATTTCCACTACGAGGAAATCTTTCAAACCCGTAGTGAACTCGTCGGAGAGTCGGTTACCGTACATCCATTGCCGATTCATCTGCATTATTATTATATAAAGTATATAATTAACCATCATGCATTTGTTAAACTAACTAGCTAGAAATAATACAAATCATGAAAGGTTCAAGTTGCTAACCGCGAGCTGAGTCCTATATAGGGATGGTCTTTTAGTCCCGGTTGGCCTGCACAACCGCGACTAAAGGCCTTCGGGCCAGCCTGGGGACCTTTTAGTCCCGGTTGGCCAGGCCAACCGCGACTAAAGCCCCTCCCGTCCGCCAGCTGTGGACCGAGCGTGCTGGGCCCAGACAGTTGGTCGCGGGTCTCCTCCCGAACCGCGAATAAAGACCCCTTTGGTCGCGGTTCGATTATTTTGGGGACTAAAGGAGGCGTATGGAAGGCCTATTTTCTACCAGTGGGATAGGGTGGCGGCGCGAGCGCGGGACGAAGACTTCAGCGGCAGTTGCCTTTCACGCGACGAGCGTGCCGTGCCCACGCTAGAGCGAAAGCCCAAAATATGCCTCCCCCGATCCCGAGCGCTGGCCAAAAAAATCGCGCGCGCGATTTTGCAACGCTTGCTGGAGCATCGTTTTCTACCTCGCGCACGGCATATTGGCGGTTTTTTCCGCGCGGGGTCGTTTTAGCGCGTCTGTTGGAGTTGCTCTAATCAAGCAAAAAGTAGAGTGTGACGTCATCGACTGAGATTTTGTTAAATTTCAGTCGACTCCACCTTAAATATATTTGTTATCGGAGCTGTCACCTGTTAACTACATGCATAATCCAAGCATCCCTATCGTACCAAAAAAAAAAAGGAATTCAAAAAGATACATTCATGTTTACACAGTGCAGTCCACTCAGTCCTGAATTATCCTCACCAGCCCAAGCCTATCAAGGCTTTTGACGCGCCCTGTCGTCGTAACTCTAGAGCGGCAACGGAGAGAGGAAAAAAAATAAGTCTCCCCTCCTTGGTCAATCCCCAATGAGCTGGGCACAATGCTGGCAGCAGGACAACACAACATATAGTTGGTCCCGGTCGCCGTTCATGCATGGCCCATGTGTTTCATATTTACTTATAGTTCTATCGTTTACCTGAATTTGTGACTTACAGTCTAATAACTCCACCATGTAGCATTCTGAATTTGGTAACTGTCTGAATAGTTTACATTTGACAGTGTGAATTTTGGTGAGGATGGAAAGATTGTGGTGGGGCATGTGAGAACAGAGGAGCAACGACATGCTGACACCCTAAAAAAGCCACTTGCAAGGTTTCTGTTCCACGTTATGAAGTAGAAGCCTGGCATGGAAGAGGTGTTAATATTCTCGCTGCATCTATAGTTGTATACTTGTCACACACATCTTTTCTATTATAGGAAATAGAAGGCCAGAAGCTCACGACGTTTGTGTTGCCTCGTCTGCAGTAGCTAGAATAGGTTCTACCACTACTTTACTTTCGTTCCAATTGTGTAGACTCTGGCCACGATCTAGTCCGTGGGATTGCGCTGGTCATAGCTAGCGCTTAGTTTGTTCCTTGATAGAAAGAAACATAAAAGGACGCACGGTTGACCGAGTCGCAAAAATTCCTGGGCTACTCACCGCGATTGTGTTTAACTCCTCTTTGTGTTCCAACATGTTGTGTTGCTAGTAGTTTTGCTGGATGGATCGGTTGCACGTTGGTAACATTTTCTTGCAATAAGCCGAGTTGTGTGGGTCTCTATACCATCAATAAATATACCATACTATTATTACAGAAATCGAAAACATATACATAGCCGTCACCTGATAAGTGCATGCATAATCCAAACAACCGAGAGAAACCACTAAGGACATCTTTGGTTTGTCGTCCATTAGCGGTGTCCTACACCCCAAAAAAGGTAATTCAGAAAATACATTCATATTTACACTGTGCAGCCCACTCTGTCCTGAACTATCCTCACCAGCCCAGGCATATGAAGGGCCTTGACGTCCCCTCTCGTCACAACATCAAAGCGGCAACTGGGAGCGAAAAAAAACAATAACCTCTCCTCGGCCACTACCTAATCAGCTGGCACAATGCAGCAGCCGGCTAGCGAGCGCGAGGCGAAGAAAGTAGGATGCAGACGCATATTAATGGTGGCCACTAGCAAAGTTGGATCTGAGATGCCAATTAGTACTGTATATGTCTAGTACACACTGTCCTTGTGTCTGTCTGTCCGGTGTCCAATTCCATCCTCCCTTGTACTACTACTGAGCCTGTAATAAGATGCTCTTAACTCTGGTATAAGTTCACAGTCAAATGTAACAATCAACTTCTATGACAAATAGATCAATGAACATTAAAAGATAAATCGGTAGTACGGATCAAGACTGCATGGCACAATATCAGTACATCTACTAGCAGAAAATAAATCCCATGGTACGCAACAAGACAGTGCTACTGGACCAATAAGAGCATTGCCTTAAAGCAAAGCATACAAAGCAGCTACATTTCTTATCACATAAACTAGGTAATACAATAGCATTTCCCTACCAGGCTATAAGATCTGCAATTGAGTCAAGAACAAGCCTACTCAAGCAAAACCCAGCAGGGATAACAGTGAAAGCATAAACTATTCCCTGGAATTAGCAACCGAGCCAAAATCCTTCTCTATCTGCTGCAGCAAGCCTCCCTCAGGTGAGCCACCGCCTTTCAGCTGCATAGATTCCAAGATAAGTAATGGTTGCATACCTACATATCATAGGACACAAGTTGCAAACATCAGTGACATATGCAAGCATAACCACAAGACAAACCATATACTTCTTGTGTGGATATATACAAAAAATCATCATGATATCTTGCAAGTTTATAGTTACCAGAAGAAACTATGACAATATAGCATAAAGCCAGTGACACCACTCGAATTCTAATCTCACTCAGATTAAATTTAGCCATAATAACAGTTCATCTAGGGAGTCCACTTAGATATAAAGTAGTGAAGTTGAATAGAAAGCAAGGTTGATATATCTCAGGATTAACTACCCTATATCAATCCTATGAACAGAGTTGTAGAGAAGCATCACACTGAAAATCATTAACTGTTCCTATGGTCATGCCAGATTTTTTAGAACCATACTCAACCCTACTTGAGTAAACAAAACCTAGCAGAAAGAACACAATGTGTAAAAATATCACCATGATGATAGAAGAAAGAACACCAGGCCAGGCAACTTCAATCTGCTACTTTAACAAGATCAGTGAAGTCGTGTCTTGAAGCAGAGAACAACAAGAGGCACAACACTATGATGATATGGCCGCATCAAACTTGTTGCAACTGACAGTAATCCGGCAAATAGTAAACCACCTCTATATCTCTAGCGATGAACCATCATATTCACCGACCAACAACAGCTCAGGAAAGGAAGACAACTTAAAGCAGACCTGCAGATTTAGCAGGCCTGAAGATCGCATGACACGCCACACCCCAAATTACACCCAAAAAATACTAGAAACACCATGATCCATTCAAGATTCAACCGAGGGGGGTATAGTAATACTGGTCTGCCATCCAGAACTACAAGGTCAGAGAGGAGGAGGGGAGACGGTTTATACCTGTACGTTGGGACGCTCCTCTGCCCTGGCGTCTACGCAGGATGGGCGCGCCGGAGACCGGTCGCTGCCAGGACCGCGAGCACGGCAGTCGGAAGCACGGATCCTCCTCGCCATGGATCAATGGCCGAACTAAGCGGGCCGTCGTGGCGGAACCCGTACGCGCGGAGCACCTGGTCGTCGACGAAGGTGAGCGCGCGGCGCATCCTGTCGGCGTAGCTCTGATTGGAGTAGATATCCGCCCAGTACCCCTGGAAATAGTAGTCGTTGTGGAGGTAGGTCTTGGCGCCCCATTTGCTCCGGTTCTTGAGGGGCTGGCGATGGGATCTGGCTCGATGAGGATGCTGTGGGACGAGAGGAGGCGGTGTGGGATCTGGCTCGATGCGCTCGGTGTGGGATCTGGGGATCTGGCTCGATGCGCTCTCGGTGTGGGCTGAGAGGAGTGGGAGGCTGCGGCGGCTGAAGGGAAGGAGGGGCTGAGAGGAGTGGGATCTGGCATGATGGTCTGCTTCCTGCTGCTGGCCGTCGTTCTCCCCCACAGATCGGAGCACCGCTCCTCGGGGGCGCCCCTGTAGATGTGCCTCATGTTGAGCGTTGAGGGCGACGGAGATGTGGGTCATGGCTGGCCGAGCGAGTGAGGTTACGGTCATAGGAGGAGGAGAGAAGATGCGGCCGGAGGGGAGATGGGCTGGGTGTTGGATGAAGGTAGGCGGCAGTGGCAGGGCGAGGGAAGGGTCCGAGCAGAAACATGCTAGGGTTTGACCGTGTGCTTTTATCTCACATGGTAAAGACATAGACGGCTGCGATCGTCCAGGGAGATCAGACGACCCACACACTCCGCGGAGATGCGGCCGTAGAAGCGAAAGGTAGCCTGGACCGAGATTCTCACCCACATAGACGATGACAGGTGGGTCCAAAATCAGTAAAAAAATACCAGCAGATCAGACGGCTCGGATCATCCTGTGGTGAAGATCCAACGGACATGAATGCAAAATTCCAGAAAATTAAAAAACACTCGAAACGATGCAAGAGCTTCGCGTGGTGTTGTTATATATGTCCTAGTATCCACCAAAAATAATAAACTTGGAATACGACAATTTGGTGGAAAATGTGTTCACAAAAATGAGCTATCTCGTACGAAGATTCATGGCTTTCGGGCGAAATGACGGATGTTTTGGCCACATCCATGGTATATTTTGTTGAAATGTGACCATATTCCACAAAAAGATGCATATTGGTACAACTAATAATGTTCACGAAGAAACTTTTATTTTTCGTTGAATAAAAATACCATTTTCCATCTCCGGAGTGTCAAAACTGGTTTTTTTTGTGAAGCACATACACAAAATATGTTGCAAAAATGTACAAAGTAAAATTCTAAATATATTATGTCATATTTTATCTAAAAATAACAAACTTACTACCTCTCAATATCTCAAAATACACCTCTTTCGAAAAAGACAAATTTCAGCCGATTCCGCTGAAACCGGGCCAAATTTGAACTACAGGTGCCTCGTCGTTTTCTCTTTATTTTTTAAAAACATCATTTTTAGGTACCCAAGTACCTATTTCAACATAGATACACCAATAGTTCATCAAGATTCAACCCCTAGGTACGAACGGTCATGTCCCCCGTTTTGACCGTTTTTTGAAACCGGCTTTGAAAATTCCAGAAAATTCAAAAACACTCGAAAAGGATGCAAGAGCTTCGCGTGGTGTTGTTATATATGTCCTAGTATCTACCAAAAATAATAAACTTGGAATACGACAATTTGGTGGAAAATGTGTTCACAAAAATGAGCTATCTCGTACGAAGATTCATGGCTTTCGGGCGAAATGACGGATGTTTTGGCCACATCCATGGCATAGTTTGTTGAAATGTGACCATATTCCACACAAAGATCCATATTGGTACAACTAACAATGTTCACGAAGAAACTTTTATTTTTCGTTGAATAAAAATACCATTTTCCATCTCCGAAGTGTCAAAACTGGGTTTTTTTGTGAAGCACATACACAAAATATGTTGCAAAAATGTAAAAAGTAAAATTCTAAATATATTATGTCATATTTTACCTACAAATAACAAACTTACTACCTCTCAATATCTCAAAATACACCTCTTTCGAAAAAGACAAATTTCAGCCGATTCCGCTGAAACCGGGCCAAATTTGAACTACAGGTGCCTCGTAGTTTTCTCTTTATTTTTTAAAAACATCATTTGTAGGTACCCAAGTACCTCTTTCAACATAGATACACCAAGAGTTCATCAAGATTCAACCCCTAGGTACGAACGGTCATGTCCCCCGCTTTGACCGTTTTCTGAAACCGGCTTTGAAAATTCCAGAAAATTCAAAAACACTCGAAAAGGATGCAAGAGCTTCGCGTGGTGTTGTTATATATTTTCTAGTATCCACCAAAAATAATAAACTTGGAATACGACAATTTGGTGGAAAATGTGTTCACAAAAATGAGCTATCTCGTACGAAGATTCATGGCTTTCGGGCGAAATGACGGATGTTTTGGCCACATCCATGGCATAGTTTGTTGAAATGTGACCATATTCCACACAAAGATGCATATTGGTACAACTAACAATGTTCACGAAGAAACTTTTATTTTTCGTTGAATAAAAATACCATTTTCCATCTCCGAAGTGTCAAAACTGGGTTTTTTTGTAAAGCACATACACAAAATATGTTGCAAAAATGTACATAGTAAAATTCTAAATATATTATGTCATATTTGATCTACAAATAACAAACTTACTACCTCTCAATATCTAAAAATACACCTCTTTCGAAAAAGACAAATTTCAGCCGATTCCAATGAAACCGGGCCAAATTTGAACTACAGGTGCCTCGTAGTTTTCTCTTTATTTTTTGAAAAAAATCATTTTTAGGTAGACAAGTACCTATTTCAACATAGATACACCACGAGTTCATCAAGATTAAACCCCTAGGTACGAACGGTCATGTCCCCCGTTTTGACCGTTTTCCGAAACCGGCTTTGAAAATTCCAGAAAATTCGAAAACACTCGAAACGATGCAAGAGCTTCGCGTGGTGTTTTTATATATGTCCTAGTATCCACCAAAAATAATAAACTTGAAATACGACAATTTGGTGGAAAATGTGTTCACAAAAATGAGCTATCTCGTACGAAGATTCATGGCTTTCGGGCGAAATGACGGATGTTTTGGCCACATCCATGGCATCGTTCGTTGAAATGTGACCATATTCCACACAAAGATCCATATTGGTACAACTAACAATGTTCACGAAGAAACTTTTATTTTTCGTTGAATAAAAATACCATTTTCCATCTCCGGAGTGTCAAAACTGGGTTTTTTTGTGAAGCACATACACAAAATATGTTGCAAAAATGTACAAAGTAAAATTCTAAATATATTATGTCATATTTTATCTACAAATAACAAACTTACTACCTCTCAATATCTCAAAATACACCTCTTTCGAAAAAGACAAATTTCAGCCGATTCTAATGAAAGCGGGCCAAATTTGAACTACAGGTGCCTCGTAGTTTTCTCTTTATTTTTTGAAAAAATCATTTTTAGGTAGACAAGTACCTATTTCAACATAGATACACCAAGAGTTAATCAAGATTCAACCCCTAGGTACGAACGGTCATGTCCCCCGTTTTGACCGTTTTCCGAAACCGGCTTTGAAAATTCCAGAAAATTCAAAAACACTCAAAACGATGCAAGAGCTTCGCGTGGTGTTGTTATATATGTCCTAGTATCCACCAAAAATAATAAACTTGGAATACGACAATTTGGTGGAAAATGTGTTCACAAAAATGAGCTATCTCGTACGAAGATTCATAGCTTTCGGGCGAAATGACGGATGTTTTGGCCACATCCATGGCATAGTTTGTTGAAATGTGACCATATTCCACACAAAGATTCATATTGGTACAACTAACAATGTTCACGAAGAAACCTTTATTTTTCGTTGAATAAAAATACCATTTTCCATCTCCGGAGTGTCAAAACTAGGTTTTTTTGTGAAGCACATACACAAAATATGTTGCAAAAATGTACAAAGTAAAATTCTAAATATATTATTTCATATTTTATCTACAAACAACAAACTTAATACCTCTCAATATCTCAAAATACACCTCTTTCGAAAAAGACAAATTTCAGCCGATTCCAGTGAAACCGGGCCAAATTTGAACTACAGGTGCCTCGTAGTTTTCTCTTTATTTTTTGAAAAAATCATTTTTAGGTACCAAAGTACCGATTTCAACATAGATACACCAAGAGTTCATCAATATTCAACCCCTAGGTACGAACGGTCATGTCCCCCATTTTGATCGTTTTCTGAAAACAGCTTTGAAAATTCCAGAAAATTCAAAAACACTCGAAACGATGCAAGAGCTTCGCGTGGTGTTGTTATATATGTCCTAGTATCCACCAAAAATAATAAACTTGGAATACGACAATTTGGTGGAAACTGTGTTCACAAAAATAAGCTATCTCGTACGAAGATTCATGGCTTTCGGGCGAAATGACGGATGTTTTGGCCACGCCCATGGCATAGTTTGTTTAAATGTGACCATATTACACAAAAAGATGCATATTGGTACAACTAACAATGTTCACGAAGAAAGTTTTATTTTTCGTTGAATAAAAATACCATTTTCCATCTCCGGAGTGTCAAAACTGGATGTTTTTTTGTGAAGCACATACACAAAATATGTTGCAAAAATGTACAAAGTAAAATTCTAAATATATTATGTCATATTTTATCTACAAATAAAAAACTTACTACCTCTCAATATCTCAAAATACACCTCTTTCGAAAAAGACAAATTTCAGCCGATTCCGTTGAAACCGGGCCAAATTTGAACTACAGGTGCCTCGTAGTTTTCACTTTATTTTTTGAAAAAATCATTTTTAGGTACCCAAGTAACTATTTAAACATAGATACACCAAGAGTTCATCAATATTCAACACCTAGGTACGAACGGTCATGTCCCCCGTTTTGACCATTTTCCGAAAACGGCCTAGAAAATTCCAGAAAATTCAAAAACACTCGAAACGATGCAAGATCTTCGCGTGGTGTTGTTATATATGTCCTAGTATCCACCAAAAGCAATAAAATTGGAATACGACAGTTTGCTGGAAAATGTGTTCATGGAAATGAGCTACCTCGTACGAAGATTCATGGCTTTCGGGCGAAATGACGGATGTTTTGGCCACACCCATGGCATAGTTTGTTTAAATGTGACCATATTCCACAAAAAGATGCATATTGGTACAACTAACAATGTTCACGAAGAAATTTTTATTTTTCGTTGAATGAAAATACCATTTTCCATTTCTGGAGTGTCAAAACTGGGTTTTTTTGTGAAGCACATACACAAAATATGTTGCAAAAATATACAAATTAAAATTCTAAATATATTATGTCATATTTTATCTACAAATAACAAATTTACTACCTTTCAATAGCTCAAAATACACCTCTTTCGAAAAAGACAAATTTCAGCCGATTCCGTTGAAACCGGGCAAAATTTGAACTACAGGTGCCTCGTAGTTTTCTCATGATTTTTTGCAAAAATAATTTTTAGGTACACAAGTACCTATTTCAACATAGATACACCAAGAGTTCATCAATATTCAACCTCTAGGTACTAACGGTCATGTCCCCCGTTTTGACCGTTTTCCGAAAACGGCCTATAAAATTCCAGAAAATTCAAAAAAACTCGAAACGATGCAAGACCTTCGCGTGGTGTTGTTATATATGTCCTAGTATCCACCAAAAATAATAAACTTGGAATACGACAGTTTGGTTGAAAATGTGTTCACACAAATGAGCTATCTCGTACGAAGATTCTTGGGTTTCGGGCAAAATGACGGATGTTATGGCCAGACTCATGGCATAGTTTGTTGAAATGTGCCCATATTCTACACAAGTATGCATAATGGAACAATTAACAATGTTCACGAAGAAACTTTTATTTTTTATTGAATAAAAACATCATTTTCCATTTTCGGAGTGTCAAAAAAGGTTTTTTTTTGAAGCACCTACAAAAAATATGTTGCAAAATTTTACAAAAGTAAAATTCTAAATATATTATGTCATATTTAATCTACAAATAACAAATTTACTACCACTCAATAGCTTTTCATACACCTCTTTTGAAAAAGACAAATTTCTGTCGATTCCGCTGAAACCGGGCAAAATTTGAACTATAGGTGCCTCGTAGTTTGCTCATGATTTTTTTAAAAATCATTTTTAGGTACACAAGTACCTATTTCAATAGAGATACACCAAGAGTTTGACAAAATTTCACAATTAGATAAGAATAATCATGCCCGCCATTTTGACTCCAAAACCGTAATTCAAAATTCCCTAAAGTCTTAAGAAATATATGCTCATGGGAATTTTATTGTATTGTGTTTAAAAAATGGTTTCAGTTGGTCTATACTTACTACAAATAATTTTACAATTTTTTTAAAATTGGTTACGGTCAATTTTGAGGTGAAATTCAAAGTATAGAATGAAAACAGGAAAAAAATACAAAAAAAAACTCGACCCAGCCCAACCCAGACGCCACCTCACCCGCGCCAGCTACCAGCCCACACCTGCTTCCCTGCCGAATTCGGCCCATGCCGAAATCCCCCTCCCTAATAAATTTAGTGGCCTCGTTGGGCCTTGGCCCAAATTGCTCCGACTGGCCTTAAAAGAAGCGAATCTATATATGTTACAAGAAGATTTAGTGGCCTGTTGGTTTGAGCAGAACGTGGGGATCGTGAGGGGCAAGGTTCGAGCCCTCGGGGAACCTATTTTTGTGAACTTATCCAACTATTTTCCGCGGCATACATGTCCCACGTGGCCTTAAAAGAAGCGAACACTCATATGTTTAGGTGGCCTGTTGGTTTGGGCACTACGTGGGGATCGTGAGGGGCAAGGTTCGAGCCCTCGGGAACCTATTTTTGCGACTTTATCCAATTATTTTCCGTAGGCATACATGTCCCACGTGGCAGCTGTCCCAGGTCCCACGTGTTAGTGGTAGACATGCCACGTAGCAAATTCGTGGGTCCTGGGTGCCAGTGAGTGCATCTGATGGCATGTCATCAAGACACGTAGGCAAGATGGAGGACGTGGCACCGCATTTCTATCCACTAGATCGGCGGGTACGAATTAAGACGATTAGAATTCGTCATGAACGGCCAAAAATAAGCCCCCAGTACACATGTTCCAATCAATGACGATTTCATTTTATCTGTCTATGACATTTTTGAACCAAATCGTCGTTAGTTTACAGAGGTTTTATCCCCTTAAATGGTCTGCGATGATCTTGTTCTAAATCGTCATAAATCTATGACGATTTCATTTTGCGTCATTGTGAGAACGTCATGTATCAACACATTTCTTGTAGTGAATGTGCTAATGACACTTTGTGGGGGATTGTTGGAATTTTATATGGGATCACATGTCTAGCCCAACTAAGCACACTAAAATTCTGAAATTGTCATGGCCCATTCATGAATAATACAAGTGGGGAGTGGGACTAAATTTTAGTCCCACATTGCTAGTTTGGAGAGAGTAGAACCACCTTATAAGGTGAGCCATTCTATCTCATGTATGAGTAGGCAAGGCAAGAGGAGAGGTGTGCCACACGCGCGCTTCTCCTCCGCCGCCCGCCTCGCCACGCCTCGCCTCGTCACGATACGACGCGCCGCGCCGCGCGTTGCGGGAATGAGCCGAGCCGAGAGCGTTTATTTTGTCGGTTGGGAAAATTTAATGAGTCATTAACTTGGTAATTAACGGACGCGTTAATTCCAAAACCGTTTATGTTTTCTTTCTGGATCGTGGAACCAAAAAGACTCAGACGTGGAGTTACGCCGACGTCTCTCCCAGCCCGCATATAAATACGCGCATACGGTAAATCCTAGCCGCCACTTCGTCATATGGTTTCGCACCGTTCCAAAGCACTGTGCCGCCAATCAAGTCTTCTCTATCCCGTCTTCCAGCATGCACCGCGAGAAGGGACAGCAGGCCTCCGGAACCCCGCCTCTTTTGATCCTATACGGGAGAGGGGCGATCAGGTTTTTGGGGAGCGCAATCGCGCGACTGCTGACGGCGACTACTTCCCCAACGACGATTTCTTTTTCGACCTCGACAACCTTTCCATCAACGACATGACCGACAACATGGACAACAACAACGGCGGTGCCGCTACCGCTGCATCGTACGTATCTCTCTCTCATCTGTACGAGATACAACTGCAATTCTTTTGTCTACTGCTTGTTGTAGATTGGATCGATTTTAATACAACACTAGACTTCTATATTTGCATGCTTAGTATAATTGCTGCTGTCATGATTTATTTCATGTTATTTAAGATTAAATCATGTGCTAAATTACTAATATATTCAGGAGCACCTGCATTTTTTTTTCATGCATGATATATGCACGTGTTGGTACGTGATGTGAGGCCCGACTCCATGCACTGAACATGCTCATGCTCGTGGAGGGCCCTCCGGGTCCTGACCCGCGTGGCTCTCAAGGAGACCTGGTGCGATGCCGTCATGCCCAGGACGACGGATCTGAACGCACGGCTTTTGGGTCTCGCCGCCTTTTGCTCCTGGACATGTAGTTTCGCACTGATTTCTATACGATTTTTGCCGGACGAGGATCACAGAATTGAGGCATCTATTTTCTAAATAAACTGATCTAATCTAAAGAATTGAAAATTAGAAATTCATCTAAAACTAATCTAAAAAACCGATCTGATCTTTGATCGAAATCAGGTGTTGCGTCCTGAGTTGAGATCTTTGATCGAAACCGTGTACTATACTAACGAACTGATATAGTATAGTTGTAATATAAGAAGGTTGTCAATGTGAAAGGAAGAAAGAAGGAGAATTAGGGAGAGGATTGCGATTTGGATGAGAATGAGGATTGAATGGACGGGAGAAGGGCTGAGAAAAACGAATAAATGAACAGAAGACATACAGTGGTCTCCACTCTTGCGTGGTCCTTAATTATGCATGTAGTCGAAAGCGAACGGAGGTGACCGCGGACCGCCATAGAGTTATTAAGTCATCCCCTTGTGTCATTTCTGTTTACTTGTCAAATGTGACTCGAGGCTGATATGCATACACAGATTTGTGGTCTCAGTCAAGCTTTGATATATACACATATATATAGAGAATGTTTTTTCATGTTAGTTGTTGGTCGTTTCTGTTTCCATTTCTACTATATATTTTATGTAGCATATTCGCTTAATTGAAAATGTAAAAGTTTGCACTCTACGTACTGTGTATTATTTAACTGATTTAAAGTTGCACTGACATGGTAAAGTGCAGAGTGTGAAAGGGAGAAAGAAGAAAAAGAGGAAAGCCCAAAATCTACGGCTGTTTGAACCATATGACCAGTCCCATTGGTTTTTGGATAAGGAGAAGGAATTAATGGACAGGAGAAGCGATAAGAACAAGACAATAAGGGGATACTAGATAAGTCTCTGGTCATGCATGGCGTGTTCGTTTACAGTCAAAACGCATAGCTGTCCAGCCGTCCACCTTGATTCATTTGTACTACAAAGCTTAGCTACCCAACACTACAGGCTCACAACAACCAATACGCAACAGAAGGAAATCGCTCCATTTTCTGCATAATAGGTGAGTACTCGCTCTTAACATGTTCCGATGTTACCTTGTTAGCTGTATCTGACTTTTATTTAGAGCGTTCTTGGTAGCGTCGTGTCTCTTACACATGTGTCAGGTATCACATCTCTCTATCCTCATTATACGCTGCTGGATCGACACTCGGGCCGGAGCGAGAGGGAAGCCGAACATTTCCGGCAACAACATGGTGCGTAAGAGGATTCCCTGGTCACTTTGTATTGGTTCGGCCTTCAGGGTCTTATTTAGAAAACAGGACGACACATTGTTCAAGGAGTCCGGTCTACAAGTGGCATATTACAAGTCTAGTCTACAAGTGCCCGTACAAAATTAAGCATTGGTTTGGCACCGGTGGGATCATCCAACGGAAAACTTGGAAGTTTGGTGTTGATGAGACCATGAAAGAGATATGTGCTTCGTAGTGGAGGAGCATTTGCCACGACGGGTGAGTCGGGAGGTGCTCGAGCTCGACGCAATTCGCCGGCTCTATTTTTTTTTGAAACGGTAAACTCAGCCTATGCACGAGAGGATGCACACGGTTTTTCCTATTAATCATAAAAAGTATACGAAATACAGAACCACAAGTACGAAATACAACTCAACGATTGGCCACAAAAAACAGCAACCGAAATAGTAACATCATTGCTAATTCTACTTTGCTTATTAGAAAGGTTTGTTCTGAGTGTGTGACGGTGTTAATGCTGGAACTCCTACAGCAGACGTACAAACTCGTGCATATATAGAAGCCGTCGTTATCGTTTTGGCTCGACCGATTAGTCGGTCAGCGTTGTTGGTGCGCTTTTCTCGAGAAACGCAAGCGAAATGATGTAGCGCACACAGTTTTGTCCTACAGAGCACTTTCCTCCCTGCTGGCACACACTTGAAAAATGTAAGTCGCGCACGGATCGAGCCGATGGGGGAGTCGTGCCTCTCCTCCCTGCTGGCACACACTTGAAAAATGATAATCAGTACATTTGGACACTGGACTCAACTCTAAGAAAAGATGGTTAATTAACAGGGTACAATCATGTGGGCGTGGTGTGTGTTTGGAAGAGTGTGCTTATTCTTACTTTGGTGTTACTTATTCTACGGGCGGCTGAATCTTGTAACTACGGATGAGTGCTTAGTGTTTACTTCGCGGGTGCAACAACTTAATTACTGTGGTATTAGAGGCAGCAAATGTTAGTTTCTAGACCCGGCTACCACACTATAGCATTGCCGGACACCCTACTAGGAGTAGCATGCAGCGCCTGTGAAGATGCTCTTACCTAGCACTTTACCCGTACTGGCAGGCAAAGACAATTTCAGAAGCCCATCAATCGAGATGGTGGGCCGACTCGTGCTTCTCGTCCTCCCTCTTTGCCACTACACACACTACAAAATGATACTCCCTCCTATCACTACGGGAAACATAATATACGCCGACGGCCCCCCACTACGCCGACGGCCAAAGGTCGGCCCCCTCGGCGTAGGGTGGTCGACAGGATGGGCGCGCGCGCGCCCGTCGGCGTTAGTTCGCCCCTCGGCGTATAGAAGCTACGCCGACGGTGGCCCTCGGCGTAGGTGATGCCCCTCGGCGTAGGTGACGCCGTTACGCCATCCGGGCGAGGCCGGTTACGTGATGGGCTATCCCGTGGGGGTGCCGTCGGCGTAGGATAATGTTTTTTTTTCCTCTCCGCGCGTTGCGTGTTGTGTATACACGCGTTGCGTGTTTTTGAAAAAAAAAATTCAATACCTACGCCGACGGCAAGCCGTCGGCTTAGGTAGTTCGCTTTTTTTTTTCCTCCTTGCGCGTTGCGTGTTCTGTACAAATAGTCGTGAAGATAGAGTAATATTGAGAAACTCTTGGTATATCTATGATGAATTAGATACTTGTGTATCTAAAAATGATTTTTGTCAAAAATCATGAGCAAACTATGAGGTACCTGTAGTTGAAATTTGACCAGTTTCTAGCGAAATCGGCAGAAACTTCTGTTCTTCAAAAGAGGTGGATGGAAACCTTTTCATATGAAACAAATTGGTTATTTGTGTATATAAAATGGTCTAGAATTTTCAAAAATTATAGCTCTCAAGTTTTGCAACATATTTGCGGTAGGTCCTTCACAAAAAACCCCATTTTTTACACTCCGGACATGGAAAATGGTTTTTTTCTTCGATGAAAAGGAAAACTTCCTCCGTCAACATTGTTCGTGCTTCCAAGATGCATGTTTGTGTGTATTATGGGAACATTTTAACAAACTATGCCATGGATATGACCATAACACTCGTCATTTGGCCCGAAACCCAGGAATGTTCGTAGGAGATAGCTAATTTTTGTGAACACATTTTCAACACAACTGTCGTATTCCAAGTTTATTATTTTTGGTGTATACTAGTACCTATATAATGACACCACGCGAAGGTCTCGCATCATTTTGATTTTTTTTGAATTTTTTGGAATTTTCTAACCCCGTTTGAGGAAAAAGTCAAGACGGCGGGCATGACCGTCCGTAGCTAGGGGTTGAATATTGAGAAACTATTGGTATATCTATGTTGAAATAGGTACTTGTGTACCTAAAAATGATTTTTGCCAAAAATCATGAGCAAACGATGAGGTACCTGTAGTTGAAATTTGACCAGTTTCCAGCGGAATCGGCAGAAACTTCTGTTCTTCAAAAGAGGTGGATGGAAACCTTTTCATATGAAACAAATTGGTTATTTGTGTATATAAAATGGTCTAGAATTTTCAAAAATTATAGCTCTCAAGTTTTGCAACATATTTGCGGTAGGTCCTTCACAAAAAACCCCATTTTTTACACTCCGGACATGGAAAATGGTTTTTTTCTTCGATGAAAAGGAAAACTTCCTCCGTCAACATTGTTCGTGCTTCCAAGATGCATGTTTGTGTGTAATATGGAAACATTTTAACAAACTATGCCATGGATATGACCATAACACTCGTCATTTGGCCCGAAACCCAGGAATGTTCGTAGGAGATAGCTAATTTTTGTGAACACATTTTCAACACAACTGTCGTATTCCAAGTTTATTATTTTTGGTGTATACTAGTACCTATATAATGACACCACGCGAAGGTCTCGCATCATTTTGATTTTTTTTGAATTTTTTGGAATTTTCTAACCCCGTTTGAGGAAAAAGTCAAGACGGCGGGCATGACCGTCCGTAGCTAGGGGTTGAATATTGAGAAACTCTTGGTATATCTATGTTGAAATAGGTACTTATGTACCTAAAAATGATTTTTGCCAAAAATCATGAGCAAACGATGAGGTACATGTAGTTCAAATTTGACCAGTTTCCAGCGGAATCGGCAGAAACTTCTGTTCTTCAAAAGAGGTGGATGGAAACCTTTTCATAAGAAAAAAATTGGTTATTTGTGCATATAAAATGGTCTAGAATTTTCAAAAATTATAGCTCTCAAGTTTTGCAACATATTTGCTGTAGGTCCTTCACAAAAAACCCCATTTTTTACACTCCGGACATGGAAAATGGTTTTTTTCTTCGATGAAAAGGAAAACTTCCTCCGTCAACATTGTTCGTGCTTCCAAGATGCATGTTTGTGTGTAATTTTGGAACATTTTAACAAACTATGCCATGGATATGACCATAACACTCGTCATTTGGCCCGAAACCCAGGAATGTTCGTAGGAGATAGCTAATTTTTATGAACACATTTTCAACACAACTGTCGTATTCCAAGTTTATTATTTTTGGTGTATACTAGTACCTATATAATGACACCACGCGAAGGTCTCGCATCATTTTGATTTTTTTTGAATTTTTTGGAATTTTCTAACCCCGTTTGAGGAAAAAGTCAAGACGGCGGGCATGACCGTCCGTAGCTAGGGGTTGAATATTGAGAAACTCTTGGTATATCTATGTTGAAATAGGTACTTGTGTACCTAAAAATGATTTTTGCCAAAAATCATGAGCAAACGATGAGGTACATGTAGTTCAAATTTGACCAGTTTCCAGCGGAATCGGCAGAAACTTCTGTTCTTCAAAAGAGGTGGATGGAAACCTTTTCATATGAAACAAATTGGTTATTTGTGCATATAACATGGTCTATAATTTTCAAAAATTATATCTCTCAAGTTTTGCAACATATTTGCGGTAGGTCCTTCACAAAAAACCCCATTTTTTACACTCCGGACATGGAAAATGGTTTTTTTCTTCAATGAAAAGGAAAAAAATAGTATTATATATGATGGAAAATATTATATGGACGTCATATTTGAATTTCTCTCATTTTTCTAATCGATATAGACATATTATTTGTCAAATTTCGATTTACGGATTTATAGATATGAATTTTTCAATATTAAATAGAAAAGATAAAAATGTTAATTATTATTTAAATTAAAGATTATTTGAATTCAAATTTATTACTAGTTATTATTTTTTACTTCAATAATTGTTTGAATTCACAAAATAAAATAGTGTGACATTGATGGTCCAAGAGTTAAGGTTAACAGGATAGATTGGATAATATTGACAACAACACATCCGTTGTTTCTAGGTATCTCACAAGGAAGGAACTACGAAGTTAAGCGTGCTGGGGCTGGAGCAATCTCATGATGGGTGACCGATCGGGAAGTGTTAGTAGAAACGTGTAATTTAGATTAAAAATAAAAATGGTTAAAGATAAATATAAACGTGGCTATAGTGTGATTAAGTGGTTAAATAAGTGAAATAAAAAAACTCAGAAAAATTCAAAAAAAAAAATTTGAATTTTTTTTTGAAATATTAATCCCCCTACGCCGAGGGGGGGCCGTCGGCGTATGTACCCCCTACGCCGAGGGGTGTGGCCATCGGCGTACGTGGGGCGTAACGGAACCCGTCCTGGCACGTTTGTGGGCCCCACCAACCTGTACGCCGAGGGCGTATTATACGCCGACGGCCAGAAGGGATTCGCCGACGGACGTGTACGCCGAGGGCCCTACGCCGAGGGCGGCCGTCGGCGTAGGTATACGCCGAGGGGAATCGGAGTTACCCCGAGGGCCGCCGGCCGTCGGCGTATCAACCTGTTCCCGTAGTGTATCCGAAATATGTGACGAGAAAACTGAACTAGATAGGAATAAACTTGTACACATGTCACCACACTTAAATGGGATCAGAGGGAGTAATAAATACATTAGGGCATTGACATAACTAATTAACTATATCTGGTGCTCAACTTAATCGAAGATGGTTAACTGACATATACGTGGTGTGTCAAAGCGGGTGGTTGTTCTTGGTTTGATGTCATTGTGACTGAGCGATTAGGCTTGTATCCAACTTGACATATGGATGTTTTTTTGGGCATTTCCAAATATCCACGTGATTCAAACACAAATATTACAAATTTTACAGTCGTGAGCATTTTTAGTAACCGTCAATGCATTCAAATGTGACCGTTGAAATAGGAGGTACCCGATTAAAAGTTGCAGAAAGTACCATTATCATTTTTTTATCTAATGAGGTTAAGAAACGGTAAAACGCGTCGATTAGGAGCCCTAGATCGTCCAATTTGAGCAGCGTATGCTCCAGATTAGCTCGCTCATCCGGAGTCATTTTTTACCTCGACTTTCATCGTACCGATTCATCTAGATGGGCCAAGTGACGTCTCCCCCACGGTTTCTGTGCACACCGAGCTAGCCCACCTCTCATTAGTCTGGATGCAATCGACATTTGAGGCACCACAACGTTTTGGGTAATTTTGGTGTGCTGGTCCACTCGTTCTGGCCAGCCCAACACTAGTTGGAAAAAGCCTATCAGAAACGTGTGAAAATCACTCAACAGAAGCGTGTCCTGACACGCTGCCAGTATCGCGCTGCAGGTAAGTGTATAGGAAACATATGGTTTGGGTGCGCTTCCGGTAAGTGGTTAACCGGAAGTGTTCCCTTCTGTCCACATGTTGCCGCTAAGGTTGAATAGCTGAAGCGTGTTGCCCAGTGCAAGCGCTGCAGCTAGTTGGTGGATTTCCAGTGCGTGTACATGTGCACACTTCTAGTATATTTTTCTGTATTTTTAATTTCCGCGTTTTAATTGCTTTTTTACTGTCTTTTGATGCAATTTAAATTGATACTATTCCAGCGGGAGAAGCACGGTAGGCCTTCTCCTGGATCCAACATCTTCCCTATAGAGACCGAGAGCCTAGCAAGAATCAAGGCTAGGACTACGAGCTCCAACCTCCAAAAGAGGTTAGTTAATTTAAATTGATACTATTCTTGTTATTTACATGTTTTCGTTCAAGCTAAGAAAATCTACAAGAGGTGAATATGAAACATATGGCGGCGATGGAAGCATGTAACACAACCTTGGTGTAGTCAGACATGCAGATGCATGCACATATGACGGCTTTTGCGGTAGTTTCATATGCATTCATTATTAGCGGTAGTCTTTCAGTCATTTCCTAACCTTGCTTCTCAAAAACAATATGCAGAGTTGCGTTCTACGCCAACGTATGATCGTTCCGTAGATGCCACCCTTAGGACGGATGGTGATCCAATCACCGCACACCGTAAGTTTTCTCATGTTTTCCATGTTTGTATCTTTTTACCATTTCATTCTAATCAATGCTAACCATTAAACCACTCATGTGGAATTCCTCTACGACGAGCTCGAACGCATCGCCCATGTCACTTACACCTGCACAAGAAGGCCATACTCCGCTGCTGCCAGGACACTAGACATTAGTTATATCTAAGTCTCTTCGTTTAAAAACTTACTTCCATCTCTCACTTAGCTCTGTGTATGAAATCGTGTATATCATATCAAACATGGTTAATGGATTAATTTTTCCTTCTTATTGCACTTCCACTTGAACAATTAAGTCAGTCATACAACAAGATTGCATTTTCACTTAACTACCAATATGCTCTAGCTAGTATCCTCCATACTCATATATTTCCCATAACTTCTCACATTCATGGAGTTGCAGAACATGCAAAGACACGGAGGATGTGCGGAAGGAGAACCGGTACACTTACGAGTGTAGTTTGCCTTGAGGTAAATTTTTGTGGATGTTATTGTAATAGTGAGGCTATGAATGGTAACTATGCATGGTTTTGTGTCATTATGTGCTTACCTAGGCCTTTCTGTCAAATTTCGATGCAATTTGGTAATCTAGTTATGAAATTGATATAGGATATCTGATGTGAACTTTTAAAATGCAGAGATATAAGGAAAGAAAAAAATAGTGAAATTATGTACCTCTTTGCCGTTTGAAAACATGACAAAAAAATTCAAAACTCTTTGCCATGTTTTTAACACGGCAAGGAGAACATGTGACGACAACCTGTGCACTCTAGTATTTTTTTCAGCCTTTGCAGTAAGATTTTTTACCATGTACAAACACACGGCAAAGACTAGCCAAAGATGCGACTTTTGACCACCCTTTGCCGTGTGACAGTACACGGCAAAGAGAAAACAGGTGGGTCCCATTTGTCGACACATGTGTTGGAACACGACACAATGTTGACAAATGTGACCCATATTGCAATGTTTGTTGAGTGTTGATACACAAAAAATATGTTATTCTTTACCGTGGGGTGGCATATAGCAAAGATTGCGCATGTGAGTCCCATAGTGCGTCTCGGTTGCCACCCTCATCAAGTGGTAGTGGGACCAAAGTTTTAAATAGCCGGCTATAGCCCGGCTATAGCCAGGCTATAGCCTTCCGAGAGGTTCGGGGCTACGGCTAGAGCTTTCAGAGGCTATATAGAGAATAGCCGCTAATAGCCCGGCTGTATGGGTATAGCCCGGATATAGCCTCTTAGCCCGGCTATATCCCGTCTAGTGGATCAAAAAATTTGGTCCAAAATTTGTCACCTCTGTCAATTTTGGAGCCCAAATCAATCACCGTCGGTTGTTGAATTGCTGTTGTGAGGTGTGAGTGCGACCTAGTTACAGAACTGTTGAACTCTGTCATGAATAGTTGTTATCTAAATTCCTGATTGTTCATTCATTTTATATGACTATGTTGTTACGTTATGTATTTGCGAATAATACCATATAAATGATTATATGTTGTCTAAATTTTACTATTTTTTCAATATTCTAGCAAAACGGCTATATGGTTATAGCCCGACTATATTCCGGCTATAGCCTTTCGTAGCTTCTGAAATTGCCGGGGCTATATGCAATAGCCCGCTATTTTAAACTTTAAGTGGGACCAATCTAAGGGTTAACACGCGACAAAATAAAGCACGTCATCGCGCATTTAAACGCCGCGTGCTATTTGACGTGTGCTGCTGGGCACACGGCCGAGACACATCAATTTTACTTTGAAGCAACAAGAATTCCAAGCCTAAGTTACTTGCTCGTGTATTTTGATGCGAGATACCTTAGTCACTCACGAGTTGGATTAGGATAAATCATTTTTCATCCGTAGTTTATATGGTAGACTGTTCGATGGATTTGTCGCCGGTCCTCAAATCAAACTTCTCCAATAATTCCTAGCTAGGTTCTGTACACTACTTTCTTATAGGGGCGTCGGTAGTACAAAAAGTAACCGTCACATGACAAATAGTTTTGAGTGAGTTCAGCCGTCGCTATTATAGAACTATATTCCGAATGCAATTGTTTTACAACGTGGAGACATCTTCCGTACTGGAGTTGGTGCGAAGTCACTCCTGAAGTGACAACTGTCTCCTCGAAAATGACCGCTTGTACAGTTAGATATGCATCATTTCAACTCTCACAGGTCAGGTGTCCCTTTACATGAACATCATTTTGACTCGTTGTGTTCCTCGTTATTCCAGATGGAGAATTCGTATGTCACATATTCTATGTTTACGCTCTTATCTGGTGTGCCACGCGGTCTGTTTAAACTTTACATTGAGCTTATGCTACTGCTGCAATTCCTTCAACCATTATATAGAAGAAGAAGAAGAAGAAAAAGTACATATTCACAGCTTTTGATGCTCCTATTGTGACAAGGAAATTATGTGCCTTCGATCTTCAGTCAAATGCATGTAACGACTGGGTTAAACGATTTTAGTTTTCTATACTTTCACGAGTATCTGGAATTTGCCGAGCGGTTTAAAGAAAATCCGGTATACAGCCACATACTCAGCAGCGTCTCGTTTTCTGGTATAGTGGAGTTAGTTGAGCCCCTGTACCCGGGGCCTTCCATATATTGTTGAGCGTTGAGACATAAGGAAGACCAGCTGGTATATAATTTTTATTTTGAATGATGATGTACAGCTTCACCGACACACTAATATGCAAAGAAAAGAAGGCCAACATAGAAGCGGCTGGACTAAGCTGCCTCCACGCACATCCAGTGTGTTTGGAGATGGACATGACGAAGCTGCTCCTGGTGCTTGTCACAGCCATCACGTGGGGCTGCGAGGCGGCGGCGGCGGCGGCGGCGCCGGAGAGAAACACCATCACGCACATCAAGGGTTTCAGTGGCCCTCTCCCCTTCGCCCTGGAGACAGGGTACATGGAGGTGGAGGAGACACACGGCGTGCAGCTCTTCTACTACTTCATCCAGTCGGAGCGCAGCCCACAAGAGGACCCTCTCATCGTCTGGATCTCCGGCGGCCCCGGCTGCTGCGGTCTCAACGCGCTTTTCTTCGAGATCGGCCCACTCAAGTTCGACGTCGCCGGCTACACGGAGGGCGGATTCCCGCGCCTCTTCTACTTCGAGGACTCATGGACAAAGGTGAGCAACCTATTATTCATCGACGCGCCCGTGGGTACAGGGTTCTCCTACTCCAGGGAAGCCCAGGGGCTTAGCGTTAGCCTTACAGAGACCGGCAGGCAGCTCCGAATATTCCTTCTCAAGTGGTTGGCACAGCACCCAGAGCTGGCCTCCAACCCGCTCTACCTCGGCGGCGACTCCTACTCCGGCCATACCGTCCCGGTAACTGCGCTGGAGATGGCTAACACTGGCATGGACCTTGTGGGGTACATGGTGGGCAACCCTTTGACGGATGAAAAGTACGACCTCGGCGGCAGGGTCCCCTTCATGCACGGCATGGGGCTCATCTCCGACGAGCTCTACCACACAGCGTATGGAAGCTGCGGCGGGGACTACGTGACCACGCCAAGAAACGCGCAGTGCGCCCACTCGCTGCAGGCCATCACCGAGACTACCTCGGATATCCACACGGCCAACATCCTGGAGCCCCTGTGTGAAGGTGTTTTGCCAAGAAGAAACAGGGTGCTCCTCCTCCGGGAGGAGAAGGCCAAGCTGGGCCTCCCTGTTGAGTGCCTTGGCTCCGGCTACAATCTGTGCAAGATCTGGGCCGACGACCCAGAGGTGAGGGAGGTGCTCGGCGTCCGGGAGGGAACAGTTGGTGGCTGGAGCCTGTGCGCCGACCTGCCGCACTTCCGGTCTGACGTGGCCAGCACCATACCCTACCACCGCAACCTGACGCAGCGCGGGTACCGGGCACTGGTGTACAACGGCGACCATGATCCGACCATCACCTTTGTGGGCACGCAGGCATGGATCAGGACGCTGGGATATCCCGTGGTGACGCCATGGAGACCCTGGTACGCACACGGTGAGGTCGCCGGTTTCACCACCGAGTACGCATACAACTTGACCTACGCCACGGTTAAGGGCGGTGGCCACATGGCGCCGGACATCCGCCCTAAGGAGTGCCTTGACATGATCGAAAAATGGACATCACCTGCGGGCAGGCTCTAACTTTGAACCGGGACAAGATCTCCAAGATCACTGTTTGGCAATTAGCATGTAGCGGGACATATAGATAGCAACGTTCATATACATGTTACTCAACATATATGATCTACCGGGTTGTAAGGTAGATCGATTCGGGTCACGACGTGTTGGATTTGAGTTCGCTATGCACTCCAGTTATAAAAAATTATACTATATTTTCCGTTTCTGTGTTTACATATTGCGTTGGACATGCCAGGATGGCAATGGGTAACCGTTACCCGCGCGTACCCTGCGAGTAAAAACCGTAATAGGGCAAGATAATTTTTTTTCATGGGTACATAAATTCGGAACTATCATACCAATCCGGTAGAGAGGGTACCGATATGAGATTGTATAACCCATGCCCACATACCCATGTACTCATCTAAAACGCTGAGAAGTGGGTCTTATGTAATATCCTAATGTATTATCTTTTTCGCGTAATCACGCAAAAGAAAAATCAGGATTACACAGCCCAGCCCACTCACTTCTGTACTATCCTCACTGGCCCAGGCTACCCTCTGAGATGGTCAATTAATCAAGGCCCATGATGTGCCCTCTTTTCAATATAAACGTTCCTAAGTTTTTAGTGTAACCAAACCTAATGTACAACATCTCAATAAGAAAAAATCTAATTTGCGGAGTATTTGAAACGAGGGGAGTATGAATATGCATATCATCGGCATCGTCATCACATGGCTAACAGAGCTCTAAACGGGCCTTTGGCAATCAACTCTGTTTTTTGCGTTGCTCGCGTGAGTACGTACTAGCTGGCAGAAATCGGTCAAGAGCTTGTATACGTGCGTATACTAGCTGGAAGGAATCGCAGGAAAGCTTCATCGTCGTCGTCCTCGGAAAGTACTCGGTGGCAAATTAAGGGGCAAATCCAACAGCTATCAGCCAGGACAAAAAAATGATCCGAAGGAGAGAATGGCAGAGCATTGCCACTTGATTACGGCCTGCATGCATGCAAGGATTATTGATTCGCACACCATCATCAGACGATCAGTACCTGAATCTAATCACCAGCCATGCATGCCTTGTACACGAGCAGAGCTAGCAAGCAAGTAAAGCAAAGCACTCTGACGCAGCTGGTGCAGAGGCAGAGATGCAGAAGAGGTGCATATTCGAAATACTTCGGGTTGCAGGGGTTGAAACCATAGTACAGACACCTAGCTTTTTAAAAGCATTTTCGAAGGAATATCCACTGCTTTGTACAACACTTAAAAGCCTTCAATACAAGTAGTTGCGTGCTCTTCATGTGTTGGCTACCGATAAAATCTTTGCATTTTCTATGTGACAAGAGATCCACCACATAGGAAAGTAGTGATTATTTTTGGATTTTGACACAGTTTGTTTTTCTCAGCCTTTCCATACACCTCCTGCAAATCTAGCGTTACTCTCACCGAACTTTGTTAGTTGCCTCGCTAAACTGATGGGAAAATTATGTTTCTTATTATAGAAGGTATTTTCATAAGTCAAAAATTAATCCGGCTGAAGGTAACAAGAAATATATGTGTCCATCCAGTACACCTGCTATTTTAAGTAACATGCTAAGCGCATAATTTATTTTTGATAAGTCGACAATACGCCTGAAGGCGACGTTATGTCGGGGGGATGCTTTGGCGATTAATATAGTAGGAGCCATTTGGGAGACCAAAGAGCTAAACAACGTTGTACCAAGCTAAACATGGGCAGAATATAGTCCACGGCGTCAAATATTTTCAGGGACATGATTTGTTGGATTAGCTCCTATCTGGCTGTCTCAAGACAAAAAAATAATTCCCCCCCTTATCTTTTTTTTATATTAGTTTAGATGTTGAAGCGTAAATGTAGATGTGGATATAGATGTTGATGTTGGTAGGAGTATCTACGATTTTCTCAGGATTTATCATTTCAGGGAGTACTCTTGTTTGAGACAAATCAATGTTAGATGTGGCCACCAGCTACTGAAATATTAATCCCAATTTAAGTTAATTGTTACTCAGACCTCATCTTAACATAAGGACCACATATAAGATTCTAGCCATATATTAGACTTGGTTTATCCTATTCAATTTTTCTTCACCGATCCAAACAGGGACGCGAGACGAAAAAATTCTCCCCTGTATCGAAGCGGGCAAGGGCACACGAAAGAGAGAGGCGCCGAAGGTTTTATTTGCGCCACGGTATTTAGATCCATGAGATAAAAAACAAACCACTGTATAGTTTATTGCATTAATTGAATTCATCTGGTCATACGCATACTGTATACAAATGGTTTAATCGGTACAACAACAGTATTGAGTTCCATGTATTTCATCACAATGGCTGATTTTAGGGTTGTAACTTTGGCCTTGGCAGGACTGTCTGCATTCCTCGATCTCACAATTTGGCATCTCCTTACAAGTTCCTTCATTGAAAGCCTCAGTACCTACGAAAAATATGCCAGAATAGACACGGCCATGAACACTGAGAAAAAACGGATGCGTTGATTATAGAAAATGATAATAATCTAAAGTACTTACTTATGTGGAAAGTCATAGACGTAAAAAGGACCAACATAACTACTATGCTTAGAGCCTTTGTGGTGTTATTCGTAATCTCCATGAGAAGAAACTAGCTAGTCCTTGTATGTTTAGGTTTTGTGCAGCTAGAATGTTTTGCTTTTTCCTCAAGTTTATATAAAGGGAAAAAAAAATCTTGGGGAATTAAGTCTTGCCGATTTTTTTCACCTAAACATAGAGGCACAAGGCAATCTTAGGTGAGTAATTATTTCCTATTTTACTTGGAATAAAAATAAAGGTTTGAGAAATTAAGTCTTGCCTATTAGGTTCCGCCTAATAAAAAGAGGGACACAAGAAAATCTTTGAAAATTGATTCTTGCATTTATGGTTTCACCTAAACCGGCTGTGTCTTAAATATTTTGCATTAATATTGTCTTCTCAAATCTTGGACAAATAATGAATTCATTCCTATCTATTCATTCATGGTTTTTCTAAAATTTTCTCTATTGTTAACTGATTGAAATATATTTTACAATCAATCTATTCTAATAATTTAGAATTTATTGCACATGATTGTTTTGTTTTTGCTATTATGCACTAATTTCTTTCCTCGATTTACCTTAGATGATGTCATAATCAGAAATTTCACGTTGTAAACATATTAATATGTGCTATTCATCAAATCCCTCATATCATATGAAGAATCATAATAATCACCAACCAACAGTACAAGTAAGTAACAGTCGAGAAGCAGTAGTACAAGCAAGAAAAAACTTCTCCAGTTGGGAATACATGATAACATGAAGCACAATCGACTCCACAACTCAATGTGAGGAAAACAGTCCCCGAGCTAGGAACACAAAAATGACAAGTGGTGTCCCCGCTCAAGGTGGGGAAAAAAGAGCCCCAACTGGGAACATAAAAACAACAATCGATCCCCCGCTTAAGGTCTTGCCCCCCGTCGCGAACCTAGGAAGTACAACCGTTCTTGTCCCCGCAGCAGGATATTGAAACATGCAAAGAACTTGCTGGAGGCCTTGGTATGATTGTTTCTGAACTCCTAGCAGGCGGAGATATCAATATCCGCACAAATGATCTAGCATGGACTTATGAAAAAGGGAAGACTCTGGTCAGACCTCAAGAGATCCAAAATATGCCAACACAGATGTGAAGATTGCATGCGTGGTACATGGAAGTGATAAAGAATAATCGACATTATCTCTTTCTTAAAGTTCCCCCGGAGTATTACTTTAGTAAAAACCAGGAGATATTGATTGAGGTTACATAATTCTGTCAGCTATTCAATGAAGACGCCCTCGACATAACTCTCTTCGGTTGCTATTGACCGTAAGTGTTTTCCATCTGTAAGTTAAATCTCTAGATCTGCTCGTTCATTGCCTGCATATGCTCACTATATTCTTTTGTACGCTATTATGCAGATTGAAGATTCACGAATGCAAAGGGGATATAATCTATGCCGTTGGGTTCATTGACCCAGACGTCATCCATCAATATACGATACTCAATTTTCCCGAGGATACAAAGAATAACTTGCTAAAGTTTCTAACGAAACAAAATACAAAAAACAGAAATGCTATTCCCTTACAACTTCGGGTGAGTTTTACTGTTTTGTACACATTCTATTTTGTTTACTAGATGTTAAGTGTAATTGATGAGTTATATGTATGCCTGCTTATATAAATGTGCGAAGATTTTACTGAATTCTGCTATTCAATAGAGTTTTTTTTAACCTAATATTGTGGGGGAAACCCCCACAACCCCATTTATTACCAACCAACAACAATGAACCGTACAATATTTTCAAATTTACAAAAGAATAAAAAAATAGAAGCAATTAAGGTAGACTATCTATCCATGATAGTAAGACTTGAATCAGTTCGTTTCTTCACTCTATACTTAAGTAGAGTGATTTACTAAATGAAACTTCTCTTCCAACCCCTAAAAGATGGTTTTATGTTCTTGAAAATTCATTTCTCTGTTTCCAAATGGTCCACCAAGCAATAGTGATAATTTTTGAGAAACAGGGACAAACAAAGTGTTTCTTTGCCAGAAGTAAGACCTCAACATTATTTTCTAATCACTAGAGGTGACGATAGAGTAGTTGAAATCATTGACCCATTAGATAAAGACAGAACCCTATACGACAACATTCTTACGATGCTCCAGCGTTAAGTTCAATCATTATCGCACTATATCGGTCTCTTTTGTTCATTTGCTGATATCAAGTTATTAATATATAACTCATTTATTCATTTTCTTTGTGGGGCAGTTGTTGGGAACAATTCATCAAGGAGATTACCGGTGAATGGAAACCCTACCTGACTTTTAGACCTGCTAGGGTAAGTACGTAGTATGTACACTAGCTATGTTTGCGCATCTCTTTAATTCTAGTTTTAGTACCATTACCATGCTTGACTATTATTTGATTGAATTATATTCTCGTAAAGTGGTTGAGACAGAAACAAGGGACAAACTTATGTGGATACTACATTTGCGAGTACATTCACATGACTAACCAGTGAGCGGCGCAGAGATGTAAGACAAATTGATGTACGTAAGTATTCACAGATTATTCTATCACCGGCATAACGGGGACGTTACACCCGTGCCACGCGGCCTAGAATACGTCGACGGCCACCTTCGTGTGAACGAGCCATATGCCGACGGCCCCATTGGCGAGCTACGTATTTCTACCTCTATGCCGAAGGACCTAACATTTGGCTGTCGGCGTAGTACCTAGCCGTCAGCCTTTGTAGTCTTTCCCGTAGTGAGCCGGGTGTGATGTTGGTGTGGTCGTTGTTGTCGTAGTCGTTAATGGTGTAGACTATATCGTCGGAGGCGCAAAAGTTTGTGCGGTGTTAGACGTAGTGTCTTAAGTTTTATGCGGCGGCATCATCAGAAATCTTGGTCATAGTGTGGCGGCTGCGCCAGGGATCTGCGGTAGCGGTGGCAGTTTTTTGGGTCATTGTGCGGCGGTGGCGGAAGTTATCTTCGGCGGCGGCAGTTTTTGGGTCATTACGCGGAGGCGGCGCGTGTCTTTGGGTGACGGCGATAAAAGACCACGTAGATGTAGAACCCTAGCCGCCTCCCTCCCGGGCGGCTCCGGAGGCGCCACCCTCCCGCAACACACAAACCCCTCCCGCTCACCTTCTCCTGCCGCTGCTGCTGCTGCTGCCGATGCCGGCGGCGGTGGCGGCGCCCCTCCCTTCGCGGGGGTGGGCTGGTGAGATCCCTCAACAGCACAACACGGGAGGAGGTGGGGTGCGGCCGTCTTGGCTGGGGTCTGAGGATCGCCGGCAGCGGATGGTGTCGAGGAGGAGGTGGTGTGCGGCCGGTCCATGGCATGCGATCTGGTCGCCGATGCTCCGGTTAGGGCTGAGGCCCCGATCTGGGTTGTTGGGGGCCGGCCGGGACCGCTACGGGAAGATCGGAGACGTCCTGCAGCTGCGTCTCGGACTGCCTTCTCTTCTGCTGCTATTCATCCTGGGAGATGACTCGCGCCGAGGGGGCTTGCGAGGCTTCAGAATAATGGCGGTGGTCCTAGGGTTTCCCATCGCGCGAAGATGAAGATCCTGATGTAGGTTCTCTTTGAACAAGCCGGGATGTCGACCGAAAGGCTCCCGCCTCCCGCCGCTAAAGACTGAGGACGCCGCACCACCCGGGAGCAAAGCCGATGGCGCCGCCGCCGCCAACGCGGCCGCCGCACCACGGCCGAGCCACCACAGATCGCATCGACGACGCCACCCAGAGCCACCCCGGCCAGCGCCGGCTGCCCCGCAGACCCAGCCACTAGCCGCTGCCATAAGAACCAGGGCCACCGCCCTGGCGTCCGTGCTCCGCCGTCCGCGCAAGCTGTCCAGGGCCGACCAACGCATCTGGCCGGAGGCCTCCCGCCGTGTTTGTGCTGAGGAGGCGAGGACCCGCCGGCCGCCTTCCACCACGCGGAGGGTTGTGCCCCCGGTGGCTTCCTCCGGCGGCGGCGGGTGAAAGGGAAGGAGGGGGTGTGAGGGCGGTGGAGGCTAGAGTTTCGCCCGTGCAGCCCCCTGGGAGCGACGCGAGCCTTTTTTGGTCTTCAGAGAGATTGAGATGGCCGCCCTGGCATGCACCTGTTGGAATTTTATATGGGCTCACATGTCTATCCCAACTAAAATCCTAAAATTGTCATGGCCCATTCATGAATAATACAAGTGGGGAGTGGGACTAAAGTTTAGTCCCATATTGCTAGTTTGAAGAGAGTGGAATCACCTTATAAGGTGAGCTATTCTAGCTCATGTATGAGTAGGCAAGGCAAGAGGAGAGGTGTGCCACACGCGCGCTTCTCCTCCGCCGCCCGCCTCGCCACGCCTCGCCTCGTCACGACGCGCCGAGGGTTGCAGGAATGAGCCGGAGCCGAGAGCGTTTATTTTGTCGGTTGGGAAATTTAATGAGTCATTAACTTGGTAATTAACGGATGCGTTAATTCCAAAACCGTTTCCGTTTCCTTTTTGGATTGTGGAACCGAACCGACTCAGACATGGAGTTACGCCCACGTCTCTCCCAGCCCGCATATAAATACGCGCATACGGTAAACCCTAGCCGCCACTTCGTCATATGGTTTCGCACCGTTCCAAAGCACTGCGCCGCCAATCAAGTCTTCTCCATCCCGTCTTCCGGCGTGCACCGCGAGAAGGGACAACAGGCCTCCGGAACCCCGCCTCTTGTGATCCTGTACGGGAGAGGGGCGATCATGTTTTTGGGGAGCGCACTCGCGCGACTGCTGACGGCGACTACTTTTCCAACGACGATTTCTGCCCCGACCTCGACAACCTCTTCATCAACGACATGGCCGACAATGTGGACAAAAACAACGGCGATGCCGCTACCGCTGCATCGTACGCATCTCTCTCTCATTTGTACGAGATACAACTGCAATTCTTTTGTCTACTTCTTGTTGTAGATTGGATCGGTTTTAATACAGCACTAGACTTCGATATTTGCATGCTTAGTATAATTGCTGCTGTCATGATTTACTTCATGTTATTTGGGATTAAATCATGTGCTAAATTGCTAATATATTCAACAATCCAAAAACCAGATTATAGGCAATTTCTTGCACCTGCACCGTATGTCATTGCGGCGACAAGGCAAATCCCTTTCAAGTGTGTGTACTATAAGAGGTGGCGCATGAGAGCAGTGCTATGGTTTCAAACCTTGCGCTGCTATGCGGCCACCAAGGGCAAGCCTGAGGGTGATCTCAATCCAGCAAAGTTGGAGGCCTTTAAGAATATGGACACTATGTTTAAAAGTGCCCTCCTCGGTATTATTGATGATTCCATTGTGGATCTGTATATGTCGTTTGATAACGACAAGGATATGTGGGCTGCACTCGAGGCCAAATTTGGGGCCTCTGATGCTGGCAGCGAGCTGTATGTCATGGAGCAATTCTATGTCTACAGGATGACTGATGAGCGCTCTGTTGTTCAACATGCTCATGAGATAC
The DNA here is from genome assembly GCA_028641055.1 of Alopecurus myosuroides. Taxonomy (NCBI): domain Eukaryota; kingdom Viridiplantae; phylum Streptophyta; class Magnoliopsida; order Poales; family Poaceae; genus Alopecurus; species Alopecurus myosuroides. The sequence goes on from CM054060.1 coordinate 14,683,764, forward strand.
CGTCACTCGCTAAAGAACTTGAGCTCTTTAAGTGTATGTTACCGGACAAATTTGTGGCCGGAGGCATTATTGCCAAGCTTTCATCTTCATGGAGCACCTTTGCTACTTCTCTGAAACACAAGAGACAGGAGTTTTCCGTTTCGGACCTCATCGGATCTCTTGATGTGGAAGAGAAGGCGAGAGCAAAGGATACACGTGCTCGGGTTGCTGAAGTAGGTTCTTCTGCCCATGTGGTACAGAAGAGACACTACCCGCCCAACAAGCCTAAATATAACAAGAAGAAATCCGAGGGTAAAGGCAAATCCGATGGCAAGTTTAAGCCGTCGCACTCTACCAACTTCAAGAAGAGAAAGGGGTCATGTCACGTTTGCGGTGACTTGACTCACTAGGCTCCAAAATGACCTAGACGTTATGAGTTGCAGCAGCAGGAGAACAGCGGCAAGACCGCTAATGTTGTCATGGCTGACACTGAGATGAAGGATTCTGGGTATGGTATAGTTCCCACTATTCTTTTAGTTTGTCATTCACCTGAATGGTTAATTGACACATGTGTCAATGTACATGTTTGTGCTGATGCTTCCATGTTCTCTTCTTATCAGGTCACAGGGACTTCCCCCGTGCTGATGGGGAATGAGTCACATGCTACTGTTCGTGGTGTTGGTACGGTCGATCTGAAGTTTACTTCGGGGAAGGTCATGCGACTGAAGAACGTTCATCATGTGCCCTCCATCAATAAAAATCTCGTCAGCGGCTCACATTTATGTCGAGATGGTTTTAAGTTGGTTTTAGAGTCCAATAAAGTTGTAATTTCCAAGTATGGACAATTTATTGGTAAAGGCTATGAGTGCGGAGGCTTGTTCCGCTTATCCTTGTCAAATATTTGCACCAAAGTTATTAATAATGTTTGCCACGATAATGATTGTGATGTTTGGCATTCACGACTTTGTCATATTAATTTTGGTTGCATGACGCGGTTAGCAAATATGAGTTTAATTCTGAAATTCAGTACGATTAAATGTTCCAAATGTCAAGTGTGTGTTCAAGCTAAGCAACCTCGCAAGTCTCACAAGACTGCGGAGGCGAGAGACTTGGCACCACTAGAATTTATACATTTTGATCTTTGTGAGATGAATGGCGTATTGACAAAAGGTGGAAAGAAATATTTCATGACACTTATTGATGACTCCACTAGATATTGTTATGTGTATCTTCTGAAATCTAAAGATGAAGCTTTAACTTATTTCAAGAATTATAAGGCCAAAGCTGAGAACCAACTTGATCGTAAAATTAAACGGCTTAGGTCTAATCGTGGTGGAGAGTATTTTTCCAACGAGTTTAATTCTTTTTGTGCTGAACACGGTATTATTCATGAGAGGACGCCTCCCTACTCACCTCAGTCAAATGGGGTGGCTGAAAGAAAGAACCGAACGTTGTCTGATTTGGTTAACGCCATGTTAGACACTTCGGGTCTCTCCAAGGCATGGTGGGGGGAGGCGCTAATGACTGCATGTCATGTCCTAAACCGAGTTCCCACAAAGAATAAAACCATTACTCCATTTGAGGAATGGGAAAGAAAAAGGTTAAAACTCTCCTACCTACGTACTTGGGGTTGTTTGGCGAAAGTCAATATACCAATTCCCAAGAAGCGCAAGCTTGGACCTGAAACCGTAGATTCTGTTCTTCTGGGCTATGCTTTTAATAGCATTGGTTATAGATTCTTGATAGTAAAATCTGAGGTATCCGACATGCATGTTGGTACGATTATGGAGTCGAATGATGCGACTTTCTTTGAGAACATATTTCCTATGAAGGATATGTCTAGCTCATCAAATCAGGAGAAACCTGTTTCATCTAGTCAAGAATTAGCTGAGATTCCTGAATCCACCATTCCGATAGAACACGTTGAGAATCCCGAGGAGGATGACAATGAAGTTCCTGTAAGGAGCAAGAGACAGAGGACTGCAAAGTCCTTTGGTAATGAATTCATTGTGTACCTCGTGGATGACACACCCAGAACTATTTCAGAAGCCTATGCGTCTCTTGATGCTGTCTACTGGAAGTAGGCTGTTCGTTGCGAGATGAATTCCATCTTGGCTAACGGAACCTGGGAAATCACTGATCGTCCTTATGGGTGTAAACCTGTAGAATGTAAGTGGGTGTTCAAGAAAACGCTTAGGCCTTATGGTACAATTGAAAAGTACAAGGCAAGGCTTATGGCCAAGGGTTATACCAAGAAAGAAGGTGAAGACTTCTTTGATACTTACTCACCTGTGGCTAGACTGACCACTATTCGTGTGCTACTCTCACTGGCTGCCTCGCACGGTCTTCTCGTTCATCAAATGGACGTTAAGACGGCTTTCCTTAATGGAGAGTTGGACGAGGAAATTTACATGGAGCAGCCAGATGGTTTCGTAGTACCCGGTCATGAAGGTGTGTAAGTTATTGAAGTCATTATACGGCCTCAAGCAAGCACCTAAGCAATGGCACGAGAAGTTTGAAAGGACTTTAACTGCTGAAGGCTTTGTTGTAAACGAAGCTGATAAGTGTGTGTACTATCGCTATGGTGGGGGCGGAGAGTTATTCTTTGTCTGTATGTCGATGACATATTGATCTTTGGGACCAATCTTGATTTAATCAAGGAAGTTAAAGATTTCTTATCTCGCTGTTTTGAGATGAAGGATCTAGGAGTAGCTAATGTTATCTTGAACATCAAGCTATTGAGAGATGATAATGGTGGGATCACACTGCTTCAATCTCACTATGTGGAAAAGGTCTTGAGTCGCTTCGGGTATAGTGACTGCAAGGCTTCTTCAACTCCATATGATGCTAGTTTGTTGCTTCGAAAGAATCAACAGATTACTAGAGATCAGCTGAGATATTCTCAGATTATAGGATCACTTATGTATTTGGCGAGTGCCACGAGGCCTGACATCTCTTTTGCTGTGAGCAAATTGAGCCGGTTTGTTTCCAATCCGGGAGATGATCATTGGCGTGCGCTTGAGAGAGTTATGCACTATTTAAAAGGCACTGCGAGCTATGGAATTCACTATACCGGAAACCCAAGGGTTCTGGACGGATATAGTGATTCTAATTGGATATCTGATGCTGATGAGATTAAGGCCACTAGTGGTTACGTTTTTACACTTGGTGGTGGCGCTGTTTCCTGGAAGTCTTGCACTCAGACCATCTTAACGAGGTCAACTATGGAAGCAGAACTCGCAGCATTAGACACAGCCACTGTTGAAGCAGAGTGGCTTCGTGAGCTCTTGATGGACTTGCCTATGGTTGAAAACCACTACCCGCAATCGTAATGAACTATGATAATCAAACTGTGATCATCAAATTGAACAGTTCTAAGGATAATGCAAAGTCATCAAGACATCTGAAGAGGAGATTGAAATCTGCCAAGAAATTGAAGAACTCCGAAGTTATTGCGTTGGATTATATCCAAACATCTATGAACTTGGTAGATCCCTTCACAAAGGGTTTATCACGGAATGTGATAGATAATGCATCGAGGGAGATGGGTTTGAGACCCACGTTATGAGTTGCCCACAGTGGTAACCCACTCTATGTGATCGGAGATCCCGTGAATTAGAAGTGAGAGACAAGTTGTTGGTCGGCTGAGAGGAGAGTATCCTTATATTTTATTCCATTCCATAAAAGATGCAATACTCTCCTGATCGGTATGGTAGGTTGACATTTGTCTTAATTGTTCTAAGTGGCTTATTTATATAAGCAGAGATGTGTCCGACAGAACATCTCCTGAGGAACTCACCTATATGAGTCTGGCTGTTAAACGTTGCAGTCTATGATAATCGGGTGCTCTCTAATAAACTCATGAAAGGCGTTCGGAGTATGACGCATACGCTCCAAACCGCGGGGAAGCCTTGCGGCAGCCTAGTATCGGTTCAGACATTGTGTGAAACTGGTATCACAACAAACTTGTAGTTCAAGGCGTAGTCCACTATTCAAGTTGTGAACTAGTGTAGCATGATGTTCTAAGTGGAAGTTCAACTTAACAGTCTCCACTAACACCGATATATAAACAATGTTTTGGAACAAATTTTATGAAATCACTACAAGAAATATGCTGATACATGACGCTCAATTTTCGTCACTAAATCGTCACCAAATTTCATCCATGACGATCTTATGACGAAAAACAAATCGTTGAAAACCGAGCGTCAGTAATGGTTCACCACGACGATTTTGTAGGAATCGTCATGGATATCCACGACGATACAGGAACATCATTAATCTATGACGATCCAAAATCGTCGTGAGCAATCCGGCCAGGACAGCTCAGCGCCGATGTGGCTAGTCCTACGTGGCAAAATCATGACGAAATGAAATTGTCGTGGATCAAAATCAGCCCGGTCCATTTCGGTGATCTTCATGGGCCTAGCCCAATAATTTTGGCCTTTGATTGTCCATTTTTTACATAGGCCTTAACCTTTTTGCAGGTTTTTTATTTATGGGTCTTGGCCTTTTTTGATCATTTTTTGTATGTTTTCGAAATTGGGCCACTGTTTTCTTTTTAGCCCATATACTTTTGGCCCAGTCGAGTATTGAGCGATTTTTTTTACATTCAGTGTAAGGTAACGTTTGGGCCAGGCCATTGCCTATTATTGATCTGTTAACATCTGGGTTGTGGCCTCTTTGGGTATAGATGATACAGATTAACAACCAGTTTAGCAAATATCTCAAGAACAGTACATAGATACAGAATTCAAAATCAGATTAACCACCAGTTTAGCAAATATCTCAAGAACAGTAAATAGATACAGAATTCAAAATCAGTAGACAAATACACAATGGCAATCATAGTATAACAAACTCTACAATTGCAATAACAAGATATAATCACAGAATAAAAGCTCCACTTATCTTCAACCTCTTCAGCACTCCGCTTGTCTTCAACCTCTCCAGCACGGGCTACTTCGATAGCGATCACAAACTGGGCTGCTGCTCTGGTCATATGAACCATATGTTGCTCACTGCAAGTTTCTGCACAGACAAGTTACCGGTTGTTAAAGCCTAAAATATGCAAAACAAGTGAATATTTGTAATTTCCAATAGAGCAACTAATATGCTTATCAATGTAAGCTGACAACAGATGGAAGGTACAATTTGCAGAATCTACCTATCAGTTGCAAGATGGTTATTTGCAACTAACCTAAGTATTATTTGTGCACCATGTATCGATGATACTTTAATCATAATGTATGATACAACGTCATGATGGGATGAATTGCTACCTGGGCATTTGGAGTTTGTTGAACAAGCTTCTTCAAGCACGTAACTCCCACAGGTTACCACACTAGTTCCTTCAGGTCTGCATGAGCAAGAGCAAGGTGGGGGTTAGTAGGCATGAAGGATGCCGCTGATGCGAGTCAAGCTAAGTAAAATAGCAATGGCATAACAGATTCAAGCCCAGCTTGAGTAAATAACAGGCATGATATTCATAAAATACAAATCTGGTTTTAGAGTAATATGGACATGAACAGGTCTACAAACTCTGGTATAAGTTCACAGTCAAATGTAACAATCAACTTCTATGACAAATAGATCAATGAACATTCAAAGATAAATCGGTAGTACGGATCAAGACTGCATGGCACAATATCAGTACATCTACTAGCAGAAAATAAATCCCATGGTACACAACAAGACTGTGCTACTGGACCAATAAGAGCATTGCCTTAAAGCAAAGCATACAAAGCAGTTACATTTCTTATCACATAAACTAGGTAATACAATAGCATTTCCCTACCAGGCTATAAGATCTGCAATTGAGTCAAGAACAAGCCTACTCAAGCAAAACCCAGCAGGGATAACAGTGAAAGCATAAACTATTCCCTGGAATTAGCAACCGAGCCAAAATCCTTCTCTATCTGCTACAGCAAGCCTCCCTCAGGTGAGCCACCGCCTTTCGGCTGCATCGATTCCAAGATAAGTCATGGTTGCATACCTACATATCATAGGACACAAGTTGCAAACATCAGTGACATATGCAAGCATAACCACAAGACAAACCATATACTTCTTCTGTGGATATATAAAATCATCATGATATCTTGCAAGTTAATAGTTACCAGAAGAAACTATGACAATATAGCATAAAGCCAGTGACACCACTCGAATTCTAATCTCACACAGATTAAATTTAGCCATAATAACAGTTCATCTAGGGAGTCCACTTAGATATAAAGTAGTGAAGTTGAATAGAAAGCAAGGTTGATATATCTCAGGATTAACTACCCTATATCAATCCTATGAACATAGTTGTAGAGAACCATCACACTGAAAATCATTAACTGTTCCTATGGTCATGCCAGATTTTTTAGAACCATACTCAACCCTACTTGAGTAAACAAAACCTAGCAGAAAGAACACAATGTGTAAAAATATCACCATGATGATAGAAGAAAGAACACAAGGCCAGGCAACTTCAATCTGCTACTTTAACAAGATCAGTGAAGTCGTGTCCTGAAGCAGAGAACAACACGAGGCACAACACGTGGCAGGGGGAGGGAAGGGTCCGAGCAGAAACATGCTAGGGTTTGACCGTGTGCTTTTATCTCACATGGTAAAGACATAGACGACTGCGATCGTCCAGGGAGATCAGACGACCCACACACTCCGCGGAGATGCGGCCGTAGAAGCGAAAGGTAGCCTGGACCGAGATTCTCACCCACATAGACGATGACAGGTCGGTCCAAAATCAGTAAAAAAAATACCAGCAGATCAGACGGCTGGGATCATCCTGTGGTGAAGATCCAACGGACATGAATGCAAAATTCTAGAAAATTCAAAAACACTCGAAACGATGCAAGAGCTTCACGTGGTGTTGTTATATATGTCCTAGTATCCACCAAAAATAATAAACTTGGAATACGACAATTTGGTGGAAAATGTGTTCACAAAAATGAGCTATCTCGTACGAAGATTCATGGCTTTCGGGCGAAATGACGGATGTTTTGGCCACATCCATGGCATAGTTCGTTGAAATGTGACCATATTCCACACAAAGATCCATATTGGTATAACTAACAATGTTCACGAAGAAACTTTTATTTTTCGTTGAATAAAAATACCATTTTCCATCTCCGGAGTGTCAAAACTAGGTTTTTTTTGTGAAGCACATACACAAAATATGTTGCAAAAATGTACAAAGTAAAATTCTAAATATATTATGTCATATTTTATCTAAAAATAACAAACTTACTACCTCTCAATATCTCAAAATACACGTCTTTCGAAAAAGACAAATTTCAGCCGATTCCGCTGAAACCGGGCCAAATTTGAACTACAGGTGCCTCGTAGTTTTCTCTTTATTTTTTTAAAAAATCATTTTTAGGTACCCAAGTACCTATTTCAACATAGATACACCAAGAGTTCATCAAGATTCAACCCCTAGGTACGAACGGTCATGTCCCCCGTTTTGACCGTTTTCTGAAACCGGCTTTGAAAATTCCAGAAAATTAAAAAACAGTGGAAAAGGATGCAAGAGCTTCGCGTGGTGTTTTTATATATGTCCTAGTATCCACCAAAAATAATAAACTTGGAATACGACAATTTGGTGGAAAATGTGTTCACAAAAATGAGCTATCTCGTACGAAGATTCATGGCTTTCGGGCGAAATGACGGATGTTTTGGCCACATCCATGGCATAGTTTGTTGAAATGTGACCATATTCCACACAAAGATGCATATTGGTACAACTAACAATGTTCACGAAGAAACTTTTATTTTTCGTTGAATAAAAATACCATTTTCCATCTCCGAAGTGTCAAAACTGGTTTTTTTTGTGAAGCACATACACAAAATATGTTGCAAAAATGTACAAAGTAAAATTCTAAATATATTATGTCATATTTTATCTACAAATAACAAACTTACTACCTCTCAATATCTCAAAATACACGTCTTTCAAAAAAGACAAATTTCAGCCGATTCCACTGAAACCGGGCCAAATTTGAACTACAGGTTTCTCGTAGTTTTCTCTTTATTTTTTAAAAAAATCATTTTTAGTTAGACAAGTACCTATTTCAATATAGATACACCAAGAGTTCATCAATATTCAACCCATAGGTACGAACGGTCATGTCCCCCGTTTTGACCGTTTTCCGAAAACGGCCAAGAAAATTACAGAAAATTCAAAAACACTCGAAACGATGCAAGAGCTTCGCGTGGTGTTGTTATATATGTCCTAGTATCCACCAAAAGTAATAAACTTGGAATACGACAGTTTGGTGGAAAATGTGTTCATGGAAATGAGCTACCTCGTACGAAGATTCATGGCTTTCGGGCGAAATGACGGATGTTTTGGCCACACCCATAGCATAGTTTGTTTAAATGTGACAATATTCCACACAAATATGAATATTGGTACAACTAACAATGTTCACGAAGAAATTTTTATTTTTCGTTGAATAAAAATACCATTTTCCATCTCCGGAGTGTCAAAACTGGGTTTTTTGTGAAGCACATACACAAAATATGTTGCAAAAATGTACAAATTAAAATTCTAAATATATTATGTCATATTTTATCTACAAATAACAAACTTACTACCTCTCAATATCTCAAAATACACCTCTTTCGAAAAAGACAAATTTCAGCCGATTCCGCTGAAACCGTGCCAGATTTGAACTACAGGTGCCTCGTAGTTTTCTCATGATTTTTTGAAAAAATCATTTCTAGGTACACAAGTACCTATTGCAACATAGATACACCAAGAGTTCATCAATATTCAACCTCTAGGTACTAACGGTCATGTCCCCCGTTTTGACCGTTTTCCGAAAACGGCCTATAAAATTGCAGAAAATTCAAAAAAACTCGAAACGATGCAAGACCTTCGCGTGGTGTTGTTATATATGTCCTAGTATCCACCAAAATTAATAAACTTGGAATACGACAGTTTGGTTGAAAATGTGTTCACACAAATGAGCTATCTCGTACAAAGATTCTTGGGTTTCGGGCGAAATGACGGATGTTATGGCCACACTCATGACATAGTTTGTTGAAATGTGCCCATATTCTACACAAGTATGCATAATGGAACAATTAACAATGTTCACGAAGAAACTTTTATTTTTTATTGAATAAAAACATCATTTTTCATTTTCGGAGTGTCAAAAAGGTTTTTTTTGTGAAGCACCTACAAAAAATATGTTGCAAAATTTTACAAAGTAAAATTTTAAATATATTATGTCATATTTAATCTACAAATAACAAATTTACTACCACTCAATAGCTTTTCATACACCTCTTTTGAAAAAGACAAATTTCTGCCGATTCCGCTGAAACCGGGCAAAATTTGAACTATAGGTGCCTCGTAGTTTGCTCATGATTTTTTGTAAAAATCATTTTTAGGTACACAAGTACCTATTTCAATAGAGATACACCAAGAGTTTGACAAAATTTCACAATTAGATAAGAATAATCATGCCCGCCATTTTAACTCCAAAACCGTAATTCAAAATTCCCTAAAGTCTTAAGAAATATATGTTCATGGGAATTTTATTGTATTGTGTTTAAAAAATGGTTTCAGTTGGTCTATACTTACTACAAATAATTTTACAATTTTTTTAAAATTGGTTACGGTCAATTTTGAGGTGAAATTCAAAGTATAGAATGAAAACAGGAAAAAATACAAAACAAAAACTCGACCCAGCCCAACCCAGACGCCACCTCACCCGCGCCAGCTACCAGCCCACACCTGCTTCCCTGCCGAATTCGGCCCATGCCGAAATCCCCCTCCCTAATAAATTTAGTGGCCTCGTTGGGCCTTGGCCCAAATTGCTCCGACTGGCCTTAAAAGAAGCGAACCTATATATGTTACAAGAAGATTAAGTGGCCTGTTGGTTTGAGCAGAACGTGGGGATCGTGAGGGGCAAGGTTCGAGCCCTCGGGGAACCTATTTTTGTGAACTTATCCAACTATTTTCCGCGGCATACATGTCCCACGTGGCCTTAAAAGAAGCGAACACTGATATGTTTCGGTGGCCTGTTGGTTTGGGCACTACGTGGGGATCGTGAGGGGCAAGGTTCGAGCCCTCGGGAACCTATTTTTGTGACTTTATCCAATTATTTTCCGTAGGCATACATGTCCCACGTGGCAGCTGTCCCAGGTCCCACGTGTCAGTGGTAGACATGCCACGTAGCAAATTCGTGGGTCCTGGGTGCCAGTGAGTGCATCTGATGGCATGTCATCAAGACACGTAGGCAAGGTGGAGGACGTGGCACCGCATTTCTATCCACTAGATCGGCGGGTACGAATTAAGACGATTAGAATTCGTCATGAACGGCCAAAAATAAGCCCCCAGTACACATGCTCCAATCAATGACGATTTCATTTTATCTGTCTACGACGTTTTTGAACCAAATCGTCGTTAGTTTACAGAGGTTTTATCCCCTTAAATGGTCTGCGACGATCTTGCTCTAAATCGTCATAAATCTATGACGATTTCATTTTGCGTTATTGTGAGAACGTCATGTATCAACACATTTCTTGTAGTGAATGTGCTAATGACACTTTGTGGGGGGTTGTTGGAATTTTATATGGGATCACATGTCTATCCCAACTAAGCACACTAAAATCCTGAAATTGTCATGGCCCATTCATGAATAATACAAGTGGGGAGTGGGACTAAATTTTAGTCCCACATTGCTAGTTTGGAGAGAGTGGAACCACCTTATAAGGTGAGCCATTCTATCTCATGTATGAGTATGCAAGGCAAGAGGAGAGGTGTGCCACACGCGCGCTCCTCCTACGCCGCCCGCCTCGCCACGCCTCGCCTCGCCTCATCACGATACGACGCGCCGCGCCACGCGTTGTGGGAATGAGCCGAGCCAAGAGCGTTTATTTTGTCGGTTGGGAAAATTTAATGAGTCATGAACTTGGTAATTAACGGACGCGTTAATTCCAAAACCGTTTATGTTTCCTTTCTGGATCGTGGAACCAAAAAGACTCAGACGTGGAGTTACGCCCACGTCTATCCCAGCCCGCATATAAATACGCGCATACGGTAAATCCTAGCCGCCACTTCGTTATATGGTTTCGCACCGTTCCAAAGCACTGTGCCGCCAATCAAGTCTTCTCCATCCCGTCTTCCAGCGTGCACCGCGGGAAGGGACAGCAGGCCTCCGGAACCCCGCCTCTTGTGATCCTGTACGGAAGAGGGGCGATCAGGTTTTTGGGGAGCGCACTCGCGCGACTGCTGACGGCGACTACTTCCCCAACGACGATTTCTTCTTCGACCTCGACAACCTTTCCATCAACGACATGACCGACAACGTGGACAACAACAACGGCGGTGCCGCTACCGCTTCATCGTACGTATCTCTCTCTCATCTGTACGAGATACAACTGCAATTCTTTTGTCTACTGCTTGTTGTAGATTGGATCGATTTTAATACAACACTAGACTTCTATATTTGCATGCTTAGTATAATTGCTGCTGTCATGATTTAATTACTTCATGTTATTTGAGATTAAATCATGTGCTAAATTACTAATATATTCAGGAGCACCTGCATTTTTTTTTCATGCATGATATATGCACGTGTTAGTACGTGATGTGAGGCCCGACTCCATGCACTGAACATGCTCATGCTCGTGGAGGGCCCTCCTGGTACTGACGCGCGTGGCTCTCAAGGAGACCTGGTGCGATGCCGTCATGCCCAGGACGACGGATCTGAACGCACGGCTTTTGGGTCTCGCCGCCTTTTGCTCCTGGACATGTAGTTTCGCACTGATTTCTATACGATTTTTGCCGGACGAGGATTGAATGGACGGGAGAAGGGCTGAGAAAAACGAATAAATGAACAGAAGACATACAGTGGTCTCCACTCTTGCGTGGTCCTTAATTATGCATGTAGTCGAAAGCGAACGGAGGTGACCGCGGACCGCCATAGAGTTATTAAGTCATCCCCTTGTGTCATTTCTGTTTACTTGTCAAATGTGACTCGAGGCTGATATGCATACACAGATTTGTGGTCTCAGTCAAGCTTTGATATATACACATATATATAGAGAATGTTTTTTCATGTTAGTTGTTGGTCGTTTCTGTTTCCATTTCTACTATATATTTTATGTAGCATATTCGCTTAATTGAAAATGTAAAAGTTTGCACTCTACGTACTGTGTATTATTTAACTGATTTAAAGTTGCACTGACATGGTAAAGTGCAGAGTGTGAAAGGGAGAAAGAAGAAAAAGAGGAAAGCCCAAAATCTACGGCTGTTTGAACCATATGACCAGTCCCATTGGTTTTTGGATAAGGAGAAGGAATTAATGGACAGGAGAAGCGATAAGAACAAGACAATAAGGGGATACTAGATAAGTCTCTGGTCATGCATGGCGTGTTCGTTTACAGTCAAAACGCATAGCTGTCCAGCCGTCCACCTTGATTCATTTGTACTACAAAGCTTAGCTACCCAACACTACAGGCTCACAACAACCAATACGCAACAGAAGGAAATCGCTCCATTTTCTGCATAATAGGTGAGTACTCGCTCTTAACATGTTCCGATGTTACCTTGTTAGCTGTATCTGACTTTTATTTAGAGCGTTCTTGGTAGCGTCGTGTCTCTTACACATGTGTCAGGTATCACATCTCTCTATCCTCATTATACGCTGCTGGATCGACACTCGGGCCGGAGCGAGAGGGAAGCCGAACATTTCCGGCAACAACATGGTGCGTAAGAGGATTCCCTGGTCACTTTGTATTGGTTCGGCCTTCAGGGTCTTATTTAGAAAACAGGACGACACATTGTTCAAGGAGTCCGGTCTACAAGTGCCATATTACAAGTCTAGTCTACAAGTGCCCGTACAAAATTAAGCATTGGTTTGGCACCGGTGGGATCATCCAACGGAAAACTTGGAAGTTTGGTGTTGATGAGACCATGAAAGAGATATGTGCTTCGTAGTGGAGGAGCATTTGCCACGACGGGTGAGTCGGGAGGTGCTCGAGCTCGACGCAATTCGCCGGCTCTATTTTTTTTTGAAACGGTAAACTCAGCCTATGCACGAGAGGATGCACACGGTTTTTCCTATTAATCATAAAAAGTATACGAAATACAGAACCACAAGTACGAAATACAACTCAACGATTGGCCACAAAAAACAGCAACCGAAATAGTAACATCATTGCTAATTCTACTTTGCTTATTAGAAAGGTTTGTTCTGAGTGTGTGACGGTGTTAATGCTGGAACTCCTACAGCAGACGTACAAACTCGTGCATATATAGAAGCCGTCGTTATCGTTTTGGCTCGACCGATTAGTCGGTCAGCGTTGTTGGTGCGCTTTTCTCGAGAAACGCAAGCGAAATGATGTAGCGCACACAGTTTTGTCCTACAGAGCACTTTCCTCCCTGCTGGCACACACTTGAAAAATGTAAGTCGCGCACGGATCGAGCCGATGGGGGAGTCGTGCCTCTCCTCCCTGCTGGCACACACTTGAAAAATGATAATCAGTACATTTGGACACTGGACTCAACTCTAAGAAAAGATGGTTAATTAACAGGGTACAATCATGTGGGCGTGGTGTGTGTTTGGAAGAGTGTGCTTATTCTTACTTTGGTGTTACTTATTCTACGGGCGGCTGAATCTTGTAACTACGGATGAGTGCTTAGTGTTTACTTCGCGGGTGCAACAACTTAATTACTGTGGTATTAGAGGCAGCAAATGTTAGTTTCTAGACCCGGCTACCACACTATAGCATTGCCGGACACCCTACTAGGAGTAGCATGCAGCGCCTGTGAAGATGCTCTTACCTAGCACTTTACCCGTACTGGCAGGCAAAGACAATTTCAGAAGCCCATCAATCGAGATGGTGGGCCGACTCGTGCTTCTCGTCCTCCCTCTTTGCCACTACACACACTACAAAATGATACTCCCTCCTATCACTACGGGAAACATAATATACGCCGACGGCCCCCCACTACGCCGACGGCCAAAGGTCGGCCCCCTCGGCGTAGGGTGGTCGACAGGATGGGCGCGCGCGCGCCCGTCGGCGTTAGTTCGCCCCTCGGCGTATAGAAGCTACGCCGACGGTGGCCCTCGGCGTAGGTGATGCCCCTCGGCGTAGGTGACGCCGTTACGCCATCCGGGCGAGGCCGGTTACGTGATGGGCTATCCCGTGGGGGTGCCGTCGGCGTAGGATAATGTTTTTTTTTCCTCTCCGCGCGTTGCGTGTTGTGTATACACGCGTTGCGTGTTTTTGAAAAAAAAAATTCAATACCTACGCCGACGGCAAGCCGTCGGCTTAGGTAGTTCGCTTTTTTTTTTCCTCCTTGCGCGTTGCGTGTTCTGTACAAATAGTCGTGAAGATAGAGTAATATTGAGAAACTCTTGGTATATCTATGATGAATTAGATACTTGTGTATCTAAAAATGATTTTTGTCAAAAATCATGAGCAAACTATGAGGTACCTGTAGTTGAAATTTGACCAGTTTCTAGCGAAATCGGCAGAAACTTCTGTTCTTCAAAAGAGGTGGATGGAAACCTTTTCATATGAAACAAATTGGTTATTTGTGTATATAAAATGGTCTAGAATTTTCAAAAATTATAGCTCTCAAGTTTTGCAACATATTTGCGGTAGGTCCTTCACAAAAAACCCCATTTTTTACACTCCGGACATGGAAAATGGTTTTTTTCTTCGATGAAAAGGAAAACTTCCTCCGTCAACATTGTTCGTGCTTCCAAGATGCATGTTTGTGTGTATTATGGGAACATTTTAACAAACTATGCCATGGATATGACCATAACACTCGTCATTTGGCCCGAAACCCAGGAATGTTCGTAGGAGATAGCTAATTTTTGTGAACACATTTTCAACACAACTGTCGTATTCCAAGTTTATTATTTTTGGTGTATACTAGTACCTATATAATGACACCACGCGAAGGTCTCGCATCATTTTGATTTTTTTTGAATTTTTTGGAATTTTCTAACCCCGTTTGAGGAAAAAGTCAAGACGGCGGGCATGACCGTCCGTAGCTAGGGGTTGAATATTGAGAAACTCTTGGTATATCTATGTTGAAATAGGTACTTGTGTACCTAAAAATGATTTTTGCCAAAAATCATGAGCAAACGATGAGGTACCTGTAGTTGAAATTTGACCAGTTTCCAGCGGAATCGGCAGAAACTTCTGTTCTTCAAAAGAGGTGGATGGAAACCTTTTCATATGAAACAAATTGGTTATTTGTGTATATAAAATGGTCTAGAATTTTCAAAAATTATAGCTCTCAAGTTTTGCAACATATTTGCGGTAGGTCCTTCACAAAAAACCCCATTTTTTACACTCCGGACATGGAAAATGGTTTTTTTCTTCGATGAAAAGGAAAACTTCCTCCGTCAACATTGTTCGTGCTTCCAAGATGCATGTTTGTGTGTAATATGGAAACATTTTAACAAACTATGCCATGGATATGACCATAACACTCGTCATTTGGCCCGAAACCCAGGAATGTTCGTAGGAGATAGCTAATTTTTGTGAACACATTTTCAACACAACTGTCGTATTCCAAGTTTATTATTTTTGGTGTATACTAGTACCTATATAATGACACCACGCGAAGGTCTCGCATCATTTTGATTTTTTTTGAATTATTTGGAATTTTCTAACCCCGTTTGAGGAAAAAGTCAAGACGGCGGGCATGACCGTCCGTAGCTAGGGGTTGAATATTGAGAAACTCTTGGTATATCTATGTTGAAATAGGTACTTATGTACCTAAAAATGATTTTTGCCAAAAATCATGAGCAAACGATGAGGTACATGTAGTTCAAATTTGACCAGTTTCCAGCGGAATCGGCAGAAACTTCTGTTCTTCAAAAGAGGTGGATGCAAACCTTTTCATATGAAAAAAATTGGTTATTTGTGCATATAAAATGGTCTAGAATTTTCAAAAATTATAGCTCTCAAGTTTTGCAACATATTTGCTGTAGGTCCTTCACAAAAAACCCCATTTTTTACACTCCGGACATGGAAAATGGTTTTTTTTCTTCGATGAAAAGGAAAACTTCCTCCGTCAACATTGTTCGTGCTTCCAAGATGCATGTTTGTGTGTAATTTTGGAACATTTTAACAAACTATGCCATGGATATGACCATAACACTCGTCATTTGGCCCGAAACCCAGGAATGTTCGTAGGAGATAGCTAATTTTTATGAACACATTTTCAACACAACTGTCGTATTCCAAGTTTATTATTTTTGGTGTATACTAGTACCTATATAATGACACCACGCGAAGGTCTCGCATCATTTTGATTTTTTTTGAATTTTTTGGAATTTTCGAACCCCGTTTGAGGAAAAAGTCAAGACGGCGGGCATGACCGTCCGTAGCTAGGGGTTGAATATTGAGAAACTCTTGGTATATCTATGTTGAAATAGGTACTTGTGTACCTAAAAATGATTTTTGCCAAAAATCATGAGCAAACGATGAGGTACATGTAGTTCAAATTTGACCAGTTTCCAGCGGAATCGGCAGAAACTTCTGTTCTTCAAAAGAGGTGGATGGAAACCTTTTCATATGAAACAAATTGGTTATTTGTGCATATAACATGGTCTAGAATTTTCAAAAATTATATCTCTCAAGTTTTGCAACATATTTGCGGTAGGTCCTTCACAAAAAACCCCATTTTTTACACTCCGGACATGGAAAATGGTTTTTTTCTTCAATGAAAAGGAAAAAAATAGTATTATATATGATGGAAAATATTATATGGACGTCATATTTGAATTTCTCTCATTTTTCTAATCGATATAGACATATTATTTGTCAAATTTCGATTTACGGATTTATAGATATGAATTTTTCAATATTAAATAGAAAAGATAAAAATGTTAATTATTATTTAAATTAAAGATTATTTGAATTCAAATTTATTACTAGTTATTATTTTTTACTTCAATAATTGTTTGAATTCACAAAATAAAATAGTGTGACATTGATGGTCCAAGAGTTAAGGTTAACAGGATAGATTGGATAATATTGACAACAACACATCCGTTGTTTCTAGGTATCTCACAAGGAAGGAACTACGAAGTTAAGCGTGCTGGGGCTGGAGCAATCTCATGATGGGTGACCGATCGGGAAGTGTTAGTAGAAACGTGTAATTTAGATTAAAAAATAAAAATGGTTAAAGATAAATATAAACGTGGCTATAGTGTGATTAAGTGGTTAAATAAGTGAAATAAAAAAACTCAGAAAAATTCAAAAAAAAAAAATTGAATTTTTTTTTTGAAATATTAATCCCCCTACGCTGAGGGGGGGCCGTCGGCGTATGTACCCCCTACGCCGAGGGGTGTGGCCGTCGGCGTACGTGGGGCGTAACGGAACCCGTCCTGGCACGTTTGTGGGCCCCACCAACCTGTACGCCGAGGGCGTATTATACGCCGGCGGCCAGAAGGGATTCGCCGACGGACGTGTACGCCGAGGGCCCTACGCCGAGGGCGGCCGTCGGCGTAGGTATACGCCGAGGGGAATCGGAGTTACCCCGAGGGCCGCCGGCCGTCGGCGTATCAACCTGTTCCCGTAGTGTATCCGAAATATGTGACGAGAAAACTGAACTAGATAGGAATAAACTTGTACACATGTCACCACACTTAAATGGGATCAGAGGGAGTAATAAATACATTAGGGCATTGACATAACTAATTAACTATATCTGGTGCTCAACTTAATCGAAGATGGTTAACTGACATATACGTGGTGTGTCAAAGCGGGTGGTTGTTCTTGGTTTGATGTCATTGTGACTGAGCGATTAGGCTTGTATCCAACTTGACATATGGATGTTTTTTTGGGCATTTCCAAATATCCACGTGATTCAAACACAAATATTACAAATTTTACAGTCGTGAGCATTTTTAGTAACCGTCAATGCATTCAAATGTGACCGTTGAAATAGGAGGTACCCGATTAAAAGTAGCAGAAAGTACCATTATCATTTTTTTATCTAATGAGGTTAAGAAACGGTAAAACGCGTCGATTAGGAGCCCTAGATCGTCCAATTTGAGCAGCGTATGCTCCAGATTAGCTCGCTCATCCGGAGTCATTTTTTACCTCGACTTTCATCGTACCGATTCATCTAGATGGGCCAAGTGACGTCTCCCCCACGGTTTCTGTGCACACCGAGCTAGCCCACCTCTCATTAGTCTGGATGCAATCGACATTTGAGGCACCACAACGTTTTGGGTAATTTTGGTGTGCTGGTCCACTCGTTCTGGCCAGCCCAACACTAGTTGGAAAAAGCCTATCAGAAACGTGTGAAAATCACTCAACAGAAGCGTGTCCTGACACGCTGCCAGTATCGCGCTGCAGGTAAGTGTATAGGAAACATATGGTTTGGGTGCGCTTCCGGTAAGTGGTTAACCGGAAGTGTTCCCTTCTGTCCACATGTTGCCGCTAAGGTTGAATAGCTGAAGCGTGTTGCCCAGTGCAAGCGCTGCAGCTAGTTGGTGGATTTCCAGTGCGTGTACATGTGCACACTTCTAGTATATTTTTCTGTATTTTTAATTTCCGCGTTTTAATTGCTTTTTTACTGTCTTTTGATGCAATTTAAATTGATACTATTCCAACGGGACAAGCACGGTAGGCCTTCTCCTGGATCCAACATCTTCCCTATAGAGACCGAGAGCCTAGCAAGAATCAAGGCTAGGACTACGAGCTCCAACCTCCAAAAGAGGTTAGTTAATTTAAATTGATACTATTCTTGTTATTTACATGTTTTCGTTCAAGCTAAGAAAACCTACAAGAGGTGAATATCAAACATATGGCGGCGATGGAAGCATGTAACACAACCTTGGTGTAGTCAGACATGCAGATGCATGCACATATGACGGCTTTTGCGGTAGTTTCATATGCATTCATTATTAGCGGTAGTCTTTCAGTCATTTCCTAACCTTGCTTCTCAAAAACAATATGCAGAGTTGCGTTCTACGCCAACGTATGATCGTTCCGTAGATGCCACCCTTAGGACGGATGGTGATCCAATCACCGCACACCGTAAGTTTTCTCATGTTTTCCATGTTTGTATCTTTTTACCATTTCATTCTAATCAATGCTAACCATTAAACCACTCATGTGGAATTCCTCTACGACGAGCTCGAACGCATCGCCCATGTCACTTACACCTGCACAAGAAGGCCATACTCCGCTGCTGCCAGGACACTAGACATTAGTTATATCTAAGTCTCTTCGTTTAAAAACTTACTTCCATCTCTCACTTAGCTCTGTGTATGAAATCGTGTATATCATATCAAACATGGTTAATGGATTAATTTTTCCTTCTTATTGCACTTCCACTTGAACAATTAAGTCAGTCATACAACAAGATTGCATTTTCACTTAACTACCAATATGCTCTAGCTAGTATCCTCCATACTCATATATTTCCCATAACTTCTCACATTCATGGAGTTGCAGAACATGCAAAGACACGGAGGATGTGCGGAAGGAGAACCGGTACACTTACGAGTGTAGTTTGCCTTGAGGTAAATTTTTGTGGATGTTATTGTAATAGTGAGGCTATGAATGGTAACTATGCATGGTTTTGTGTCATTATGTGCTTACCTAGGCCTTTCTGTCAAATTTCGATGCAATTTGGTAATCTAGTTATGAAATTGATATAGGATATCTGATGTGAACTTTTAAAATGCAGAGATATAAGGAAAGAAAAAAATAGTGAAATTATGTACCTCTTTGCCGTTTGAAAACATGACAAAAAAATTCAAAACTCTTTGCCATGTTTTTAACACGGCAAGGAGAACATGTGACGACAACCTGTGCACTCTAGTATTTTTTTCAGCCTTTGCAGTAAGATTTTTTACCATGTACAAACACACGGCAAAGACTAGCCAAAGATGCGACTTTTGACCACCCTTTGCCGTGTGACAGTACACGGCAAAGAGAAAACAGGTGGGTCCCATTTGTCGACACATGTGTTGGAACACGACACAATGTTGACAAATGTGACCCATATTGCAATGTTTGTTGAGTGTTGATACACAAAAAATATGTTATTCTTTACCGTGGGGTGGCATATAGCAAAGATTGCGCATGTGAGTCCCATAGTGCGTCTCGGTTGCCACCCTCATCAAGTGGTAGTGGGACCAAAGTTTTAAATAGCCGGCTATAGCCCGGCTATAGCCAGGCTATAGCCTTCCGAGAGGTTCGGGGCTACGGCTAGAGCTTTCAGAGGCTATATAGAGAATAGCCGCTAATAGCCCGGCTGTATGGGTATAGCCCGGATATAGCCTCTTAGCCCGGCTATATCCCGTCTAGTGGATCAAAAAATTTGGTCCAAAATTTGTCACCTCTGTCAATTTTGGAGCCCAAATCAATCACCGTTGGTTGTTGAATTGCTGTTGTGAGGTGTGAGTGCGACCTAGTTACAGAACTGTTGAACTCTGTCATGAATAGTTGTTATCTAAATTCCTGATTGTTCATTCATTTTATATGACTATGTTGTTACGTTATGTATTTGCGAATAATACCATATAAATGATTATATGTTGTCTAAATTTTACTATTTTTTCAATATTCTAGCAAAACGGCTATATGGTTATAGCCCGACTATATTCCGGCTATAGCCTTTCGTAGCTTCTGAAATTGCCGGGGCTATATGCAATAGCCCGCTATTTTAAACTTTAAGTGGGACCAATCTAAGGGTTAACACGCGACAAAATAAAGCACGTCATCGCGCATTTAAACGCCGCGTGCTATTTGACGTGTGCTGCTGGGCACACGGCCGAGACACATCAATTTTACTTTGAAGCAACAAGAATTCCAAGCCTAAGTTACTTGCTCGTGTATTTCGATGCGAGATACCTTAGTCACTCACGAGTTGGATTAGGATAAATCATTTTTCATCGGTAGTTTATATGGTAGACTGTTCGATGGATTTGTCGCCGGTCCTCAAATCAAACTTCTCCAATAATTCCTAGCTAGGTTCTGTACACTACTTTCTTATAGGGGCGTCGGTAGTACAAAAAGTAACCGTCACATGACAAATAGTTTTGAGTGAGTTCAGCCGTCGCTATTATAGAACTATATTCCGAATGCAATTGTTTTACAACGTGGAGACATCTTCCGTACTGGAGTTGGTGCGAAGTCACTCCTGAAGTGACAACTGTCTCCTCGAAAATGACCGCTTGTACAGTTAGATATGCATCATTTCAACTCTCACAGGTCAGGTGTCCCTTTACATGAACATCATTTTGACTCGTTGTGTTCCTCGTTATTCCAGATGGAGAATTCGTATGTCACATATTCTATGTTTACGCTCTTATCTGGTGTGCCACGCGGTCTGTTTAAACTTTACATTGAGCTTATGCTACTGCTGCAATTCCTTCAACCATTATATAGAAGAAGAAGAAGAAGAAAAAGTACATATTCACAGCTTTTGATGCTCCTATTGTGACAAGGAAATTATGTGCCTTCGATCTTCAGTCAAATGCATGTAACGACTGGGTTAAACGATTTTAGTTTTCTATACTTTCACGAGTATCTGGAATTTGCCGAGCGGTTTAAAGAAAATCCGGTATACAGCCACATACTCAGCAGCGTCTCGTTTTCTGGTATAGTGGAGTTAGTTGAGCCCCTGTACCCGGGGCCTTCCATATATTGTTGAGCGTTGAGACATAAGGAAGACCAGCTGGTATATAATTTTTATTTTGAATGATGATGTACAGCTTCACCGACACACTAATATGCAAAGAAAAGAAGGCCAACATAGAAGCGGCTGGACTAAGCTGCCTCCACGCACATCCAGTGTGTTTGGAGATGGACATGACGAAGCTGCTCCTGGTGCTTGTCACAGCCATCACGTGGGGCTGCGAGGCGGCGGCGGCGGCGGCGCCGGAGAGAAACACCATCACGCACATCAAGGGTTTCAGTGGCCCTCTCCCCTTCGCCCTGGAGACAGGGTACATGGAGGTGGAGGAGACACACGGCGTGCAGCTCTTCTACTACTTCATCCAGTCGGAGCGCAGCCCACAAGAGGACCCTCTCATCGTCTGGATCTCCGGCGGCCCCGGCTGCTGCGGTCTCAACGCGCTTTTCTTCGAGATCGGCCCACTCAAGTTCGACGTCGCCGGCTACACGGAGGGCGGATTCCCGCGCCTCTTCTACTTCGAGGACTCATGGACAAAGGTGAGCAACCTATTATTCATCGACGCGCCCGTGGGTACAGGGTTCTCCTACTCCAGGGAAGCCCAGGGGCTTAGCGTTAGCCTTACAGAGACCGGCAGGCAGCTCCGAATATTCCTTCTCAAGTGGTTGGCACATCACCCAGAGCTGGCCTCCAACCCTCTCTACCTCGGCGGCGACTCCTACTCCGGCCATACCGTCCCGGTAACTGCGCTGGAGATGGCTAACACTGGCATGGACCTTGTGGGGTACATGGTGGGCAACCCTTTGACGGATGAAAAGTACGACCTCGGCGGCAGGGTCCCCTTCATGCACGGCATGGGGCTCATCTCCGACGAGCTCTACCACACAGCGTATGGAAGCTGCGGCGGGGACTACGTGACCACGCCAAGAAACGCGCAGTGCGCCCACTCGCTGCAGGCCATCACCGAGACTACCTCGGATATCCACACGGCCAACATCCTGGAGCCCCTGTGTGAAGGTGTTTTGCCAAGAAGAAACAGGGTGCTCCTCCTCCGGGAGGAGAAGGCCAAGCTGGGCCTCCCTGTTGAGTGCCTTGGCTCCGGCTACAATCTGTGCAAGATCTGGGCCGACGACCCAGAGGTGAGGGAGGTGCTCGGCGTCCGGGAGGGAACAGTTGGTGGCTGGAGCCTGTGCGCCGACCTGCCGCACTTCCGGTCTGACGTGGCCAGCACCATACCCTACCACCGCAACCTGACGCAGCGCGGGTACCGGGCACTGGTGTACAACGGCGACCATGATCCGACCATCACCTTTGTGGGCACGCAGGCATGGATCAGGACGCTGGGATATCCCGTGGTGACGCCATGGAGACCCTGGTACGCACACGGTGAGGTCGCCGGTTTCACCACCGAGTACGCATACAACTTGACCTACGCCACGGTTAAGGGCGGTGGCCACATGGCGCCGGACATCCGCCCTAAGGAGTGCCTTGACATGATCGAAAAATGGACATCACCTGCGGGCAGGCTCTAACTTTGAACCGGGACAAGATCTCCAAGATCACTGTTTGGCAATTAGCATGTAGCGGGACATATAGATAGCAACGTTCCTATACATGTTACTCAGCATATATGATCTTAAGTTTGAGTCGTTTTGTAATGCAATGTTCTACCGGGTTGTAAGGTAGATCGATTCGGGTCACGACGTGTTGTATTTGAGTTCGCTATGCACTCTAGTTATAAAATATATATTATACTATATTTTTCGTTTCTGTGTTATATTCCGTTGGACACTGGTAGAAAATAGGCCTTCGGTACGCCCCCATTAGTCCCCAAAATAATGGACCCGCGACCATAGGGGTCTTTAGTCACGGTTCGGGACGAGACCCGCGACCAATAGTCTGGGCCCAGCGCGCTCGGCCCACAGCTGGCGGAGGGGAGGGGATTTAGTCCCGGTTGGCCAGACCAACGGGGACTAATAGGTCCTCGGGCCGGCCCCACGGCCTTTAGCCGCGGTTGTCAAGGTGAACCGGGACTAAAGGCCCATCCCTATATATAGGACTCACCTCGCTGCACTTGGCCATATTTGCTCACAATATTCACAAGGGGGTGGTGGGTATGCTTTTGGTTCCTACTATGCACACAAGGTGTTCGATGAAATGCCCCATAGCATGAAACACACTTGAGCGTTTTCATTTATTTTACCTCCGTGATCGCGGTTAGCAACTTGAACCTTTCATGATTTGTATTATTTCCAGCTAGCTAGTTAGTTTAACAGATGCATGATGGTTAATTATATACTTTATATAATAATAATGCAGATGAATCGGCAATGGATGTACGGTAACCGACTCTCCGGTGAGTTCACTACGGGTTTGAAAGATTTCCTCGTAGTGGCAAATGCGAACAAACAGCGAGGTTTTATTATGTGTCCATGTGCTGAATGTAAGAATGAGAAGGGTCACTCCTCCTCAAGAGTCGTTCACATGCACCTGCTTCGGCACGGTTTCATGCCAAGCTATAATTGTTGGACCAAGCATGGAGAAAGAGGGGTTAGAATGGAAGAAGATGAAGAAGAGGATGATATCGATTTCAACTATCATGACCTTTTCGGTGATACTTTCATGGAGGATGATGCTGAAGGTGGGGAAGGGTTTGGTGAAGGTGAAGAAGAGGCACATGATGAGCCCGCTGATGATCTTGGTCGGACCATTGCTGATGCACGGAGACGCTGCGAAACTGACAAGGAGAGGGAGAATTTGGATCGCATGTTAGAGGATCACACGAAGTCACTGTACCCAGGATGCGACAATAGTCTGAAAAAGCTGGGCTCCACACTGGATTTGCTGAAATGGAAGGCACGGGAAGGTGTAGCTGACTCATCATTTGAAAATTTGCTGAAAATTTTGAAGCATATGCTTCCGAAGAATAACGAGTTGCCCACCAGTACGTACGAAGCAAAGAAGGTTGTGTGCCCTCTAGGTTTAGAGATTCTGAAGATACATGCATGCATTAACGACTGCGTCCTCTACCGCGGTGCATACGAGGATTTGAATGAATGCCCTGTATGCACTGCATTGCGTTATAAGATCAGAGGCGATGACCCTGGTGACGATGTTGAGGGCGAGAAACCCAGGAAGAGGGTTCCCGCCAAGGTGATGTGGTATGCTCCTATAATACCTCGGTTGAAACGCCTGTTCAGGAACAAAGATCATGCCAAG
Organism: Alopecurus myosuroides; assembly: GCA_028641055.1. NCBI lineage: Eukaryota > Viridiplantae > Streptophyta > Magnoliopsida > Poales > Poaceae > Alopecurus > Alopecurus myosuroides. The sequence continues at coordinate 14,708,608 of CM054060.1, forward strand.
TTGTTGCGATGGCACAAAGAGGACCGTAAGTCCGACGGGGAGTTGAGACACCCCGCTGATGGAACGCAATGGAGAAAGATCGACAGAGAGTTCAAAGATTTTGCAGCTGACGCAAGGAACATAAGATTTGGTCTAAGTACTGATGGCATGAATCCTTTTGGCGAGCAGAGCTCCAGCCATAGCACCTGGCCCGTGACTCTATGCATCTACAACCTTCCTCCTTGGTTGTGCATGAAGCGGAAGTTCATTATGATGCCAGTGCTCATCCAAGGTCCGAAGCAACCCGGCAACGACATCGATGTGTACCTAAGGCCATTAGTTGATGAACTTTTACAATTGTGGGGCAAACCTGGTGTACCTGTGTGGGATGAGCACAAAGAAGAGGAATTTAACCTACGAGCGTTGCTTTTTGTAACCATCAACGATTGGCCTGCTCTCAGTAACCTTTCTGGACAGTCAAATAAGGGATACAAAGCATGCACACACTGCTTACATGAGACTGAAAGTGTATTTTTGGATAACTGTAGGAAGAACGTGTACCTGGGTCATCGTCGATTTCTTCCCCGAAATCATAACGTAAGAAAGAAAGGCAAGCATTTCAACGGCAAGGCAGATCACCGGCCGAAGCCTGCGGAACGTACTGGAGATGAGATATTTGATATGGTCAAGGATTTGAATGTCATCTTTGGAAAGGGTCCTGGCGGACAATCAGTTCCGCAGGGAGTTGACGGGCACGTACCCATGTGGAAAAAGAAATCGATATTTTGGGAGCTACAGTATTGGAAAGTCCTAGATGTCCGCTCTGCAATCGACGTGATGCATGTTACGAAGAATGTTTGCGTGAACCTGCTAAGCTTCTTGGGCGTGTATGGGAAGACAAAGGATACAAAGGAAGCACGGCGGGATCAACAACTTTTGAAAGACCCAGATGACCGGCATCCGGAATGGTTTCAAGGTCGTGCCAGCTACGCTCTTACGAAAGAAGAGAAGGTCATTTTTTTTGAATGCCTGAGCAGTATGAAGGTCCCGTCTGGCTTCTCGTCGAATATAAAGGGAATAATAAACATGGCGGACAAAAAGTTCCAAAACCTGAAGTCTCACGACTGCCACGTGATTATGACGCAATTGCTTCCGATTGCTTTGAGGGGCCTCCTACAGGAAAATGTTCGAGTAGCCATTGTGAAGCTGTGTGCATTCCTCAATGCAATCTCTCAGAAGGTAATCAGTCCAGAAGATCTACCACGGTTACAGAACGATGTGGTCCAATGTCTTGTCAGTTTTGAGTTGCTGTTTCCACCATCCTTCTTCGATATTATGACGCACCTCGGTCCCGGTCCGTAAGTGGCGGGACTATAGGGGGGGGCATTTAGTCGCGCATAGCTAGTCCCGATTGCCCGGACGGGATTAATAGTCCTGGCGAACCGGGACTGTAGGCCTATTTTCTACCAGTGGGACATGCCCGGATGTCAATGGGTATCCGTTACCCACGCGTACCCTGCGAGTAGAAACCATATATGGCAAGATAAAATTTTACTCATTGATACATAAATTGGGAAATATCATACCCATCGGGTAGAGGGGGTATGGATATGAGATTGTATAACCCATGCCCACGTACCCTGTACTCATCTACAATGTTGACAAGTGGGTCTTATGTAATATCATGTATTCTCTTTTGGAAAACGCTGAGGATAACCTGGGGGATCGCACCGTTCCATCCCCCGGGTTCGGTTGCTTTCCACGCGCGACCGCGCGACGCCGTGGGCCGCACAACTAGCGAACCTTATCCCATCTCTCCTTCGCTCGGTCCCCCACTCCCTCTGTGTGCCACCGCCCGTTCCGCAGAGCGTTGACGCGTCCAGCTTCATCGGCGCAGAGCTTGAGCTTCCTCCCGGCGGTGCCCGCGCGGCGCGGGGTGGGCGAGCCCAATCTTGGAGACGGGGCGCCTGCTCGTTGGAAACGGCGGACGTCCTTGGAACCGCCCCGGATGCAACGCGGCGGGCGGGCGCCCTTGGAACGACGGGCGGGGACGCTTCGCGATCGGACGGCCTTGTCCTTGGAACGGGCGGGGAGCGAACGGACGTTGTTGGAACTGGCGCGCCGGCGGCGGCCCGAACTGGAAGTGCTGCTTCGCGAGCGGGCGGTCGAACGCCTGGTCATGCTGCGTCTAGGGCACTGGCTCGTTCTTTGTTCTTGGAACGGGAACGGCGTCGGCGGGCGGTTCCGCAGCACGTGTGGAGGCAGCTCGCCTTTGGACACCAGGTACTCCGCGGCGAGGCGGCCCGCCGCCATCAGCACCTCTTCCCTCTGCTGCGGCGTCATCTGGTGCTGCGGTATCTGGCGGTAGGGCGGAGCATTGCTGTTCTCGGTGCGGAAGCCGCCGCCACCGCTATTGCCGTACGCGCCGGATGGCGTATGAGAAAAAAAAAATTCTGTACAAATGCTTGCTACCGTAGGTTTTTCCTTTTGCTTTTTTTGTACAAATTTTTTGCTACTGTAACTCCGGCGAGGTCCGATTTTTTTGCTCTAATAGCATAATATTTTTGCTACAATTAGGTTATTTGTTTGCCTTTTTAGTATAATTTTTTTGCTCTGGTATTTCTCCGGCGAGCAAAAGTCTCCGGCGACGGCTCCGGCGAAATCGACGTTTTGCTACTGTAGCAAAAAAAAAATTTGCTACAGTACTCCGGCGAGGTCTGACCTTTTCATGTTCTTTTTGGGGTGAAACGTTTTTTTGCTACGGGAGCAAAAGCGGGACTTTTTTTTGCTACGGGAGCAAAAGCGGGACTTTTTTTTGCTACGGGGAGTAAAAGCGGGATTTGGGCAAAAAAAAAGGGGACACGTAAAAACCAGCTGGGTCTATTGCTCTGTTTCTGAATGAGAGTACGGCTGTGTAATAGCTAAGCGCCCTAACCACTGACAAGGATGTCGATGGATCGGACAAGATTAAACCAGCGTCGATCGGAGGAGGACCATGACCACTCTAGTGGAATGGACTGCATGGCGTGCCGATGGCGTCCAGCCTCCTGGGCGCCGCCGCGGAGCAGCTCCAGGGAGAACGCGGCGGGCCTGCTGCGACATTGGGAAGGCGCCACCAAGATTTCCCACCGCCGCCGGCCGCATCCGAGATGCCGCCTTGACCAACGCCCCTCCTCCTCCTCCTTCCTCTCCTCCCCTTGCGCCACCGAAAATCCCGTCCAGAGGATCTCCTCCTCCCTCCCATCCGCTGCATCCGCATCCGCGCCAGAGCAGAGGTGCCGCCGCCGGCCGCATCCGCGCAGAGGATCTTGTCCTCCCTCCCATCCGCCGCATCCGTATTCGTGCCTGAGCAGAGGTGCCGCCGCCAGCCACATCCGCGCCAGAGCAGCTCGTCCTCCCTCCCATCCGCCGCATCCGCGCCAGAGCAGCTCCAGGGTCCTAGGCACATGAATCGGTTGGCGGCACGTATGGAGACTGGGAGATGAGCCGGTGTATGGAATGCATATCTAGCGATTCGAGCCAGAGAGTGAGGGAGACAATAGGGGCTGCCATTTGGGAGAGAGTGAGGTAGAGAGAGCGGGGTTGCACGGTGACCGGCTCCTGTTTATTTAGGATCAAATTTCAAAATTGCCCCACGTACGTGCAAGTGTTAATTTTGGTACAGTGCAAAGTGCAACACGATTTCGGACCTTGCCGTCTCAATGCTTCTGGTACCGTCCCCACGTTTTTGGTACCGTCCCCACTAAATCTGGGTACCGTCCCCACGATTTTGGTACCGTCCGGTTCCGTCGGTCCGGTTCCGTCAATTTTCTAACCATTAGATCGGATTGGATGGACGGTTTATAAAAATACCAAGCACCCTAAAACTTGTAAAAAGAGTAACTATCTACGGTCCCTGTAATCCGCTTCTCTGCTCCGCTCCCCTAGTTCCATTGTGTACATGTGTGAGAGCATTCCTATGAAGTATGGACAAGTTTTAGAAGATAACCTATAACCTAGTCTCCCGGGTATCTGGATCAGTTAGAATATTCATAGATTATAGAGTGAATGAACTGATTTTAACAAAAAGAAAGCAGAAAATATCATTTGCCAAGTGCCTAATAAATGGGACTCGACAACTATCAGGGTACTCAGCAAATGTAACAATGATGAAATAGGATCCTCGAGAAAATATTGAAAAACAAGGAAGAGGAGAAAATCATAAAATTTAGTTTATTCTTTCTTTGCAACCGCGAGCCTCTATTGAAATCATGTAAAGGGGAATTCTCAAACATATTATTCCTAGTGACATGTGCATCAATTTGATGAGTCTGGGGTTACCCATTTCAAAAAAAAAACTGATTGGCTTACACACGGGGAGGAATAAGCCACATGCCATCTCGTGAAGCATGTACCACCTTGATGTGCCTCACATTGTCCTGTCTATGGTGCATGCGTGGACCGTTGTCCATGTACAAGGCGTTGGCCATGTAGATGCAGTTTCTCTCCACCCTACCGCGCCCGCCGGCCGGCACTGTCACCATTGTGGAGCATGTTTCCCCTAAGAACAAGGCGTGCTCACCTAAGTTCGCCACCTCTGCCCACTTTAGCATCCTTTCTTGGCTGTCGTAGGTGACCTGAAAGACGTTGAATAAAGGAGGCGTGGTGTTGTACCACCATATCACCGCCATTGCGAGCTTGCCGTCCAGAACAAAGAGGTAGTTTTTGTTTTTCGTTTTATCTAGACCGTAGCGTGGATAGTATATGTATGGCGCCGGGGGAGCATGCTGAACGGATAGGAACCAGGTGAGCACCATAGACGTGGCACTATGTTTGTTGGTGATGTTGAACCTGCACATCCGCACAATGGTCAGAGGTATCCATTAAGACTTCATCAACATAATTTAGACTCTCAGTATTCAAGTTACAAGTGTCAATCGAATTAGTGAGAAGATGATGTACTTAATCCTTATTGAGATCTCGATTGGTCATCACCCCAACGTGTTGTTCCGCAAACATGGACTCACTACCACAATGCAACATTATAGGGTCCAAAACCTTCATATTTACCAAAGAATTAGAGGCATCCAACAATACCTCAATTTTTTTCTTGATATGTCATCGTAGAAGAAATCATTTTTTACCAAACCATTTTGCGTCTCCGGCTGCTCATTTGTCCGATGAATTACCGTTGACAGAGGGAACAACACCTTTCCCCCTTTCACCGAGCAACCAACACCTCGAAGAAGACACTTTTCAGCTGATAAGGTCCGAGCCACTTTGCTTGAATTATCAGACGACACATCTCTCTCAGCCTCAATAGACATGGGGCTAATACGTTTCTTTTTGGAGAGTTCCATACATTTTTGAACCAAAAGGGAGTACACCACCCACGGACTAACTATCCTGGTCTTGTTTGAGGCCATGTTTGTGCTCCTGTTCTCATAATTAATGTTGGAAGTGACTGTTTTAGGCACATTAGCCTCCTTTACAACGGAGTCAAACACCTTTTCATTTTGTTTGTCACCCCCTTCATCATCTAGATCATCCTCCTTGTCATCATGAACATCAACCATATCCACACCATCCGAAACCTGAACATCATTATCTTCAACTATAAAACAGACTTCATAAAACCAGTCTTTGATAAAAAGAGGCAAATCAGCTGGAATTTTAGATTAGTCTACACACCCAATAGGAATACAAAAAACTTTATGTTTCCAAGTGTACGCCATATCCACCTTCATGGTTTTACCAAATAATGTACCAAGGCCCCGCATAGACAGAAAAATACCCCTATTGCCGGATGGAATACCCTCCATTTGGAGCCAAACTTGCGGTAGCTGCCACAAAGGCTCAATTATTCCCTGCCAAGCATCCACGGTAAGCTCACACAAGCTGTGCGGCACTTCGAAAGCACAAAAAATTGGCAGTCTATCCAGCTCAGTCTTTGAAGGGAACATAACCTTATAGACATTGTCACTGACCTCAATCAAGTCCCACCTATAATTCTCAACTGGAACTACCCACCGCAGTTACCTAATAATTTATGGGACGGTCATAGCTCCCTTGGCGACAGTAACCATATCCAAACGGGTATTCTCCATTTTAGGTCTATATGAATCAGTGAGTGGTGCCCCTAAAAAAGTCAAATCGTCTTGGTAATGCCCGTAGACCTCCACCTGAGGCTTGGGAGCATCCAACAACAGGCAATCCTCATATCCATGGCCTACACTCTCACAGCAATCACACAAGTCATTGTGCAATTTTCCAGCACATGACCGGAAAAACCACGGAGATAACACCTAGCTTTATCCCATTTTTAAGCTTCTTAGCATCGTCATTCTCATTATCAGATTGATCACGGGATGAAGCCCCATCCAGCGACACATATTTCATCAAATGTTGGGCCACCGGCATAGGTGCAGCTGCAGCTATAGTCACTTGCACCTTGGCAGAAATTCGCGAGGAAGCCACATCAATCAGCCCCTCATTGCCGCGAGATTTCTTCCGAGCATCCGAGGTACTGGCATAGACCAAATCATTGTTAGTACCACGACATTGAAGTGGTGGCCACCATTAATTGCAACCATGACCTCTGCCAATCCCACCTTTGTTCGCCCTTGATGTTGGCCAGCAACAAAATTCTGGCGCTCAGGATTGTCACCAAAGCTAGACCCGACATTAAAACGCCCATATGGCAAAGAACAATTGTTGTTACCATTGAAACCACCATTTTTCGCCCCCGTTGAAGTTCTGACTTCCATTGGCTCCAAACCCATTACCATACCTCTACATTGTCCACCCGCAGCAGGAAACCTCGGCTGGTCGGCATCATGCCAGCCGTCCAACTCGAATTCAAAGCTGTGAAGTTGTTAAAGCCCGCCTGGTTGTTGAAGTTATTCCCGTTGAAGTTATTGTTTCCGTTGAAGCATTCAAGTGCAATCTCAACTTGGAAAAGTTGCGATTAAGGGTGTAACATTTTCTATATACGTGCAGATCAAGTTCTAACCCGATTCGACGGAGATATTTCTAGTTTTATACGATGTATAGTTAGCGTAAGAATCAAGGAGTATCACCACGAATCAACATGTAATTCTAGGGCCTTATGTGGTCCTATATTAACACGTAGGCAACCGGAGATAAAGGTTATGCTTCAACCGAAGTATGTAACACCGACGCAGCCGAAATAGATTGTGTAGACAGTAAACACGAGGACATAAAAGAGCAACTATCTACGGTCCCTGTAATCTGCTTCTCTGCTCCGCTCCCCAAGTTCCATTGTATACATGTGTGAGAACATCCCTATGAAGTATGGACAAGTTTTAAAAGATAACCTATAAGCTAGTCGCGCCCGGGTATCTCGATCAGTTAGGAATATTACTAGATTATAGAATGAATGAACTGATTTCAACAAAAAGAAAGCACAAAATACCATATGCCTAGTGCCGAAAAAATGGGACTCGGCAACTATCAGGGTAGTCGACAACTATCAGGGTACTCGGCAAATGTAACAATGATGAAATAGGATCCTCGAGAAAATATTGAAAAACAAGGAAGAGGAGAAAATCATAAAATTTAGTTTATACTTTCTTTGCAACCGCGAGTCTCTATCGAAATCATGTAAACGGGAATTCTCAAACATATTATTCCTAGTGACATGTGCATCAATTTGATGAGTCTGGGGTTACCCATTTTCAAAAAAACTGATTGGCTTACACACGGGGAGGAATAAGCCACATGCCATCTCGTGAGGCATGTACCACCTTGATGTGCCTCGCATTATCCTGTCTATGGTGCATGCGTGGACCACCGTTGTCCATGTACAAGGCGTTGGCCGTGTAGATGCAATTTCTCTCCACCCTACCGCTCCCGCCGGCCGACACTCTCACCGTTGTGGAGCATGTTTCCCCTAAGAACAATGCGTGCTCACCTAAACTCGTCACCTCTGCCCACTTTAGAATCCTTTCTTGGCTGTCGTAGGTGACCTGAAAGATGTTGAATAAAGAAGGGATGGTGTTGTCGCACCATGTCATCGCCATTGCGAGCTTGCCATCCAGAACAAAGAGGTAGTTTTTGTTTTTCGTGTTATCTAGACCGTAGGGTGGGCAGTATATGTATGGCGCCGCGGGAGCATGCTGAATGGATAGGAACCAGGTGAGCACCATGGACGCGGCACTGTGTTTGTTGGTGATGTAGAACCTGAACAGTTTCTTGTCGGCAGTGAGGCCATAGAGTTCTCCATTGCAGAAAGCGATATCCTCAAACTTTGGTTGTCCTTGTGGCATGATCCACCGGTGATCCCTTGAGCAGCCAACCCTGCAGACGGCGACAGCACCTGGGGAGTCGGTGAGGGCAGCGAGCATGCAATCCTTGGATGTGGGCGTCGTCCGTCACGCTTGATTAGAGGGATGAACTTGCTCTGGACGGAAGAGAGCGGCACCTCGACTCCGGAGAAGATGTTGCCGATGACTAGCTTCACGTCTTTGCGCGTGAGCGCGGCGATCCAGCCGCCAGCGTGAGCTCCCACAAACCAGCTGACTTGCACCTTGCTCGGGACCAGGACAGTCAAGACCTCGTCGTCGTCCTCCGGGCAGTACATGCGGGCTGTCGTGTTGTCCTTGCCACCCAAGGAGGAGATGTGCCACGGGAGGGCCGGCGGCGGTGCCGCTGCATGGCTTGCGGCATCTCGCCAGGATGTGCATACGGCGGCGAAGCGGACGCGTTGGAGCATCCCGACGAGCTTGGCATAGACCAGGAGGAGTATGTCGTCGGGAAGATAAGACCCGCTATAGTGCATTGTCATCTCGTTCAAGGTTCCGACAGCGATGAAGAAATTTTCCGTCACGATCGAGCCAATACGTGATACCAAGCTCGCGAGTCTTTTTGGATTTTTATTTATAGCCGCCAAATACTGAATATGCACACCTTGACTCGTACAAGGAAATAAAAACAAACTCAAAACTGCAAATTAAGTACTCTGACTCACGTATGGAATAAACCAACCTCTACTAGCTGCAAAGTTCGATTACCACACGCGTGAAAGGAAAACCCATATATTTGGATCAGCTGCATTTAAGACTTGGAGTCGGACAGGGAGACCCAAGTGGTTCGAATTTTCTACCGATTCTGATGTGAATTCTTTAATCAAGGCTTACACTTACGTGCGGGGAATAACCAAACGACAACGACGTCCGGACAACAGATGCAAGAGGATCACGTAATAAGGGTGAAAACCCTTTGCCTGCCATTGTTGGTTGTACTTGTCAATGGTGGTGCATTATATTTGCATTGTTTCGTTGCTAAAGGTATTGCAATAAGTCTTCTCATACCTGCTCTTTAGGTTGAAAACTAAAGATCTGGTCTTTTATGAACGGATTGACTAACAATGACGGTTACACGTTGTTCCCTTGATGACGGCGTTGCTTTTGGAGTACGTTACTCGCAACTTTTGTCCTTCCTTGCGAGGTGTTTTATGTCTTTGCCCTTCCCGCGCGTAGATGGGATCTCCACCGGCCCTCTCCTCTTCCCGTAACCGCCCCTCGCCGCCCCCTCGGTGGCCGGCATGGCCTCTCCCCCTTCTCCTTCTCGACCTCCTCATGTTCCTCCCCTTCCCTCCCGCCATCGTCGGCGCGGGCCGCCGAGCCTTGCTCAGGCGGGGCTGGAGGTGGCAGAGCTCTTATCCCCATGCGTGGATGGAGCCTCGCGGGGCGGCTCTCTCCGGCGGCGGTGCACACATGGATGTGGTGGTCCGGCCCCGACCGGGTGGTGGCGACGCGGCGGCGTCCTCGTGGTGCGTGGGCCTACATGCACGGCGGGACGGAGGCCACCTGCACGGGCGGCGCCAGATTGCCCTATCGGCCTAGATCTGAGCCCTTGGGTCCATCTGGGTTGGGGCGGGCTGGCCTGCTTTGCGGTGACCTTATCTGCGGATGGAGGTGCGGGAGCTTGCACAGGGAGGCAGCGGCGCCGTCAGGCGGCCTTGTTGCAGTGTGGCTGCGGGCTTTACGGGCCCGATCCGGGCCCAACCTGATCCTCTTGATATTGGCAGCGGCCGGACCTAACTGGACTAGTGTGCCTGCGGCTGCGCCCGGTCGACTACCGTTTCGGCGGTGGAGACAGTTCCCTCCCGCGCGACCGTGGTACCGTTGTCCCCCGAGTTGAGCTCATGTCCGCCTTCGTCCAGCAGACCACGTCGCGGTAACTTCCGTGAGACGATGTTGGCGGCTTCGTGACCGTAATGGCGCAAGTTGGTGGAGGACGAGGCTGGGATGGAGAGGCTTCGGCCTTGCGGGGCTCTTGTGCAATGTATCGTCCGGGGCATGTGGATAGGATTTTTTTGGGGAAAATCCTTGTCGGCCAGTCCGGCACCGACCCGGTGGCATATTTCCTTCCTGAAGTGGGTCGTGGCTACCATCCATCCACTTCCCTCCGTGTACGGGGGAAGCCCTAGGACCGGTGCGCTGGTCCGGGCAGTAGCAATTGCTTCTTGCTTGTAGGTGCTGCTTGGTACTCGATGATTTGGCGCTAGGAGCGTGGTGGTACTTCTCCGGTGGGTGTAGCAATTGCGGGTCTTCTTCGTTTATTCTTTCCGCCTATGTCTCCATTTTTTCTTCTTTTCTTGTTTGGGCGTATGTCTGCTGCCCAGCACTTTCCGTTTCGTGAATGTTGTTGGTTGTATCGGGTGGTTGCTATATTAATATGGCCTGTTTCGAGAGTTTTATGTCTTTGTTGTTGTGTGCCTTTGCTTGCTTCTGCATGACACTAGTTGTCATGTGTTTAATTAATTCTTCTCATGTTTTAATAATTTGGTTGTGTGCATCCTTAATGTCTCGACTTTCTCTTAATACTGAGTCGTTGTAGAGGATGGTTGTATTTGATATAGAATTGATATTAATATATTACCATTTTTCTAAGAAATAGTTGGTTAATTAAAATGTGGTTGCGAGGAAAGTTGTCTTCACCAGAACCCATGATTTGGATCGAAGCCTCCAGGACCGAAGCCAGGCGTGGAGGCAGGTGCAGAGAATTAGGTAATGGAACATGGGTTTGAAGATGACGTCAAGGTGTAGTGAGGTCAGGAGAGGAGGGCGTGGATGAGGTAGGTTGAGATGCAAACTTGTGGGGTTCGACGACGGCTAGGCAAATGAGTGTGGATGAAGTAATGTTGAGGATTTCGCGGCCGCGCACCCTAGACACCTCTATAGTAAGGTACTGTACTATTGGGATGAGTTTTTCGAGAATCAACAAATTTGTCTGCCGCGACGCCGACCCGGATAAGACGCATCGTCGTGAGGTGGCAAATGGTCGGTCGGTGTTGCAGCGTGATCTAGTGGACGGGCACGATGTTGAGCACGTCGATGGCAAGACGGCCAGGGAGCGTCTCAGGTCGCACCGGATCCACTACTGGAGACGTCGCACCTGCAGCGGTTGGTACCCGAGGACAGGTGCAGGCGGAAGGCATCGAGGATGGGCGCCAACAGCGGAATTATGGCGCCTACATGCGGTTGATGAAGTCCTCAAACCACATGTGGCATAGGTTTCTGCACTCAACGTTCTCTTTCTTTACCATCTCTATAGGCATCTTGCTATATTAGGGGTGATTTTTAATCCCGAAACTCCATAGGTTTTAATTGTTCTTAGATTATGAGCCGGGATTTTGGCTCTGCTATTAAATTTATGGTACCTTTCGCTTCACGATAATGGTTCGACAGAAGAAGCTGGACATGTGGGAGTGATATAGAGGTAGGCATTCCAGGCTAGCAGCACTAGTCAATCCGTCGAGTCTCTATTTTTTTTCCTTGGGTTGATTGAAACAGAAAAAGTGCACCAGCGCAAAAAAAAAATGTGCACAGCTAGCTCTGGAATCATGACCAGCTAAGAAATAGAATTATATCCTGTAAAATAAACAGAATTATATCCTCTAGGGTCGGATTGTTCGAATGGTTCTGTTCCGGCTGAGATCTTTTGCATCGGACGGAAACGGGCCCAATCTGTTGGGCCGGTACTGGGTCGAACCATCTCGTCTCGGGGCCGTGCGTGGTTTTAGGAGGAAAACCCAAGGAATTATGAGAATTAACCTAGCATAGTCCTCCTCCGTGGCGTGTAGTGTAGGTGATGCGGTCAGCTCGTTTGAGTACTCAGGGGAGCTACTACCTGACGCACTCAACAAATTATGAGCATTAATCTAGCATAGGCGTGTGTCCACTTGGACCACCTAACCATATATATGGATGAAAAATTTGTGTTAGAAAAAGAAAACAAGGATGCTTTGACTTCTAAAATTGAACAAAGCACAATTAAGTGTGTACTCGTCGAGTTTGCCGACTTACAGGCCTTCTAGAAAGCAAGTACGGATATTCGGTTTAACTTATACTCCCTCCCTTCAATAATATTTTAACAAACAGAAATCAAGTATTGTTGAACGGATGGAGTAATAGCAATGAGAGGCTGGCCTGATCACTCACGTAGCCAAGGGGCTCATACATGCTTTTGGCCACCCAGTACGTACGTAGTATCCCTATAACTTGTATATTATTATTGTTATGACCATGAACAAGTATCTTTCTGAAATGATAAAAATTATGAGATTTCATAAACTTATGGAAGAGCCCGGGCAGCAAACCAGATGATCCACCAAGTAGAAAAGCTTAATCGGAACTAAGCAGAAGATACTGTTTAGTAGATATGGGAGACGTGAATCATGCATGAAAGCATCCAAAGGCCAAACTAGATTATTCTCCTTGATCCCCGTTGGCACAAACTAGACTTAGATATCTGTCAAAAAGGAACTAGGCTTATATATGGGCCGTATCCGACGCATGGCCAATGCTAACCTTGTACATGTATTGATTGTCTATGTAATTGATGCAGACCACCCCCTTGTGGAAAAAACATACGTCTCAACTGGTATAAGCGGACACTACACTTACATTTGGTCGACTAGAAATCTGGAGGGAGAATCCACATGCCACTTTGAGGGCTACCTTGTTTGTGGTATCGTGCCAATCCTGGTTCTAAGCGGATACCATTGCGTTCGTGCTGCATGTGATACACGCTACCACCATAGTTTGCTGATGTCATGAAGTAAACCCCGTCGTGTGTGTGGATGTAGTTTCGATGCACCACACCTCGTCCCCCTTTTGGCACGTAGGCCGCCTTGGACCATACTTGCCCCAAGAACAGAGCATAGTCACCCAAGCTATACACCACAACCCACTTGTAGTAGATGTATGGCGTCATGGCTTCGTCAACAAGCTCAAAGACCTCGAACATTGACTCCCTGCCGTACCCAATCCTCACCACTAGAGCTATTTTGCCCCACAACTCGACGATGTAGCTCGAGTTATTTGAGCGGCTGCCTGCTCGGACTGTCAGAGGGTGAGCATCGCCAGTAACCACTGGCGCTCCGTTTTCTCTCACTCTTATATTGAATTTGAAAAGCTCATTGTTGGGCATGAGACCGTAGAGCTCTCCGTTGCAGAAGGCGATGTCTACGAGAGTCTCTTCGCCAAGATGTTTTGTCGTCCACCCGCTATTTGGGCATCCAACCACACAAAGCGCGAGGCCACACGAGGGCGTGATTGCAGCTAGAATGCAGCCCGCCGAGGTGGGGGCCTTCGAGAAGATGATCTTCTTGATATCACATGGCCCACTATGGTGTCTGCACATTGGGCCCCTCCTTTGCTCTGCGGACCATGGCACCTCGATGCCAGAAAAGAGGTTCAAGATCGTAAGCTGTGAATCCATTGCGACAACCCAGCCGCCGTCGTAAAATCCAGCAATCTTCTTGTCGACCGCCTCGTTGGGAAGCCAGAAGTTCAAGATGCCACCGTCGTCTTGGGGAATGTATAGGCTGCGCTTCCTTGTGTCGCCACTGCCGTAGATGAGCCACGGGAGGGTAGACCGCACCTGGTGCCTCAACGCGATCGTCGCTGCTCGCCACGACCTGCATGCGGCGGCGAAGCTGAGTCGGTCGTGCGGGGTGTCGGTGGTTATCCTGGAGTAGACCATGGCTAGGAGATCGATCGTCGGGGAGATCGGACCATGTCGAAGAAGCGGTCTCTTTGATGCTTGGGACAGCGCAGCGTCGCGCGTTGTCATGGGAATAGACGACGATCGACATGTTTTCCATGTATCTAAACTACTTATAAAAGAGCAAACTTCGTAGATACATTAAATCTTAACCGTCAAACTTGTTGAATCGAACGGTCCACGTCGTTCCAATGTTGAGCTAACTCAACACGCCCTAGCACCCCATCGATCCATCTCCTAAAAAAAACATGTAGACCTGGTCAATCCCGCAACAGGGATATAGTAAATACTTTACGCGTACGGTAACGTAAAAAACACGATAGACTCGGGGCCAGAATCCTCGCATATCACGGTTCGCGGCACCTATGGTGAATTTACCAGACGTATTCCGTTATGAAAGTGCCTTTTCTTTTCTTTTATAGGAAAACAGCCGTTTGTACGTGCATGTCCAGATTGGAAAAAAAAGGCTCATGAACGCCCTGGCCAATTTAATAGCCAATCGATCTGCTTCTTACAAAAAAAAAGGTTGTACTCAGTATTTCTTTGTCGGTTACATGCGCATAATTTTTTCCAGTAAAATTTCACATAGTACTAGAATAATTTGAACAAACTTCACTTCGAGATTTTATTTGCCGGTACATTAATAATATTTAACATGAACGGAGGAAGTACTAATATTTAACAAATATTTTATGTAGTGCATTTATATTTACATATACTCCCTCCTCACTCCAGGTGCCGCAGCAGCCCCTCCTGGCGCCGGCCCACCCAGCCCAGATGCGGCCCCCACGGGCCCAACCCCTAGGCCGCGCCGGCGCCCTCTGCCCCCTGGCCGTGCCCCGCACGCCGCGCTGCCGGCAGCACCTGCGCCCGCGCCGCCACGATGCCGGCGACCTCGACCTGCCGCCCGAGCGGCCAAGCCAAGGCACGACCCCACAAGATCCGGGCGCAAGGCGCCAGATCCGCCGCCCTACCGCGGTCCCGAGTCGCCGCTCAGGCTGCCAGCACCGACGGCGCTCCATCGCCGTCCCAGCCCGGGCCCGGCCCACCGCCCGGAGAGGGAGGAGACCACCCCGCCGCCAGTTGTTTGGCAGCGGGGAGACCGCCACTGCCACGACGCGGAAGCCGGCGACAACAGCGGCAAGGAGGCGCGACGAGGGAGGAACCGGCGGCGGCGCGGGATTCGCCCCCGGTGTCGCACTTCTCGTCAGTTGCAGTTCATTAGTCCTACAAAACTATTAGAGTTACAACTTTATCTTACTATTCTAAAAGACCATAGAAGGACCTATTAATACCCGACCACATCCCTAGCCTTTGCTTACGAAGTGATAATTCCTTGTCTTACAAAGGTGGGTACAACAACAAAACGTTCTCTTTTTGTTATAGGTATGCTACCGGTTTCTATGGTGGGTTGTAAATAAACATAGGTATACCAGTTTAAAAATGTCCAACTGGATCCTCCGTCCATCAGCACTCTTCTTAGCCTAGTGTTTTGAACAATAGGGATTACAACAAGAGCTTGTGTGCCGGGTTCAGGGATATTTCCGGGATGATCTGACTGATCCCAGATTATCGGTGTGTTGGAGTACTTCAAGAATTTCGGGGTCGCAGGAACAACCGCGTTTATTTCTCGAAGTGTTCTTTTGGCCACCTTTGCTGACGGGGTTGCTAGGAAAGTTAACATTGCTTCTCCGTCAACTCTCGGAAATTTGGGTTCGCCTTTTCGCTGTTGTTCCTGGATTTTGTCATCAGTGTCCGATTCACTGTCTTCTTTTTCAGCATCTGGCTTTTGTTTGGCAGGTTTCCTCTTGGAACCCTTCCCTTTATTTCCGGATCCTGCATTGCCTTTCATATGCTTGTTTAGCCGGCATTGCGCGTTTGTGTGGGTTGGTTTCCCAAACTGAGAGTGGTGGACGGAGGGGTCCGACTTAATTCTCTCCCATTCTTCGGGAGTGTAATTGATTGGATCTGGACTGCGGCCTTTCCACTTGTTCACCTTTTCTCCTCCAAAGGCTATGTTGACCTCCTTGGGCTTTGTTGTTGACTCTGGAGTTCCTTTTTTATCAGAACGAGGGGTTTTCTTGGCCAGTATCAGTGACTCAATATTGCCTCCTCTTGCTCTGATATCATCTTCGGCTGCAGCATGCTCGTTAGCGGTTGTAAGCATAGATCCGAGATCTTTGTGCTTTTTAGAACCAACCATGAACGGTACAAGTCCGGGTTTTAGGCCATTGACGAAAGCATGCATTGCTTGTACGTCAGTTACTCCAGAGCAACTATTCTTCATTGCGGTCCATCTGGAGATGAAATCCACGTATGGTTCGTCTTCAAATTGGGTGCAACGGTTCAGCTGGTTGATGCTATTTGGGCGTTTGTATGTTCCCCGAAAATGCTGAGTAAATACTCTCGCCATATCATCCCAACTGTCGACAGTTCTTGATGGTAAACCATTGATCCAATCTCTGGCTCCGTCTAGCAACATTAGGGGAAGAAACTTGACAGCTTCCAGGTCTGTCCCGTTGTTGATTTGGACGGCTGTGTAATAATCTGAGAGCCAGGTATCCGGGTTTGTACTGCCGGTATACTTTTGGTAGGTTGGACCAACTTTGGCGAAGCCAGAATGCAGGGTTATCCTTCGGATCCTGTCAGTAAAACACTTAGGACCAAAGTATAGATCATCCTTTTCTGCTCTATCAATATGTGCAGAATATCTCCCGGCTGAATGGACAGAAGGGGATCTGCTCCTTTCTTTTCCATTGTTGCGCGGACGCGCTTTTCCGGGGTTATCTCTATCTCTTCCGTTGTCACGCCCCCTGGGATTAGGTGGAGTCCTGCTCCTGTACCTTTCCTTATCTTTAGGCGGTGTCCGAGATCTTTCACGTCTGTGAGGTGTATCGTATCTTCCAGCTTTTTCAGCTGGGTTTCTCGGAGGTGGCATTATTTTGCCGTCATTCCGGTGTTTGTCTTCCCGATCGTGTGGTTTATATCCATCTTTCGGGAGATGAGGTCCGGTTCTAGACGCTGCGTCCCGGTTGTCGGGGTTTTTCTTGTCTTTTCTCGGATCCTCTTTTTTATCTGAATCTCCGGGTTCTTCCGGTCCAGGTGCTCCAGCAGCGCAAGTAACTGTTTTGCAGAGGGCGGAATTATCATGCAGCCTCCCTGATCGCTCTTGGCCTCGCTGCTGCTGCTGTAATGCTTTTCCTAGGAAAGCATACACCCCTTGGAGTTTTTCCCCGTTGGAGTACAGATCATTGTTCAGGATGGCGAACGCTGCTTCCGCGTTTTCAGCTGCGGTTTTGTATATTGGTTCGCCCTTGGCATCTTTGCCGTTTAACTGCTTTTGCCAAGATGGGTTATAGAACCTTTCTTTCGGCGGCAGTTCTTCCGGTTTTGCAATTCCGGGTAACCTAGTAGGTTTTAAGGCAGATCTATGCTTTCTCTCGTACTCCTCTATTTCTTCCTTCATGACTTTGATGTCATTATGGGCTTGTTGGAGATGTTGCCGAGATCTAAGCAGATGTTGTTGTTGCCGTTGGAAAGCTTGTCTCCTGGCTTCCAGCATCTCAGGGGGTTCATCTGGTCCCACTGGTGTTTGTAATAGTTCTTGCTCTTCCAGTTCTGTCATTGGCGGAGCAGTGATTTCCTTAGATTTCTTTTCCGCGGGCTTTGTGCCACTAATATCTCCAACTTCCAGGTTTTCATCAGCGAGATCGGCTGACTTTTTCTTCCGGAGTTTGTACTGGAGTTTTTTAGAAGCACTGTGCTTTTTCTTGGAAGAAGGAGGTTTTTTGACAGGTTCATCTTCTGTCATCTCCTTGACATTAGGGAATATCGGAGAAGTTTCTCCGTCTTCTCTCTCTTCCACTGGCGGAGGGGTTTTAGGGCTTTCCTGGCTGTCGGCACCCGTTGTATCAGCTGGTTTTGCCATTAGCACTTCATGGAATCCCTCTTGAAAGGCCTTAACTTTTCTTACGAAGGCGTCCTCGTCTTCGTCTTCGGAGTCGAAGTTATCCGATCCGGTTTCCGACTCCAATCTCGCCTCAATGGCGGCAAGCACGGACTCTGCTTCCGAGTTCATCGTCTGGTTGACGGATGTCGGATCTTCCGTCTCTGTGACGGGTATTGGTTCTTCCGTCTCTATGACGGGTAGGTTGTTATCTGCCTCTTGCACGGGATTTCCGTCATCCGTGTTTTCAGCGATTTCGGATTGCACCATGCCGATAAAGTGCGTATCACTGTTTTGTCGGCGATCTGAGCAGAATCCGGCGTCATAGTCGTCTTCGACTGGGTATAGGGCGGGTGGGATAAATTTGCTTCCACCGCAAAACCCCATTGCCTCTGCAGTTAGTCCGATAAAGATGTTAGCATATCCAATCGGTAACACGCAGGCACTTACCAGGTGGTTTTGCGCCGGTATGTAGGATCCGTTGTCGAGGAAGCGCCCGACGTCGTCGTCGAATTCCAAGCTTCCGACAGTGATCGATCTTCCAATTCCGCCGAGTATCCCAGATCGGAATTTTACGCCTGACGTCGTTTGCCCCACGGTGGGCGCCAACTGTCGAGACATCGTAGTAGTTTTCATAGACGGGGGTGCCATGAGACTACGGTAGAGACGTGGGGTAACGGGATAGCGTAGTAACACAGAACACGGGATTTTACCCAGGTTCGGTACGTCGCGACAGTACGGCGTACCTACTCCTGCACTTCTCACTAATTGGGACTAAAGCCCGTATAACAGGGTTACAGTGTGAGGGAATAGATCTAGCTACTCGACGAGGATGAGCTTCTCGGCGAGTTGCGTAAAGCTTGAGATTGTGAAACTTGAACCTATCTAATCTATCTCCCGTCCGGCTTTATATAATAGCCGGATTAGGGCTTACAGAACAAGAAACCTAGAAGACTACGTTTAACTTGTAACTTGGAAAGTAAGGAATCCGTCTTCTCCTCCAAGCCAGATCACGTGGGCCGTGATCCGGGTTCTTCTAGAATCCGGCTTCTGCGCGTCGGACTACTGGGCCGCCCAATGGACCTAAGCCCATTACCATGTAGGCCACCCTGATAGTCCGGCTCTTTTGTCTACCATCTTCTATACCCCTATTCAGTATATATCCGACAATGGCTTCCATGGACTGGCATCACGACAAGGGAAGGGCGGCCAGGGGAGGGTATTCTTCTTCCATCGATGGGATGCAGTAGAAGAGGGCGGGCATGTTCTGTGAGAGAGAGGACCTTAGAGCATCTCCAGTCGCGCCCCCCCAAACACGCCCCCACGGCCTCTTCCCGTCCGGACGGCCCCGAGCGCGCCCAGTCGCGCCCCTCATTGGGCCTTCCCGTCCGGACGCCCCCTTATTCCCGTCCGGCAAACCCAGCCATACCCCTCCCCCCAGAGGTTCCCGTGGGGGCGCCGGACGAGTCGAAATGTGTCGCGGGCCCGTCTTGCCAGCGACACAAAAGGACTCATTTGCGCCACGTCCCCTTGCGCCCCGCCATCTGCGCGCCGCATAGGCCGCCTCGCTCACTGCCGTCTCCCTCCGCCCAGAAGCGCCACCGTTTTCTCCCACCGCGCCTCCACCCCATCGGCGCCTCTGGCTGCGCGTCCGTCCTCGGTGTTCCCCCCTCCCCCCCCCCCCCCCGCTGCGCCTCCGACCCATAGGCCGCGCCACAGGCGCCACCTCCGGCGGCCAGAGGTAACCACCTCGCCCCCAAGGTGTGCGGCGATTAGCCTGGCTGGGCGCCGGCCGTTGTTTTTGTCATATTTTGAAGCCATTTTCATTTCTACAGATGGACAGCGACGATGAGATGATGGTGAACTTTATCTTAGAGGAAGAAGCCGATATCGACGAGGAAAAAGATGAAAATTTGCTTGTTCTTACTTGTCTGACACAACTTCTCGCCGATGAGGAAGAAAATCGTGAACCAAAGTGAGGAGGATCCAAGTTTGAGAGGAGAAAGACGAAACTGGGGAGGAGAATGGAGGGCCACTGCATGCTTTTCGCCTACTATTTTGCGGATGAGCCAAGATTCGATGCAAAGGATTTTCGACGAAGATTTCGGATGAGCCGAAGGTTGTTCAACACATTGGTGCAGAGTGTGAGGGAGCACGACCCTTGGTTCAAGATGAAAAAGACGCAGTGGGGATGCTAGGTTTCTCCTCAATTCAGAAGTGCACAGCTGCTATGAGAATGCTTGCATATGATGCCCCTGCAGATGGCAAGGACGACTATCTCCGCATGTCTGAGTCGTCGGCTATCAAAGCCATGTACAAGTTCTGCACTGCGATAGTGGAAGTGTTTGGCCCAAACTACTTGAGAGGACCAAATGAGGAAGAAACCGCTCGGATCCTAGCAACAAATGAAGCAAAAGGTTTTCCTGGTATGCTTGGAAGCATTAATTGCATGCACTGGAGCCTGGAAGAACTGTCCATTTGGATGGCAAGGATTGTACAAAGGGGGCCATCATGGAGTTTGTAGCGTGATACTTGAGGCAGTGGCCGATCACGAGACTTGGATTTAGCATGCGTTCTTCGGCATGGCAGGATCTAACAATGACATCAATGTGTTGCAGCGTTCCCCTGTGTTCGCGAAACTTGTTGAAGGCCATGCTCTGCCAGTGAACTATGTTGTCAATGGCCACGAGTACAACAAGGGGTACTACCTAGAGGATGGTATCTATCCAAGATGGTCAAAATTTGTGAAAACAATTTCCAATCCTCTAGGCAACAAGAAATCCTGGTTTGCCTCGGTACAAGAGAGCACAAAAAAGGATGTTGAGCGTGCATTTGGAGTGCTCCAGCGGAGGTTTGCCATTGTGTGGTATCCTGCTCTCTTTTGGTGTGGCTTGGCTTGTCCGAATTTATTTTGTAGATCAGACACGTTGTGTGGTGACTTGAGTAAGCGGTAGCAATCGTTGTATTTAAGAAATAGATGATTTTTTTTACGGTTTAAAATAGATGTTTTTACTTATTTTTCTGATGTGAAAGAGTACCTGAAAATAGTCTTTTCCAAATGAAATGTCTGTAATCGAACAAAAGAAAGAGAATAACCGAGTATAATATTTTAATCTCTTCCATATCCCAAAGAACAATAGATTTTTTTGCAGATGCAATTTTGTAATGCAATGTCAATGCTTATTCGAAAAAAATAAGCTATGTGTTATTCATCAACAAAATCATAGGTTGTATTTTGTAGAGACGTGCGTGCACGTGTAAGGCTACTAGTATTTGGAAATAGTACAACCGTACGGGCAGCTGTTGGGGTTTTTCTTTATTTCTACTGCTCAACTCACGGTATAGTCTGTTTAGTTTTTGATGGCAACTCTCGGTACAATCTGGTTACACGACGACCTGTTTATATACAACCTAAAAGAACCTACTCCGACACGGTTGGTGAAACCAGCTAGGACTCAAACTCTGCTCAAAATAGAACAACGTATGTACGTCATGTGCAGCCTAACAAGGAAAATAACAAGGAAAGTCGTCCACCTCGGCCTATCTATTTTGGTTCAAATAAAAAACTCTACTTGTGCAGACAGGAGCGGATGGCTGAGGGTTTTTTTTTTTTCTTTATTTCTACTGCTCAACTCACGGTATAGCCTGTTTAGTTTTTGATGGCAACTCTCGGTACAATCTGGTTACACGACGACCTGTTTATATGCATGAACAGCCGACCCAAAAGAACCAAAAAAAACCTACTCCGACACGGTTGGTGAACCAGCTAGGACTCAAACTCTGCACCTTTCCTGAACATGCTCAAAATAGAACAACGTATGTACGTCATGTGCAGCCTAACAAGGAAAATAACATGGGCAGAATGAAGCATGCCCAAACGCCTAATCATGTACGTAGTCCACCTCGGCCTATCTATTTTGGTTCAAATAAAAAACTCTACTTGTGCAGACAGGAGCGGATGGCTGAGGGAGATCGCGTCGATGCCGCCGTACTTGACATGATCACAAACCCAAATGTAACTGATAAATATATCCTCTCTTTTCGGGATGCACCGATGCCAGCAGAGGAGAGGTCGACCGATTCGGCAAGAGGAGAGGCGAGCGGCACGGACCGGATTAGCGGCTCCCGTATCCACTAAGGGCATTCCCGACGGGACAGCTCAAATCCCGGACAAATACGGGACAAATGTGTCTGTTTGAGCAGCGGTACAGGGGAGGACACGGCAAAAATAGAACGCGCCCTACATGGCTGCTTACTTTAGGGGGTGGGGGCCACAAACGGCCAATGTACACTGAAAAAAAGGAAAATATAAACCCTAAGTCTAGGACCGGCCACCGCTCGTCGGACCTACTCATCATCATCGATGATGATATAGTCGGGCTCGCTATAGATGGCCCGGTAGGCCAGAATGCCGCGGCGGCGTAGTCGGCAGGGTGGGGCGCCGGTGGCGACTCCGGCAGCTCTGGTGGCGGCCCAGTCCACTCCGAGGACTACCCCAAGAGTGGCCGGAACCACCTGGGATAGCGCCGTAACGCCTGCGCCCACTCCTCCTCCTCCTCAAGGGCTGCCTGCCTGCCCTCCTCCTCCATGGCCGCCGCCAGAGCCAGGGCCTCCTCCTTGGCCGCTGCCTCCGCCGCCGCCACGGCCTCCAACGTCGCTGCAGGCTCGCGTCCGCCTCCTCCTGCCGTTCCTTGGCTTCGATGGTGGAGTCGTGGAGGGTCGTGCCCAAGCCCTCCCACTCGGTGATGTCGTCGGGGAGGTACTCGCCTTCCTCCTTGACCTGGAGGAGCAGGGGGTTGCCGATGCGCAGCAGCGCAACAACAACAAGGTGGTTGTGGCGCCGTGGGAGGTTCACCGGAGGTTACTGCGGGGGATCACGTGCGGTGCGTGCCCTAAGAAGGCACGCCATCGGATGTTGTGCTCCTCCGCGAACCAGGTGTCCCAACACCTGGAGTCGAGGGTGAAGGCCGAATGCATGCGGAGGCTCTCCAGTAGGTCCTCCCGGCGGCGGAGAATCTCGTTCTCCTGTTCCAGGCTGTCCTTGGGGACCGGCGGCACCGAAATCCTCTCTGGATTCAAGTGCCAGCCCTCCGCAAGATGGACGTCCGTCCAGGGCACTAGGATTGCATTGTCATGGTGCCACTGGCATTTGACCCAGTTGAGGTAGTGACGACGCCGTACGCGGTGGTGCCCTTCCTCATCTGCGGCGGGGGGCGTGGTTGGCGGTGCTAGTTGAAAGGCCGGCTGGGCGCGCGTCGGGGATGGAGCGCGGCGGCGCGAGGACCCTGATTCGTTGTTGTTCTTGCCCCCTAGCCACCAGCGGCGGGGCACCGCAGCGACAAAGAGGAGGCTTTGGGCTCTAGAGTTTTTTGTCGCCTACAGGGTGGGGACGCAGTGGAGTGGGGAGTGGGGGCGGTGGAGTGGGGACGAGGGGACACATGGCCTTTAATAAAGCCGGGAGGGTAGGCGAATGGGAGGTGTGCCACTCATAGGCGGTCCACCCCGTGTTGACCACGCGAGCGGGAGCGCGTCCGCTGCTGCTCAGATCTCGACCAAATTTGGGACAGGTTTGAGAAAGCCCGGACCAAAAACGGAACCAGCCGCTAGATAGACGGCCCCGTAGGGGCCTGTTTTTCGGCAGGACTGCTGATACATCTCAAACGTATCTATAATTTCTGATGTGGGATGGGCTGTTCCCTTTAGTGAGAAACGTGATAGATGTGGGATGGGTTGTTCCCATTAGGGAGAATACAAAAATGCTTTGTCTAAGGATAATGTCATTGTTTACATTACAAACTTTACTTAATGCAATCATATGTAGTTTGCAACTTAATACTCGAAGTCTGCTTGGATTACGTTCTGAGGGTGGATTATTAGTCATAGATGCAGTTGGATTACGGTCTATGTATCATGTTGTAATGTCCGCATGAATCTCATAATAATCATCATGTCTTACATATAAACTATGGTGTAGCCTTTATTTCTGTAAATTGTCCAGCTGTAATTTGCATACCCGGCATGTTATTGATCTTTTATGGTGGGACATCACTAGTGAGCTGTGGATCCATGTCCATTCTTTTACACTGATAATACAACAACTGCACGCACTATTCTTTTTTTTACTGCAAACACTATTTTTCTTTCATTCACTGCAATCATACATTATTTTCCATATTATACATCTAATCCTTTGTGTTATCAAAACCGGTGAGATAGATAACCTCACCGTTTCGTTGAGGCAAAGTACCTTGGTTGTGTTGTGTGCAGATTCCACGTTGCCGCTGAGCCTAGTACTGCGCCCTACCAACATCAGTTGTCATCAACATTCAAAAGTGATTTCTTTCTCCTATTGGTCCGATTGAAACTTGGTTTCTTACCGAGGAGAAACTTGCCGATGTATTCTTCATACTTTTCTCTTGAGGCCTCCCAACGAACTTGTGTTTACACGGCATCAACTGCTCAAAACGGGGATGTCCGGGCCATGTAGGCGGCCCCATAGGAGATGTACTAATATCCCATCCTCTGTGGATGGCGTACATACACGGACGTCTAGCTTTTCACAGCTGGTTCGGTGTACGACTTCTCCTCTCCCACCCCCACTAATGGAGTCGGTTCATGTGGGGTCCTCCATTAAGGCCCGACCCAGTAAGATTTATGGGCCAAATGTTTCTGTGCCCGACAATCCGGCCGGATAATAATCACGGGTCCGGAATACTTAGTGCATGCGCGAGGAAAGAAAACGGGCAGAGAGAAATACGTACCGACCAAAATAACAACCAACCAAGCACTGATTTTGTGAATGGAAACTATCGGCAATTTTGACTGCTCTATTGCCTAATTAATGACGAACCAAGCAGAGCCTAAATGGTTAGAACGCCTGGGTGGAAAGAGATTTGTTTGTTTCTGTTATGGTGAGGCTATATATCTGGCCATTCGTGTCGTGCAACACATTTAAAATATGTAAAGATTTCTCTTCAATTCTTTTGTAAGTTAGACTATTAAGGAATCGATTTGGACTAACACTAATAAAACCATTACTTTAACCGGTAATATTTTCTTATTAAGCGGAAATACGCATATCAATATTGAACCCACGGAAACAAAAACCTTTAAAGAATTGTCATTGGCCACCATTACAGTGAACCTCTATCGCCTGCTAGGGAGGGAGGAAGAGATCCACAATTGATCTAAGTTATCTGTTTTCCTCACCCGCGATGCCACCGGCCCGTCCCTGCCTCCGGCGGTCCTTGGGGCCTTTAAGGTGGAGATGCGGAGAATCACAACCGGTTTTTGATGTGCGAGTTTTTGTTCTTATTTTGGGGATTTGTATATCTTATTTTTGTAGTGAGGCAGCATCAACACCCTAAAATCAGAAGAAGGCCCCCTTCCCTATCCCCTTTTCAGTGGTGCGGCTAGGGCTAGCGCAAGCCATGTCGAGTAGTGTGTTTTTGTGTTTGATTGCAGGTTTGACTCTTTTGATTTTGATACTCATCATTGGTCACCGTTACTTATGGTGTGCCCATCTTCTAGTGACCTAGCGCGACAATTTTCTATTTTTTTATTACAATAATTTTACTAGACAATATTTTTTCGACTCCACTAGCGGAGTAGCGAGGATGTTGAAATGTTTTCAGCTCGCCCTAAAACTTCAAGTCGGCGCTACATGGACCGAAATGTATTTTTCACAACATTTGGGGACGTACTTCGTTCACTTCACCTGGGCATACATCTGTATGTAATTGGGAGTACATCCGTGTTGATTCTGAGTGCACAAAAAAAGTTTCTCGAAACCTATCAACGCGGGATCTAATTTTGAATATCTTGACGCGATAATCTCAAATATGAAATCGATTCACGAGATATTTTATTTTGAAGTAATAAATCACGAAATAAATGTATGTCGACCCGTCTAGCCCTTGGTGCATGGGAAGGGAAAATCCCACCAAAACTCTGTCGCGGTGATACTTCACGTGCATGCAAACACTCTTGGGAGGCTAGAAGAAAGGAGAAGACGACACTTATCGCAAGAAGAGTGCACGCGGGGTGACCTTCTGAAAGGTTTCCCTTTTTTAGTGATTTCCAATAATTAAGGTACTAGCAAAATAAAACAAGTCCAGCCCAATCAGAAGCTTCTCTTAGGGGGAAAAGCCCATACTGGTGTATAATACCTAATACAATAAAAAGGAGACAGGAAAATGTTCCCTCAAAAAAAAAGGTACACGGGATAATGATAAAACGATCCACACCCTAAGAGAAACTCCAACAGGCGTTGCATTGTGTCGCGCGGAAAATTGCGTTTGCAACGCTGCATTCGCTGGTATAGTGCGCGACACAAGGGCAGTTCAGCATCTGCTCTAAAATACAGCGCGGCAGCACAAACTACAATTGCAAACATGTATACAGCATCAAAGATCAAACAAAAATGAACTAAATCAAAAATAAATAGTTTACTTATTATTACAACACAGAAAAATAGCTTATCATCCATACAACAATAGTGCATCAATAAATAAACAAATAGTTTAATAATACAACAAATAAAAAAAATAGTTCACAAAATTGCCATCAAATAAACACACGAACAAACAACTAGTTCATGCACTAGTTTTTTTGTTGCCCTCTCCATGACCACCACACCTCGATGGGATCTTTTTGAAGCTCATCGTGCGTATCGGTTTGTCGATTGGAACGATCAACTTGTTGTCGGCTTTGATTCTATTGCTCATCAACCTTTGACGACCAAAACCGAACCCCAGTGCTTCGGTCTCTTTCTCTTCTTGTACAAAGCTAGGAGCAAAGTTAGCTCCTCCCCTTATTGAAGGTCGAAATCTTCACCGGAAGAATCGTAGGACATCTACGAACAACAATATGAACTAGCTATAAGCGGCAGTAAACAAAAAATGCATTTGACGGTTGCCGGGCAAGAATTTCATACCTTGTAAGAAATTTGTCGAACACCTTGTGTGCGGGGTGTACGATGACGCTTGCCTAGCGCTGCTCGCCGGACTGCGCGCAGAAATCAGTGGCGGCAACGGCGGCGAGCTCCTCCGCGGCCACAACGCAACTAGGAGTGACCGCGCCGGTGCCGGATTCACCGGCAAAGGTCCGATTCAGCGCGGTGGCGGCTTTCACGCGGCCCTACGGTCGATGGCGGGAGTGCTTGACGAGCGGCAAGACAGCGTCGGCGTCGGGATTCGCTGTGGCTCGCGTCAGAGCGGCGCCGAGGGTTGGATAGGGTGGCGGCGCGAGCGCGGGACGAAGACTTCAGCGGCAGTTGCCTTTCACGCGACGAGCGTGCCGAGCCCACGCTAGAGAGAAAGCCCAAAATATGCCTCCCCTGATCCCGAGCGCTGGCCAAAAAAATCGCGCGCGCGATTTTGCAACGCCTGCTGGAGCGTCGTTTTCTACCTCGCGCGCGGCATATTGGCGGTTTTTTCCGCGCGGGGTCATTTTAGCGCGTCTGTTGGAGTTGCTCTAATCAAGCAAAAAGTAGAGTGTGACGTCATCGACTGAGATTTTGATAAATTTCAGTCGACTCCACCTTAAATATATTTGTTATCGGAGCTGTCACCTGTTAACTACATGCATAATCCAAGCATCCCTATCGTACCAAAAAAAAATAGGAATTCAAAAAGATACATTCATGTTTACACAGTGCAGTCCACTCAGTCCTGAATTATCCTCACCAGCCCAAGCCTATCAAGGCTTTCGAGGCGCCCTGTCGTCGTAACTCCAGTGCGGCAACGGAGAGAGGAAAAAAAAACAGTCTCCCCTCCTGGGTCAATCCACAATAAGCTGGGCACAATGCAGGCAGCGGGACAACACAACATATAGTTGGTCCCGGTCGCCGTTCATGCATGGCCCATGTGTTTCATATTTACTTATAGTTCTATCGTTTACCTGAATTTGTGACTTACAGTCTAATAACTCCAGCATGTAGCATTCTGAATTTGGCAACTGTCTGAATAGTTTACATTTGACAGTCTGAATTTTGGTGAGGACAGAAAGATTGCGGTGGGGCATGTGAGAACAGAGGAGCAACGACATGCTTTTTTTTTGAAATCACACTCTCATTTAAACTATCAAAGGGGCGTACAAAGATTTGTCCAGGCATTCACGCAGGAATGCTGGAATATAGTTGACCCAAAGGCATCTACGCCTATTACAAGTTGCCTGTTTCACACATAAGTGAGCAGCTACATTGGCCTCCCTCGAAACAAAGCCAATAGAACATGAGCTAAAGCTAAAAGCTAGATCATTAACCTCTGTACAGATAGCACCAATATCTGCCCTTTCGAAACGATCAGAATTGCAAAGATTCACAACCTCCAGCGCATCACTTTCGATCTCAACGTGAGTGAACCCGAGGTCAGCAGCAAACCGAAGTCCATCCCTGATAGCCAGGGCCTCCATCGATCTAGCATTGGTACCAAACTCGTACCATACAGCTTGAGCACGCACCAATGATCCATCAGGTCGCCGAATGATAGCTCCCGTTGAGCCCGACCTAGATTGATCATCATAACCCGCATCGACGTTCACCTTAATGAAGTTGTCCTTTGGGGGCTTCCACTCCTTCTTCTCTCTGGGTGCAGGTGTAGTGGAATTATTAGACAGATCACATGTAACATCTACCGCCCAAGACACTGATACTTTCGGATCCCTTGATTGTTTACCATGGTTGCGGTTATTCCTCTCAGACCAAATACTCCAACACCCACATAAAATCACAGAGGCATCTCTTGATGGAACCGCCCCGTCGATAATATCAGTAGCCCATGTTCTCGGATGCAAGCGTGGAATTTTTACCGCTGCCACCCGACGGATCTCCTGCCAAAAACACTTAGCCCATGTACATGAGAACAAGGCGTGGTAGATTGATTCCACCGAACCACAATCATGACAATACTCCAAGTGTTCCATGTGTTTCTCCTTAAGAATCTGTCTGCATGGGATAAAACCGTGGATAACCCTCCACCAGAAATTCCTCACTTTTGGGGGAACATTCATCTTCCACAACTTTTTCCAAACGAGTTTCATCTCATTACTAGAGTCTGATGGTGCATCATGATCCCGTCTGTGTGTACACATCAAATGGTAAGCTGATTTGACAGTAAAGAGCCCATGTTTCTCAGCTTTCCATGCCCAAAAGTCTTCATCTTCCCCTCTCACAATTCGTTGGATCGCCATGACATCTGGCACAACAAAATTTGCCCTAAGTTTTACAGAGTCCCAGTCACCGTCGGAGTCAATCAGTTCCTCCACCTTAGAAGCAGTAGCTGTCGGCAAGCGAACCAAAGGGCGAGAACCATTGTTATCAGCGATCCAAGGGTCCTCCCAAATCCTGATTGAAGCACCACTTCCAACTCTCTTGATAAGACCGAGATTGAGGGCTGCTCTACCGTGCAAGATAGCTCTCCATGTATGCGATGCATTCCGTTTATTCCTAGCCTCCATAAATTCCCGATTATGGTAGTACCTCCCTTTCAGAACCCGAGCACAGAGAGAATCAGGTCTGGTTATAAGCCTCCATCCCTGTTTTGCCAACATTGATTGGTTAAAAATCTCAAAGTCTCGAAATCCCATACCTCCTTCTCCTTTTGGTATAGCTATATGATCCCACTTCCTCCAATGAATTCGTCTTTTCTTCTCATCTCCTCCCCACCAAAATCTTGCAACCACTGATGAAAGTTTTTTGCAAAAATTCTTCGACAACCGAAAACAACTCATGGAGTATGTGGGTATTGCCTGACAAACCGATTTAATAAAAATTTCTCTCCCCGCACTGCTTAACATTCTTGGGATCCCACCATTTAACAATTTCTTGATCTTTGCAATGATATGCTCAAACTGAGAATCAGACGATCTCCCCACCGCAGTTGGTAGGCCAAGATATTTTTCTCCCAATGCTTCCACAGAAATATCCAGACCCTGATGAACAACCAATTTGACAGGGGGTGTGGCATTTTTGCTAAAGAAGATTGCAGATTTGGAGTAATTTACCAATTGCCCGGATCCTCTTCTATAAATATCCAAAATAGCTTTAAGCCTAGCCGCACCAGCTGGAGAAGCTTGGGAGAAAATCAGGCAATCATCAGCGAACAAGAGATGAGAAATCCAAGGAGCGTGAATACCTACACGAATCCCCTTGGATAAATAAGCTGGCCCCTTATGTTTAAGCAAGCTGCTAAAACCTTCACCACATAACAGAAAGAGATACGGAGAAATAGGATCTCCTTGCCGAATACCTCGTGTCGGTTTAAATACTTCAGAAAAAGCCCCGTTAACCCTCACCGAGAGGGTCACCGTCTCCACGCATCTCATGATGAGATTAATCCACTGCTGACAGAATCCCAGTCTTTCCATTATATTCCTCAAATAGCACCATTCAACCCTATCATATGCCTTGGCCATATCGAGTTTGATAGCACATGCCGCAGAATTGCCCTTCTTCCTCTTTAGATAGTGAATACACTCATACGCTGTAAGCACATTATCGGTGATTAACCGTCCAGGAACGAAAGCACTCTGCTCCTCCGAAATAATCTCATCAAGAACCGGTCTGAGTCTCAGGGCTAGGACTTTAGAAGCAATCTTGTACAAGACATTACACAGAGCAATGGGTTTGTATTGAGTAAAGTCCTGTGGAGATTTTACCTTTGGTATAAGAACCAACACGGTAGAATTAACAGTTTCCGGCATGTCTCCACCTTCCAAGAAATTCCTAATTGCTTTACAGACCATCTCTTTCATCACTCCCCAATGCTTAATGAAAAACCCTGCATTAAAACCGTCAGGACCAGGGGACTTATTAGGATGCATCATAAATAGGGCACTTTCAACTTCTCTGTCAGTGAAAGGGGCAACGAGATGCTCGTTCATCCCAGCTGAAACTATCGGAGGAACCCAATCCGTTACCAAATTGGGCTGCGTATCCAGTTGTGCCGAGAACAGCCCTTTATAGAAATTAATAGCCGCTTCCTCTATCCCAAGCTGTGACGTGGTTACTGACCCATCTTCCTTCCGAATGAATTTAATTTTATTAGTACGAGCCCTTTGCTTCGCCTTGGAGTGAAAGAAGGCCGTGTTCCTATCTCCTTCTCGAAGCCAAAGGACCCTTGATCTCTGTTGAGCTTCAATTTCCTCGCGAGACTGTAACTCCGAGATCCTTTGCATTAGTTGCAGCTCACCCCGGGACGGACCAGAACCGAGTGACCCCCTACGGGTATTCTCCAATTTTTTCCGCAGTGACCTCAATTGGACCTGAACCGATCCATACTCTTCCCTCCTCCATCTCTGTAATTCGAGTCGAACGCCTCCTAGTGCCACGGCCACGCCTTCCAGTGAATTGGCATCTGAAATAAGATTCGATTCCACTGTTGCAATATAGCTAGGATGTCTCGTCCATGCGTTTTCGAATCGAAAGGGTTTAGGTCCCCCTTCCTCCACACACCAATCAGACTTACGAATGTCAATAAGAAGCGCACAATGATCGCTCTTAGTAGTTTGAACATGCGTCACCACTGTATTATCAAACAACTCCATGAACCGTAAATCCGCAAGCCCTCTATCCAATCTCACTTTAATATTCCTTCCACCTTGTTGTCTGTTGTCCCAAGTATATGGCAGCCCCGAGTAGCCTAGGTCTTCAAACCCACATCGATCAATAGCATCTCTGAACCCATCCATCTGCCACTCCTCCCTTCCATGACCCCCAAATTGTTCACCCGCCGACGTGATCTCATTGAAATCTCCCGCGCATAACCAAGGGGTATCATATTCTCTTCGCAGATAGGCCAACAATTCCCAGCTGCGCTTCCTTCTAGCTCGGTTTGGGTCGCCATAAAACCCCGTAAACCTCCACTCCGATCCCCCCATGTCTTCATTGGTCACAAACACATCAATATGCGTTTTACTATAAGACTTGAGGGAGACTACCGATTCTGAATTCCAGAACAGTGCTAAACCACCACTTAGGCCATCACTTTTCACACCGAATGCATTTGAAAAGCCCAACCGCCATCTTAATTCTTGAGCTCTCGTGCTACTCAGCTTGGTCTCCGAGAGAAAGACCAAACTCGGACGATGCAACTTAACCAAGTTGCAAATCTCATGAATTGTCTCGGGCCGTCCGCACCCTCGACAATTCAGACTTAGGATACTCATTGTACCCGGCGGTCATCCTCGAAGGATGCCGCCGATCCATTAGAGTTAGCAGAGAAAGCAGAACCCTCTCCTCCTTTGTGACGTTTCTTCTCTTTCACCTCCTCCTTCTTCCCTTCATCATTCTGACATTGTATCTGGTCCTCCTTATGCACCTTATCCTCTATCAGAAGCACATCATTGGCCTTCTTGTTTTCTTCTTCAAAGGCGAGTCGCTTGCGGGCATTCTTCTCCACGTCTAACATATGTTGATCTACAGGTTTAACAGGGCTTGTAGCCGTGTCGTTCAGGTCATCTGAAGCTACTAATGCTCTCTCGGGATGAGATCTCCAGTCATACACATGTCCTCGGCCCGGGGGCACCCCACGGCCAGGGCCCGGAGTTCTTCCCCCTCCTCCGCGCAGACCACCCCGTGCACCTCCCCCTCGAGAGCGCCATCCTTCCGCATGTATCCAATCACCAAACTTCAGATCCTTGTCCTCGAAAACCCTCAACCCACACTCCTTGTAGATGTGACCAATTCTGCCGCAAACAAAGCATAGCATACCTAGCTTCTCATACTTCACTTCGAAGATCGAACGTTTCCCTCCAAGGGATATGGAGACAAACCTAGTTAAAGCCTTACGAACGTCCTGTTTGATTCTCACTCGAACGTAATCTCCTCTGAAGATACCAGGTGGCACCATCTGGATTTCCATCGCCTCCCCAGCTTGTCTGCTCACCAGCTGTTTTACAATGGATTGCTGCCTATACCCCTCCGGGATCTTGTGAATTTGGATCCAAATAGGCAATAGGTTTAGCTCTACTGCATCCGGGTCTGATAAACCATCATATGGTGCAATTACCACTGCCCACTCCCGAAACAACCAAGGGCCGCGTTCGGTGATCTTCTCCCAATCCCCCAGACAGTAGCATTGGATCACGAATCTCTTGACTCCCACCGGACGGATCGAGATCTCCTTTGCCGAGTTCCACGCCGCCCGCATCTGCGAGAAGAAGGCCTCATGGCTAAAACCCTTGTCACAGTGCACTCGTGCAATCGCTAACCATCTGGTACTCTCCACGAGATTTATATCTGTCTCCTCGATGATAAGATCATCGAATTCTTCCTCACCAATATCCAAGCGATCAAACAATGAATTGATCCCACCCCCATGGACTCCGGAGCCTTCTGCCTCATCAAGCACGGGGTTCTCTGTCTGCTGTTTGAACTTCGATTCCCTCGACGCCGATCCTGAGTTGTTCGACTTCGAACTCGACATCTCGTCTCGTTCACCTCCTCTCCCCTCTTCCGCAAGACAGCGAGGCTCTAGCCGCCCCTCCACAGAACTTGTATCACCGCCCCCTCGAGGAATCCCTCGTGGAGATCGACTCCCGCTCGGAGTAGGGAATCCGTCGCCGACTCGCCGCCTGATCGCCAGGCGGGAGGACAAGAAACCCTAATCGAAAGGGTACCCCACGTACGCCGCTTCATTCGGGTTTGATCTAGGAGCAACGACATGCTGACACCCTAACAAAGCCACTTGCAAGGTTTCTGTTCGACGCTATGGAAGTAGAAGCCTGGCATGGAAGAGGTGTTCATAATCTCGTTGCATCTGTAGTTGTATACTTGTCACACACATCTTCTGTCCAGAAGCTCACGTCGTTTGTGTTGCCTCGTCTGCGGTATATAGAGTAGGTTCGAATACTTTTACTTTCGTTCCAATCGTGTAAACTCTGGCCATCAATAATTATATCATGCTGTTATTACAGAAATTGAAAACATATACAGAGCTGCCACCTGGTAACTGCATGCATAATCCAAGCAACCGAGAGAAACTACCACATTGTTTTAAATAGCCGGCTATAGGCTATAGCCCCGACTCTCTAAATGGGGCTATAACCGGGCTAAATGGGGCTATAGCCGCAAATTGTACACGAATTCATTTAGCCCCGAGATTTACAAAAGGCTATAGCCGAGCTATAGCCGGCTATTTAAAACTATGCTACCAAGGACATCTTTGGACCATAGCGCTGTCCTACACCCCAAAAAAAAAGTAATTCAAAAAATATATTAATATTTGCACAGTGCAGCCGACTTTGTCCTGAACTATCCTCACCAGGCCAAGCCCATCAAGGCCCATGACGTCTCAACTCCAAAGCGACAACTGGGAGAGGAAAAAAAAACAACAACCTCTTCCTAATCAGCTGGCAAACGAGCGGGACGCATATCGGTGCGCCGGAGAAGGTGCCGAGCATCCCGCATCCAAAGGTGCCCACGACGAAGCAGCGTTAGGTATATACTATATCTCCGTCGGTTCTTGTGTAGGTATATACTTTATCTGTCACTGTCCTTGTGTTTGGTGTCCAGTTCCATCCCATGTACTACTGAGCCTGTAACAAGATGCTCTTCATTTTCGGAGGCGTCGACTTCTCGGATGCCTTCCCAGGTCAAGGATGCCGCTTTGAATGGTTCCAGGGGTAAAACTGGGCTTCAAATCATTCTATTTCCGCAGCGCATATGACCGAATGGATCTAACTTATCCACCCTGTACTACCTCCACAAAACCTTCACATATCGGATCCCCACAAAGAAAAAACCATTCACATATTGTCTAGCAAGGTAGCGGCAGCTGACGCATATTGGTAAAATCCACAAGCCCATCTTCCAAATTAATCTCGAAGGCCGCGCTTGGATGGACGTTTTGCGATACAAACCGTCCGGCTAAAATTACAGACCTAAAATTACGGAATCATTGCAGGGAATATTTCCGGTGCGGAAACGGAATCGACGAACAAAGCTCGGCCTAAACTTTCGA
Organism: Alopecurus myosuroides; assembly: GCA_028641055.1. NCBI lineage: Eukaryota > Viridiplantae > Streptophyta > Magnoliopsida > Poales > Poaceae > Alopecurus > Alopecurus myosuroides. The sequence continues at coordinate 14,743,507 of CM054060.1, forward strand.
ATATTGGCTGGTTAAACAAAGTTTGCACTATCTAATATGTCAGCTATATTAAAGAAACGTCCACAGCTCCCTCCGATGCTTGTTCCTAGAGTGCACAACATGGCAACGGGTGCCAATTGACTTTGCATAGTCGTCGCCGGTGGATGGAACCAAATTGCTCGATCCCCACATATAATAATCATGTAACCACATGCTCTTAATCTCTTGAAAACGTCGACTTCTCCGATGCTTCCTCCGGTCAAGGACGACGCTTTGAATGCCTTCAACGGGCAAAAACTCAACGAGCCGAGCTTCCCAAGCTATAAAACGAGAGATCAAGGACTGTTCCGAAATGATCCATGTCAATGAGTCTCGGTAAATTGTTTTTGTTATATCAGCCGCAACAATACTCTCCGGAAAGTGCATGAACACTGAACAACCAGGCAAAGCTATCCAATAGCTTGATTCAAAGATTTTAAAGCATGAAAGAGTGGCATTCATGTACAGAATATTTTAGGACATGAAAAGGCATAAAAAATGCTGCATATTAACTGCAAACTTATTTTCATCGACCACATTAGCATGCCTTATACTATGTACCAAGCAGCATTGGAATACCCTATTGAATTACTACACTAGCCAATTATCCCAATGTCCGAACTCATGGGAAGGGCTAGACTTTATATTTTACACTTCCCCTCACGTCTAAGCTGGACAAACGGGAAGACCTTAGACGTGGGATAGATGGGAGGACACAACTATTTTTATATTAAATAGCTCGTTAGCCAGGGCTTAAACTTGAGACCATGCTCTGATACCATATTAAATTACTGCACTAGCCAATTATCCCAAAAGTACGAACTGATGAGAAGGGCTAGGCTTTATATTTTAACATACCCAACATACTTGAGAGCACTAGTCTTGAGTGCACCAAGGTTCCTGACTAGTCTTGAGAACATATTGTGGTATAGTATGTTTGCAAACTAAGCAGACCTTAATTACTGTTTGTGTTGCACTGATAATTGTCATTATGACATACATTCAGATTCAGACATTGCTCGTGCATCTAAATTGGCGAAATATAATTCCTTTGTGCATCCGGCAACCTAGAACTTTTTCTTTCAGATTCTTTATGCTACTCTATTTTGGGAGAGAATAAAATATTTTTTGAAGCATATGAAAAATCATTCCAAGCCGGCGATTCCACAAATCATGTGAAGAGGTAACTTGCTGAAGCGCATGAACGATCATTCAACGGTGAAGGATCCATTCAAAGCTGAAGCGCATGGTTGCTCGTTGTTTCATCGATCCAGTCTCGTTGTTGTCTAGGTTTCCAAATTTTTGTTAGATGTCCGTGCGAACCAACTTGCGTAGCAAAAGAACTAACATGGCAATTTGGTGCAGATAAAAAAAAACCGAATTAGCATATCACCCCAACAAACTAGAACTTGGGTTGGGCCCCCTGATATGCTGCCCTTATCGGCATATAGGACCTCCCGATGGAGCTCCTATACACAGCGCACCCCTCTCCAAAATGGGCTTGTTAGGCAGTGGTAGTTTATTCGTCAGCTTGGCCAAGCTGGATCTCTCATTGTTCTATAAACATTTTTTTCTTTTTACCCCTTGACTGAAGTAGGATGGTTCAGCACAAAGCAGAAAAAACAGACTAAACTAGTTATTCCACTGGAGTTCCTAGAATCCTCCAATAAGTGCCCGCCCGCTTGACGAAACCGCCGAGCCGACAGCACCGCATCGGAATCCCCGTGCTTGCCAGGTCCATCATGTTCATTCATTTTGTTCTGATTTAGACAATGACGATGGCAATGGTGGAGTAGAAAGTAGCGTGCATATTGATTAGTACGTGGCAAAAAAAAATGTCCACTAGGTCATCTTCCTAATTAGTAACTCCTTTTCGTTATCGCCAACACGCATTGGCCGGTCAACCAAAGTGTGCATTTGATATGGCTGTTAGCTTAAAGTGCATGACGAAGTAACGGTAGCTTAATTGATCCCATGCTCTTAATTTTCGGAGAGTGTCGACTTCTTGAATGCCATCCTAGGTCAAGGATACCGCTTTGAATGGTTCGAGGGGTGTATCTAATATGTCAGCTATATTAAAGAAACATCCGCAGCCGGTCCCTCGAATGCTTCCTTCTTGAGTGCAGAACGAGGCAGCGTTGCCATTGACTTTGCTTGGTCGTCGCCGATGGATGGAACTTAATTGCTACTGTCCAGCTCCATCTAGAACTCTTTTCATCAACGAAATCAGCATGTCTTGTAGTATGTAGAAAGCAGCATTGGAATACCCAACATCCTTGAGAGCATTAGTCTTGAGTGCACTAAGGTATCTTTTATTTTTTTGAGAATATGAAATTATTTTTGTGAAAACTTCTAGCGGTATAATCCATGAATGAAGGCATGCATCAAGTCAGGTCAAGCAAATTGGTACATTTTTTTTGAGAATTATTAATTTCATCAAGCGGTTCAAAAGGGTGCAGCCATTAGGCTAGTCATAATGCACAGTAACTTAGTAGTAACATAGATTCCACGTAGGACAAAAAACTGATGTGGCAAGTATTCAATGAGGAAAGAGAGAGTAGTGATAACATAGCTAGTTACCGTAACATCACATATCCAAAGACATTGTGAGTCTATAAGCTAATTAATAGAGCTTTGCTTGACACCACATGTTGGTTACTACCCTACTACCCACTTTGGCTGGCTACCCATTGTGACTAGCCTTAAACTCCAATAAGCCAATGATGATGATTGTGTAATGCCAACAACCAAGCTAGCGGTTGGGTATTGGCAGTTGGCGCACTAGTGGCATACCACAAAATAATAGTTTTGTGAACGACTTGCTGGATGCACCCCCTCGGGCAGCTAGCCAGGTCTCGGCGCTTAGAGAAATTTCAGTCGATTATGTCAATTTATTGTTCCGGCCACTTGCATGCATATGTCTCCTTAGGGCATCTCCAATAGTTGTAAGATAGATGTTGGTAGATTTTGCCACATAGAATTTTTGATGATGTGGCATAAAATAAATGAGGTGAGAGAGTGAGGTTGTATGTTCATGAACCAACAATCCTTGCACAATCTCCGAGATAGAATAAGAGAGAGGTGTTACACATTCTCTATCTTCTATTGGACAAACTACATACAACATGTTGGAGTAGTTGTAAGATGTGTTGTTGGTTAATGACATGTCTAATTTTACCAATAAGCTAACCAACAACCTGTTAAAGATGCCCTCAGTCGTGTTGGCACTACACACATCCAATGGCGAAGTCTTCCCTCTGCTTGCCCCACCGCTATGTGAATCTTTCCTGTCACAAAACAGGGGATCTTACGGGGTGGTCTATGATGTGTAGCCATTATTAGTTTACTACCGATGACGAAGAAGGACCACGCTGTGTTCTGTTGCGGCTGAATAGGTCTTAGCTTTGTTCTTGCTTAGTTGCTGACCACGATCTATCCGTGAGTTGAAAAGATCGTGGGGAGCCAAGTTTGTTACGATTGAATAACGTCAAATCTAATTCTAGGGCGTCCTGGGATTGTCTTATCTCTAGGCATAGCTCGCGGCCGTTGGATCGGCGATCTACGGCTCTCTTTAAAGTTTATGTTACAACGAATCCCCAACACGTCGCGCACGTCATCCGTTTCTCTCGCACCGAAAGAAAACCGTCAGACCCTATGACTTGTGGGCCCAACGCGGGGGATGGGGGAGAGGGGACGGTCTGTAATCGATAACTGCGGTCTCCGTCTCTCTGTCTCGTTAATTTCTCCGGCGGCAAAACCGGCGGAATCCCTTCTGATTCAAACTGTTTCTAGCGATTCCGGTGATTTTTACGTAAATTAAAAACAACATACTGTACTAATATATTGAGATGGAATAGTATTTGTGTGGATTTAATTGGATTGTGTGGAAGTAAAGATTTCTCCAAATTCTTCATATCCCCAATAATTCTGGATATAAAAACGAAACATCCGAGTAGCAGTCCCCTTGGATGCTTCTGCCGACGGTAGAGTTGATTCTATCATCTGGTATTTTCAAATCTAGAATACAAAGTCCAAGGTGTGTCGTTTAGAATAGTCCAAGGGGCAGACTGACCTTCATCTTTTATTGCAGTACTAGGCTACATATAGAACGTAACCTGCTTAGCTATAAGATCGAGGAGTCCTCAAAAGCTAGGGTAGCTTTTCAGAAATTCACAACCACCAACATCGCAACGGGAGGCTACCTTCTTGCTAGCTTGCTCTTGTAGATCTAGTCTTCTCCAATCGTCAGCTTCAATTTGAGAACCTGCGGCTGCTTAGGGGAATCTTCCGTCTGCAGATTCATCACTTATCGCAATCTGCCATCAATTTGCAGCAACTGTGCTATAAAGCCTCTGAGAGAGATCAAGTAGTACGTGCAGTCTGCTCTGTTTTTCTGCATAATAGGTGAGTACTCATCTTAACTTGTTCAGTAGTAGATATTACTTTGTTAGCTATCTTACTTTTGTTTAAGATTTAGGAAGGCAAGCCTCCCGGCCTCTCAGAGAGTTGGAGTCGTGATTAGTACTCTCTATTCTGCATAATAGGTGAGTACTTATGTTATTTTGTTCGGTAGTACCGGTCATAGTTTCTTAGCTATCTAACTGATGTTTTCCGAAAGAAGGTCTCTCCATCGATCCTCTAGAGAAGGATGTCGGTTGCATATCCAGTTATCCACCGGTGGACAACACCTATGTCATCAATTAGCGCTCAGGTTTCTTCTCTAGGCTGTGAGTAGCACCGCCATATCGAGAACGGCCCCACTGCAACCTTGACACTGCAGAAAGAGTTAGCACGCGCATGCATCTTATCTCCGCAAATCATGCGGGACAAATCAGCGATTTTCGAGATGCCACCATCCCAGGCACCTCACCCAGATCTTGGCTCGCTGGATAACGAGCGTGATGTGAATTATTTGCCATCCATAAACAGAGGATGCTTCACCTCTAAACAAAAAAAAAAAAAAAAAAAAAAAAAAAAAAAAAAAAAAAAAACCTCTAAACTCTTTTGCATTTGTCAGTTCCCAACAAGTAGGCAGGCTTATACGTCCTCAAGAAATCCAGACCGAGGGCAAAGAAGTCCATAGGCATTTATCCTTTTCCCCAGATTTTTATGCATTTGTTCCTTTAATTTTTTCTTGTTTCTGGATGCATCCATAGGTTTTTGGAATATCCCTTAAGACCAACTCCAGATTTCCATTGTTTAAATTTCACATAAGTAATTTCACCTCTTATTTTATCTCCAAAAATGATGCATGCCTTTTATCACTCCACTGCTAACGCGTCGAATAGCATTACTAAAATAAAAATAAAAAATCATGACAAAGATGTGCGTTATATTCTAATACATAATGCGTTTGCTTTTGTTTTTAGTTGAATTACATACATAGTGACTGCAAATGGAACGTGCGCGGAGCGACCTAAAGAAGATGCTAGTCAATGAAACTGCAGAGCCCATACCTCTGCCATTATCACTTTTGGAGGAAATCACACGTGGTTTTTCTTATGACCTGGAGATTGGAAGGGGTGGATGTGCAGTGGTTTACAAGGTATGCATACGAGAGTGTTCAAATATTAATCACGCTCCATTTTAAAAATTAAACCGCTGCTAACACACGAATGCCAGGGAATACTTCGTAAGGGAATACTTGGCAACACGACGGTCGCCGTGAAGAAGTTGTTTGACGCCACAATGGATGAAAAAATATTTCAACGAGAGATTCAATGCTTGATGCAAGTAAAACACAAAAATGTAGTACGATTCCTAGGGTATTGCGCCGATAGACAAGGAAATATGGCAAGATGGGATGGAGAATATGTCATGGCAGATGTCCACCAAAGATTGCTTGTTTTCGAATATGTACCTAATGGGAGTCTTTATAAGTGTATCACCGGTAGGACCACGTTTCCTATAACTTTTCTGTTTATATTTTCCTTCACTCTATATAATAAAATTTGTTTAATATATCATATAAGGTTTAATATTCAAAGTTAAGGCGTCAATATCTTAAATTATGACTCCGGTTTCACTTTTCCCCTTTACAGATACACATCGTGAATGGGCAATGTGCTATAAAATAATAAAAGGGATTTGTGAGGGTATACAATACCTTCATGCTAATCGTATTGTTCATTTGGATCTGAAACCAGCAAATATTTTGCTGGACAATAAGATGTCGCCAAAAATTAGTGATTTTGGCTTGTCAAGATGTTTCAAAGAAAACCAGAGCCAACATATTACCGAAACTCGTAATGGAACATTGTAAGTTAGCTAACTTCTCTTTATCAAATATTTTATTCTCTTTGAATAAAATTGCACTCTCTTTGTACATTAGTTTCTTAGTCATTGTATATTTCTACAGAGGATATATAGCACCAGAACTTCTTGAAGAGGGTGTAATCACTTTCGGTGCTGACTTGTATAGTCTTGGTGTTGTTATCATCGAAATATTGACTGGACACAGGCTGTGTCAAGATATCAAGGAAGTAAGAGCAACATATGCCATCGTTACAGAAATAAGAGCACGGTTTCTTTCTTTGTAAGAAAGATCGACTAGGAAATAATTATGGTGCTTCTACATTACAAATTGTTACTACATTCATTACATTTTTATGTTGTTCACAACTTTTTTAGAAGCACAGATAATAGTGGAAAGAAAAGTATGATATCAGTACCAAAAGACACTTCATCAAATATGCTTTCACGGTATGTTTATTTGGTGGAGTTCAAATTTATAACTTATTCATCAGAAGAAAGTTTTACTTAAGAAAAATTTAGAGGGCTTATTTTTTTGGTGGAGGAAATAATAAAATAATAGAAATAATAAAGGCATGCAAATATATATAATAACATAGGTTATTGCTTGCAAGAAATATTTTAACTTTTATATATCTACTTGTTTGGGTCAAACCTGAAAGTGGAATTTTCATCGTGATAGATTTGACATAAATCTATCGGGACACAATTTGATTTAAAGCATTTTTATTGTTAGTTAGGTGCTTGAATGCTATGTAATATACATATTTGTGTTTTCTATATATGAAAAATGTTGTCGGTCCATTTCATCGACAATAACTCACCGTTCTCATGTCTAGGTACTTAAACGTTGGAGTAATAGGCTAGAAATATCACATCGAGAAAAACTATGTAAACAAATACAAGTATGCTACGAGATTGCTTTGGAGTGCATAGAAACCAATCCAAAGAAGAGACCGGATAGTGCACAAAATATAATTCATAGGCTTCATGGAACTGAGGTACGTTCAAAATTTAAGAGTTTGTATAGTTATTTCTACAATTCGGAGCTAATACATACTAGTACTTAGATATCCTTGAGATACTACCTCATAAAGTTTCATCACAAGAATGTGTCAATATAACTATTTTATGTTTTAATGCTAAAAACATTTGAATACCTATTTTTAACAGCGCTCTAGACATTCGAAAATATATGATGAAATTTTGAAGAAAAAATAGGTAAACTGAACAGCGTGATAGACATTAAAATTTGCGGAAGTTGATGTTTTTTTAAGTTAAAAAATGCAAGTAGCTAATGTTTTGAAGCATACATTTGAATTATAAAGAGTATGTGAATTATGTTTATACTAGTGAGCACTCTATAATATTTGACAAACATATTGTCAAATCGTATCCGCCTCGAATACCTTTAAATAGTTCATCTTATTATGACTTCTGATAAAATATTTTACCTAGCTCATTATCTTGATATTGGCGAACTGACACCATTTTCACCGATCCAATGCATTCTATTCGAATATTAAAATTGTGCTCTTCTTTTCTCATTTCCTTTCTTCGAGAGCTTAGCCCTATTTACCAACCTGTGTACACTTGATAGTGATAACTACCATGAAATGTGTCGGTTTCCCACAATACCTCACACCTCCACATTAACATATGTTTTTTTCATGTGAAGGAATTATTGAGTATTGAGGTGTTTAGAGGTGCTTTGGCAAGCCACAATATAGATGCAGTGGAGCTTAAGAAAATTAGTGATGCAGCACATATTACATTGGCGGACCTCCAAAAGCTAAACTCCTTGACAAGTATACATTTCGAAAGATGCAACAACACCTTTTTTGAAAAACTGGATTACAGGGTTGTCCTCCATTTAGTCCGGGATCTTCGCATAGAGGATTTACCAATTTCTGGAGAATTGTTTTCAAAGCTTTTGCGGTGTTTCCCAGCTCTTTCACACCTTAACATCATCAAGTGCAAGAACTTAGAACTTCTGCCTGGGGAGAATGGAGGACTCTTGGACCTCAGGATGCTCCAATCATTTACAGGATTCGATTGTGAGAAGTTGTTCTCTCGGTGGCCCATGGGAAAAGTAGATGGAGGAGCTGACGCCATGAAGCCTTTCCCTACTTCCCTTAGAGAACTCGAGATTTCATTTGAGCCAAGCATGCAGTCAATGGGTCTAGTCTCTAACCTCACGTCTCTCACCAGTCTCGAACTGATAAGTTGTGAAGAATTAACGATGGATGGGTTCAATCCTCTCATCACAGTCAACCTCAAGAAATTGGGCATAGTTACTATGTATTTGGATTTGGATCAAGAGGGCATCTCTATAGCAGGGGATCTGCTGTCAGAGATTGCAAGGAGCAGAGTAATGCAAGCAGGTTCCTTCCGGTTGGAAGAACTTTGGGTGGATAGCATCTCGGGAGTGCTTACTGCTCCCATTTGCAGCCACCTCGGCGCTACTCTCCACACATTAGTGTTCAGTTATGATCAGCGGATGACAACCTTCACGGAAGAGCAGGAGCAGGCGCTTCAACTCCTCACATACCTCCAATATCTGACGTTTCGAGCTTGCGGTAATCTGCAGTCCCTCCCTCAAGAGTTACGTGGCCTTTCTTCTCTCAAGGGACTACGTATCTACGATTGTGAGGAACTCGTGTCCCTGCCACCCAAGGAGGGCCTCCCCGCTTCATTGGAAAGGCTAGAGGTAGTGTGCTGCGGTTCCAGCCTAGCCGAGCAAGCCGGAAAACTAAAAGGAGCTGACCCGTGGTTTTCGGTACAAGTACGGGTACGTAACCAAGTACGGGTACTTCTGCTTCTTTGTACAGTGAACCTGACATGAATCAGGAACCTGCAGGACTGATGACGATGTGGCTCTCTCTAGCCGGGTAGCGGCGGCATTCCTTCTCATGGCAATGTGGCTCTCTAGGCGGGTAGCGGCGGCACCTTGACCGTGTTGTGGCCTGCATATTTTTAAGTATCAGCTGTTCTGCATTCGACCACAGTTCAACAAAGGTCAGTTGGCCATTTTCTCAATCAAAGTGTCAAACCCTTGTTGGGTATGTTATCTTTCGGCACATGCATCACACTGACTTGTGAAGTTCGTTCCATCGTTCAGGGTTTCCTCTCAACTTCTGAACTCTGACCTAGAGGAATTCATGATCAAGGTGTACCATGAATCCTCTGGACATAGGTGGCACATGCTTCATCGAGTTTTCATTTTTCTAGCTGATTATGGAGTGAAACAGTCTGATATCGGCTAGTTCACTATGGACAAAATTAAGGTAACTTACTGTTACGCAGCAGTGTTTTGCTGGTCATACCAATAAACCATTCGCTTGATTAAGTTCTTATTTTTGTTCAGCCCCATTAAACATATATTGTGAAGCGTAAAGTTGTATCTTGTTATTGGTCCAGGACTCCAGGGTCAAAACTGGTATGTATCGGTTTTGACGTATCAACTTCCTATGATTTGATTGCATCTACAGTTTCAATATACAGAATTCTGCGTAAACCCATAAACGAATTGGATTTTTTATTCCTAGAGCCAATTTCCTGAATTCTGTAGCGGTGGCAACAACTCTTATGTGTACACTACAAATCGGTAATGTGGATCTTTCCCCGACGATGACGCGCTCCTCGATATATTCTTTGCAGCGGCGGCAACAACTTTGCAGGTAATGGGCTACTGGCATTTCCTCAATGTCTACTGTATACTCTGCCTCTGGTGCCTCCCTACTCTCTGCGTCCTCTGCTACTCCAACTCGTGTACCAATCTCTACATCTTCAACCCTGGCACATGCACGTCGTCGGTGTGGTCCTGCCTAATGCTGAGCAGTTTGTACACGTCCTCTCTGTCGTCTCGCACAAGCAGCTCATCCACAAGACCACAACACATGTGCTTCCACTATGCTAACTAGAAACTTGTGGCTGACCTGACTTGCCCCGAGTGATCTTTCTATGATGTGCGCCGCCAAGTGTGTTGATCGTTGTGTGCCCTCATGCCGTGAGATCTGGCAGCACCTTCTGACACCGGCATCACCATCAACGGCATCAGGTACTGGATGCAAATCATGAAACTCATCATGTATAGTCACTAGGCAGAAATAGTAAATTATGTTTGGTGTTGTCCTTAGGTATATATAGTGCTCATTGTGCAATACAAGGTGAGACAGCCATTAACTCTATAGTTGGGGATTACCTAGTGCTCCAGTCTCACTGATCATCATATAGTAGAGATTTAAGACTCAGAGCCATTCATTCTCACACTTAGTAACTACGGCATACTATGCAGGATCTACATCATAGGTGCCAGAAAAAACTGTCATTTCACTTATGACCAACTAGAAAGAGTAGTAAAAGTGTGCATATGTATTTACCGGCTCTTCCACCTTGTCCATTCTTCTGACCACAACTACTTCATTACTAGGATTCTCCAGAATAGGTGCAACCAATGCTTACCAGTGAGCTCTCGCGGTTCAAAATATTGCGTTGAGGTCCTACCTCTTGCATCCAAATAAAAGCAAAAACCAGCAGAACCACAAATGTCAATTAGCCATTTTTTCGGTCAAAAGTGGCAATCGATCCCCTGTGCCTTGTGCTTTTGTATTTGCTATGCATTGACCCGTGAACTTGGTGTGGTCGTCCAGGTTTTCCACTAACTATGCGCCCTGTTGGCGAACCCGACCCTGGACATGGCTTCTTTGGACGGTAGGTAGCACATCGCGGGAGTTTCCAACACAAATCATATCGAGGTACGGCAATATTTTTTGTGCTTTCCGTGAGTTTATCGCCTCGATCTTGTGTGGGAAACATATATTTCCGTGTGTCAAACCCTGCTGTAACATCATGGATAAGCCGAATCTTTCTAACAGCCTAACCTGTCAAGTGTATCTTCTTTCTGGCAGAGCGGCAACCACGTCACCGCATCCTTCTGCCTCTTCTACTCTGCCTACTGAAACTCGTGCGTCATGCTCGCCTTCTTCGAACTTGGCACCCCGCCGCTCACGTCATCGATGTGATCGGGCCCAACACCGAGCGGCTTGTTGTCCACCTCTTCCGCGTCATCCCGCGGTAGTGCCTTTCCATGAGGACCTGTTCTTTTTCAACGCCGACAAGGATCTGGTGGCTGACATGCCTCAGTTTGAGGGATCTGTCCACGACGCTCGCCGGGTGGTGTGTTGAAGGTGCCGTGCCCAGACGCCAAATATCCGGAAGGTCCTCCTGAACGCCGGCATCACCATCAAGTACAATCAGGTATTGGATGCTAATCAGCAAACCCATTGTGTATACGGTTACTAGTAACAGATGGTAAAGGGAATCTTTCTGTTTCTACTGACAGCCTAACCTGTCATCTGTCAATTTTCTTTGCAGCAGAGCGGCAACAACGTCCATGTGCACCGCATCCTCGTGCCTCTGGTCTGCCTACCCGCACGCTTGGTGTGTCCTATGCCATTCTGCCTACTCTGGCTCGTGCCTTCGACTCCGGCAACGCCTCGGCCCATTTCGCCGGGGTAATATGACGCCGAGCGGCAGCAGACAGCAGCTCCACCACCATCCACATTCCACGCTCTGATGTTCTGCGCGAGTAGCACCATATGTTGGTCTCCACCTGCATCTCTCAAATTGATGACTCACCCACACGAGCATGGGTTATCAAAACAAGACATGGTTACTCCTCGGGTAGATAATATATTTGCATATCAACGCTGTGTAGATAGTAAATGTGTCATACCGATGTTTGTAACACCAGGACACGAAAAATATGTTTGGACCGTCTTGTACCAAGACATCAAGGAATACTATCTACCGGTCGTCCCGTTTCAACAGCTCGCTATGCATATTGTGAGCCACTACATGGGTGCCGTTTCTTCTAAGTGTGCCTAACATTGAGTGAATATCTTGCAGAATCATTCTCAAACTACCATAGACATTAAGGCAACCGAACTTTATACAAATCTGTTAGATTTAATTAATCTGGCGTTCAAAACTGAGTTGTATATTTTTCTGCGCGACTCACACTGAGTACAAGTGCTCTCAAAGATCACGGGCAAGAGACAATCTGCGTGAAGGCAAAGTGTGCCAATTTGGCGTTTGATTAATCCCTAATCGCAATAATTATAAGCGGTAATAAATGTAATGTCTATAACTGGGGATGTAGCTCAAATGGTAGAGCACTTAACGATGCATGTAAAGAGGCAGGGGGATCGATACCTCCCTGAAAAAAAACCCGGGGGAAAATAAATCTCTGTTGATGCTGCATGCATGGGCTTCTTTGATTGGGTCTTCAATTGAGCTGCGAGATGGCCCGTCCAATCAGCATGGCATGTGTTGTATTCCACAATCAGAATTGGTGCCCTCGTATATAGCGCCCGCTACTTAGTGGGCTGGCCCAGATAACTTCTACGCTGGCTCTGGTGCTTTTGGTAAATTTCTTCGCCCTTTTTTTTTCTGCTGTTCATCACCAGTTCACCACTAATATAAAAAGGCGCCGAGAGGGGTGATCCAAATGATCCTAACCACACTTGGATTAATTAAACGGTCATCGTTTAAGGAGACCGGGTACTGAACGGAGCGGGACAATCCCGCTTCGCTAATCTCTACTATATAATCCGGCCTAATGACCGTAGGTACCGTACGTCGCCGTTCGTTTTGTGATTTAGCCCCTCACATTTTATAAAATCAACTCACTGTCCAGCTTTCTATGCTCCTCACTGATGGCCCGTCCAATCAGCATGGCATGTGTTGTATTCCACAATCAGAATTGGTGCCCTCGTATATAGCGCCCGCTACTTAGTGGGCTGGCCCAGATAACTTCTACGCTGGCTCTGGTGCTTTTGGTAAATTTCTTCGCCTTTTTTTTCTGCTGTTCATCACCAGTTCACCACTAATATAAAAAGGCGCCGAGAGGGGTGATCCAAATGATCCTAACCACACTTGGATTAATTAAACGGTCATCGTTTAAGGAGACCGGGTACTGAACGGAGCGGGACAATCCCGCTTCGCTAATCTCTACTATATAATCCGGCCTAATGACCGTAGGTACCGTACGTCGCCGTTCGTTTTGTGATTTAGCCCCTCACATTTTATAAAATCAACTCACCGTCCAGCTTTCTATGCTCCTGCAGCACCCGCATCTGCCCCTCAACTTCTAATAATTAGTGACAATGTGACCACAGAGAATCCCGGATCCTGTCCCAGCCTCAGGCACTCTCCTCTCGATCTTTCCCCGAATTGGCGAGGTCGGAATCACCTCCAGAATTGCCCTACCCTTCGATCAACTAAAGGCGCTGCTCAGAGAGCGTACGGGAAGAGTTGCTTGACTGATTTGTACATGTTGTATGTGAAACAAGTTAAAGTTCTAGAGAATATGTTTTACACAAGTAGTTGCTTGTTTTGTAAATATTTAGGATTTCTTCAACTAAAGACAAATCTAATATGTGGAGTAAAAAGAAACGGAGGCAGTATTACTCATACCTTGACACATGGTATGGACCATGCATAAGATTCTAGCCCTAGGTTACCTAACAAGAACAACCAGCTTGATTAAAAGCCTCGGTACCTCCGAAAAATATGTCAGAATGGACACAACTTAGCTAGTAATGAAGACTAATAAAAAGTGGATGCATTGAGTACATGAAATGATAATAAGTCCAAAATACTTACTTATGTTGCATGTTATAGCCATAAAAATGACCAGCATAACTGCCATGCTTAGAGCCCTTGTGGTGTTACTCGTAAGCGCCATGAGAAGAGACTAGATAGTTCTTGTACGTGTGCTATTTTGCTACAAGAATGTTTTGCTTTTTGCTTTGGTTTATATGGAGTAAAAATAAAATCTTCGGCAACTAATTCGCAAAACATAATTTTTGGGATTTAAGTCTTGCCTAATTGATTTCACCTAAAAATAGTCAAAATAAAATATAGGGAAATTAAGTCTCGCCTATTAGGTTTCACCTAAAATAGAGGGAAATTGCATTGTCAAATCTTGGGGAATAACCAATTCTTAATTATCTATTCATTCAAGGTTTTTGCTTAAATTTTCGGCATTGTTATCTCCCTGAAAAATATTTGGGAATTAATCTATTGTAACAATTTATACTTGATTCCACATGAATGTTTTGATTGTACTGCATTTATTTCATTACTCAATTTACGTTGGATGATGTCATAATCGGCAATTTTACGTTGTAAACATGGAAAAAATAGCGAGCTATGGTGCCGCTAATAGCATGCTATAGCGTTTTAAGAATTGTCTTGCTAAATCAATCAGTATATAATATCTCATAAATAGCACGATATAGCATGATATAGCATTGCCAATAGTGTATTTTAGGCAGGCGCTTTTTTCCTATAGAGCACTATTTTTTTCCTTGGTTGTAACCATACTAATATTGACTATTCATACAATCCATTTGATCATCTGAAGAATCATAATGATCTCCTATCACCACTACAAGTAACATTGTCATGATGTGTGTGAGCCATCATCTCGTAATGATTTATGATTCTCGTATTTGTGGGTCGAATTCCATGGTCAAAGAAGTATAAATTTTTTGAAAGATAGCGTAGAATATAGTCACCTAGGCAGCATCATAGGAATGTTACAAAATTATAAAGATATTTTAACAAAAAGAAAGCATCAATATGCCTTTTGTGTGGTAAACTGCGTTCGACAACTATCGGGGTAGTCGGCAAATATGCATAGTAATGGTCCCTAGAGCTAGGGTCTCTACTGAAAACATGAGATAATGGAAGAGAAGAAAATCATAAAATATGGTTCATAATTTTTGTTTTTGCAAACATAAGCCTCTATAAAAATCATGCAAAAGGTAACTCTAAAACATATTGCACCTAGTGGCATGATTGGCTACACACCTGGACGAATAAGCCACATGTCCCCCGGGCTGCGCCACGAGGTGTTGTGGCCACCCTGGCCCACCTATCGGGGATATCTTTCACATACTTGGCCCCCAGGGAACGCTAAGCCTCATACCATCATCTAAGAATTATTCCGCTGCCGCCTCGGGGCAGAAAACACCCGAGAGAGAAAAGCTCTCTGGCAGAGAGAAATCTGCCGGGGGAATCTCTCTCCGGAGAGGCGAAATCATCGCGATCGTCACCGTCATCACTCCGGGCATCATCAAGATCGTCATCATCATCATCACCACCAGCACCATGACCCTCATCATCCACCGTCATCCCGTTGTAACAATTAGGGGCCTCTATCGTTGTTTTACATTAGATCTCTCTCCCGGTGTCGATTAATCGTTAGTAGTTGATGCTTGTGAGATTTATCGGTGTTTGCACTTTATGACCGGATTGTTATCATCCATTATATCAACTCTGATTATGATCCATATGATGTCTTATGAGTAGTTCGTGTCGTTCTTGAGGACATGGGAGAAGTCAAGTTGTTAGTAGTGAAGTAATGTTGAGTAATATTTAATGGTTTGATATTTAAATTGTGGTGTTATTCTTCTAGTGGTGTCATCTGAACGTCGACTACATGATACTTTACCATTTATGGGCCTAGGGGAATGAATCGTGTATTTGGCTACTAATTGTGACAGAAACCTAAACCCCCATTAGGAAACCATTGCACGAGGGAGTGTAGGATCCCGGAGTTTAAAACTGCGGTTAAATTTATTTCTTAATTACTTTCTTTTATTTTGCGGATGCTTGCCAGGGGTATCATTATAAGTATGTATTAGTCTTAGATGGGACGGTACATTAGCATAGGTTCACCCATACAACACTCATCAAAACACTAAAGATTATTCAGCGGCATGGTACAAAAGCACTTGAAAGAAACCTCCCGTGTGTCCTCGAGAACATTTGTTAATCAAAAGTAAACCTACCGGATTGTCTTTTGCTTAAGAAAGGATTGGGCCACTTGCTGCAATTATTATTA
Organism: Alopecurus myosuroides; assembly: GCA_028641055.1. NCBI lineage: Eukaryota > Viridiplantae > Streptophyta > Magnoliopsida > Poales > Poaceae > Alopecurus > Alopecurus myosuroides. The sequence goes on from CM054060.1 coordinate 14,759,693, forward strand.
ATCCATTTTATTTACTCGCACTTTATTTATCAGCAATATCAAAACCCCCTACAAATCCATCTTTCAGTATTTACAGTTATACCTTCATCGAAACTGACTGTCAACACCTTCTGCTCCTCGTTGGGTTCAACATTCTTATTTATCGAAAGTACTACGATACACCCCCTATACTTGTGGGTCATCAATGAGCTCGTGGTCATGGTCGACAACCTGCTCATGGTCGGCGCATGCATCGCTGGTCACAAGGAGAACTGGCGGCGAGGATGGAGAACGACGGGTCGATGGGGGACAGGGACGGAGAAGCGACGTACCGCCAGGAAAAGCTTCGAGAACGGGGGCGGGGAAGGGGGAAAATGATGCGGGTAGAAGCAACCGGAAGCTATCCGGTAGAGTTCTTTTCAGCTTATAAATTTTAAGTTATTTAATGTGTTGAGTGGTCAGATGTCTATAGTGCCCCTGGAAAATTGCTACACTTATTTATGTAGAAATTTTATAGCATAATAACCATCACACATATAGCAGAAAACTAAATTATCCTAAGGAAAAAGATCTGCAAAAACATTAGCACGATCATATATTTTTATACCAGTTCAGAAAATTTAGAGAATTGTCACTCCCACTGCTGACCACGGAGCTGCGTTGGGCGAGCGGCCTTGGCTGCAGCGCTCATGCTGGTTCGTTGGTGAGGGCCGGTCGACGGTGCGGCGATGGTCCTGGTGGATGGCCTTCTGTGGCGAGGGACAGCGTCGGTCGTCTAGGAGAAAAACCGGCGGCGAGTTCGGCGAGTGGAGGCGCGAGAAGGGGTAACGACGGGCTCGTGGTCGTGGTCGACAACCTGCTCATGGTCGGCGCATGCGTCGCTGGTCACAAGAAGAACTGGCGGCGGGGATGGAGAACGGCGGGCCGATGGGGGACGGGGACGGAGAAGCGACGTACCAACGGGGAAAGCTCCGGGAACGGGGGCGGGGAAGGGGGATCTGGACGGGGAACGCATGGATCAGGCGGGGGAGCGGCCGGAATGGCGGCAGTGGCATGCGTGTTACGTGGGGATGAATCCTGGACCTATCGGGTGAGGCTACCCGGTCCAAGGCCTAGCACCTAAGCCCAGAGGGAGGTGCCACCTATAGTTCTAGAATGCCCAATTGAAGCCGCTTGGGTTTGTAATTCCCCCACCCCCCCCCCCACCCCCGGGTACGGTTTGGGACCTGGTCACCTATATAAGGCCAGGAGAAACACCGGGGGAGGAATCCAATCGACTTCTGTCCACCAAAGCCTTGAGCTCGAGGTCATACTCTCGACTCAAGCACCCCCCCCCCCAATTGTAACCGATCTATTGATAATAAAGATCGACAGAGGAGGAGTAAGGGTTTTACCTCTACGAGGGCCCCGAACCTGGGTAAATCGTGCCCCCTGTTAGCCGACGATCGTCACCAGAGCCTATACGTTCTCTTAATCGAAACCCTACCGGTTCATCCGAGGGACTTGTTGAGATGACTATTCGAAAATTGGCGCCGTCTGTGGGAACGGCGGGCTGGATCTACGGCGTCTTCGGCCTCATCATCGCCAACCTTGAGCTAGAGCCCCGGAACCTCGACTTCAGCAGATCCGATCTGATTCGAGTCGATCATCAACGCGCCCACTCGCCGAAATCGCGTCCGGCGTTCAGCGGATTGGAGAAAAGCGTCAGACTAACGTTCGGGAGCCTCCACTTCCACGCCAACAAAGCAAGAATCCCGCACTTCCCCGAGCAGATTGATCTCGGCGAATCGGACTCCGAGTCCGTCTCGAGCCCGGCAACCATCGACTTGCTGCCCGACGACACTAGTTGCGACCTAGCGCCCAGCGACGGATCCATCCGCCCCAGCACTCGCAACTTCCACACTATCGCGGCTGAGGAACTTTCTCGGGTTGGTAAAACTTGCCAACCTACGCCTAGGACTCGCGGGCCATATCTGGCCCAGGTCTGCATGGCAGGATCGACTGAGCCACCCAAAGAAACTGAAAACAGCCTGAAAGAGCGAGAGCACATCAAAGTGTCGCGAGATGCCTGGCTCAAAGCAAAGACGGTTGTACATCTAGGCCAGACGATTGAAGAAGGATCCCCCAAGAAGATCTAACGGCATACCACCATCATCTAGTGAAAGCAGCATAATTGATAAGGGAGGCCCGCAAGAATCTGGACGAGCGGAAGAAATTGGCGGATGAATCGAGTCTATGCCGTGCAGCACTCTCCAAAACTCACTAGGTAGGAAAAAGTCCCTCAAAGAAAAGATACGTCTCAAAGACCGCAGCCCTAGATCGCGAATCCCTTAGCGGGATCAGCAAAACATTCAAGACATCTCTCATGCAAGTCGTCGACGACGACAACGTGCACCCGACGACTCCCGCCGCCACAGTCCTGGAAGAAGCCACATACCTGCAGGCGAACCAACCAGGGGAGAATGATCCCCGCGCGGAACAATATCGACAAGTCCAGAAGGGGTTAGGCATGGCAGCCGCACGACTCGCCGCACAGGACCGCAGGCACGCGACAGCACAAGAAACTGAAAAAACCCTCAAAAAGACAAAGAAACACCCCATTTTACTTTTTTTAACGAACTTTTGCTCAGAAAGTCGAAATTCATATTTCAAAATTTGATTAAAAAAGTAGAGCTTAAACTCTCCGTGCATCTATAAGGGATTTATTTTTTGATGCTTTTTAGACCGCCAACTCTTCCGTCAAAATCTAGAAAAGGCGTTCCCCAGGGGGGGTGGAGTTCGTGCGTGCGGACAGAAATTTTGGGGATGAGAATTCGGTGGCGCACAGGACAGTGGTGCGCCACAGAAATGTCATATTTCTGTGGCGCACTAACCACCATGCGCCACAGAATATGAGTGGGGCAATGATTGGGTTGGGCCCCAGCATATTTCTGTGGCGCACGCCTATCCCGTGCGCCACAGAATTCCTCTTTTATGTGGCGCACCCCTGTCCCGGGCGCCACAGAATGCCTCTTTTCTGTGGCGCATGCCCACCCGTGCGCCACAAAAATATATTTCTGTGGCGCATTGCTTCTTGGTGCGCCACAGAATCTGTTCCATAGAAAGACACTTCTCTACTAGTGGTACTACTATCTAGATCCGCGCATCTCCTTGATTCTAGTATCGATACCATTATCAGGGCTGGTTGATTATTATTTTGATTGAAACCATGTTCTCGTAAAGTGCTTGCAACAGGGAGACGAGAATCACTTGTGTGGATACTACGTCTGCGAGTTCATTCATCAGACGACCTGTCCGAAGGGCAGAGATTTAAACCACCTTCATGTACGTCAGTCGTCAATTTTTCTTATTACCATCTATTTTAGTTACTTAGTTTCATTAATATATATTGAGCACTCTTCTTCATATTAGATCGAACGGCTCCGGGACGGTCTTCTACAAGGGACCGCATACGAGAAATTCAGCAGGAAATTGCGGGCTTCTTAGATGGAGAGGTCCTAAATGTAAATGGAGAGTACTATAGCGCCGGTTGGAACTGAATTTGATTTTGTAATTCATTCCATCGATCATGTAATATGCTCGATATACTTAGTTTCTATAATATAAGTGTTCCTTCTTTTGCTATATATATGTATTACTTATTCACTCGTGGGATCCGGGAGGTCCCGGGAGGGGCCACCGAGGCTCCTCTCTTCTCGTGGGATCCGGGAGGTGCGGGAAATGGCCACTGTGCTCCTCTCTTCTCCTGAGATCCGGGAGGTCCGTGGAGAGGCCACCAAGCCTCCTTATCAGTGTATGGTGACAGGGGTATCGTAAAATTGAACTGATCGCAAAACAGAAAATAAAAAGGAAAACAATCAAGAGAAAAAAAAACTCTGCCGCGGCAGAGAAAATGGCAAAAGTGCTGCCGCGGCAGAGTAGTTATTCATCCCGGTTCGTATTAAGAACCGGGATGAATACCCCTGGCCAGGTTCGCCACGTGGTCAGCCTCATTTGTCCCGGGTCCTGGCACAACCGAAACCAATGGGGAAGATCCATTTGTCCCGGCAGGCCCATCCTGGTTGCATAACCGGGATAAATAGGCCTTACGAACCGGGACTAATGCCTCTGTTTCCACCAGTGTATCCTCCTTTTTCTTTTTTGAGCGATCCCGCTAACAATAACCGATTGTCGTGCTCGTGCATCACCAAAGATTGCCGTTGGAGGATTGATAGATCTTACCAAAGTTGTGACGTATACGTGTTGGCTGATTGTAATTGGTTCCATCAGGTCCCCATCACCAAAGATTGCGCTTACCCATCAAGATCCAGGAAGTTTCCCATCTAATTTGTGATTAGCCAAAACAAAATCAATTTGATGTGTCATGTCCTTGTCCGCACGTATTGTATTAGATCTTGCCACCATGCCTTACACTTTTTCCCACATGTCAGTATACACGCTTGGCTTTATACATAACACGTATGGATAACATTTATGTTTCTTTCTTATTATGCTTATGCACGGCCACGTATGATGTGTACATCCGGAAGACAATTTTCGCGTAAAACCTGTAGTCTTCAAATATCAGCCATTAAAATTAAGATCGAGGTCGTTCATCTTAATGTGTCGAAAAGTGGTCCAGAAATGAGTTTATTTCGTTGTTGTTCAATTGTATAATAAGAGATAATATGATTCTGTAGCCTCAATAAAATATTACGTATAGAGAAACCTTTTTATCCCATTTTATCAATATAATAGTAAATTATTATCATGCAATTTCAGTAAACTCTAATCCTCCATGCAGACTGTATGTATCCAGATAAAGAAAAAATCTATGTATTGTGGTCCAAATTATATAGTAGGATGCAATTGAAAGAAATAAAATGAGACGTTCAGAAATATATATATTGTGAACCAGGTACAATCGTAGGCTCCATTTCAGCAAAGGTTAGAAGATGTTTACTTCATCTTTTGAATGGACAGGAAAATAAATATTCTACTAGAATGAAATAAGAATGAATTTATCCAGTTTATCATGTACTCCATCCGTCCAATTTTAATCTATGTTCTAGGCCAATAATTTGTCCAGTTTTAATCTACATCCTGGATGATCCATATTAATTGTCTCATCGGTAATCAACACCAACACAGGAAACGAAGCAGTATTTATCTAACTACTGGATGTCATTAATTTTAATGTAGCTTGGATTAGTTATTCATATATCTAAGTACTAATATTAAATGACTTACTAATTTATCCTAAAACTTGTAGAATGTAGATTAAAAGTGTACGGAGGAAGTATGCCAACAAAACAATAAGCATAATGACTTTACTTTGAGAAGCGTTTATTTTCTCTTACGTGCAATATGTTATGTTCTCGCTTCCATTCTAGAATTCTCGAAGTGTTATGCACGGTCAATCTCAATTCTAGGATACAACTTTGACTATCATTTTATATAAAGTTTCCAGCCCACTTCCACTCCAACCCCGCACGCCGCAACCGCAGTTAGGAGCCACATCCTCGCCGTAGATCTGCCCGGAGAAGGGTCGATGCCTATAGCCGCGCTGTCGTCGGAACGGCCACGCCGTGATGCTTGGCAGCATCACGTCCTCCGGCCAGAGGAGATCAGCACCGCCAATCCCATGCTCGAACCCATTTAGGCTCGAGATGGCCGCATCGCCGCCGCACCCAGGGGGCGCCACCGTCGCTAGGACGTTGGGTCGGCCACCTCTGGCACCATTGGACGCACCTCCACGAGATCCCGCGACTCCTTGCCGCCGTCACCTCGGAGACGCGCCCCGCCGTCATTGGAACCACACCCAACCTCCGCATGCACGGAGCGTCTCCGCCATCACCGGCACTGCCATGCCTTTGCCCGGCGAGCCTCGGGCGGCGACGGAGAGGAAGAGGACGGGGGAGGGGGCTGAGAGGTGGCGGCGCCGGTTTCCCACGAAGTCGTACATCTTTTATAAACAATTGAGATAATGCCGATGCCAAAGGTGCCTACTAGCAAAGTTTGGATCTGAGATGGATCCACCTTCATTAACCATCCCGCATTGGCGGGTCAACCACTAGCAAAATTTCGATCTGCGATAGCGATGCCGATGGTGCCCACGACGAAGCTACGCTAGCTTAATTGATCCATCGGTTCTTGTGTAGGTATATAGGAGTACTATATCTAGTACACACTGTCCTTGTGTCTGGTAACCACATGTACTGAGCCCTGTAACCACATGCTCTTAATTTTCGGAGGCGTCGACTTCTCAGATACCTCCCAAGGATGCCGCTTTGAATGCATGGTTCCAGGGGTAAAGTGAGCTTAAAATCTTTTACTAGCTATAAAACGAGCCATCAACTAATCTGCCCTGTACGACAGCCACGAAACCTTCACATATTGGCTAGCTAGTTAGCGGCAGCTGGCACATATTGGATACTAAAAACTTGCAAAAAACAAAATACCCACCAGCTTCTCTTCCCAACTACTCCCTCTGTTCCACAATGTAAGGTTTTCTAGCGAGCGCTCAGTATGCATCCGTACCCAGCCCCTCGGATGCGGAGTGCGCAACGAGGTAACGGTACAATTGACTTTTCTTAGTCGTCGTCGAACTTAATTGTTGTGTCCACCTCCATCCCCACATACTCCCTCCGTCCTGGTGTATAGGGCATATTTGGCTAATATCTTGGACCAAGGTAGCAACTGATTGGGCATAATTTTTTTCGGCCTCTTAATTATCTTTGGAAGCCGAAGGGAATTGTGCTTAATAAAACCAGTTTTTTACATTTGGTAACGGGATGAGCCAATCAATGTTCCCTAAATTAATACACGCATCGGTGAAGAATGGGTGCATGCATGCATGAGTTGAGTGGCGTACACAAAGGAGAGAGAAAAGTGGGGCCTAATTAATGTACTTAATGCTAATTGTGCCTAAGATTAGAGGACAACCTGATTTTTGAAATATGCCCTATACACCAGGACGGAGGGAGTATTAAGCATGTTACTCCTATTTATTTATAAAACGTCGACTTCTCGGATGCCCTCCTCGGTCAAGGAAGGCGCTCTGAATGCTTCAAGGGGCAAACTGAGCTTCAATCTTTTATTGCAGCGCACATGACTGAAGGGACCTTCCCAAGCTATAAAACGAGCTATCAAGGACTCTTCCAAAATGCACGCACATTGCTATATTTTCTACCCCGCAACTGTCCTTTTCAGTACTCCTACCACACAAACACCAGTTACCCCGGCAGTTAGGACCATCAGTGGTGATGGAGACCGCTATCGGGGCGGCGAACTGGCTTCTCGGCAAGCTGATCACCAAGTTATCTGATGACCTGGTGGTTGCGTTCGTGGCCAGCACCGAGCTCGGCCGCAACTTCCAGAGCATCACGCTCCAGCTGCAGTTCACGCAAGGCCTGCTGCATGAAGCCCAGGGCAGGGACAGCACCAACCCCAACCCTGGCCTGCAGGCCTTGCTGGTGAGGCTCAGCACCAAGGCCGATGAGGCTGAGGACATGCTCGATGAGGTCTACTACTTCATGATCCAGGACAAGCTCGATGGCACTACCGAGGCCACTGTTCAGGAGCCCGCCAACCCGGACATGGGCGATGTCCTCCGCAGCCACGTTCGCGATGGTCGCCATGCTGCTCGCCACACCTTCGGTAACTGGCTTCCATGCTTTTCTTGTTCCCGTACTCAACATGATGATCCACACAGTGTTGATGATGTTGTGGTTACCAGTAGTAGTAGCCCACAAAATACAACCAAGTCTGCTAGTGGTAACGATGGTGCTGGCACTGTTGAAAAGTTGTCGTTTGACAGAGTAGGCATGTCCAACAGAATCAAGTCAGTGATAGAGGAAATGAACTCCATATGTGGACCTGTCTCTGAATTGCTTAAGATTGCAAACAAGAGTAGCACTGCAAGTAGCACATCTGTCACCCTCACAAGGCCTCCCACAGGCTCAACGATGGTGCAGGATAAAATGTTTGGGAGGAGTGCCATCTTTGAGCAAACTCTAAATATGCTCATAGATGGCACAAATCACAAGGAAACCCTCTCTGTTCTGCCTATTGTTGGCCCTGGGGGTATAGGAAAGACAACTTTCACCCAACACTTGTATAATGACAAAGGGACTGAGGGGTACTTCACAGTCAGGGTATGGGTATGTGTTTCAACTGATTTTGATGTCCTTAAGCTCACCCGGCAGATACGTAGCTGTATACCTGCAACTGACAAGGAAGAAAAGAACATTGACAATGAAACAGCCAACTTAGACCAGCTTCAAAAATCCATTGCAGAGAGACTAAAGTCCAAAAGGTTTTTATTGGTCCTGGACGATATCTGGAAATGCAGTAGTGAGGCTGATTGGAAAAAACTTTTGTCTCCATTCACCAAGGGGGAAACCAAGGGAAACATGGTTATTGCCACTACTCGGTTTCCATATATTGCACATATGGTGCAAACAACAGATCTAGTCGAACTGAGAGGTCTAGAGTCTAACGACTTTCTTGAATTCTTTCAAGCTTGTATATTTGGTGATAGAAAACTGTCTGGTCACTATGCAAATGATTTAATTGATGTTGCCAGAGAAATTGCTGGGAAACTAAAGGGGTCACCACTAGCAGCCAATACAGTCGGTCGGCTATTGAGTAAAAACCTTTGTTGGAAATATTGGATGGAAGTTCTTGAAAAGAATGAGTGGAAAAACACAAAAAATGACGATGATATTATGCCATCTCTCAAAATTAGCTATGACTACCTACCTTTTTATTTGAAAAAATGTTTTTCTTATTGTTCCCTCTTCCCCGAAGATTATAGGTTTCGTAATCTAGAAATCACTGGTTTTTGGACAGCAATAGGTATCCTAAACACGAGTTGCCAAAATGGCAAGGATTACTTAGATGAACTAGTGGATGATGGTTTTCTAGTGAAGGGAGTGGACCGTCTTGGTCAGTACTATGTGATGCATGATTTGATGCATGAACTATCTCAAAATGTTTCATCACAAGAATGTGTCAATATAAGTAGTTTAAGTTTCAGTGCTGATAGCATTGCACAATCTATTCGACACTTATCGATCACCATAAAAAATATATATTATGAAAGTATTGAAGAAGAAATGAGTAAATTGAAGAGCAGGATAAACATTGGAAATTTGCGAACCTTGATGATTTTTGGATTACATAACGTAAGGATAGGAAATATTTTCAAAAATACATTTGAAGAAGCCAAGGGTCTCCGTGTACTATTTATAGCAACGGAAACTCAAAAATCTTTACCAAACAGCTTTTCAAATCTTATCCACCTCCGGTATCTTAAAATTAGTTCACGTTTTAGCTCAGAGATGGCTTTACCTAGCACATTATCTAGACTTTACCACTTAGAAATATTGGACCTGAAACATTGGCATGGTAGTAGAAAACTCGCTAAAGACTTCAGTCGTCTTGTGAATTTGTGCCATTTTCACTCTTCCAAAGAACTCCATTCCAATATTCCTGAGGTTGGAAAGATGAAGTGTTTACAGGAGCTGAAAGAGTTCTGTGTTAAGAAAGAAAATGACGGGTTTGAGTTGAAAGAGCTAGGGGAATTGAGAGATCTTGCAGGAGAACTCAGTATATGTAATCTTGAAAAAGTGAGGTCCAAGGGAGAAGCAAGTGATGCGAAATTGAAGAAAAAAAGAAATCTGAAAGAGTTGAGATTTGTTTGGGGTACAGAGCATCAGACTATAAATGATGATGTTCTCGTTGGTCTTCATCCACCAGATAATCTTAGAGTGCTTGTCATTATAAATCCTGGTGTTGCAGATGGTCCTAGTTGGTTGTATGGTGACATTAGCATGAAAATGTTGGAGTCCCTCCATCTGGAGGGTGTATCTTGGGGCACTCTCCCACCTTTTGAACAGCTACCGCACCTCACGGAACTCTTTCTGAAGAATATTGCGGGGATGTCAGTGTTTGGGCCTGAGTTCTATGGTGTTACACAAAGAAGCTTCATGCACCTGAAAAAAATTGTGTTTGAGGATATGCCAAAACTTGTGAAGTGGGTGGGGGGACCTATTAGCCGTATATTTTCAACGCTCGAAAGCATTGAATGCACACATTGTCCCCTTCTCTGCTCATTTCCCTTCTTGGAGTACTCTGACCAATTTACCAACTTGTGTAGACTTGACATTGGTAACTGCCCGGAGCTAGCTCAGTTCCCTCTCTTGCCTCACACTTCTACGCTAACTTATGTTCGCGTAAAAAATGATGGGTCGGAACTGCTCTATGATGGGATGAGATTAAGAATTGAAGGCTATACGAGAGATTTGGCTTTTCATAATATGGATAAAGTAGAGGTTATGGAAATTAGTGGTGTATCACACATTACACTTTCGGACCTCCAAAAGCTAAACTCCTTGAGAAGTATACTCTTCGAGAATTCTGACAGCATATTTTCTGTAGAATTGGATGATAGTGTTGTCCTGAGTTCAGTTCAGTGTCTTGGTCTAGAGAGGTTATGTATTACGGGAGAATTGTTTTCAAAGCTTTTGCGGTGTTTCCCAGCTCTTTCCAGGCTTACCATCGAGAGTTGCAATAACGTAGAACTTGTTCCTGGGGAGAATGGAGGACTCTTGGACCTGAGGATGCTCCAATCATTCAAAGGATTGAATTGTGGGAAGTTGTTCTCTCGGTGGCCCGGGGGAGAAGTAGGTGGAGAAGCTCATGCCATCAAGCCTTTCCGTACTTCCCTCAGAGAACTCGCAATTTTATTTGAGCCAAGCATGCAGTCAATGGGTCTGCTGTCAAACCTCGCGTCTCTTACCAGTCTAGAACTGATAAGTTGTGAAGAACTAACGATGTATGGGTTCAATCCTCTCATCACAGCCAACCTCAAGAAATTGGGCATAGATACTATGTATTCGGATCAAGAGGGCATCTCTATAGCAGGGGATCTGCTGTCAGAGATTGCAAGGAGCAGAGTAATGCAAGCAGGTTCGTTCCCGTTGGAAGAACTTCGGGTGGATAGCATCTCGGCAGTGCTTACTGCATCCATTTGCAGCCACCTCGGCGCTACTCTCCGCACATTAGTGTTCAGTTATGATCAGCGGATGACATCCTCCACGGAAGAGCAAGTGCAAGCGCTTCAGCTCCTCACATCCCTCCAATATCTAGAATTTCGAACTTGCTATAATCTGCAGTCCCTCCCTCAAGGGTTACGTGGCCTTTCGTCTCTCAAGGAACTATTAATCTACAGTTGTGAGAAAATTGTGTCCCTGCCACCCAAGGAGGGCTTCCCCGCTTCACTGGAAAAGCTAGAAGTATTGTATTGCAGTCCTGATCTAACCAAGCAAGCAAAAAAATTGAAAGGAGAAGAGCCATGGTTTTCAGTAGATGCACGGGGTATGTAACCCACTCCCAGAGTATTAATTTGAGGTGATGCCTCCCCATATGCCTAGCTTGTTTGACCTGACAGGCTACATGTTTCAATTTGCAGTAATAATGAGCTAGCTGCATCAGTTTCAGACTGCAGACATTGAAGTCAATCTGCAGGTTAGCACATGCGAATCAACTTCATGATTAGTTTAACTAGTTCAGCTATGGAACTAATCTGCTATGCCTAGGAGGGGGCGTCCCTCCGTCTTGTTATCGTCTACCTCCTCGAGGTCCACCGGCCCCGACGCCACACTACCACTCCGCCTACCTCCTCGCAATCTTCGACCACGACACATGCCGCGCCCGCGCCGTCCTGGGGAGGACGCCGACCTGCTCGACGACCACTTCTGCGTCGTCCACGCCAGCAGATTATACGCGACAGCCACATCTTCCCCTACATCGACGGGGACCTCGTTGCAGACTGTCAGAGGACGCGCGCCGCAACGCGTTCGAGGATGCTGAGCCTGGCGCCTCAAGATCCAGTTCCTCCTCGCCGTCGACGACATCACTGTCAAGCACATCAGGGGTGTATCTGCTCGACTGCTCGTGATTGCGTTTGTGCTACTGCTGCTGCTTATTTGCATTCAGTAAGCTCATCCCGTACAGAGTATTCACTAGTCACAGATACCGCATCGAACATCTTTGTGCAGTGTAATGAAGGGCCAAAACTGTAGACAGGCGTTCCAAACTATTCTGCAGGATCTACCTTACGACCTTTCTAAATGATTGGACATTCTTTTTAATGCAACTAATTTTCTGACACAGCAGTATACAGTTATAAACCTCATTTTCCTGCCATACAAAATGTTAGAGCAGTATCCACAATCTTGCCAAGCAAAATTAGAACACTTATGTGGCAGCTTGCCAAGATATGTTAACTAGACTTAATAGCTTGTAATCATGGAAATTCCTATTTCGTTTACTTATTTTCTGCTGTAACCTATCTTGTCAAATTACATGCAGTTTGCCAACATTGCATTAGTAACTAGTCTCCACGATTCATGCTAAAGATTGTCTATGCTGAACTTGGCAGCTGAATAGAGCAAAATAAATTTTTTGTTAAGCAAACTCTAGACTCTATACTGAGTCTTGAACCGTGAACCTGACATTATCCATTAATCTGCAGTACTTCAGGGCAAGGTCCCCGACCGGCAGGCCCGCCTCTTCAACAATACTGATGGTCTATCTTGAGTTCCAAGGTGACACCTCGGCGGTGTCTTGGACTGTATTTTGAAGGAGCTGCTGTCCTGCATTTGACCACCGTTCAAGAAAGGTCACTTGGCCATTTTCTCTATTAAAAGTGTCAAACCCTTGTGCGATATGTTGGCTTTTGGTCCATGCATCACACTGACTTGTGAAGTTGGTTTAATCGTTCAGGGTTTCCTCTCAACTTCTGCACTCCGACCCGAGGAATTCATGATCGACGGTGTATCATGACTCCTCTGGACATACGTGGCACAGTCTTCGTCAAGTTTTCATTTGCCAAGCTGAGTCTAGATTGTTTTATTCTGAATTCGTATAGTTCACTATGGAGAAAATTAAGGTAATTTACTGTTAGGCAGCAGTATTTCCTGGTCATACCATTAAAGTATTTGCTTGATTCAGTTATTTTTTTTGTTCAGCCCCATTAAACATAAATTGCGGAGCATATAGTTGTATCTTATTATCGATTGAGGACTCCAGTGTCAACACGGGTATGTATCGGTTTTGACGTCTCAAGTCTCATCTTCCTGTGATCTGATTGCATCTAAAGTTCCAATATATGCGTAAAACCATGAACCAATTGGATCTTTGTATTGCTAGAGCCAACTTCCTGAAACCCGCAAAAAAAAAAAAAACTTCCTGAATTCCGCAACGGTGGCAACAACTTCCATGTGTACACTACAACTCGGGAATGTGGATCTTTCCTTGACGATGACGCGCTTTTCTATATCCTCGGGTGCCTAGCTGCGTCCTCTGCTACCCCAACTCGTATACCAATCTCACCATCCTCAACCACAGTACCTACACGTTGTCTGTGTAGTCCCGCGGTAGCAGCTCATCCACAACGACCTGTTCTTCCACTATTGCGAGGACATCGTGGCTGACCTGGCTTGCTGCGAGTGATCTGTCTAGCACGTGCGCCGCTCGGTGTGCTGACCATGTCGTGCCCTCACGCCGTGAAATCTGATAGCACATCCTGGACACCGGCATCAGCATCAAGCGCATCTGGTATTGGATTGTAATCATGAAACTCGTCATGTATATTTACTAGTTAGTCTCAAATAGTAAATTATGTTTGGTGCTGTCATTAGCATGTATAGAGCTCATTGCGCAATACAGGTGAGACAACCGGTAACTCTATTATTGGGGATAACGTAGTGCTCCAGTCTCAATGATCGTATAGTCGAAGACTCGGAGCCACATTAATTCCAACAATTAGTAACTACCAAATACTATGCAGTACCTAGATCGTAGGTGCCAGAAAAAAGCAGCCATTTACTTATGACCAACTAAAAAGAGTAGTGAAATTGTGCATTTGTATTTGCCGGTTCTTCTACCTTGTCCATTTTTCTGACCTCAAGTACTTCACTACTAGGATTCTCCAGAACAGTTCAACCAATGCTTACCGGTGAGCTCTCGCGGTTGGATATTTTGCGTTGCGGTCGTACCTCTTTCATCCAAACAAAGGCAAAGTAGCAGAACCACAAAGGTCAGTTAGCTTTTGTATTTTTTTTTCGAGGGGTAGCTTCTGTATTTGCAATGCATTGACCTGTGAACTTGGTGTGGTCGTTTTACGCTAACTATGCTCCCTGTTGACGAACCCGAACCTGAACATGGCTGCTCTGGACGATAGGTAGCACATCGCTGGAGTTTCCAACACAAATCATATCAAGGTACGTCTTCCTACTGCACGGCAATATTTTTTGTGCTTTCTGTGAGTTTATCGCCTCGATCTATAGTGTGGGAAACATATATTTCGGTGTGTCAAACCTTGCTGTTAAATCATGGATAAGCCGAATCTTTCTAACAGCCTAACCTGTCAAGTGTATCTGCTGTCCGGCAGAGCGGCAACCGCGTCACCGCGTCCTTGTGCCTCTTCTACTTTGCCTACTGAAACTCATACGTCATGCTCACATCATCAATGTGATCGGACCCAACACCGAGCGGCTTGTCCACCTATTATGCGTCATCTCGTGGTAGTACCTTTCCATGAGGACGCTAAGTTTAAGGGATCTGTCCAGGACGCTCTTTTTCAATGCCAACGAGGATCTGGTGGCTGACATGGCTCTATTTAAGGGATCTGATGGCTGACAACGCTCGCCGTGCCCAAACGCCAAATATCCGTAAGGTCCTCCTGGACGCCGGCATCACCGTCAAGTACAATCAGGTATTGGATGCTAATCAGCAAACCCATTGTGTATACGGTTACTAGTAACAGATGGTAAACTGAATCTTTCTGTTTCTACTGACAGCCTAACCAGTCATCTGTCAATTTTCTTTGCAGCAGAGCGGCAACGAATGTCCACGTGCACCGCATCCTCGCGCCTCTGGTCTGCCTACCCGCACGCTTGGTGTGTCCTATGCCGTTCTGCCTACTCTGGCTCGTGCCTTCGGCTCCGGCAACGCCTGGGCCCATTTCGCCGGGGTAATATGACGCCGAGTGGCAGCTGACAGCAGCCCCACCACCATCCACATTCCACGCTCTGATGTTCTGCGGGAGTAGCACCATATGTTGGTCTCCACCTGCATCTCTCAAATCGGTGACTCACTGACAAGAGCATGGGTAATCAAAACAAACATGGTTACTCCTCGGGTAGATAATATATTTGCAGATCAATGTTGTGCAGATAGTAAATGTGTCATACCGATGTTTGTAACACCAGGACACGAGAAAAAATATGTGTGTACCGTCTTCTACCAAGACATCAAGGAATACTATCTACCGGTCGTCCTGTTTCAACAGCTCGCTATGCATATTGCGAGCCATAAAATGGTTATTCCTCGGGTAGATAATATATCTACGGGTCTTCATAGTGTGCCTAACATTGAGTGAATATCTCTTGCAGAATCATACTCGAACAACCATAGCGTGTATACTATGTTGCCACATTAAGCCAGCCGAGCTTTATACAAACATGTTCGATTTAATTAATCTGTCGTTCGAAACGAGCTGTACATTTTTTCTGCGAGACTCGCGCTGAGAACATGTGCACTGAGATCACGTGCAAGAGACAATCTGCGTGAAGGCAGGTGTGACAATTTGGCGTTTGATTAATCCCTAATCGCAATAATTATAACCGGTAATAAATGCGTTGGATATCAACGTGGAAGTAGCTCAAATGGTAGAGCACTTAACGATGCATGTAAAGAGGCAGGGGGATCGATACCTCCCATCTCCAAATCATATTTTTCTTGTGATTTTATTCCCTGAAAAAGAAACTGTGTATTACCGGGGGAAAAGAAAACTCTGTTGATGCTGCATGGGCTTCTTTGATTGTGTCTTAAATTGAGCTGCGAGATGGCCCGTCCTATCAGCATGGCCCGTGTTGTATTCCACAATCAGAATTGGTGCGCTCGTATACAGCGCCCGTTACGTAGTGGGCTGGCCCAGATAACTTCTACGCTGGCTTTGATGCTTTTGGTGATTTTCTTCTCCTTTTTTTCTGCTGTTCATCACCACTTTACCGCTAATATAAAAAGGCACAATCTAGTAATGGTCCCTAGAGCTAGGATGTGTACTGTAAACATGAGATAATGGAAGAGAAGAAAATCATAAAATGTGGTTCATAATTTTTGTTTTTGCAAACGTAAGCCTCTATAAAAATCATGCAACAAGCAACTCTAAAACATATTGCACCTAGTGGCAGGATTGGCTACACACCTGGAGGAATAAGCCACGTGCCTTCTCTAGAGTCACGGGCCACCTTTATTCTCCTGATGCCCTGACCGTGCCTCTTATTCTCCTGCCTATGGTACACGTGTCGGTTATTAAAGTACAATTGTTCGCACTATAGATACAATTTCTCTCCACTCGGTCGCCCACCAGCTGATGTGGGGCATGTTTCTCTTAAGAACAAAGTGTGCTCACCTAAGCTTGAAGACAATGAACAGTGGAGGCATAGTGTTGTACTCCGAGATCCTTGCCAATTGCCATCGCCAGCTTGCCGCCTAAAACGAAGAGGTGGTTTCTGTTTGTCGTGTTGCCTAGATCAGAGGGGGGCTGGTGCCGAATGGATAGAAATCGAGTGACCCCGACATATGTGCCACCATCTTTGTTGGTGGTGTCGAACCTGAACAATTCCTTGCCGGTGGTGAGGCCATAGAGTTCTCCATTATAGAAAGCGATATCGTCAAACCTTCATTGTTCTTGTGTCATGATCCACCGGTCATCCTCTAGGCTGCCAACTCTATAGAGCGTGACATCACCGGGGGAGTAGGCGAGGGCAGCGAGGATGCAATCGCTGGACGTGGGCGCTTTGGAGAAGATACTCTTTTGGATGTTGTATCATTTGTCTCGATGGATTAGAAGGACGAACTGTCTCTGCTTGATTGAGATGGGGCACCTTGACGCTCGAGAAGAGATTGGCGACCACCAACTTCACATGTTTGTGTGTGAGTTGTGATGGCGGTGACCCAACCACCGCCGTGACTCCCACAAACTGATTGACTTCCGTCTTGCTCGGGACCCGTACAACCAAGACCTCGCCGTCCTCCGGACAGTACATTCGCGCTATCATTTCATGCTTGCCAGTGAAGGAGAAGGAAATGTGCCACATGGAGATCCCGCATCGCCGCCATGTGTCTAATTGACTTTGAGAAAAGTATTGTGCGTCCCGACGTGCCTCGTCGGGTAGGTTTCTATTCAATATATATAGATGAGTTTGGATACATTACGTGTTGTACTCGTACACACGCGTACGGTACAAACAGTAGTATTTCTATTATAACACCCTCCCTCAATCTCAACTGGGAGAAGATTGAGATTGCGCTTACAATGCTCATACAACGGTAAGGGGAGAGGTTTGGTGAAAATATATGCAACCTCGTTCTTTGACGAAATGAATCGAATTTGCAGTTGCTTCTGAGTAACACGCTCACGAACAAAGTGAAAATCAACTTCAGTATGCTTTTATCTGGCGTGAAATACGGGATTGGATGACAGATATGTTGCACCAATGTTGTCACACCATAATACTGGAGGTTGAGCTTGATCAACTCCAAGTTCCCGGAACAATGACTGTATCCAGACAAGTTATGTTGTCGCATTAGCTAGGGACTTGTATTTAGACTCGGTATTGGACCAAGAAACTGCAGACTGCTTACGAGCACTCTAGGCGATCAAATTACCGCCATAAAAGATAGCATATCCCCCTGTTGATCGCCGGTCATCCATGTTACCAGCCCAATCCGCATCAAAGAAAGCTGAAAGCAATGAAGAAGAGGAAGACCGAAACCGTAGACCACAGTCAATTGTAAATCTGACATACCGAAGAATACGTTTCACTGCTGACCGATGAGGAGTACGAGGCTCATGAAGATACTGGCACACCTTGTTAACAACAAAGGACAAGTCAGGGCGTGTTACTGTGAGATACTGAAGTCCACCAACAATGCTCCGATAATGAGTGGCTTCCTCGGGAGAGAGAATATCACCATCAGTACTGCATAGACGTTCAGAGGACGACATGGGAGTAGTAGTGGGACTACACTTGAGCATACCAACACGAGCAAGGAGCTCAAGAGCATACTTGCGTTGTCGAAAAACAAGGCGGCCCGTGGAGGGAGAATGCACCTCAACGCCCAAAAAATAGTGAAGAATACCAAGGTCCTTAACTGAGAAGTCGGTCCGTAGCTCATCAATTAACTTAGGAATGGCAGAAGCAGTCGAGCTGACAACGATGATGTCGTCAACATATACCGTCAAATACATGATCACATCCAAACGATGGAGTATAAATAGTGATGTCTCTGCAACTGATGGAAAAAATCCTAAGGAACCAAGAACAGAGCTGAGACGAGCATGCCACGCTCGGGGTGCTTGCTTCAGACCATAAAGAGACTTCACAAGCTGACAATAGTGATTAGGCTTATCAGAATCAACAAAGCCAGGAGGTTGTATCATATAAACCTGCTTATCAAGAAATCCATTAAGAAACGCATTCTGAATATCAAGTTGTCTAAGATGCCACTTGTTGGAGAGAGCCATAGAAAGTAATAGACGGACTGTCGCAGGCTTAACAACGGGGCTGAACGTCTCATCATAATCCAGACCATAACGTTGTTTAAACCCTTTGGCAACGAGACGAGCTTTATACCTCTCAATAGTACCATCAGCATGTAATTTGACTTTGAAGATCCAGCAAGAGTCAATCAAGTTAACACCAGGAACAGGAGGTACCAATTTCCAGGTGCCATTAGTCTAAAGTGCAGAAAATTCAGTTTCCATGGTTGTACGCTAGTGAGGAATACGAAGTGCCTCATGATAGTCTCGTGGTTCAGCTGTTCTCTTAGATGCTGAATACACAGCGAGAATACTGCTCCAAGCAACAGTACCATATGTGATAATTTTTGGATTGGTGATACCTTTCGGCAACCGAGTACTCTTAGCGGGTGGAGCAGCCGGATCCCCAATCACCTGGGAGCTGGACAGTTGAAGATCTGTCTTGGAAACCGCACAACGAGTGCGTGGCTGCCTCGTGGCAGGTGGAGATGGCGCAGGGGGGACAAAGCTGGCGAGGCTGGTGCAGGAGCAGTCGATGTCGGAGATCCGAGTGACGCAGGCGTGTGGTCACCTGGGGACGCGCATGGCGTGGGGTCACCTGGGGACGTGCATGCACCTGGGGACGTGGCGCCGGTCTCCTTGTCCGGGAACAGCGACCGCGAGGGGGACAGCTGTCCCCAGTCTTGTTCCCTGTCCCGTGTTGGCGCAACCGGTGGCGATGGGACATCTACATGCAGAGGATCGACGCGGAGAACCGTAGGTGCGCGCCCAGGTGTTGTCAGACTGCTAGTTGAAGGCACCGATCCCGAGACAGATTCCTGCACAGAATCCATTTGGTCTTCCGAATTTGTTTCTGGAAGAATCTCAAGCCGAGCACCACGTCCAATACCTGCACCATGGTTAGCAAACAAAGATGGTGCATATGCAGTATCCATAAAGTGGTCAGCTGAAAGTAAAGATGACTTTGTAGGAGGTACAGGTGTATGAGAGGTGGGCAAGTTGGCCAAGGGAAAAAGAGTCTCATAAAAAATAACATCCCTAGAAATATAGACTCGATTGGAAGGAACATGCATGGATACACTTATACCCTTTGTGTAGAGCACTGTACCCAAGGAAAACACACTTTTTTAGAGCGAAACTCAAGTTTATGATTGTTATAGGCTCAAAGATGGGGCCAACAAGCACAACCAAAAACCTTAAAAAAGATACAGTCTGGAGTTTCATGAAGTAATTTTTCAAGTGGAGTTTTCATATGAATGGTTCGACTAGGGAGTCTATTGATGAGAAAACAAGCTGTGGAAAAAGCATCATTCTAGTAATGTAGAGAACAGATGAATGAGCAAGCAATGTGAGACCTGTCTCAACAATGTGACGATGTTTACGTTCAGCAGTGCCATTTTGTTGGTGTGTGTGTGGACAAGAGACACGGTGTGAGATGCCTAGTTTGTGGAAGAAGGGATGAAGTTTCTCATATTCTCCACCCCCAATCTGTTTGAACATGAACAATCTTTTTATTAAGAAGGCGTTCAACATGATTTTGAAATTGAAGAAAGACATCATACACATCAGATTTGTGCTTCAACAAATAAAGAAAAGTGAAACGACTAAACCCATCAACAAAACTGACATAGAAACGATGTCCACTAACAGAGGTTTGGGCAGGACCCCACACATCCGAATAAATTATCTCTAGGTGGGACTTTATTACACGAGTAGATAGAGAAAATGGCAGTTGATGACTTTTCCCTTGCCGACAAGCATAACAAACTATAGTTTTATTGGACTCTATAATAGATGGCAACTCATGACTACGAAGAACATGTTGAACGATTGGCAAGGCTGGATGACCTAGACGACTGTGCCACACATCACGTGACACCTTGACACTGCTGAGTGCTTTCTTGATGATGGGTGCTTTAATCTCGTAGAGACCTCCACGGAAACGGCCTCTAAGAATGGGTGCTCTCGTGTCCCGATCCTTTACAAAAAGATCATGAGGATGAAGTTCAATAAAAAACGTTATTATCATGGGAAATTTTTCTCATGGATAAAAGATTACGAGTGGCATTGGGAACATGTAGAACACGATTTAGAGCAAGAGATCTAGACGATGGAGTAGGAATAACATCTTGAGCAACATTATGAATATGCATACCTGATCCGTTTGCAGTATGAACCTGGTCGGTGCCGTGGTAGGGCTCATGCGTGGTGAGTTTTTCTAACTCATGCGTGATATGATGTGTTGCCCCAGAGTCGGCAGACCATGCTGGATCTACAACTTGTTGACCTTCAGTACCACCATGAGTTGCAGTGTTGGTCATAGCAACTTGACGCTCGGTATTGCTTCCATCATTCCCAATACCTAGAAACGCGCGATTAAATCGCTTGTAGCACTTGGCTGACGTGTGACGTGGGATACCACATAGCTGACACACAATAGGATTTCCTCGTCCAGTGTTTGTCCGAGGCGTGTTGTTGGTGTTGTTATTCTTTTGTTGCTGCACATACTGAGGCTGCGGGTTCCGCGCATCTGGACGGTAAGCGGGCCGTGGACTGCCACGAGCAGCGCCATAAGCCGCAGCACGGGGTCCTCCTCCAAACGCAAAGACGTGGGCTGCATGGTAGTGATGCGATGCAGAAGCGGAGGGATGGGCTAGGATGCGTTGCTCCGTGGCTACAATCTGAGCAAACAGGTCTTGTATGGGTATAGGTGTGGTGCGAGCAGTCACTATGCCGTGCAGCGCGTCGTAATCACAGTCAAGTCCTGCAAGTATGTAGGAGATAAACTCCTCGGGCCGGAGGGGTTGCCTTATGCTGGTGAGTTGATCCGAGAGAGCTTTCATCTGGTGAAAATATGATGTGGCAGTTTTTGTTTCTTTCTTGAGATTAGCCATCTGTTGACGAAGAGCCGAGGAGCGAGCAATCGACGTGGAAGCAAAGGAACCGCTCAACGTCTCCCATGCCTCCCTTGCGGTAGCAGCAAACATGATCATGCCAACGACGTCAGGCATCATTGAGGAGACGAACGCTGACAGGATGACCTGATCTTGTTGGACCCAGTGATGGTATGCCAGGTTTGGTTGCTGGATCATGGCACCGCCATGATTGGCGACGATGTGAGGAGCTAGACATGGAACCGACCCATCAACGTATCCCATGAGAAGTTGGCTCCGAAGAAGAGGACCAACTTGTGCCCTCCATACCAGATAGTTCTCACTGGTTAATTTAATCGTGATTGACGATGTGATGTTGATGACGCCTCCGGGGATCATGTGACCACCAGGGGTCATATGATTGAAGAAGTGCCCTCCCTGGTTGAAGACTGGACCCAGCATGTTGGACGCATGGGGGCGATCGGTGGAGTAGCCCAACATAGGCATGGCTTGTGACGGTGGGATCAATGAATTCGGTGACGCAGAGTGCCCCATCATGTGCGCCAGGGGCAGCGAACCCATCGCCAATCCGTCAGAGATCGTGGGCGCCAAGGCAGTGGCGACAAAACTACCATTTAAGATTTCAGACATATATCTACTACTATTGTCAACGCTTGGATATGAAATTTCAGTGGCACGCTGGATTGGAGGTGTAAACAATTGGCTTGAAAAACAATTTATTATATTCATCTTTTTAGGAACTAGTATATCCATTTTCTTCATTTGTTACTAAACAAGTATTGGAAAAATTAAACAAAAGGGAATTGATCAGGTAACCACGTACATGCGCGTATCCTGTCTGTACATGATTGATATTTCGGTGGTGATTTCATGGGACGGATCCATGTCACAAACGATACGGCGTCCGGGTAACGAAGATCACCGGCGTTGCCATATCCGCCGCTACTCCCCAGCCATTTGCCATCCGAGTTTGGCTGTTTTCGAGCGAGAACATCATTAGGGCAGCCAGATCGATTGTATTGTGATGTTTGAGAGGCGAGTGGAGACGTCGATTTCTGGCCGAGAAAGTCAGCTAGATGGGTTGTTGCCTATTGATTGCTAGGGCTGAGTGCGTAAGACAGACTTTCGCTAGCTTTGGGCTTAGATACTAAGAGTGATACATACTCCCTCTGTCCCAAAATACAAGGCGCGCTATTTTTATGGTCGTCTTTGATGGTCAACTTTGACTGTCGAGACATCGTAGTAGTTTTCATAGACGGGGGTGCCATGAGACTACGGTAGAGACGTGGGGTAACGGGATCGCGTGGTGAAAGGTGAACACAGGATTTACCCAGGTTCGGTACGTCGCGACAGTACGACGTGCCTACTCCTGCACTTCTCACTATTCAGGACTAAAGCCTGTAAATCAGGGTTACAATGTGAGGGTGTAGATCTAGCTATTCGACGAGGATGAACTTCTCGGCGAGTTGCGTAGAGCTTAGAACTTAGAAACTATTTTAATCTATCTCCCGTCCTGCTTTATATAATAGCCGGATTAGGGCTTACAGAATAAGAAACCTAGAAGACTACGTTTAACTTGTAACTTGGAAAGCAAGGAATCCGTCTTCTCCTCCAAGCCAGATCACGCGGGCCGTGATCCGGGTTCTTCTAGAATCCGGCTTCTGCGCGTCGGACTACTGGGCCGCCCAATGGACCTAAGCCCATTACCACTTAGGCCACCCTGGTAGTCCGGCTCTTTGTCTACCATCTTCTATACCCCTATTCAGTATATATCCGACAGTAGCCCCCAGGAAGGATCAAAACTCTGATTCTCCGTCTTTCATCAAATACATTTTGTCCGGGAAATCTTGATTCAGCAGTCTTGATTCTTTCTACTTTCCTTTTGAAGGAGATGGTAACATAAAACGCGGAACTCTGAAAGTCCGGATTTTCTTCTCGCGATCCTTCGCGGAAAAGGAACTTCTGACGTCAGCGCCTTAATCATGCTGACGCAAGCGACGCTTGGTTTCACGCGGGAAACCCTGCAACGTATCTCTGACAGATTCTCACGGGAAACGAGGAGATAGCCATCATTCCCCTGTCGTTTCATTTCCCGGATTTTCCGGCGAGTGACACGCGTCGAACATCCAACGGTCGAAAGAGCCGTTAGCACGTATCTAAACGGTTTTCCGGCTATAAATAGCCGTCCTCGTCCTCATCGGAAACTTTCCTCACTCCCTCACTGCCCAAGCCATTGCTGCGAACGCGAGCTCGAGAGCAAGCCCTGTCCCGACGCACTCATCCTCTTCGCACGCCGGAACACACGCACGCCACCAAGGAGATGGCATCTTCGCCGTCCTCTCCGACCCGCGCCGCCATCGACGAGCTCCTTGGCGACCTAGATCCACAACTAGGGTCGCCCAAGCGCGCCGGCGGCGAGCCGGAGAAGACCACGGCCTCCGCGGCGGGCGGAGAAAACACTTCCGCCGCCGCGGACGTTGCGACATCGAGTGCCGCGACAACCCCGACGTTTGCACCTGAAACGGCGGAGGAAAAAATCGAGATCCTCGGCGACGAACTCGCCGCCGCGGAGGCCGCCGCCGGAGCGGACGAGGAAGCGGAATCTGCAGGCAACTGGAGTGCCTGCAGTATTCCCCCGGCTCTCCTTCCAAACTTGGAAAAGGAGGGCCTGGTTCTTAAGAAGAAATGGCGGCTTCCGGAAGAAGAGACCGAACGAACGCCACAGAATGGCGAAAGGGTACTTCTCACTTCCCACCTTTTGCGAGGTATGGGGCTTCCACCTTCTTCCTTCTTCCTCCAAGTTCTTTCTCATTACAACATCCAGCCTCACAACCTTCCCCCCAACTCCATCCTCTACATGGCCGGCTTTCAGGCCTTGTTCGAAGGCTACTTAGGGCTAGAACCTAGGTTAGATTTCTGGATGTACTGCTTTGGAGTTAAGCGGAACTCTTCGGAGGGCGCACTCCCAACTTGCGGGACCATATCTTTCACTCTTCGGAGATTCCGAGAAGATTGGTTCCCCAAGATCAAAACCTCAGAATCCGTCAAATTTTGGACGGGTTCTTTCTTCTATCATCCCGACGTGCCTTTTCCTAAAAGAGCCGTCGGGGTTCCACCTTTTGTGAACTCTGCCGCTGTTCCCCAAGACAACTGGGGAACAGAAGCCGTCCAGGTTCTGCCGCCAGATCTGTTAAGGATCAAGAAGCGCATCGCCAAGCTCACCTCCTCGACCCCTCCTTTGACCGGTATGGATACTGTCTTTTGCTGGCTGAATAGGCGGATTCAGCCATTAGCAAACCACGGAGGTCGCCTTCTGTGCGAGTATACGGGAACCAAAGATCCTATGCGGACAACCGACAAGGATTGGTCCCCAAAGGAGCTTCGACGGCGCATCAACCAGTTGGTCGCTTCTCGCGACCAATACGAAGCGAGTCGGCCAATGTACACGGCCGACAACCCGGTTCCCAAGGTAATTTTTCCGCCATTTGGGTATAGTTGCAATTCTCGGATAATATACCTTCTAATTCTGATTGGTTCTTCCGACAGTTTGCGGATCTTCCAGACTCGGAGTTAGCCTCCGAGGCCGAGCTGGATGCGCTGCGCACCGCCGCTGCCGGTGGACGCAAACGCAAGAAGATTTCTTCCTCTGAGGAAGTTATCAATCTTGACGGGATCCCCGTCGCCACTTCCAGGTTATTTCTTCTGGATTTTTCTTTCATGGGAACTTTTTTTCATCCATTTTCGGTGTTTTAACCTTTTCCGGGTTTTCTGTTTTTAGCCTGCATCCCTCCAACCTAAAGCCGAAGAAGCTGAAGAAACACAAGGTTTCTTCCAGCCGAGGCAGCCAACCTTCTCCCGCCGTCGCCCCGGACACGCCACGCACAATGGCGGAAGAGCCTACTGCCGCCCCCACCACCAAGCCCCCAGAGCCCAGCCAGCCCGTTGTGTCCGACACGGACACGAGGGAAAGGGCGGCTCCAGAGGTGGGAAAATTTTCTCGGACTTTCGACGAGGAAATTCCCACCTTTGACAAGGATTTCAAAGTTATCAACGACGGCTTGGACGCAGCCGGGAATCTCTTTGCGGAATACGCAAGAGAGTTCAAAGAAAACTTGGCAGGTTTGCAGCGCATGAGCCAGGTATATAACTCTAGCCCCCAAGCATTAAACAAAATGCGTGCTTTTTGCTTTGATGTTTTTTGTAGTCATTATTTTCCTTGCTATGTTTCAGCAAACCTCCGAAGCCATTAACATGGAAGTTTTCAAGAAACTCACCATCAAGAATAAAGAAGTTAGAAGTCTTCTTTCTATTCTTGAAGAAAGAGAAGCAGAGCTGGAATCGTCTCAGCTCGCGCTGTCAGAAACACAAGGTAAGTATTTTCCTTTTAAAATTTCCGATTCAGTCATTTGCCTAAGTTTTTTCCGGGAAGTTGGCTAACTCGGATTTTTTCTTTCTTTTCAGCTGCCTTGGCTCAGGCCAAGCAAGCAGCTGAAGATTCTGACAATGCCGAATATCTTCGCAAGGAGAACGTTGAGCTTCACAAGGACCTTGTGAAAGCACAACAAGACCTGGAAGCCAGTAACATGGCCCTTGGAATTGCTAATTCCAAGGCTTCCGAACAGGCAGAGAAGGACAAATCCACCATTCAGGATTTAACAGACGCTCTGAACCTTCGCCTGGAGGAAGTTTCCGAGATCGACAAGCTCATCGGTAAATTCCTTATTCATTTACCATCTTTCCATATTTTGCTTTCCTTCTCTGTTTTTTTCGCCTAACCCTTTTGGATGTTTTATTGGAAAAAACAGGAGACACCCCAGATGGCACTCGGATTGCAGGCATCCGAGCCTTTGGGAAAACATGGACTTCGATCAAGGCTGCTGGAACGCAGCTGGTCGATCGGTTCCTTCCCGCAAAATCTGGGGAGATCTCGGAGGTTGAAAAACTTCCGGGTGCCATCATGGAGGTGGCGGACTCCAAGGAATCTTTCCTTCGCTCCGCTGCACGGGGTGGTGCGCGCATGGCTCTCGGCCTCATGCGCATGCACTACCCTACTGCAAAATCTTGGCGCGTGGCGTCCGGTGTCCCTCAAGGATACACGGATGTGCAGCGAAATACCATCTTTGGTGAAGTCAAGGGCCACGCCACCCAGATTGCCTCCATGGTAAATATCGCCGTCGACTATCCAGAAGAGGAGATCCCTCCAATCCCCGAGGATGAAAGCAGCGAGGAGGAATCAGATGCTTGAAGGGTTACCTAGAACCTGGATAGAAAAAGTAGACAATAGGAACATTACTGTTCTTTTAATGTAATCCAAAATGTAATGCTTCTTTTTGTATGAATGAAACTTATGTCTTTTGCAGTTTAAGTTATGAAATTCTTTGCAAGTTTTTTGGATTTTACCATTCCTTTATCTTCTAAGTTCTCTGGTGTATATGCTTTAACTGTCCTTAGTGTTTGAAATGGCTCGAATAGCAATATGAATCGTCATGCCGAGTAACTGGGGACGAACCAGGCAGTTTTGAAACTCGGAAACATGGATCATGCTAAAGGCATTTTTACTAACTAGTTCCAGTAACCCAACACACACACAATCAGATAAGACTTAGAGAAACAAGGAAAGTTTTAAGTGAAACTTGGGCACACAGGCAGTTCAAGTTTCCCTTAGCCGTTGACAGGCTGAAAAATCATTCAGTTTTGTAACGCCGAGTACGCAAGCACAATTCGGGTTAACGTTGAGAAATTTGTAAGATCATTGGGAAATAGATGAGGCGGAAATACTTTGTACTTATAAAGAATATGGATGACAGCATTCCGACAACTTTATTTCATGATCTCAAAAGATGTTTACATAGAATTGAACTAAGTACGGAAAGGGACATAACTTGCTAGTCGTTCCCAGGCTTCCTCAATCCACTTGACTTTGTCGGATTTCTTCAGCAGTTTGTAGAGTGGTAAGGCTTTATCCCCCAGCCGACTAACAAATCTGCTGACGGCTGCGGCAGAACCCGTCAATCTTTGGACATCTTTTACGTACGTAAGTTTTGAGATGTTCAAGATTGCCTTGATCTTTTCCGGATTAACTTCTATTCCTCTATGAGAAACGATGAAACCCAGAAGTTTTCCTGAGGGAACCCCGAATACGCACTTAGATGGATTCAACTTCATCTTGTAAGTGCGTAAGTTCTCGAAAGTTTCTCGCAAATCCTCAAGGAGTGTATCTTTTTCCCTGGTTACGACGGCGATATCGTCCACATAAACATGGACGTTTTTGCCAATCTGACTATGCAAACAGCGTTGCATGCAACGCTGGTAGGTTGCACCTGCGTTCTTCAGGCCAAAAGGCATGGTTACGTAGTAATACGTCCCATACGGGGTTATAAAAGAAGTCTTGATTTGATCTTCCTTTTTCATGCGTATTTGGTGGTACCCGGAGTATGCATCCAAAAAGCATAAAAGCTCGGAGCCTGCAGTGGCATCTATTATTTGATCGATTCGCGGTAACGCGAACCTATCTTTCGAACACAATTTGTTCAATCCTGTGTAATCTATACACATTCTAAGAGCAGTGGTGTCTTTCTTCGGCACTAATACCGGATTTGCGGACCAGTCAGTATGGATTACTTCCTTGATGAAATCCGCTGCTAAAAGCCGGATAATTTCCTTGCCAATAGCCTTCCGTCTTCTTCCGTCAAATCGACGGAGACCTTGTTTGACGGGTTTTGATCCAGGAATAACCTTGAGTTGGTGCTCAGCAAGTTCCCTGGGTACGCCTGGCATGTCCGCTGGACACCAGGCAAAAATATCCCAGTTCTCACGGAGGAACTTGATGAGCTCGCCTTCCTATTTGTCAGTCATCCCAGTCCCTACGACGACGAATTTTGTCGGATCCTTGGGATCTAGGATTACTTGTCTTGTATTCTCGGACGCCGTGAAGCTATCTGTTGGCTTCCGAGTTTCTTTTCCTGCCGGCATTTCTTTCGGCGATACCTCCTTGGCTAATTCCTTCAGTTCCTCCTTTGCTATAACTCTCTGAGCGCAAAGGGCGTTTTGTTTCTCCAACTCATTTGCCAGCTTGAAATCACCGGCAATGGTGATTACTCCTCCTTTGGGTCCTGGCATCTTCAGCTTGTTGTAGATATAACAGGATCTTGCCATGAATTTGGCGAAAGCCGGACGTCCGAGTATTGCGTGATACACGCTTTCGAACGGCAGTACTTCGAAGGATACTTTTTCCTGTCGGAAGTGATCTTTATCTCCGAAGGTGACATCTAGGGAAATTTCTCCTAGGGATCGTGCTTGCCTGCCAGGAACAATGCCATGGAAGCATATATTGCTGTAGTTGAGCTGGGACTCGGAGATCTTCAAGTGCTTCAGTGTATCCAGGTACATTATATTAATGCTGGATCCTCCGTCCATCAGCACTCTTCTTAGCCTAGTGTTTTGAACAATAGGGCTTACAACAAGAGCTTGTGTGCCGGGTTCAGGGATATTTCCGAGATGATCAGACTGATCCCAGATTATTGGTGTGTTGGAATACTTCAAGAATTTCGGGGTCGCAGGGATAACCGCGTTTATTTCCCGAAGTGTTCTTTTGGCCACCTTTGCTGACGGAGTTGCTAAGAAAGTTAGCATTGCTTCTCCATCAACTCTCGGAAATTTGGGTTCGCCCTTTCGCTGTTGTTCCTGGATTTTGTCATCAGTGTCCGATTCACTGTCTTCTTTGTCAGCGTCTGGCTTTTGTTTGGCAGGTTTCCTCTTGGAACCCTTCCCCTTATTTCCGGATCCTGCATTGCCTTTCATATGCTTATTTAGCCGACATTGCGCATTTGTGTGGGTGGGTTTCCCAAATTGCGAGTGGTGGACACAGGGTTCCGACTTAATTCTCTCCCATTCTTCGGGAGTGTAATTGATTGGATCTGGGCTGCATCCTTTCCACTTGTTCCCCTTTTCTCCTCCAAAGGTTATGTTGACCTCTTTGGGTTTTGTCGTTGATTCCGGAGTTCCTTTTTTGTCAGAACGAGGGGTTTTCTTGGCTAGTATCAGTGTATCGATATTGTGCTCTGATGTCGTCTTCGGCTGCAGCGTGCTCATTAGCAGTTGTAAGCATAGATCCGAGATCTTTGTGCTGCTTAGAACCAACCATGAACGGTACAAGTCCGGGTTTTAGGCCATTGACGAAAGCATGCATTGCTTGTACGTCAGTTACTCCAGAACAACTATTCTTCATTGCCGTCCATCTGGAGATGAAATCCACGTAAGGTTCATCCTCAAATTGGGTGCAACGGTTCAGCTGGTTGATGCTGTTCGGGCGTTTGTATGTTCCCCGAAAATGCTGAGTGAATACTCTAGCCATATCATCCCAACTGTCGACAGTTCTTGATGGTAATCCATTGATCCAATCTCTGGCTCCGTCTAGCAACATTAGGGGAATAAACTTGACAGCTTCGAGGTCTGTCCCATTGTTGATCTGGACGGCTGTATAGTAGTCTGAGAGCCAGGTATTCGGGTTTGTGCTGCCGGTATATTTTTGGTAGGTTGGACCAACTTTGGCGAAGCCAGAATGCAGGGTTATCCTTCGGATCCTGTCAGTGAAACACTTAGGACCAAAGTATAGATCATCCTTTTCTGCTCTATCAATGTGCGCAGAATATCTTCCAGCTGAATGGACAGAAGGGGATCTGCTCCTTTCTTTTCCATTGTTGCGCGGACGCGCTTTTCCGGGGTTATTTCTTCCGTGGTCACGCTCCTTTGGATTAGGCGGAGTTCTACTCCTGTGCCTTCCTTTATCTTTAGGAGGTGTCCGAGATCTTTCACGTCTGTGAGGTGTATCGTATCTTCCGGCTTTCTCAGCTGGGTTTCTCGGAGGTGGCATTATTTTGCCGTCGTTCCGGTGTTTGTCTTCCCGATCATGTGGTTTGTATCCATCTTTCGGGAGATGAGGTCCGGTTCTAGACGCTGCGTCCCTGTTGTCGGGGTTTTTCTTGTCTTTTCTCGGATCTTCTTTTTTATCCTTTGAATTATCCGAGTCTCCAGGTTCTTCCGGTCCAGGTGCTGCAGCAGCGCAAGTAACTGTTTTGCATAGGGCGGAGTTATCGTGCAACCTCCCTGATCGCTCTTGGCCCCGCTGTTGTTGTTGCAATGCTTTTCCTAAGAAAGCATACACCCCTTGAAGTTTTTCCCCGTTGGAGTACAGATCATTGTTGAGGATGGCGAACGCTGCCTCCGCGTTTTCTGCTGCGGTTTTGTATATTGGCTCGCCCCTGGCGTCTTTGCCGTTTACCCACTTTTGCCAAGATGGGTTATGAAACCTTTCTTTTGGCGGCAGTTCTTCCGGTTTTGCGATTCCGGGTAACCTTGTAGGTTTGATGGCAGATCTATTCTTTCTCTCGTACTCCTCTATTTCTTCCTTCATGATTTTGATATCATGTTGGGTTTGTTGGAGGTGTTCCCGAGATCTGAGTAGACGTTGCTGTTGCCGTTGGAAAGCTTGTCTCCTGGCTTCCAGCATCTCAGGGGGCTCGCTTGCACCCACTGGCGTTTGTAACAGATCTTGTTCTTCTTGTTCTGTCATTGGCACAACAAGGATTTCCTTTTTCTTCTCCGCTGGCTTTTCTCTGCTTGCTTCTCCTATTTCCGGGTTTTCTTCAGCTGTATAAGCTAGTTTTTTCTTCCGGAGTTTTTTAGCAGACTTGTGCCTTTTCTTGGAAGAGGGAGGGTTTTTGGCAGGCTCATCTTCTGTCATCTCCTTGACATTAGGGAATACCGGAGAAGTTTCTCCGTCTTCTCTCTCTTCCTCTGGCGGAGGAGTTTTGGGGCTTTCCTGGCTGCTGGCATCCGTGACTTCAGCTGGTTTTGCCATTAGCACTTCGTGGAATCCCTCTTGAAAAGATTTAACTTTTTTTTCGAAGGCATCCTCATCTTCGTCCTCAGATTGGAAATCGTCCGATCCGGTTTCCGATTCTAATCTTGCTTCGATAGCAGCTAGGACAGAATCAGCTTCCGAGTTCATCGCTATGTTAGCGGATGTCGGATCTTCCGTTTGGATGACGGGTTGTGGTTCTTCCGTTTCTGTGACGGGTGTATTATTGTCTGCCTCTTGCACGGGATTTCCATCGTCCGTGTTTTCAGCGACTTCAGATTGCACCATGCCGATAAAGTGTAAGTCACTTTTTTGTCGGCGATCTGAGCAAAATCCGGCATCATAGTCGTCTTCGACCGGGTATAGGGCGGGTGGGATAAATTTGCTTCCACCACAAAACCCCATTGCCTCTGCAGTTAGTCCGATAGAGATGTTAGCAGATCCGATCGGTAACACGCAGGCACTTACTAGGTGGTTTTGCGCCGGTATGTAGGATCCGTTGTCGAGGAAGCGTCCGACGTCGTCGTCGAACTCCAAGCTTCCGACAGTGATCGATCTTCCAATTCCGCCGAGTATCCCAGATCGGAATTTCACGCCTGACGTCGTTTGCCCCACGGTGGGCGCCAACTGTCGAGACATCGTAGTAGTTTTCATAGACGGGGGTGCCATGAGACTACGGTAGAGACGTGGGGTAACGGGATCGCGTGGTGAAAGGTGAACACAGGATTTACCCAGGTTCGGTACGCCGCGACAGTACGACGTGCCTACTCCTGCACTTCTCACTATTCAGGACTAAAGCCTGTAAATCAGGGTTACAATATGAGGGTGTAGATCTAGCTATTCGACGAGGATGAACTTCTCGGCGAGTTGCGTAGAGCTTAGAACTTAGAACCTATTTTAATCTATCTCCCGTCCTGCTTTATATAATAGACGGATTAGGGCTTACAGAATAAGAAACCTAGAAGACTACGTTTAACTTGTAACTTGGAAAGCAAGGAATCCGTCTTCTCCTCCAAGCCAGATCACGCGGGCCGTGATCCGGGTTCTTCTAGAATCCGGCTTCTGCGCGTCGGACTACTGGGCCGCCCAATGGACCTGAGCCCATTACCACTTAGGCCACCCTGGTAGTCCGGCTCTTTGTCTACCATCTTCTATACCCCTATTCAGTATATATCCGACATTGACCATAAATATATAACAAATTAAATGGATTGAGAATGTAAAAATGGTACCGTTGAACTCATCTTGAAATTTTCTTTGGTTTCATATATATTTATACTATTTATTTATATGGACATATTATAAGAACAAATCATGATCAAAGTTGGACATCGTTGACCAACGAATTTAAAGAGCGTCTTGTATTTTGGGATGAAGGGAGTAGTTATGAGCAGCTATTAGTATGTATATACCAGTACTATACGATTTGTATGTGCTGCAATATGTTGGGGGACGAACCATTGAGGGGGTCTGACCCTGCTAGCCCCCTTGTCTCCGCCCCTGCACGCGTGTACAGTAGTATTTCTATTCTAACAGTGTCGTGACATGATTGCAGCATCTCGCCAGCGTATGCATACGTCGGCGAAGTGGCCGCGTTGGAGTGTGCCGACGACCTTGGTATAGACCAGGTAGAGGAGGACAGGAGGTGTAGGGCTGGAATTAAAACTCGAAGCTCGCGAGTTAAACGAGTAGCTCGCAACTCGACTCGGCTCGGCTCGAGCTCGTTGTCCAACGAGCCGAGTCGAGTTTTCGTTTTCGACAGTAAACGAGTTCAAGCTAAACGAGCCGAGTTTACGAGTACTCGTTTAGCTCGTTTAACTCGGTAAAAAGAATTTCTAATGATATTCTTATATATGTGGACATTTTTTTACTGATTATTGTAGTTTAATTATGAAAAATTATTTTATGGTGACATCTTTTCATCGATTATTGTGATGATTTTATTATACGTGCCCCAAATAATGAAAATAAGTATATATACAATACATAATGTTGACTTTTTATAGTTTTATAAAATAAAAAAAGTTAAACGAGTAGCTCGCGAGCTACTCGCGAGTTCACCGAGGCGAGCCGAGTTTTATTTTTAGACTCGTTTGTTGAATGAGTCGAGCCGAGCTCGACTCGTCAGTTGACCGAGTTTGAGCGAGTCGAGCCGAGCTAACTCGGCTCGGCTCGAATTCCAGCCTAAGGAGGTGGCACCAGCAGCTGTTGTCATCTCGTCCAAGGTGAGATTGGCTCCATTGTATGGGCCTGCTTCTTATTGGGCTGGGCCTGCTTCTTTTTGGGATTGGCCCCATTCCTTTTGCGCACTCCGTATTTTGTATCAAAAAAAGAAGTTCACTCCGTATTCTGCACCCCAGTGCATCGAAGGAGCAAATGGCGTGGATGCAGTACGCGCCGACCCGGAGGCAGCGCGCCGCCACGGCCTGCCTCTTCCTCACCGGCGCCGCGCTCATCGCCGCCGCCGCGCGCCTCTCCTACGCCAACATCGAGCCCCAGCGCGCCAAGGCCGCCGAGCGCCGCAAGGTCCTCGAGGCATTCATCGCCCGCAAGCGCGCCGCCGTCGCCGGAGGAGGAGGAGGAGGAGAGCCCCAGTCGGACCCCCCAAGCCATAGCTAAGCAAGCGGCGTAACAGCGTCATTCATACTGATCGCGCACTCTGGATCGAGCTTTCGGAAAGGGGGTCCATCTCGTCCTAGTCGTCAGACTAGTTGCGGATTGGCAAATTAGGAAAATTTCTTTCAGATTTCAGTTTATCTGTAGTTGGTTATTTCTCTGCTATTTTCTTGGCAAATTAGGAATTTCGCCCAATGTTGTATCATGACTCGGTACTATCTGGTACTGCTGCCTTCTTGGTGCGTTAATATAACAGTTATTCAATCCAGACATTAGTTATGCTCCTCCTTCTTCACTTAGTTCCATAAGAGTAGCACCATCGTCAGTGGCGCTTGCGTCTGCACCGGTGTACGATATATTGCATTCAGCTATGTTTCCTATTCAATTCGAAATCAAGAACTGATGTCGTGTATGAGCTATTGAAGTATGGCTAACTGTTTTTTTTGTCTGAGTTGATGACTATAGTTCTTGCATACATGTAGGCATTGTTATTTGTGCCTATGCAGGCCTTACTGTTTTTGTTCTGAACTGATAAATGTACTTCTCTTTCCTTTTATGAGATACCAGGAAAATATCTTTCAGATTTTTTAGGCTGCTCTCTCTTTGGGAGAGAATGTAGTCTAGACTAGAGAACAGGTCGTCAATTTATCGACATGGAAAGGTACTAAAATTTGTTGCAGGTACTACCTACAGTATGATAAGAAACATATTGTTGTACTGTATGTCTGCAAATTAAAGTAGACCTTACTGTTTATGTTGTACTGATAATTGTCATTCTGACATACATGCAGATGCAGACATTGCTGGTGCATTCTGAATTGGCGAAATATAATTCCTTTATGCATACAGCAAC
Source organism: Alopecurus myosuroides (assembly GCA_028641055.1). Classification (NCBI taxonomy): domain Eukaryota; kingdom Viridiplantae; phylum Streptophyta; class Magnoliopsida; order Poales; family Poaceae; genus Alopecurus; species Alopecurus myosuroides. Next base: position 14,794,492 of record CM054060.1, read on the forward strand.
CCACAACTTTTCTTTCAGATTCTTTATGCTGCTCTATTTGGGAGAGAATAAAACACTTTTTGAAGCATATGAAGGATCATTCAAAGCTGCAGATTCCAGAAATCACCTGAAGATCAGGTACCGCAATTTTGTTAGCTGCAGCATGGAGTAAGAATTGAGGCTAATATCCGTAGACATGACAGTAGTTGAAGGATAATTATTTGTGGGGATTTCTCTCATTCAGTGTTGGGACAACTGGTATTAGTACCACAGAACTTGAGCTGGATGCACTTGCCACTTCCCCAGCTTCTCTGGGGTAACATGACGTCTGGTACTAGTAGTGTTTGTGACTTGCAGTTTATGTTCTTCAACTGCACTATTTACGCAGCTAGTACCACTTGCTTTCCAGTTTGCACTTCTATGTATTACAGTTTCAAATATACATATTTTCCAAAGCTGTCGTTATATCAATCAGTGATGAGTATTATTTGTTTAGTGATGTCTACCAGATTATGAGTATTATTTTTTAAATATATATATAATATATGGACGCTACCTGAAGGAAATCAATTATGTTCCCTGTTTGGAATTATGTTTTGTCAGACTTCCCTGCACGTTGAACATCATTTCGGTCATATTAAATCTTGGTCATAGCTTTCAGGTCTGTGAGGATGGATGCCTTATGGAAAGTATGAGAGCCACCGAATGTAATGAACATAATGTTTTTTGATGAGCAAACACCATGTCCAGCAGACAACCATCATTGAGGAAATTTCTCCACTCCAGCATGGTAAGGAGAAAGATGGGATTCTAACTCGTGACCCTCAGCGGTTACAAACTTGGTGTTTATTAGTGGAGTTGTTCATATTTAGTAACTGGTGTTATATTTTGAGGGTCCTCTACTACTGATTGCATCGAGCTATGTCTCCATGCTAAATTTTTTGATACAGAATACTATCTCATGACACGAAAGATGTGTAAGTCTAGCCTCAGCAACAACAGAAAAATGCTAAAAAAATTATACAAAATAATATCTCATGACTTGAAAGATGTGTACGTTTATCGTTGGCAACAACAAGAACACCGACACCATCACCAAGGCTTTTTGTCTCAAGCAATTTGGGACTTTATGTATTTTAATTATCAATCAGTTAGCTCTCCACATTAGTTACTGGTTAGTTTATTAGTAAGTCCAGTCAGCTAAACTTAAAAAAGGGGCACATATTTGGATTCTATCTACTCTTGATGTTTGGGGATTTCCGCCTCTCATTGTCTTGCAACACAACATTAGCTCATAGTATCTGTCTCTCTTGCAACCTTGTCTCATCACTTGCGCGGGCTCCTAGAAAGCTGCTTCTCACTTCTTCATCAGTGTAAGCTCATCACTTTTCTCGTCTGTTTTCCTCTACTGGTTGGGCTGTAGGGTTCTGCTTATTATCCCCGTTGTTACAACCGGCTAATTATCTCGCCTTTTCCCAATCGAACAGGTTTTTCCATTCACTGCTGTATTCGTTGGTAGTTTCAACCTTAGGAAGCACTTCCATTGCTTGTCTACTCATTTATTCAGGTCATTCTACAAAAAGAAAAATTCAAGAAATAACAAAAATTATTAATATTCGTTTTTGCAATTGTCTACAGATTTCCCAGTATGTTTCTTTTTGTATCTATCTTTGTTACACTTGAAATTAATCTTGTCATTTCCCACTCCTACAGGTCTTTCATCCACCATTGTGTCCTGAAACAATCCAGTGCTTAATTTTTTATTCAGGCACTCCACACAAAGAAAAAAAAAACAGAGAAACTTTGCATGTTATCCTTTTCGCTGATTTTCAATTGTATATCACCTCATCTCAACAGTATGGTGTTCCATCATTTAGTATCTTTATGAATCGAATATGTTCTCGTATCTTCCATCATTGTCTACCGTCAATCTCTTTTAGGTCCAGCCTAGTTGACCCTCACCTTTTGAAGAAGTATGTCTTCCTGCACCCAAGTTCTATGCATCCACAAAAAAAGAACTTGCCTCACTAGCTAAGGCCATACAAAAAAAAAATCCTGCATGCTTATGGCATTAGTGGCGTTAGCTGGCTTAAGACTGGTCGTGTCGCCGATCTTTAAGAGGCTCCTTGCTAATGCTTCAACGTATCTTGGAGTAGACATGGCGCGTGAGCTCCATGTACTGGAGACCATTATCATGCCGCAGTTCAAGCTAGTGATTGAAGCAGCAGACAGAGGGAACCACAGGCTCAAGCTGGACAAATGGCTTCAGGAACTCAAACAAGCCTTCTACATTGTTGAAGACTTGCTGGAAGAGCATGAATATAACCTCCTCAAGTGCAAAGCAAATAGGAAGGATTCCTTGCCGGCCGATGGCTCCTTCAACAGATGCACTTTTATGAAGCCTCTGCGTGCTGCATCGAGCAGGCTGTCCAATCTGAGCTCAGAAAACAGAAGGTTACTCGGCCAATTGAATGAGCTGAAGGCTACCCTAGCGAAAGCCAAGGACTTCCGTGAACTGCTCTGCTTACCAGCTTCTCCAAATAATGCAGAGAGCCCCACCTTACCATCAGTTGTTGTTGTTCCTGATGCCACATCACTACCACCTCTTAAAGTTATTGGTCGTGACAAGGATCGATATTATGTAATAGATGTCTTTTGAAAATAACTGCTACTAAGTTTAGTACAACTATGTACTCAGGTTTGGCCATTGTTGGAGTTGGAGGCATGGGAAAGTCAACCTTGGCGCAGCATGTTTACAATGACAAGAGGGTAAAAGAATATTTTGATGTAACAATGTGGGTAAGCATCTCACGCAAACTTGATGTCTGTCGTCATACACGGGAGATCATCGAGTCTGCCTCTCAGGGGGAATGCCCACGCATTACTAACCTTGATACTCTGCAGCGCAAGTTGAGAGAAATACTGCAAGTATCAGGGAAATTCCTGCTTGTGTTGGATGACGTTTGGTTTGAACCTGGCAGCGAGATGGAATGGGACCAAATGTTAGCTCCTCTAGTTTCCCAACAGCCAGGAAGCAAAATTTTGGTAACTTCTCGACGGATAACATTTCCATCTGCTCTTTGCTGTGAAGAAGTGTGTCCTCTAGAGAACATGGAAGATACTCAGTTCTTGGCACTCTTCAAACACCATGCATTCTCTGGACCGAATATCAGAGATCTGCAGTTGCGTGAAACCCTGGAAGATTTTGCAGAGAAGATTGCTAAAAGGCTTGGAAAATCTCCTTTGGCGGCAAAAGTTGTGGGTTCCCAGTTGAAAGGAAAAACATATATCACCACATGGAAGGATTCTATGACTAGCCGCCGATCAATCCATCGAGGAGGGAGAGATGGAAAGCTGACCAGAGGGCCAAGAAACGCGAGGAGCGCCAACTGATGGCGGACATCACGGAGCGGGGCGACTGCGCCCGCGGTGGCACTCCGGCGTCGCTAGGGTGTGATTCGGTGGTTCGAGGCCGTTTTTGGGCGCTCTCTGACGCCGACGATGCCGACGACTCGGATGCATCCTCGCAAGGCGCCGTGGCCGTTTTCTCGGCGTACTGCGCCACTTCGGTGGCACAGGATGATCGGGATCTCCCGCGGTCAATGGGTGAAAGGGCGAGGAAACGAGAAGCGAGGATCAAAGCGCAGCGCGCGGCTGCTGCACATGTGCGTTCATGGTCTCCTAATGTTTCGCAGGTGTGGCGTTCGAGCGGGAAGAAGACCAAGTTGCCGGTGATGGAACCGTCAACTACGTACGATGTGGATCCTGATGATGACGGCGGCTGGATTCTCGTGCAGCGCCGGAGAAATGCGACGAGGGCGTCGCCGGAGATCCTTTCTTCTCAATCTCTGGGCACTGTTAACTGCAATTCAAATTTGAATCGAGGCGTTGGTCCTCGATCCCCGATTTGGAAGGAGCGTGATTGCATGCCATCGGGCCATAATTCACGTCATTATCCTAATTCTGCCGATTTGGGCTGTGGGGCCAAGGCCCGCGTGATCTCGCCGTTGGGTGAGTATCCGTGTGGTCGGGGGGTGCGGCCCTTATTAGGGTTTACCTGGGGCTGCGCCGCCGTCTCGAAACCAATTGTTTGTGTGCGACGTGGCTCGAGCATGGCTGGCAGAGGCGATGGTCCTGGGCATGGCAATGTGGCTCCGATCGAGGGAGGGGCTCATCCTTATCCTGCTCAACTTGGCATGGGCTCATCCTTATCCTGCTCAACTTGGCATGGCGAGAGGTGTTGAAAGGGCGGCTGTTGCTCCGGCAGCTCCTTTTGCTTTCAATGCCATGGCTGCTGGTGGCTTTAACCAAGGACAGAGGCAGATGAACCAGAACTTTGGCTTCGGTGGTGGTCGCGGGAGACAGCGGTATGATAACCAGGGTCGGGGATTTCCTCGTGGCCGTGGTGGTGCTGGGAGAGGGTATGGTTATGGTGTAGCTAGAAGAGATGGTCCGCCATTTAGAAACTATGCTGGTCAGAATCAGGTGGCGGCGCCGGTTGTTCCAGTGGCAAATCCGCTTGTGGTAAACCCCCCTGTGGTTGCATCGGTGGGGCAGGTGGCCAATCCCACGGGGGCTCCTTTGGTTGCGCAGGTGGCTGGTGTGCTTCCTGTGACGAGTGCAATTGATGGGGTTGCTAATCAACAGACATCTCTGGTTTCTGATTCAGGGATGGTTGGTGATCCAAGCAGCTCGGGGGGTTTGCAAGCAGTGGCACCGGGTCAGTCTAATGATGTTACGGTAAAGGAAAAAAATGTCGACAGAAACAGATGTTTTCGCTGTGGGTTGAGCGGCCATGCTTTGGGTGATTGCACCACTGAGATGTGCGCAATTTGTGAGAGTAGACAACATGTCAATGGCACCTGCAGGTTATTGACAGCCCTTAAACCGCCTCTCGTGCAGTATGGTTTTGCACACGAGGAGTTGATGTTTTTTGGGGTCCAATGTTCGGATACATATAGGCCTAAACTTCTTAACCACCGATTGGCTTCTTTGGTGGTGAATGGGGGTGAAATGAGTATTCCTCAGATTATTTTGCAACTGCAGCGTCTGGTTCCGAAAGATAATTTCCGTTGGGTTGTTACTAGGATGGGCCAGAATATTTTTCAGCTGCAGTTCCCTTGTAAACAAGATTTACAGAGGCTGCACGTGTTTGGTACTTTTTGTGTACCCAATAGCCCTTGTAAGTTGACAGTAGAAACTTGGTCGAAGAAGATTGAGCCAGAGGACACCTTACCTAATTTCTGGGTCAGAGTTTCTGGTATTCCGGAGGAGCACATTGGAGACTATCTTGCTATGTGGTCCGTGGGTTTTCTTCTTGGCAAACCAGTGAGCATTGACATGGATTATACTAGGGAGAGGAAAGTGTTGCGAATTTTAGTGGGTTGCCTTAACTATACGAAAATCCCCACAACCTTTCCTCTTTTCATTAAAGATGGGCTGTATAGGTTGACGTTTGAGGTTGAGGGTGAGGATAATACGACCCCTGATGTGGTGATGGCTGAGCATGAGGAAGGAAATGATGATGATGATGGATTACATGATGACTTCCAGGATGCTCTCGCAAAAGAAGCAAGTCTTAAGCGTTCTAAGGGGTCGGGTTCTAATGTGGGCTCGGGGGTTGACCCAATGGTGGATCCGGGTAGTGGATCAGGCACTAATTCCCAGAGGCAGTGTGGGGTGATTTTCTCCCCTCAAGTAAAGGAATATTTTGCTCGCGCTAGACAGGAGATTGACTCCGTGTTCTTCGGTAAGGAAAAGTGTTCTGTTTCTGATTATTTTGTTGAAAATGATTCATAGCATCATGTTTCTGTTTTGAACAATGTTGTTAACATAATTGGCAATCCTATATTAGGTTCTGAGAGCGTGGTTGACACGTTATCCCCACGGTCTGGGATTCCCTCGGTGCGTACTGATCAGAACCAGGAGGAGGTGGTTCATGGAGTGCAGCAGCCTGCCGTCGAGGCACGGCAGCCTGCCGTGGACGTGCTGCAGCCTGCCGTGGAGCTGAGGCAGCTGCCGCGGTGCTGCCGGCAGACAGTGCAGCAGTTCAAGCTGCCGTCGCGCAGGTGAAAGTGCACTATGGTCAATGTCGAAGTTCTACCTCCGCAAATCCCTTAGGTGACCCTACCGGGTTTCGACTAGAAGAAGCCATGGGCGCTGGTGGAATCGTCGGCTTGACAAGAGGCAAGATTTACCCAGGTTCGGGGCCCTCGAAGAGGTAAAAACCCTTACTCCTGCCTTATGTCGATCTGTATTAGATGATTGGATCGGTTACAGGGTGCTCGAATCGAGAGTAGATCTCGAGTTTCAAGGCTTTTGTGGTCGTGCGGTATTGCTTGGTCCTCTCCTTGGGGGCTCTCCCGGCCTTATATAGATGGCCAGGTCTCGAGTCCTACCCGGAGAGGATCCGAACCCTAGTTTAGGTCGGTTACAGGTTTCCTAACTTCATCCGCAAGTTCAATGCAGATGGGCTTCAGGTGGGCCTTCTGGAGCCTTCCAAGGTCGCCTCGTCTTGGGCCTTGTCCCTGGGCCTGAAAGGGGGTGACCTTACCCGCAGGGTCCAGGATCCATGCCTTCGTCAGTAGCCCCCGAGCGTGTGCTCGACTGGGATTTTTCAGTCGAGTAGACGGTCAAACCTTTCCTAGTCTTTTCTTGAAGGTCTATCTCGACAGTTGTAGTCTTTGAAGGGTGTGTTCCCTGCATGATGAGTCATAAGTCTCGAGTATCGAGCTGCATAAGCGCCTGTTTTAATGGCATTTTTCACAGAAGGATGTGGCACAGTAGCTTGGCTCTCCCGAGAGATCAGGGCCAATTAATTGCGACTAGGGCAAAAACATTCCTGGCCTACACAGATTCGAGACCTCCGACTCGAACCCGATGAGGTGATTGTTACGACTGGGCCGTTGTGGACTTATCGAGTCGAACTTAACCTAAGAGGGTACCCGGCGCGTCCGCTAGGATTTTTCTTCGTGTTGTTGACACGGAACTGTGCCGGAGGACGCAGCTTTCGAGTGCGATTCAGGCCCAAAAGAAAGATCTTTTTGGGTCTTACCTTCATATTCGAAGAATACGGCATCCGGATGTGCCTAGTCGGCTGTACAATCCAGGTTCTTGTGATGTATAATTATCACGTATGGGGTAGGTTCCTTCTACCCGATTGTATTTGTATGAGTTCCGTACGAAAAAATTTCGTGTAGGAAAAGTTAGTTCCGTATGAAAGAGTTTTCATGTTTAGAAGAGTGTGCCTATACGAAAGAGTTTTCGTGTATAAGACATGTTTCTCTTGTTTGAAGAGGCTTTGATCCATGAATTTCTTCATGGGAAGATTGTGTTGTATCCGAAGGAATTGATATTCGTGCGAAGATAATTTCGCGTTTGAACTTCCAGTCGAAAAGATTTCCTTTTTGAATGACGAACGCCATGACGTCAAGGCGTGCTCCTCTTCTCCCGATGGGACGTGACGGAGTGGCAGCAGAAGTTGGCCCACCTTGTCAGCTTTTTGACCGGGAAACGAGACGTCGTTCCCGGGTTTTTACGCGAAATGCGCAGTAAATGCGCACGATCTTCTGTTAAGATCGTGGCACGAAACAGCATTGGGCCGCCGCTTCGTTTCATCCGCACGCGTGGCGACCGCGATGGATGCCACGTAGCACATCGTACGGCTGAAGTCGCTTCACCCTGTGTATATATACAGGTGTTAGCGCTGCGGTAAAACTTTCCCCGCTCTCTATCTTCGTCTTCCACCTCGCGTCCGTCTTCGTCTTCCTCGTGCTCATCTTCGTCTTCCTCGCGCTCGAGTTCTTGTTGTGAGCAATGGCTGGAGGAAAGAGACGCGGCACTGGAACTTCAGCGTCTGGCGAGCCTTCCGCGCCACTCGCTCCTCGCGCCGGCGGCTGGCGTACCCCCAACACCACCGCTAAGAGCATCAAGGAGATGCAACGGGAGGGCCTGCTGCCGGCGGAGGCGGAGAAGCGCGTCCGCCTCGGGAAGAGGGAAGAGGTACCAAATCCTCAGTCGAACGAGCGCGTGGTCTTTGTGGACCACGTGACTCGAGGCCTCTCCTTCCCCCTTCATCCTTTCTTCATCGGGTTGCTGTGTGCCTACGGCATACAGCTTCACGATCTTCCCCCAAACGCGGTGCAGCACATCTCGTGCTTCATCGCGCTATGCGAATGCTACCTTGGCATTCGCCCGCACTGGGCGCTCTGGAAGGCGCTGTTCAAGATCCGGATCTTCCGCGAGAAATCGCGGGTGGAGTCCGAGCCTGGCGAGCCGCTTCGCACGGGTGGCTTCGGGATCCAGGCGCGCCAGGAGAACGCGTACTTCAACATGCACTTCATCGACTCCGCGCAAGGCTGGCGGAAGAAATGGTTCTACATCGCCGACAACAGCTCGGGCGGGCTCGTTGAGTTCCACCCACTCGCAGTTCTGACGAGGCGCAAGTCGTGGAACCACAAGATGACAGCCGAGGAGACCCAGACGGTCGCGCCCCTGCTCGAAAGAATTGCTGCTCTTCGAGACCAAACCTCGGGAGTAGTGCTTAACGGGCTTCATCTGGCGGGCCTTTTCTTGAAGCGTAGGATCCAGCCGTTGCAGCAGAGGCCTTCCACCATGTGGGAGTATCAAGATGCAGAAGATCCCAGCCGAGTGAGCCGCGAAGAACTTTCGAATGTAGAATTCGAGAAGAAGATCTCCCAGTACTCACGGAGGAGTTTGACGAGCGCGCTTTCCTATGCTGGCGAGAGGGTCGAGGAAACCATCGCGGTCTTGGCGGAATCCGTCGGGTGCACTTGATGTTTGCGAGTGTCGCTGTTGGCACTGAATTCTAGTTCAGGTGCATTTTTCTTCGTGAGGGGCATAACGGAGTGGTCCGTTGTTTTTGCCAGCTCGTGAAGTTCTTCTTGCATCCCGAAAGATTTCGCGATCTCATTGAACTCTATGTCGCACTTGTCTGACTTCTGGAAGTCGCCGTCGATGGTGATCACACCGTATTCGCCGGGTAGCTTGAGCTTCAGGTACGCGTAATATGGTACTGCCATGAATCTGGCGAACGCAGTTCGACCCAGTATGGCGTGGTACTGTGAGGGCCAGTCGACGACTTCGAAATCGAGGAATTCCCTTCTGTAATTGCTTGGGGAGCCCAGCACAACTTCTAGGTTGATTGTTCCGAGTGGGCGGACTGCTTTGCCTGGAACTATCCCGTGAAAGGATGTTTCTGATTCCGTTAGGCCGTCTAAGTTTCTGTTCATTCGACGGAGTGTATCCGCGTAGATGATGTTGATCCCGCTGCCACCGTCCATGAACACGCGGGCCAGGTCGTAGTTTCCGATCTGCGCTTGGATAACTAAGGCGGCGTGCCCTGGTCGATAGACTTGTGGTGGATGATCTTTCTTCGAGAACGTGATTGGCTGATCTGCCATCTTCAGGTACTCGGTTTTTGTGGGCGGAGTCTGCACTGCCATACATAGTTTTCTGGTGTTAGTCTTCTGAACTCTGCGAGAAGGGCATACCTTCTGTATCATCCCGAGGATTTGTCCGTGCGGGGTCGGGTATGCGTTGGCTCCGGCGTTTTGTGGCGCTGGCACAGGTAGTGCGGCTAGCGCCATGTTTGGATTTGCTGGTGGAGGTGGTGGCGGTGGTGGCGGTTGGAATTGTTGTCCTCCTCCTGGTAGCGGTGGGTAGTTTTGGGTGGATAGAAATCTTTTCCTGGCGAGTGCATCCGAGATGTCGTGGAACTTTCGGCAATCCTTGAGAAGGTGTGTTGCCTTAGTCTTGCCTGTGCGCTTATCTGTGAATAGATGCAGCGAGCAGTATGCATCAAGGTCTTCTTCAGGGGATTTTTCTTCTGGTTTTGGTTTCCACTCGCGGCTTCCCCGACGACCAGAATCGCGACTCCGCGTGAATTCTGCCGCCACCAACTCTTCTCTGTCCTCGTGATCGTAGTATTTCCTTCTCTTTTTCCGCCCGTGGCGGTCGTCTTCCTGTGCGGGTGATGACCCTCTTTCGTTGCGTACTGCGTCTTCTCCATTGGCCCACTTCTCGGCTATGACCATGAGTTCTCCGATGGTTTTGGGTGCTGCTCTGCCAAGTTCTTCTCGAAAGGCGGTTCTTCTCGAACCTTTAGCAAAGGCCTCGATCGCCACTTCTTCAGAGATGGTTCCTGCGGTGTTCCTAAGCGTGTTCCACCGCTGGATGTATTCGCGAGTGGATTCGCCGCTTTTCTGCTTGCAAGCTCGCAGTTCTTCGATTGTGGCCGGCCTTTTGTAGGTCGACTGGAAATTCTTGCAGAAGTCGCGATGTAGGTCATCCCATGATGCGTAACAAGATCGCGGTCTTCTTTCTAGCCAGCTGCGAGCTGCTCCGGCCAGGTGCAAATTGAGGTATTGCATAGCCGTATTCTTGTTCCCACGTTGGCATTTTACTGCCGTGAGGTAGTCGCTTAGCCATTGAGAGGGCTCGAGTGAGCCATCGTACTTTGTTACTTCTGTGCTGAGCTTGAATCGTTTGGGCAGAGGCGCTTCACGGATGCTGCGGGCAAAGCAGAGCGCGCCGCAGGTTTCGTCATCCGAAGAACCGGACGATGATCGATCACGGTATCTTGACGCCCTTGCCCTATCCACCTTATTCTGTGCGATGTCTGATCGCGCGTCGCGTCCGGGTTGATCGCGGTCGGTATCCTTACGTGGTTCCTTGCTTCGCTTCCGAGAGCTGCTGTGGTGTCGCGAATCTTTTCCCCTCGGACTGCCGTCGCTGCTGCTTCGACTGTCGTCACGGCGGCGGGCTTCTTTTCCTCGACCGCGGCGTGGTGACTTATCTTTCCTCGGGGAGGAGCTTCTGTGCCTGCGGGGCGTTTCCTTGTCCTTTTCCTGTCGCTCCTTCTCTTGCTGCTCTTTGCGATCATGAGAGGCGAGTTTTGCGGCTGCCAGCCCTAGACCCTTGCGAATATGCTTGTATTGTTCCACCCGAGGATCGCTATCCGTCGGCTGGTTCATTTGCATGTAAGTTGCTGCGGCTAGGATCGCAGCGGCTGGGGTTTGCGGGTAGACGTTGCCGTCGTCGTCGACTCTCATGAAAGAGGACGTGGTAGATCGGTCGGTCCCGGCTATAGATCCGTGATCCCTTGTTGACGTTGCAGGTCCTTTTCTCCCCGGTCGGGTACCGACTGATGGCGTATGGGAAGCTTCGACTCGTCGTAAACTTGATTCGTCCGCCGCTCTCCTGCGACGGGCTAGATCTGCTCGAGCGTCTTTGATGTTTGATGCCGCCGTCACTAGGTGGTAGTGGTAGGCGGTTAGCTCTTCCTGCGTGGCTCCAGCCGCAGGTGGCTGGCTCTTTCGCATGCATTCCTTGGCTTTTTTTCCAGGCTGCCCGCGAAACGCCGACTATATCGCGCTCGGTTGCGCTGAGTTCGGTCTCTGAAGGTTGTTCCGACCCTGCCATGCAGACTTGGGCTAGCTGTGGCCCGTTCGTCCTAGGCGCGGGTCGAAAAGCTTTTTGTACCCGAGAGGTTTCCTCTGTCGAGAGGGTGTGGTAGTCGATCGCGTTGTAGCGGATGGATTCGCCGCTTTTCCCTGCAGGGACGTGCGAGTCGACGGCTCCGGACTCGGCGTCAGATTCATCCGTGAAGTGGAGGATCCCATCTCTGTTCGCCATGAGGTTGAAGCTTCCGAACGTCAGGGTGACGCTCTTCTCGAGTTCCTCGAACACCGGGCGTGATTCCGGCGAGTGAGGTGTGACCACGACTGATCCGATCCGTATAGGATTGTACGGAGCCGTAGTCGTTGGTTTCCAACGAGAGTTGGATGTCGATGAAGCCGAAGATGCCGGTGATCCAGCGCCTGCGGTCCCCACGGTCGGCGCCAATTGTCGAAGTTCTACCTCCGCAAATCCCTTAGGTGACCCTACCGGGTTTCGACTAGAAGAAGCCATGGGCGCTGGTGGAATCGTCGGCTTGACAAGAGGGAAGATTTACCCAGGTTCGGGGCCCTCGAAGAGGTAAAAACCCTTACTCTTGCCTTCTGTCGATCTGTATTAGATGATTGGATCGGTTACAGGGTGCTCGAATCGAGAGTAGATCTCGAGTTTCAAGGCTTTTGTGGTCGTGCGGTATTGCTTGGTCCTCTCCTTGGGGGCTCTCCCGGCCTTATATAGATGGCCAGGTCTCGAGTCCTACCCGGAGAGGATCCGAACCCTAGTTTAGGTCGGTTACAGGTTTCCTAACTTCATCCGCAAGTTCAATGCAGATGGGCTTCAGGTGGGCCTTCTGGAGCCTTCCAAGGTCGCCTCGTCTTGGGCCTTGTCCCTGGGCCTGAGAGGGGGTGACCTTACCCGCAGGGTCCAGGATCCATGCCTTCGTCAGTCAACTAGAGGGGGGGGTGAATAGGTTGACTACCAATTTTTCTTTTCTTTTCCTTTTAGTGGGGCTTAGCAAGATAAAGTAAGGTTCTCTAAATGTGCAACTAGGTGAGCAACCTATGTGAACAAAACGATATGCGCAACGGAAGTAAAGCGTAAGGTAGTAAAGCAAACAACAAGTGAAAACAAGGAGACAAGGATATGATTCACCGTAGTTCCTTCTCAAAGAGAAGTACGTCTACGTTGGAGAGGTGGGGAGCCACCTAGGCGCTCCTCAATAGCACGGTTGTGCACACCTTGTTCTCCTTGAGCTTCTCCGGTGAGGGAGATGCTCGTTTCCACTATGAGGTCGACTTGAAGGCGTTGACCAAACCCTTACAAGGACTTGAGGTCACTCCACAAGATGGATGGAGGCTCTCAAGCAATCCGTAGCTTCTTGCAACAAGGTGGAAACTACAAGCACGAGATCTACTAAGGTTTCTAGGCCTCAAGTAGGATTCTAGATCTACTAGGTTGTGGTGGATGGATTTGAGATTCCTTTGGTGGAAGTGTGGATCTAGGTCTCCTATAGCTCTCCACCAAGTTTGGGAGTGTTTGGGTGGACGGAGTGGGAGATCTAGGTGGTTGAAGCTTTCATTAATGGCTAGGAGAGAGAATGGGAAAAGCTTGGCATTTAAGAGGTAGGGGAAGGGGTATTTATACCCCTTGCATTTAAGTGGCCGTTGAAGTCCAGTTCCACCGGAGGCTCCGGTGGTTTCACCGGAGGCTCCGGTGGTCTCCTGTTCACTGCGCAGTTGTGCAGTGCCCTAGCTTGTACGTGGTGGAGAACGGCCCGGAGGCTCCGGTGGAAATAGCGGAGGTTCCGCCCACCGGAGGTGCACCGGAGCTTCCGGTGGAACCTCCGTCCTGCGGTAACAGAAGGGTGGTTTAGCGGAGCTACCACCGGACCCTCCACCGGAGCCCATTTGCACTGGACCATGGGGTCCACCGGATGTCCACCGGAGGCTCCGGTGGAACCTCCGCCCTGTGGTAACAGAAAGGCATTTTGGCGGAGGTGCCACCGGAGGCACACCGGACCCTGCTTGCCCGTGGGCCAAGTGATTGGCGGATGGCGGAGCCTCCGGTGGAATTGGCGGACGTTCCGCCCACCGGAGATCCACCGGAGGTTCCGCTGTAGGTTCCGTTCTGCTCCAACAGAGGGGTGGTTTGGCGGAGCAACCACCGGACCCCCACCGGAGCCTGAGCGGAGCCTCCGGTGGATTCACCGGAGCCTCCGCTCCTGCATATTTGGTTCCCTGGCTCCCTTTCACATGGCACTTTTCATATAGAACAAGCATGTGCCCCATAAACTTAGTGAACCTAATAACCTGGGAATTTTCATTCATTGAACAAACATTAGATCAAATGGTTATGTTGTTATATGATTACCAAAACGGACGATGATCTTTCATTCTCCCCCTTTTTGGTAATTGATGACAACATAACACTTTGCATGATTATGGACACAATATGAACGGAGCTCCCCCTAAAGATGTGCTCCTTTCATATTGAGATCATCTAAGGCATGATATAAAATAGTAATATGACAATGATAGCACAAATAGTAATATGACAATGATAGCACATAACACACAAATAATATCACGAGGTTCACACACGAACATAACACAACCAGGTTCACGATAGATACGACTAATGTAAACAAACGAAGTTCCAAATAGTTCCAATAAACTCCCTCAAGAGAAACATGCAAATCGAGAGAGCTTGAGGGAGACCCATGCAAATGCCCGTTCCTAATATAAATCTCTCCCCTTTGGCATCAAGATACCAAAAAGAGAGAGACCAAGATGCAAACGTCCCAAATCACTCGGAGGAGGAGGAAGAGGCTTCCGGAGCCGGGGAGGGATCACGGTGGTGAGAGCTAGTGGCTTCATCTCCTTCTTCCTCGGACCATTCAATGAGCTTGCCCTTGGAGTCCTTTGCTTGCCATGCATCCCAATCTGTGATGCTATCAAGAGCCGGGGATTCAATGGAGAGACCCTCTTCACGGAGACGTTCACGAGATGCTTGAGCCTTTTTGCGGTCCTTGAGTTCCCGATCATAATGTGCTTCCCATTGATGTTGCTCTATTTTCTTGTTCAACCGAAACACTTTCTTGAGAGCCCGTGCCATCCATTTGAAGGCATTGCTAGAGGGAGGAGGTTGAGATGGACCTTCGGCTTCTTCCTCATCAACAATGATGCGAGGCCTAGCCTTGTGCTTGCGGACGGCGGGAGTGGGATGCACAACGGGTTCGGTGTGATCCTTCATGAGAAGCCTCTTTTCCGTGTGAGAGATCCAATGAGCATCATCAAGAGGGTCATTCGGAAACTTCTTGTTCCACACATCAAGGATGATCTTCATGATGAATGGCCCAAAACAAGCATTCTTCCGGTTGGCAATGGCATACCATAACTCATTCCAAATATAATCCAACACATCAAGCTTGCGTGGAGTCTCATCCATCCGGTGTTGATGAGTAAGGAGCATAAGGTTCTTCATGAAGCCTTGAATCTCATCCACATTGCCCGCCTTTGGGTTGATGGTCTCGCGATAGATGCGCAACATGATGTCATATGTGGGATAGAGGCCCTTCACAAACCCAACGGCGTATTTCTTCCAATGATAGAGAGGAGTGAGTCCATCCTTGGGAAGTGAGGAGGTGTTAATGACATGAACTCGGAACCATCCGTTTGCAAATGCTTCTCCCTCAGCAAATGGACCAAAATCTGGGTAGCCACCAAGAATGACACCAACATCTTTCCATGTGATGTCAAGCTGCTTATCCTTAGTCATCCAAATCATATTACGCTCGGTCTCATTGGAGAGATGAACCGTGGCAAGAAACTGACAAACAAGCTCTTCGTCGAAATCTTGTTGAAGAGTGATAATAGGACCAAGACCAAACTTTTGAATGAGCTCAAGAGCCTCTCCAAAGTACTTGTGATTCCTTTCCATGTGTCCAATATTAATTGCATGTTGAGGGACGACATTTTCCTTTGACTTCCTCATCAATATCTCATTGAAAATCTGCCCTTGGAAGACGGTGTGAAAACGAGGATCCTTACCCCGGAATTGGGGCATCAAACGATCTCGGGCAACCACATATGGGTTTGCACCCCTTTCCTTCAAGAACATAGCCTCGGACATCTTGGAGGCGGTTGGTGTGGTGTTCCTCCTTGGCAACGTCTTCTCGGGAGCCGGGAAGCGCTTGCGCTTGCCTTGAGAGCTGTCAAGTTCGGCTTGAACCTCATCCACGGGTGGAGGCTTGTGACGGCCGGTGGTCTCGTACCGTTGACCTTTTCCCTTCGAACCGGAAGCATCTAAGAGAGAAAGCAAGAAGAACATGAAGAACTAGTAAAGCTCGAGACGATAAAGCACGCATAAAACCAAGAAACTAATATACTCATGGTGTTAGGGTTGAATAATCTAGGGTTAGGGCAAATGAGTTCCCATACAACCACAACGATTCAAACCTAACATGCATTTTCTAGGTTCTAGGGTTTGTACTAGGGAAAGTCCACTCCTAAAACTCCAATCCACAAATCTAGAAGGCTAGAACATGAACTCCTATGCATCTCATCCATCAACTAGATGAGAGAGAGAGAGAGCACGTACCGGCTGCATCCATGGTGAAAAAGGAAGGAGGGAAGGATCCCGGGGCGTCCCGAGGCAAGGAGAAGGCCTCCCCGCGGTGGAGCACCCAAATCCGGCGGCGGAGAGCTTGGGGGCGGCGGCGGTTCGTGAGGAAGAAGATGGGGGCAGGTGGGGGAAAATGAGATTGGATCTCACTTACCCCCGCGCGCCCACAACTTATCCTCAGAAAATTTCCGCCGGCGGAGCCTCCGGTGGATTCACCGGAGCCTCCGCTTCCGCCAGCGGAGCCTCCGGTGGATTCACCGGAGCCTCCGCTCCCTGTCCCAAAACATTAGGTTTTGGCCCGCTGAGCCACAGGGACCCAGCGGAGCCTCCGGTGGGGTTCCGGTGGACAGGCCCAGCGGAGCCTCCGGTGGTTTCACCGGAGGTTCCACCCAACTGAATTTTGGCACGCCAAGATTGGAAAATCACGAGCAATACTATGGAAACAAGGTTTTGGGCAAGTGGGGCTTGGGTTGGAAGAACGTTACTGTTATACGAGAGACATTACTCGATGGGGTCCACAAAAAGCAACAAAAACATGGAAGACCGAACCCGTACGAGTTGTCAAGACGGAGATATGATAAACGTGAAAGATCCAAAAACACACAATGGTCGGTGGCCGAGGCCACCATGTTTGAGTGTGTAACTTGGCACCGCGAAGATATATCTTGGGTCCAAAATTACTACTCACATTTAAGCACAATAAGTCACAAATGACTAGATATGCAATGATGATTTATTTTTCGCATAATAGGAGGAGCGCATATTCATGAGTTGAGTAGTGCTCCCCCTATGTCCATGCCTACATCTAAGCCTAATAGCATGCATAATGAGGGTAGATATGCAAGGTTTCAAGTGAAGTTGGAGGAATCTATGACATTTAGTTCATTCCTCAAAGCTCGAAATCTTGGTTCATCAAGGGCCTTCGTGAAGATATCGGCAAGTTGATCCGTTGTGGAGACATATGAGAGATCAATATCACCTTTCTCAACATGATCCCGAATGAAATGATGACGGATCTCAATGTGCTTCGTCTTGGAATGAAGAACCGGGTTGTAGGCGATCTTGATAGCACTCTCATTATCACAAAGAAGAGGCACCTTGTCAAAATGAATACCATAATCCTTCAAGGTTTGCCTCATCCATAGCAATTGGGCACAACAACTTGCCGCGGAGATATACTCGGCCTCGGTGGTAGAGAGAGCAATGCAATTTTGCTTCTTAGAAGACCAACATACCAAGGAGCGGCCAAGGAATTGAGAACCCCCGGATGTGGACTTCCTATCCGTCTTCTCTCCCGCATAATCCGCATCCGAGTATCCAATGAGCTGAAAGCTTGAACCCTTGGGGTACCAAAGATCGAAGTTTGGGGTATGAACTAGATATCGAAAGATTCTTTTCACAGCTTCCAAATGACTTTGCCTTGGGGAGGCTTGAAACCTTGCACATTTACCTACGGTATACATGATATCGGGTCTAGATGCACAAAGCTAGAGCAAAGAGCCAATCATGGAGCGGTATACCTTTTGATCTACCTCTTTACTGTCGGGGTCGGGTTTCAAGTCGGTGGTTGTGGACATAGGAGTCTTCATAGGTTTGGCATCATTCATATTAAACCTCTTGAGCATGTCTTGAGTGTATTTGGCTTGTTTGATAAAAGTCCCTTCATAATATTGATTGACCTCAAAGCCAAGAAAGAACTCCAACTCTCCCATCATAGACATCTCAAACCTATCGGTCATAAGCTTGCAAAACTCCTCATTGAACAAGGTGTTAGTAGACCCAAAAATGATGTCATCCACATAGAGTTGGCATATGAACAAGTCACCTCCAACCGTCTTGGTAAAGAGGGTGGGATCGATTAAACCAACATTAAACCCGCGATCTACTAGAAACTCTTTAAGGTGCTCATACCACGCACGTGGAGCTTGTTTAAGTCCATAGAGCGCCTTATCAAGTTTATAGACATGATCGGGGTGGTTGGGATCCTCGAAACCCGGAGGTTGCTTGACATATACTAACTCATTAATGGGACCATTAAGGAAAGCACTTTTGACATCCATTTGTTGTAACTTGAAGTTATGATGAGATGCATAAGCAAGTAAGATACGAATGGATGCAAGGCGAGCTGCGGGGGCAAAAGTTTCACCGAAATCGATACCTTCGACTTGAGAAAAACCTTGGGCCACCAATCTTGCCTTGTTGCGAATGACAATGCCATCTTTGTCTTGCTTGTTCTTGAACACCCATTTGGTGCCAATGACATTTTTGCAATCCTTGGGTCTTGGCACTAATTTCCACACTTTGTTGCGCTCGAAGTTATTGAGTTCATCATGCATGGCTTCAAGCCAATCTTGATCTTCGAGAGCTTCATATACCTTCTTGGGTTCAATGAAGGAGACAAAAGCATGAGCTTTGCTAAAATCCGCCAATTGCCTTCTAGTGACCACTCTTCCACGAACTTGTCCAAGAATCATGTCCTCCGTATGACCCGCTCGTTCAAGATTCTCTAGCCTTCTCTTTGCTCTACGAGCTAGTATCTCCTCCAAAGATTCCTTGGATATTGATTGAGAATCACCTTCTTCATCGGAGACATGTCCATCTTCATTTCGTACTTGATCAAAGATGGGTGATGAATCACCACTAGGTTGAGCATTCTC
This sequence comes from Alopecurus myosuroides, assembly GCA_028641055.1. Taxonomy (NCBI): domain Eukaryota; kingdom Viridiplantae; phylum Streptophyta; class Magnoliopsida; order Poales; family Poaceae; genus Alopecurus; species Alopecurus myosuroides. The sequence continues at coordinate 14,813,166 of CM054060.1, forward strand.
AACAATAATAGAATCTTGATCATGATTTAGATGTGTTGCTTGGCCTTGTTCATTAGCTTGGCCTTGATAGTTAGCTTGAGGGCTTGGTGCATCTTGTTGGATAGCTTGATCATCAATGGGTGTAGTCAATGGCTCCACTTGAGTGGGGCATAGTCCTTCTCCCTCCGTCATCCGGTAACCCTCAATGGGAATTATTTCACCAATCCCCATTCTTCTTATGACGATGGGAGAAATTGCATCTCCTACAACACCATGATCTATACGCCCCCCTTGGGAGCCGTTGTCCTCATCAAACACTACGTCTATAGCTTCTTCAACTTGCCCGGTGGACTTGTTGTAGACTCTATAGGCGTGAGCATTCGTGGCATAGCCAACAAAGATACCCTCATAAGATCTAGTCTCAAATTTTGACAACCGTTTTCCTTTCTTGCGAATGAAGCACTTGCAACCGAAGACCTTGAAATAAGATACATCCGGTTTCTTGCCCGTGAGAATCTCATAGGGAGTCTTGTTCAAGATCTTGCGAAGATAGAGCCGATTGGTAGCATGACAAGAGGTGGAGACGGCTTCGGCCCAAAATTTATAAGGAGAAGAGAACTCCGCAATAATAGTCCTAGCCGCATCCATCAAAGTCCGGTTCTTTCTCTCCGCAACACCATTTTGTTGAGGGGTATAGGGAGTGGAATATTGATGAGCAATGCCTTCTTCACTAAGAAAACCCTCAACGGTGTAGTTCTTGAACTCCGAGCCATTATCACTCCGAATGGCCAAGATGTTAGCATTGTGTTGGCGCTCCACTAGAGTGATGAACTCGATGACCCTATTTTGAGTCTCACTTTTCCTCTTGAAGAAATACACCCAACAATATCTTGAATAATCATCCACAATCACCAAGCAAAACTTCTTTCCTCCGAGGCTATCATACGATAGTGGGCCAAAGAGATCTAAGTGAATGAGCTCGAGAATTCTTGTGGTGGAGATGGTTGTCTTGGTTGGGTGTTGTTCTCCATGTTGCTTCCCAAAGGTACAAGAGCTACACACACGATCTTTAGCAAACTTAGCTTTGGTTAGTCCTAGAGCGTGATTGCCACTTTGGAGGTCATGTAACATTCTCATATTGGTGTGGGCTAGTCGGCGATGCCAAAGCCATCCCACATCAACTTTAGCCATTAGGCATGTCGCGGCACACGTGTCTTCTTTAGAGAAGTCCACTACATACATGCCGTTCTCGACAAACCCAACAAAGGCTACTTTAAGAGAAGTCTCCCAAGTGACAATCACACTCTCTTTATTAAAGAACGAGGTAAAACCACAATTTGCAAGTTGAAGAACGGACATCAAGTTATAGCCAAGGGACTCAACAAGGAGAACATTCTCAATTGATAAATCATTTGAGATAGCTACCTTGCCTCGTCCCAATACCTTAAGCTCGGACTTGTCACCAATTGTAACGCAATTGAGATGTGGTAGAGGAGGTTCAATATTACTTATTGCGTCATGGCTTCCGGTCATGTGTTGGGATGCACCACTATCCACTGTCCATCTATGTGCTCCGGAAGCGTTTCCCTACAAGAGATCAATTTCTTGATTTAGGTACCCATCCTTCAATGGGTCCTCTTTTGTTAGTCACAAGGGTCTTAGGAACCCAAATAGTCCAATGATAATCATCACCATAAGAAGTACCAACGTATTTAGCATAAACATGTCCATCTCTAGATTTCATAAGAACATAAGATGGGTTATATTTTCCGGCAAAATCATTATGAGTGATGCTCCCCCTAGAGGTATCACCACTCATAATGGCGTTGGTCTCCTTTTCTTTGGGCACCTCACCCTCTTTCACAAAGATAACATTATTGGAGGGGGAGGTGACACTCTTGGATTTCTTCTTTGACTTGGAAACAAAGCCAAGTCCCTCTTTTCCTTTCTTGGCACCTTAAGAGCTTATTGCATCATTGAGAATTCTTTCCTTCCCTACAATGTTAGTTGTAGAAGAAGGGGTAGGCACAATAACAATGCTATTTGATGAAGATGCAACATGCTTATTAGATTGTTGAGCTAGAAGCTTGATTCGAGACTTAGCAAGTTTGTCATGGATTTCTTTAAGAGATTTAAACTCCTTTTTTTAGTTTGTCATGCTCCTCGTCAAGTTTTTGGTGAGCTATTCCTAGCTTCAACTCTTCCTCTTCAAATTCTTTAAGTAAAACAAGAGATTTGGCATGTTCTTTCTTAAGCTTGGCAAGAGATTTTTCGTTATCTTTTCTAAGCTTAGAAACACTAATAGCATAAGTCTCTTGTAGACTTGATAGTTTCTCTTCAAGAGAAGCTCTCATGGATCTCTCCTTTTCGAGAGACTTGACGAGTTCGTAATCATGATTCTCATGGCTACCGCCATGGTTCTCCAAGGTCGTGATGATCTCCTCCTTCTCATCAATGAGAGAGTTGGCGTCATCAAGTTGCCTTAGGAGTGCTTTTACTTTTTCTTTAGTTTCACCTTCAAGACTACACAACCAAGATCCTAGGTTCTTGGCCTCCTCATCATCAACAATGTTTTCAACACAATCCAATAATGAGGGAGAGCTAGTGATAGTAGACTTGGAGGTGGAAGATATTACCGCGGTGGCTTTTGCCATGAGACATGTAGGTCGGATCGATGTCTTCTCATTGGGAGATTCGAATAGAGAGACTGATGAAGAGGAAGTCGTAGCTATGGCGACGTGGGCGACACCTACGACTTCATCTTCTCCTTCATCTCCGGAGTAGTATGTTTCCAATGTTGGGCCCTCTTGAACATATAGAGCCCTTGGGACTCTTCTAGCGAGGTTCTTGTTTTGTGGAGACTTGTTCTTGTCCTTGCGAACAAGCTTCCCTTCATTCTCTTCTCGTGGCTCAAAAGGACACTCCTTGACGAAGTGGTTTGCACTTCCACAATTGTAACAAGTCCTTGGCCGCTCCCCTTTCTTCCTAAAGGTCTTGTTCCTTGAGGGTCTAGGGGCACCGGCCTTGTGAGCCTCCCATCTCTTCCAATACCCTTGCATGGCAAGAGCAATACATTTGTGGGCATCCTTGTATGTATCCTCATAGTCCTCATCATCATCATCACCATCATCCACTTCTTCTATCTTGGCCATGGCCTTAGATTTTAAGGCAAGGTTAGGAGACTTCCCATGGCCTCTTGAGCGAGCAAGAGCATCATCCGCGCTCTTGTGAGACAAAGATATGGCTATGAACTCATAAGGACACCAATGGAGTTGAGTGAGTTGTATTCGGATCTTGTTCGAATGCTAGTGGAGAGATTCTTCTCAAAAGGAGTTATGGCCTTGACAAATTTCCTCTTGATCCACTCATCGGAGATTTCCTCCTTTCCAAAGTCCCTTAATTGATTGCTAAGGGTGACCACTCTTCTATATAGCTCCTCGGGACTCTCATCTTCATGCATGACAAAGTTCTCGGACTTGTCAAGAGCAACATCGTATTTCGATGATTGGATGCTTGCATTGCCTTGGAACAAGGAGTCAAGCTTATCCCAAGCTTCCTTGGCGGTCTTGATACCGCGAATGTGTTCAAGATGTTCTCTTGGGAGGGCCTTTTGGATAGTCACAAGAGCGGTCTTGTTGAGTTGAAATTCCACATCCTCTCTTGGAGTCAAGTTGTTCGGATCGTGAGGGTGAAATCCATATAGAATGCTTCTCCACAATGCGGTGCAAGATCCTTAAATGTGAGACTCCATATCGAACTTCCAAGAAGAAAATTCGTTAGTGTTAAGCATGGGAGGAACTCCAACATTAATCATGTGTGGCATAGTGGCAATAGGGTGGATAGAGTCGTAATTGGGAGGTGGTGGAACTTTAGATTGAGACCCCGAACCGTTAGCCGATTGAGACTTGGAGCCCTCGGAGCTCACACCACCCTTAGCCTTTTTATCGGCTTTTGCTTTGGCTTTCGCCTTAGCTAAAGCGATGTTAGCTTCCATCTCGTCGATATCCGGAATGGAATCTTCGTCCGAGCTAACATCGTCGGTAGTGAGAGGTGGTTCCGTGGACTCCTTGGTTTTCCCCATCAGTGCCTCCATCATTTTCTTCATGCTAGACACATCCGAGCTAACACTAGAGCTAACCTTAGATAGTTCGGTTTGGAGAATTCCAACCGTATCTTGTAGGTTAGATATAGTGTCGGCCATTTTGGATATTTCCGCACTAGAACTTCCGGGGGCATTTTCATCGACCATTGTACTCTTGGGCGGTTAAGCCCTTAGTAAGAGCCAAGGCTTTGATACCAATTGAAAGTGCACTATGGTCAACTAGAGGGGGGGTGAATAGGTTGACTACCAATTTTTCTTTTCTTTTCCTTTTAGTGGGGCTTAGCAAGATAAAGTAAGGTTCTCTAAATGTGCAACTAGGTGAGCAACCTATGTGAACAAAACGATATGCGCAACGGAAGTAAAGCGTAAGGTAGTAAAGCAAACAACAAGTGAAAACAAGGAGACAAGGATATGATTCACCGTAGTTCCTTCTCAAAGAGAAGTACGTCTATGTTGGAGAGGTGGGGAGCCACCTAGGCGCTCCTCAATAGCACGGTTGTGCACACCTTGTTCTCCTTGAACTTCTCCGGTGAGGGAGATGCTCGTTTCCACTATGAGGTCGACTTGAAGGCGTTGACCAAACCCTTACAAGGACTTGAGGTCACTCCACAAGATGGATGGAGGCTCTCAAGCAATCCGTAGCTTCTTGCAACAAGTTGGAAACTACAAGCACGAGATCTACTAAGGTTTCTAGGCCTCAAGTAGGATTCTAGATCTACTAGGTTGTGGTGGATGGATTTGAGATTCCTTTGGTGGAAGTGTGGATCTAGGTCTCGTCTAGCTCTCCACCAAGTTTGGGAGTGTTTGGGTGGACGGAGTGGGAGATCTAGGTGGTTGAAGCTTTCATTAATGGCTAGGAGAGAGAATGGGAAAAGCTTGGCATTTAAGAGGTAGGGGAAGGGGTATTTATACCCCTTGCATTTAAGTGGCCGTTGCAGTCCAGTTCCACCGGAGGCTCCGGTGGTTTCACCGGAGGCTCCGGTGGTCTCCTGTTCACTGCGCAGTTGCGCAGTGCCCTAGCTTGTACGTGGTGGAGAACGGCCCGGAGGCTCCGGTGGAAATAGCGGAGGTTCCGCCCACCGGAGGCGCACCGGAGCTTCCGGTGGAACCTCCGTCCTGCGGTAACAGAAGGGTGGTTTAGCGGAGCTACCACCGGACCCTCCACCGGAGCCCATCTGCACTGGACCATGGGGTCCACCGGATGTCCACCGGAGGCTCCGGTGGAACCTCCGCCCTGTGGTAACAGAAAGGCATTTTGGCGGAGGTGCCACCGGAGGCACACCGGACCCTGCTTGCCCGTGGGCCAAGTGATTGGCGGATGGCGGAGCCTCCGGTGGAATTGGCGGAGGTTCCGCCCATCGGAGATCCACCGGAGGTTCCGCTGTAGGTTCTGTTCTGCTCCAACAGAGGGGTGGTTTGGCGGAGAAACCACCGGACCCCCACCGGAGCCTGAGCGGAGCCTCCGGTGGATTCACCGGAGCCTCCGCTCCTGCATATTTGGTTCCCTGGCTCCCTTTCACCTAGCACTTTTCATATAGAACAAGCATGTGCCCCATAAACTTGGTGAACCTAATAACCTGGGCATTTTCATTCATTGAACAAACATTAGATCAAATGGTTATGTTGTCATATGATTACCAAAACGGACGATGATCTTTCAGCAGGGCCACGTGGCCGTGATGCTCCCAGCTGATCCTTTGGCCGTTGTACTTGACAACGGTGACATCGAGCAGGGGCCTGGTTCTGGGGGAAAGGGGCAGGGTCTCTCGCTGCGTGCTCCATCCCTTGCTAGTCTTGAGGCGCATGATGGACTCGTGTTACCGAGTGGTGCTGCGATTTTTTCGGAGGATGGTCTCGGTAATAAAGTGGTTGAATCCCCCGTTGTTGATATTAAAGTGGATGCTTCTTCCATTACGGTTAACAAAGTATACTCGAGGAGGGGATCTATGGGGCGTGGGAGGAATGTTGGACGGAGATTGTTTTCGGAGGAGGAGGAACTCTCACCGGCTATTGTGTCGCCTCCAAGACCATCTCGGGAGGAGGTGATTGCGTTTGGAGGTATTGCTGATCCCTCGTCGGCGGGATTAAGATCCAGTGCAAGAATTAGAGCTAATCCCGAGGCGGATCTTCCTATTATGGAGAGGGCTTCTCTCCGTGCGGCTGAACGTGATGATCCTATTTCACGTAACACTGCAAGCCGTCTTTCTTTTGTTTCTTTATCAAATGATATCATTATTGCTCGTGCTACGAAATTGGGTATCTCTCTTGGGAAATCGGATGAGGGAAAAAATCTAGCTGTTGAATCATTGAAACAAACCGAAACTTCTAGGAATTGTGTAGTTCTAAAGAATAATTTAGGTTCAGTTTCATGTCCTTCTACACCTAGTTTGGTTTTGCGTGATGCAGAAAATTTGTGTGATGATTTAGATTTAGAAAATGAGGAGGTCGCAGGCAACATGTTGGATGTGCCTATTATGGCTTTGAAGCATAACATGAGACCTAAGACAGTTGTGTCTAAGGGTCAATTTCCTAGGCGTAGTGCCAGATTAAACACTGTTAAAAAATTTAAAAAGTAAATCCGAGATGAGGGGTTTTATTTGGAACTCTAATGGGTTGGGTGATATCGCTAAGCATCTTGCGGTAAATGAAACGGTGCGTGAACATAAGATTGATTTCTTTGCTTTATTGGAAACAGGGAGATCAATTTTTTCTAATCATTTCTTAACTCATGTTGTGGGAGGATTGGAGTTCACGTGGTATTGTTTACCACCCCATGGGAGGTCGGGGGGATACTTGTTGGGTTCAATCAAGCCTCTATTCTTGTTAATAATATTTTTGCTGGGGATTTTTGTGTTAAGTTTCATCTAAAGTCCAAGGAAGATGGCTTCATGTGGGCTTTTGTGGTTGTTTACGGTGCTGCCCAAGATGAGAAAAAACCTGAGTTTCTCGCTGAACTAGTTAGAATCTGTGAAGGGGAGTCGCTCCCAATGTTGATTGGGGGAGATTTTAACATTATTAGGAGAAGGGACGAGAAGAATAACGAAAATTTCAATGCTAGATGGCCGGTTATTTTTAACGCCATTATAGAAAGTTTAGATTTGAAAGACCTAGAGATGTTTGGGCGTCAGTATACCTGGGTGAGTAGACACCCTATTCCCACTATGGAAAAACTTGATCGTTTTCTTGCTTCTATTGACTGGGAACAGAAATACCCTCTTGTGTCTGTGCGGGCTCTGACTAGGACGGAGTCAGACCATGTGCCTATCCTTAATGATTTTTGGACACCAGCTCATGTTGGGAATACGTCGGCATTCTCATTTGAGTTGGCATGGCTGGCGAGGGAGCGCTTTTTAGCTATGGTTAAGGAAAAATGGAATGAAGTGGTAACTGGGGATAGTCCCATTGAAAATTGGCAAAATAAAATTAGACATCTCCGGAGTTTTCTTAGGGATGGCCTAAGCATATTAGCGGGGAGTATAAAGTGCAGCGGGATCGTTTGCTGTTACTTATTAATGAATTGGACTTAAAAGCAGAGGTTACCCCTTTGAGTGAGGAGGAGTGTGTGGCAAAGAAACAAGCTGATGATTTTTTTAACTAAAATTCGTAGAGAAGAGGAATCTAAATGGGCGCAAAGGGCTAAGATTAAACATGTGCAGCAGGGTGGAGATAATACTAGATACTTTCACTTGATTGCTAATGGAAAACATAGGAAGAAGAGAATATTTCAATTAGAACAGGATGAAGGCACTATTGTGGGCCAAGAGAATCTTAAATTCTTTATTTCTCAATACTATAAGAATTTATTTGGGGCATCGGACCCTTCTTTCTTTTCTCTTGTAGAATCTTTTACCGGGGATTTACCTCAGGTCTCTACAATGGAAAATGAATACCTCACATCGCCTTTTTCGGAGGAAGAGGTGTTTGAGGCTATATCTCAGATGGAACATAATAAAGCACCTGGTCCTGATGGGTTTCCCGCTGAATTTTATCAGCGATGTTGGGACTTCATCAAGGTTGACTTGATGGGTTTATTTACTCAACTGCATATGGGTAATCTTCCTTTGTTTAAACTTAACTTTGGTGTTATCACTTTGCCACCAAAGAAGGAGGATGCATGTAGGATTGAGCAGTATAGACCAATTTGCTTATTGAATGTTTGCTTTAATTTTTTTTACCAAAGTGGGTACAAATAGGGTCACCTCAATTGCTCAAAATGTTATTAAACCATCTCAATCAGCCTTTCTACCTGGAAGAAATATTCTAGAAGGGGTGGTTGTCCTGCATGAAACCATTCATGCACTTCATAGGAAGAAAATGGATGGAGTCCTTTTCAAAATTGATTTTGAAAAGGCCTACGATAAAGTTAATTGGGCTTTCCTATAGCAAACTTTACGTATGAAAGGATTCAGTCCACAATGGTGTGACTGGGTTGCTCGTTTTGTGCAAGGTGGTAGTGTCGGTATTAAAGTGAACGATGACATTGGTCATTTCTTTCAGACACTAAAAGGGCTACGCCAGGGTGACCCTCTATCCCCTATTGTTTTCAATCTTGTGGCGGACATGTTGGCTGTTATTATAGCTAGGGCTAAGGAAGATAATCAGATTGGGGGTTTGGTACCACACTTAGTGGAGGGGGGATTTCGATTCTCCAATATGCTGATGACACAATTCTTTTCCTAGAGCATGATCTAGACAAGGCTGTGAATATGAAATTGATATTATCTATCTTTGAGCAGATGTCTGGCTTAAAAATCAATTTTCATAAAAGTGAGATCTTTTTCTTTGGCAAAGCTAGTGAACATATGGCTGATTACAGACACATCTTTGGATGTGAAGTAGGTAGTCTACCATTTAAATATATGGGTATTCCTATTCATCATAGGCGTTTACTTAATAAAGAATGGAAGGTTGTGGAAGACAGGTTTGAGCAGAAGCTAGCCTCGTGGATAGGCAAATTGTTGTCTTACGGTGATCGACTCGTTTTAATCAATTCAGTGCTATCTAGTTTACCTATGTTTCTCTTTTCTTTCTTTGAGGTGCCCGTTGGGGTACGGAAAAGAATTGATTTCTATAGGTCTCGCTTCTTTTTGCATAGCGACAATGTTAAAAAGAAATATAGGTTGACGAAATGGAGTATTGTTTGTCGGCCTAAGGACCAAGGGGGTTTAGGTATCGAGGTTTTAGACGTAAAGAACCGTTGTCTCTTGAGTAAATGGTTGTTTAAGCTGTTAACTGAAGAGGGGATGTGGCATGAACTATTAACTAACAAATATTTTGCGGGAAAAACTCTTGCCGAAATTGAGGCTAAACCAACAGACTCACCCTTCTGGAAGGGCATCATGCGTGTGAAGGGTGAATTTTTCAAACGAGTGAAGTTCACGGTAGGTAATGGAGAGAATACTAGATTTTGGGAGGATTGTTGGCTAGGGAATTCACCTCTAGCAGCCCAATATCCATCTTTATACTCAATTGTGAGTAATAAGAATGTGTTAGTCTCAGATGTTCCAGGCCATTCTCCACCAAATTTACATTTTCGACGATCAATTACTGGGGCTAAATGGGAGAGATGGTTGCATCTCATAGAAATACTAATGCATGTGTCTTTAGTAGACAATCAGGATACGTGTCGTTGGACACTTACTACGTCTGGTTCATTCTCAGTTCGTTCTTATTATGCTGAGTTGATGAATGAGGATGCTAGATTTCTAAAGAAGTACATGTGGAAATTAAAGGTGCCTCTCAAGATAAAAAAAAATTATGTGGTTTCTCTTTAGGAAAGAATTGTTAACAAAAGATAATTTGACTAAGAGGAATTGTATTGTGTGTCCAAAGTGTGTGTTTTGCGGGGATACAGAAATAGTAGATCATCTGTTTATATCTTGTGATTTTGTTAAAAAGATTTGGAGACTAGTACATTTTACTTTCAACATTTCTCCTCCACTGTCTATTACAAATTTGTTTGGTAATTGGCTTTATGGAGTAGATAATACTACAAAAGCACTCATACGCATAGGTGTATGTGCTCTACTTTGGGCTGTTTGGAATCATAGGAATGGAGTGGTTCTTAACAATGAGAAAGCTGGTATCATCAGGCCAAATATTGGATTCTCTTCTGGTCTCACCTTCTACCAGAGGACCAACGTGTGCGTTTGGATGGTGGATGCACTCGAATGATGGCGGTCATTCAGGCTATCTACAACAAGGGTGGCTGGTTGCATAATAGTCGTATTTGCCCTAGCTAGCCTCCTTCCGATGGGTCCTTGGCTTAGTTGGCTTTTCCTTTTTACACATTGTTTTTACACCAGTAGTTTTCTGTAATAGGAGCTGTTGAAACTCTTGTGGCAGTGGTGCTGGTTGTAACTTGATGCTTGGATGATTCTGGTTTTAATAAAAGCCGTGTGCATCATCATGATGCAGAGGCTGGGTTTCCCTTTTCAAAAAAAAAAATGAGAGCTCTGTTGTGGAGTTATGAGTAATTAGATCCATGTCTGCAGAGGTGCTTCTTATATTGCAGCTTGTTTCCAAAAGGGCACAGGTATGCAATTGGTGAGTTGGTTCATCTTTGGGTGGCGGAGGGTCTTGTTGATTCGTGCAACCAAAACAAGAGACTGGAAGATGTTGCCAGGGATTGCTTCCTTGAAATGATCTTTGTTTCTTTCTTTCAACCACTTTATGGGGACTGCCCTACCACGTTTGGTATGCATGATCTCCTTCATGATCTAGCAGATTTACTATCTAAAGAAAATTACTTCAGATTGGAAGATGATAAAGTGACACAAATACCATCCACAGTTCGACATCTATCTATTCGTGTTGATAGTATGAACCAACACAAGCAAAGTATCTGCAAGCTACATCATTTACGTACTATTATCTGCATAGACCCCCTAATGGATGATGTGGTGGATGACCTTTTCAATCAGATACTAAAGAATTTGAAGAAGTTGCGCGTGTTAGGTTTATCCTCTTACAGCAGTAATAAGTTGCCAGAATCTGTAGGTGAGTTGAAGCACCTTCGGTATTTGAACATAATCAGAACACTGATTTCTGAATGGCCAAGATCACTATGTGCGCTTTACCACTTGCAGTTACTTTTTTTAATGACAAAGTTAATAGTTTGCCTGAGAAACTCTGCAATTTAAGGAAGTTACGACATCTTGAACGGCATGTTGATAGAATATATATGTCAGGAAAAACAGTACTGCCTCGAATTCCTAACATCGGGAAGCTAACTTTGCTTCAAGATTTTGAGAAATTTTCTGTGCAAAAGGAAAAGGGATATCATCTAATTTTTGAAAATACTAAACCATGTTATATGCAAAAAAACACAAGTTTCTTTCGATTCCGTTGGAAACTGGTCAAATTTTAACTACAGGTACCTCATATTTTGCTCATAATTTTTGGCAAAAATCATTTTTATGTAAATAACTACATGTTTCATCATAGATACACCAAGAGTTTCTCAATATTTAGCCTCTAGCCCCGCTGGAGAAAAATCCAGCTTATAGGTCTACACCCGGTAACCGTTAACCCTTTCTTGTTTGTTCCGTTCGTGCTCATATTTTTTTGAAGAATGTAGCTTAAACAATATACATGATGTTGTAGATATGTTTCTCCTTTTTGAAACGAGATAAAGAACGTCGAAATCCGATTTCGAATGCGAAAGTTATGCTCAAAATGGTGAGTGAGAAAAAAAATAGGATACGCCGACGGTTACGTAGAAAAAAAACATAGGCCAACCGGGTTGTTGTCGGCGTAGCGCAATTTTTTTTATTATACGCTAGCATGTCGGGCCTATGCCGATGGCCCCGATATTTCGCCGTCGGCGTATAAAAAGGCCGTTGGCGTATAGAAATTCTCCCGTAGTGATTGTGACCAGTCTGATTGTATACTTGTACAAAGATGAGGAATGTTTCGTCTGTGCTGTCCTCGTCGTACGTATATCTCGTCATGGGATCCCAGGTGTTGATATATTGCACTTAACGTGTACGATACGTACGTACATACATGGCGACTGAATGGTCTTTTTTTTATTTTAATGAGCAGAAATCCTAGAGAGCGTTTTCGCTGGGAGCAAAGAGGGTGCAACAAATTTCTCAATTCGATTTCGAATAGATAGGGTGCTGACCCGATAGTGTGTTTTTATTTGGATGGATTATGTGGGCGAGTGACAGTGGACCGATAGTTACAAGTCGGGCAAAGTGCCACCTCACCTCGCATCCCATCTCTCCGGGATCTCGTTGCACTCCTGGTCCCCGTATGACGATGTCTAGGCCCACAGTCAGGTCACACTGCCGGGACCGCATCCCGGTGGGCCGGATCCATGGACCTGATCTACAAATTCACCCCCGCGGACCAACTCCACCAATTGACACGTAGGCATGTATGACAGTTCAGACCTAAAAATAGACATTTGAATTTCGTTTCTTTCTCTCTCCTGTCTACGTGTCAATTGGTGGAGTTGGTCCACGGGGATGAATTTGTAGACCAGGTCTCATAAAATTATTTTCCCTTTACAGGCGAGATACTTCATTATTTGGCACAACGGTTTGCTCTGAAATTTGATTATTTGTTTCGTGACCATCACATGTTTGGGACATATGGTGTGGCAATGATCAAATTGTAAAATAAAACGAGAGAAATCATCAACGCGGCTGGAGCGAAATGTGTGAATACTTTTGCTATAAGAGCAACTCTAGCGGAGTCCGTAGAAAGACCAAACCCGAAAAATTCCGACAACTTTACGGGCTAGTTATGGTTTGGAGTCCCTAGCAGCACCCGCCAACGCGGCTCGGCCTCAGAACGGGATTAGGGGGCCCAAGAATTCCCCCTCCAGCCACTATATGTACAGGCGTTCCCGAGTCGTTCTCGGTTCACGCCCCTTTTGAATCCTAGCCGCCTCCGCCGCAATCCCTCCTCCCGATCGCGTAGCTCTTGCAAGCGATTCAGTAGCCCCCCTCCGCCTTTCCTGCCTCCTCCCTCCTTCTGCCCTCTTTCCGTGATGGAGCTCAATGGCAAACCCTTCGCCTCCTCCAACGGCCGGAACACGGCCTCCCCCTCCTATGCCCACACCACTACCGTCGATCGAGGTTGTGCCTTGCATCAACCACCAAGGCCTTGTCCACGTAGGCCTGGCCGACAACGGTGTGGCCCCTCCGCCGCTCTGGTAGGGCCTGGACCCGGTCGCGGCCGGAGTAGTCCTCCCGCGGTCCCCTGCAACGGTGCTACGGGTCCACATGGAGGACAACAACTCCAACGACGAGGCTCCAAAGGAGCAGGCACCCATGGAGAACGAGGAGGACCTCCTACATTCCGTGATCAGAGAAGCCTCCTCCACGAGCGTAGGTAGGTAACTCGGCACCGCCGCTACCAGCGCGACGTCCACGATTTCAACGAGCGCCAACTGCAGCGCGCCCTCTGTGCGAACGAGTAGCTGAAGGAGTGGGACGTCATTGCAGCGTCCCAATTCGTGCATCAGGCCCCCTTGTCGTGGGATAATCACGGCAGGTGTTACCTGGGGTAACTGATCTTGGGGCAAGTCGACACAGGTATTCGGGAGAGGGTTTAGCTCAAAGGAAGACATGGCGAAAAGCGATCTAAGAACCGGAAAACAACTCGCCGGATCTCGAATATGAACTATATTGGATACTCGATAATTGGTGATACAACTATGACGTGAATCTCTCTTAGGCCAAACCTAGGGGCCGGTTTATAAAGCACCCGCACCCCCCTGACTTAGCCTCCAAGGTACATCTTGAGCTCTACTCGAACTCTGCTTACAAACCCTAATTTTCCTTATCGCAACCCACAATCCGGGTTACGAGGCCTGCAACCCTTGGGCCTTCCCGAAGTTCCTTTATCCTTAGCCGGATCCTGTCCAACTGTCGTTTGGGCCGGGTTACACCTTGGAGTTGGTACACCGGGTTACTATCCCCCCATCAGTAGTCCCCAGGATAGCGTGGGTTTCACGGATTCCTCCTTGAAGCGCTCGCTATTCCCTGAAAAAATACAAAACACACAAGCTCATGGAGGCCGGGTTAAATTGCTTTGACAGACAGCTAGGCACAGCTCCACAGCGGCCATATAATAACCCGGCCTTTCTCCGGATACCTAACATGCTTTTTCAGATTTGAATCCCAAAACGCTAAGATTCTACACTCGATACTGGTCCCTGATACCCCGGGGTGAAGTGCACTTCCTCTGTCAACGGGATACTTTACTCCGCATTTGACGCATACATCGCGAAATCTGCACAGATAATTACTGTTCCGTAACTTCCGGTTTTCCGGCCGTTGAGATAAGCTCACTTCCTCCTTATAAGTAACGGCCGGAGGGCAACCCTAGGCCCTTCACTTCGCCCCATCATTCCCTTCCTCCGCTTGCTCCTTACTTCCTTGCGGTATCGCCACCAGAGATTCGTGCACACCATCAAGAACGAGGTCGTTGCCGGCCGCGCTCGACCTCGAACCATCCTGCGCCGCCGTCAAGCGTCACCGTCACATCTTCATCTCTTTCGTCAAGAATCGCGAAGGGGCATTCAACCCACACCACACGACACCTTTGTTCCAGACCTCGATCCCTTCGGTAAGCCTCTCACAATTGCCCAATTTAGCCTCGCAATTTCTTCAATTTTACCAGGATCGGATCTGGGTCAACCCGCAAATTACCTTTCCGATACCATCAAATTGGATCGACTCGACACTCCCCAACTCCTTTAAGCACCTGATATACAATCGCAACTTATACCCTTATCACTATTAACCATCAAATCTTCTGTAGGATCACTCGCAAATTTTCCCATCTAGATCCGTTTCTCCTCGATTTTCCGCTTTTCACGTTAACACCCGGAAAATCTTCCCTTTCCAGCTGTTTTACTTGCAATAGAAGCATGGGCAACCATCCGTGCTCACCCAACTCACCTCAATACGTAAGTAGCTAGTGATTTCCTCAACCACCTTTAACACCCGGATAATTTACAACCTTTTACTCCGTAGAGCGTTACCCGGATATTTTTCAGTCTTCGCACCGTCTTAATATTCCAAACTCGGATAATCCGATATCCCGAGTCTTACTTCCTGTACTTGTACTACGCAGGTCAACCCTATGGCTCCAAAAAGACAAGGAAAGCAGCCGGCCCCATCAAAGGCTACCCAGACCATACCTGCGAATTGGGTCGGTCTACGGTAACAAAGGCCAAGTTGGACGGGATGGCCGAGCTTGGAATCCTCCCTTCTCAAAAGGATATACACTGGAGGGCACCAGGCGATGAGACCCGGCCCGCTCCTGCCGGAAATGAGGTAATTTGTTTTACCGAGCATGTGACCCGGGGATTCCGTCCTCCGGGTCACCCTTTCTTCCGGGAAATCTTAAGCCACTACGGCATCCGGGTGTTCGACATAGGGCCTAACTCTATGTTGAACATTACCCACTTCATAGTTTTATCCGAGTCTTACTTGTGCGTTCCGCCAAGTCTGGCTCTTTTCATCGAATTATTCCAGTGTGAACCGTGCCGCGAGAGCGGTGACGGAGCACTTCTTACCTTCGGCGGGGTATCTATCCAACGCCGCAAGCACTCACCGATGCCAACTCTCAACCTGAACTCCCACGTCAAAGACTGGCAACTATCGTTCTTTTATTGCCACGACACTTCCCCGGATGGCGAGAGGAAGTTGCCGGGTTATTCGGAGAGTCTCCTTGAACCCTCCGAGTCTTTCAGCGCCTTTTCCCCTGACCCTGACAGGGAGGCGATTCAGCCCTTGCTGGCCAAATTAGCTGCCCTCTCGGCCCAGGGCCTTCTTGGGCTTAACCTAGTAAAAACTTGGGTAGATTTCCGGGTTCAGCCCAACTCCATCCGTTCCAAATTGCTACACGAATACTCGGGACACATCACGGACTCCCTCCGATACTCCACTAAGAACTTCGCCGCTGGTGACACCAACAAGACCATCAAAGGCTTCCTGACGGAGAGGCTAGAGGTGATAAGAAACATTGCTGGGTTACCCCCGTTTACTCGGGAGAATCCGGCTCCAGCGGTGAGACCCGATTCTTTTTGCTTGTTTCAGCGCTTTTATCTGTTACAGTTTCTAATCTTTGCTTTCATCTCTTTGCTCACAGGCTGACGATCCCTTCTGGAGAGTTGAGACTTCCCCTCCTTCCCAAGACCCCGAGGAGGAAGACGAGCCGGTTGATGACGACGAAGGTATTTTTCTTGAACTTATATCCACCTTTTACCTGCGCTACTTTTCTTATCACCCATCCTTCCTTGCCTGATGCATACCCGGCTTTCAGGGTTAGAAGACGAGGAAAAAGAAGAAGATGACCCGGAAGCCGCCGAATCCGACCAAGAACCCACAGTCGGAGCCAAAAGGAAGGCTAGAGGGGTAGTCGCAAAGGTTCCCTTCTCCTCCATGTCTTCCGCGCCTTACTCCTTTGACACTATGCGTAAACTTAATGAACGGTTATCACATTCATCATTCTTGAAGGATCCCCTCCCAGCTAAGCGCAGGGTGACCCGGAGTTCCCCGGGGGATGACCCCCTTAACCCGGGTATCTCCACTTCACCTGCTCGCCGAGTTAGCACTCCTCCACCTCAGCCTCCCCAATCTCCTCAACGTCATCCATCCCCTAATCATCCACTTGCCGGGCAGTTCCGGGTACCGCAGCCAGTACCTTTGACATCATCATCCGCCTCCAGCTGCGAGCTCCCCCCGGACTATGCCGTGAACACCGGGTAAACAACCTTTGCTCGATATTCTTTCATATTTACTAACTCCCCCCTTTTTTTATATACATGCTCTACCAACCATTACCTCCTTCTTCCTCTTCAGGGTCCAAGTTACCATTAGTGACCCGGATATTCCTGAAGCGGACAAGCAAGGAGAGGAGGAGCCGAATAATAATATGGATGTTACTGCTGATGACGAGGCTGAGGACGAAAAGGAACAAGACCCTTTTAAGGATCCAACTCCACCGGAAACCGCATCGCCCAAGTCTTCTGAAGAGGTGGACGAAGATATCATCTTGGAGACCAAGTCGGGTTCTCCTAACCCGGATGCTCAGACGGTCCGTGTTTCAACCCCAAGACCCGGAACAGTCCTTCAACAGGAAGGCCAATCTTCCGGCCCTTCAAGGCTTCGCCCTGAAGACATGACGTTTGCCCAGATGCTCGATGCCCTCTACACTTTGAAGGCCGACGAAGAAAACATCCTAGACGCCTTGATAACCAAACACAAAGTAAGCCCGAGTAATACCATCTGTTTCCTCATATAGTCCCCAAGTTCCAAGTGATTTACTAAGTAATTTGCTTGGAACTTTGCATAACCTTTCCGACTGACCCTTCTTCGTGCTTCTTCGTAGGACTATATTGCTAAATCTGAGAAAAAGCTAGCCAAAGCCACCAAACGCATCGAAAAGGAGACAGCCCTTCGTGAAGCCGCTGAGACGGAAGCTCGTAAGTGCCAAAAAATCACGAGGAAATATAGGAAAAGGGCCCACGAAGCTGAGGACAGGTTAACAGCGCTCTCTGTTCAAATTGCCGATGTTCATCGTGCCGCAACTGGTATGATTTTTGAACCGTAACTCTCATGACCCGGATTCTCTCTAGATGGACAACCATATATCTGTACCTATACCTTATTTTTGTTCGCCTGTTTTAGCAGGCCCGTGTGACGTAGCCCTTGAAGAAGATGATGCTACCAAGCTGAAAGTTATCAAGGACACGCTCCGACAGCTTAGCGCCGGAGTTGGCTGGATTCTGGACGAGTTGCGGCTGCCGGGTATCAGGCCAAGCAACATGAAGAGATTGTTAGAGTTCTGCTCCACCATCCCCGAGTGGATTTGGCACTGGAAACGTTCCTCCTGCCGATTCGGGGTAACCCGAGGACTTGCGCTGGCTAAAGCTTACCTCCCTAAGCTAGAGCCGGCCAAGTTGGTGGCCGGGTTTCCTGAGTTTAATTTGGATGGATCCAAGTTTTCCCTTAAGGACTTCAAAGCTATTCAGAAGGAAGTTCGTCATCCGGCAAGCGTTATTGCAGATAGCTTGGAGATTGATGTCATTCTTCCTGCGTATGATGCTAACGACAAAATTATCAAGGCGGACCGCCCCAAGCCGTACGACATGCTTGCCCGGTGGAAGGAAGAAGCGACCAAGCTAAGGGAAGAAGCTGCCAAGAAGGCCGAAGCCGACTCTGCTCCTGCCACTTCTACTCCTGTCGTCCCTCCACCTGCACGAGTCGGCGTTTCTACTGATCCAAGTGGCGCCGCCACCACGAGTGACGACAGGGGCAAGGCCAAGATGGATCCTGCAGCTTAGAGTACTTGAACGTCGCCTATTATTTCATATGCATCAGCCGGCAAAGCATCATTGAAACAACTTATTTTTTGAATGGAGCGGTTGTGCTCCTTTGATATTTTAGTAAGGTTTTGTAATACATTTTAAACTCCCGACGTACTTTGCACCTCTTTGGGCTTTTGATTTATATGCCTTTGCACCCACTTGTTCTTGATATCTAACTTGCTTTTATTCTTGATACTCGTACTTTTTTATGCTTCCTTTTGTGAGACCCGGCTTCCGGGTTTCATGGGTGTTTGGCGAACGGACTTATTTCAAAGTCCCCAAGCCCCCAGGACCCGGATGCTTGGCTCCTTGGAATTTTAACGGCTGAACAACACTTTTTCTCTTTCATAACTCACGAGTCCCCCAGGTCCGGATTTCCGCGCCTAGGAGCCATGATTTTTAAAAGAGAAAAAATTGAGTGTCGCTAGATTCTCAAGGACCCCAGGACAGCTTTATACAGGGTTTGAAGTTATGCTTAATAATCGTTGAGTTTCCGGCTGTCGGCCTTATACTCTGCATAACTTGTGGTTTAGATGACCCTTTCAACTATCTTGTACTGTAAGCCGGCTTTCGCGTGGATACCATGTTGTTATATCAATACGAAAATGGGGTCAGGCAAGCCCCATTGGGGTTCATGGCTGACAGTAATCGTAAGCGAACAAATCATGCCACTTTGTTGCGAGTCACATCGAGCTTAAGTAAGAATAGCCGAGAAATTTGGACTTGTTTGTCCGGTTATAAGATTGTAGCCGCACTCCTTTTTCGAGTAACCAGCCCCTATAACTCATTGGCATCAAGGCCGGGTCTTTTTGAGTTCGCAGCTGTGCTTATATGAGCGACCAGCCCTCAAGACCTAAAGATACACACCGTATAAATGATAATTGCCTCTTTTCTTGATAACCCCCTTTTTATTTGATATGAGAAAATTAGGTCAGCAGGCCGCCTCATTAAAAACCCGTCCAGTCCCCAAGGGTACCCTGGATAGGAAAAGAGTGCGTCTGAAACCTGCTGCCTGTTACATCGTTTAATTTCACGCGCCAACATAGTCTTTGCTAAGTATAATATGGGCGTAGCTGAGCCACGTTCCATGGTCTATCTCTTTCTTGCATAGGTGCAGTGGTATGAGCAGTGTCGTTGATTGTGGCCGATTCTTCTCTTGCGTCTATCAAGTAATATGACCCATTATGCAGACTCCGGCTCACGATGAAAGGTCCTTCCCATGGTGGTGATAACTTGTGTTTTCCCTCATTTGTCTGAACCAAACGCAGGACCAGGTCTCCTTCCTGGAAGACCCGGGTTTTCACACGCCGGCTATGATACCTCCGCAAATCCTGCTGATATATGGCGGACCTTTCTAAGGCTTGCTCCCTTTGTTCTTCTAACATATCCACGGCGTCCTGCCGGGTCTTCTCGTTCTCCACTCCAACATAGGCTGCCACTCTTGGTGAATCATGGATAATATCGCTTGGTAATACCGCTTCTGCGCCATAGACCATGAAGAAGGGTGTCATCTGGGTGGATCGGTTAGGTGTAGTGTTGATACCCCAGACCACGGAAGGAAGTTCTTCGACCCATGCTCCAGCTGCCCTGATACAAGGAACTCTCAGTCGCGGTTTTAATCCGCGGAGTAACTCTTGGTTTGCTCTCTCCACTTGCCCATTGGCTTGTGGGTGTGCCATTGATGCTACGTCAAGCCGGATTCCATTGCTGCCACAAAATTTTTCCATCTCTCCAAGGGACATGTTGGTTCCATTGTCGGTAATTATGCTGTGGGGGTACCCGAATCGGTAAATAATTCTTTTCAGGAACTTGACTGCTGTAGCTGCTTCGCAATTAGTAACTGGCATAACCTCGACCCATTTGGTAAACTTGTCAATAGCCACTAAAAGATGTGTTTTCTTGCAAGGTGACATATGGAAGGGGCCAACCATGTCCATACCCCAGACAGCGAACGGCCAAGTTAATGGGATGGTCCGTAATTCCATAGCCGGCACATGAGTTTGTCGAGCGTACCTTTGACATCCATCGCACCTTGCCACTAACCTTTCCGCATCTGTTAAAGCCGTGAGCCAGAAGAATCCATGCCGATAGGCCTTGGCCACGAGGGATCTCGTGGATGCATGGTGCCCGCAATCACCTTCATGGATTTCCTTGAGGATCTGTCGGCCTTCTTCTGGTGCCACGCAGCGCAAAAAGACCCCCGCGGCGCTTCTCTTGTATAATTCCCCGTTGATGATAGAATACCCCTTTGCTCGCCGCAAAATTTGCCTTGCTAACACCTCCTGTTGTGGTAACTCGCCCCGTGATAGGTAGGCCAAAAACGGTTCTGTCCATTCAGGAATAATGCGCACAGCAGCCACGAGTGCTGCATCCGGGTCTTGATTTGCCAGTTCCTCCTCTGACTCGGTTTTAACTGACGGCCGCCATAATTCGTCCAGGAAAACGTTAGGTGGGACCGGCTCTCTGCGCGAGCCGAGTCTAGCAAGGGCGTCTGCTGCTTCATTCTTTCTTCTATCTATATGCTCCACCTCATACCCGGAAAAACATCCCGCGACCCTGTCAACCTCCCTGCGGTACGCTGCCATGGTTGCATCCTTTCTATCCCAAGTTCCTGATACTTGTTGTACCACAAGGTCTGAATCTCCAAAGCATCGTATCCTTCTAATGTTCATTTCCTTGGCTACCTTTAAGCCATGCAATAGGGCCTCATACTCGGCCACGTTGTTTGAACAGTCAAAGTGAATTTGTAGTACATAACTCAATTTGTCTCCCTTGGGTGACGTTAGCACCACTCCAGCTCCTGATCCTTCGTATTGCTTTGACCCATCGAAGTGCATGATCCATGACTCGGAATTTGGGACTATGGTGGCCATTCCGGTGTGCGTCCAGTCGTTAACGAAATCGACCAAGGCCTGGGACTTGATTGCTGACCTAGGCTCGTAGCTGATGTGATAATCCCCCATTTCTATTGCCCATTTGGCTATTCTCCCGGTCGCGTCCGAGTTTCTGATGATATCTGACATTGGTATTGAGCTGACCACCGTTATAGGATGCTCCTGGAAGTACGGCTTCAATTTCCGGCTGGCCATAAAGACTCCGAAAACCAGCTTCTGCCAATGCGGGTAGCGCTGCTTTGCCTCGGATAATACCTCGCTGACGTAGTAAACCGGCCTATGGACTGGATAACCTTTTCCGTCCTCCTTGCGTTCCACCACCACTACCGCGCTGACAGCTCGGGGGCCAGCTGCCACGTATAACAACATAGGCTCTTTGGGGCCCGGGGCCGCTAGCACCGGTGCCTCCGATAACTGCTTTTTTAGTGCTTCGAATGCCTCATCAGCCTCTTGATCCCATACGAACTTATCGGATTTCCTTAGGAGCCGGTACAAGGGTATTGCCTTCTCCCCGAGTCTAGATATGAACCGGCTCAAGGCCGCCACGCAGCCCGTGAGCTTTTGAACCTGCTTCAAATTTTCCGGCTTTCTCAGATTTTGGATAGCTTTGATCTTGTCCGGGTTTGCTTCGATTCCTCTTTCGGAGACGATGAAACCGAGTAACTTCCCAGCCGGAACCCCGAACACGCACTTTGTCGGGTTGAGCTTCATATGATACCTTCTTAAGTTTTTGAACGTTTCCTTTAAATCGTCTATGAATGTCTCTGCCCTCCGGGTCTTAATAACCACATCATCTACATAAGCATGCACATTGCGTCCAATTTGGTCTTCGAAACACTTCTGAATACACCGTTGATAAGTTGCGCCCGCGTTCTTCAATCCAAACGTCATGGTTTTGTAGCAGAAGGCCCCAAAAGGGGTTATGAACGACGTTTTCTCCCAATCCTCCCTTTTGAGTTTAATCTGATGATATCCCGAATATGCATCCAGGAAACACAGCAAGTCACTCCCGGCTACCGCGTCTATGATTTGGTCTATCCTTGGTAATGCGAACGGGTCCTTTGGGCAATGCTTGTTGAGGCTCGTGAAATCGATGCACATCCTCCACTCGTTTGTCTTTTTCATCACGAGAACCGGATTTGCTAGCCAGTCCGGGTGAAATACTTCCATGATAAAACCTGCAGTTAATAGCCGCGCGATTTCCTCACCTATGGCTCTTCTTCTTTATTCATTCATTTTTCTCAAACCCTGCTTCACAGGCCTAGCCTTGGGATCTACGTGCAAACTATGCTCTGCCAGCTCGGTGGGGATACCCGGCATGTCGCTGGGTGTCCAAGCAAATACATCCGCATTTGAACGAATGAACTCTACAAGAGCCCTTTCCTGATCACCTTTCAAGTTGGACCCTATGGTGAACTGCTTGGTGGGATCTCCTTCCACGAAATCTACTTTCTTGGTGTCATGTGCTTCCTTGAATTTCACTCTTTCGTCCTCGGAGTCCGGCCTTCTGAATGCTGTGCCATCATCCGGATTCACCTGGGACCGGTAATATTTAAGTTCTTCTTTTCTGCAAGCTTGCTCAGCCATTACTGAATCTCCTTCATCGCACTCCGCTGCTATATCCCGGCTCCCATGGACAGTGATGGTCTGCTTGGGGCCCGGAATCTTTAGCTGCAGGTACACATAGCACGGCCTAGCCATGAATTCATCGTAAGCCGGCCTTCCGAACAGCGCATGATAAGGACTATGCAACTTGACCACTTCAAACGTGAGCCATTCCACTCGATAATTATCCACCGACTCTCCGAAGGCCACTTCCAATGTAATCTTTCCTTCGGGGCGCGCCGAATGACCCGGCACGATTCCATGAAAAACTGTCGAACTTTTCTGTAGCTGAGATTCTTTAAGGTTCATGCGTAAGAAGGTTTCCCAATATAGGATGTTGATGCTGCTCCCTCCGTCCATCAAGACCTTTTTCAATTCATAACCATTGACCTGCGGCGCGACCACCAACGCCAAGACTCCGGGGCGCTCTATTCCTTCCGGGTGATCCCTTCTGCTCCATGTTACCTCTTGCTCCGCCCATCTCAAGTATCCCGGAACGGCCGAGGAAACTGAATTCACTGTTTGCTTTAATGCTTTTTTGTCCCTGCTAGAAGTCCCTGTAACATGCACAGGATATTGTCCTTTTAAATCAAGCGTACGTACCATACCGACGAAGATACTGATTTGGCCGATCGTCACAGTAGATCCGGATTCGAGGTGATCCGACTCTGGTCCCCAGCCGGAATCGTCCACCATCTTCTCTCCTTCGCCGTCGACGTAGATCTCACCGACGACGAGGTTCTTCATGCTCTTCCGAGCTTCTCCCGTGATGTAAACACCTTTGGACGCAGGCCCCACGGTGGGCGCCAACTGTCGTGGGATAATCACGGCAGGTGTTACCTGGGGTAACTGATCTTGGGGCAAGTCGACACAGGTATTCGGGAGAGGGTTTAGCTCAAAGGAAGACATGGCGAAAAGCGATCTAAGAACCGGAAAACAACTCGCCGGATCTCGAATATGAACTATATTGGATACTCGATAATTGGTGATACAACTATGACGTGAATCTCTCTTAGGCCAAACCTAGGGGCCGGTTTATAAAGCACCCGCACCCCCCTGACTTAGCCTCCAAGGTACATCTTGAGCCCTACTCGAACTCTGCTTACAAACCCTAATTTTCCTTATCGCAACCCACAATCCGGGTTACGAGGCCTGCAACCCTTGGGCCTTCCCGAAGTTCATTTATCCTTAGCCGGATCCTGTCCAACTGTCGTTTGGGCCGGGTTACACCTTGGAGTTGGTACACCGGGTTACTATCCCCCCATCACCCCTCCTTCAGTTGCGAGTCCTCACTCGACAACGACGATTTCAACGAGCGCTAACTGCAGCGCTACCTTCTGTGGACGAGTAGCTGCAGGAGTGGAACGCCATTGCGGCGACCCAATTCGTGCAACAACCCCCCTCCTCCAGCTGCGAGTCCTCCCTCGACGACGACGACTCCTCCGGCTCCGACTGAAGACGACGCGACGGAGGGAGAAGAACAAGCCCCGGTGAAGAAAACGACGCCGGGAATTTTCACCCTAGTAGTGTAGGGTGTGGCGGTCGAGCGTGGCACGGATTTAATTATGTTTAATTAAACTCGTTTATGTTCGAGTTTCGCGAAGAATTGGACGTGCCTATTCCTGCAATTTTTTTAATTTACTATTCTACAGATTTCGTTTACGGACTCTGCTACGCTCCTCTCCACCCCAAACTAGTTTACTATTCTAGACTGCCGGTTTGACCCAACTTGAAGGTGTCGAGCGTGTACATGTGCGTGTGGATGGATGTGGCTGAACTGGGATCTCAGTAAGGACATCTCCAGCGGGGCTGCTCAAATGCGGACCAATTTGGTCCGCATTTTGTCTGTTTGAGCAGCCGTCCGCTGTCCTCGGACACGGCCCGGACCAGGTGCCCCCAGCGGGGCTGCTCATACCAAAACGGACCATTTTATAGATTGCGTAGGGCCCATAGGGGCCCATAGATTTACAACTTAAGAAAAACACAGAAAAAAAAAGCCTTGGTAGGGCTAGACGGCCACTGGCCAGTGGCTCGCGGCGGCCGGAGTTGCCCCGGAGCATCCTAGTCGTCTAGGATGACGTACTCCGGGGTGTCGGGGGCGAGGTGGGGTGGGAGCGGGGCGGCCCTCGCCCCCTGCGGCGTGGGAGGCTGGGTGGCTGGCTAGGGCGGCGGCAGCTCCGGTGGGGGCGCAGTCCATTCCCACTGCATGCCCACCATGGGCTGGAACCACGCCGGGACGGGGCCGTACTCGTCGCACCCGTCGTCGTCTACCTCCTCGTTGTAGGGGTAGACGTCCACCTCCTGGGCGTGGATGGCCGCCACGGCCTCCTCCACGGCCCTGGCGCCGGCTGCGCGGGCCTCCGCCTCCTCCGCGGCCTGCTGGGCGGCCACCGCCGCGAGCGCGTCCGCCAGCGCGCGCTCCTCCGCCGTGGCCGCTGCCTCCGCCTCCCTCTGGGAGGCCTCGATGGCCATGGCCACCTGGAGCTCCTCGCTGGGCTCGGCGGCCTGCTGGGCGGCGTTGTCGTCGTCCTCGTCCTCGTACCACTGGGGGGGTTCCTCTAGTGGCTCCTCCTTGACGGCGGGGGCGCGGCCGCCAATGCGGAGGGTGCGGAGAGGGGGTGGGGGCGCCGCGGTGCCACGCCGCGCCGGGCGTGGAGGTGATGGCGGCGGGAACTGCGCCTCCCCGCGCGGCTGGCGCGCCCCGAAATACGACCTGCGCCGCAGGTCGTGTTCATCCGTGAACCATGTGTTCCAATGGGGACTAGTCACGACGAACGCCGGGTGGCAGCGGAGATCGGGTGGCAGCTCGTCGCGGCGGCGGTGGATCTCCACCTCCCGATCGAGGCCCGAGCGCGGGACCGGCGGCACAGGGATTCGATCCCTGTTCATATGCCACCCGTCGGAGAGGTGGACATCCGGCCACGGGACCGGGATCGCGTGATCCCAGTACCACTGGCACCTCTTCTTGTTGAGATAGGGCCGGCCGCGGACGCGCGCGGGCACAAGCCGGAAGGGGGCTGCCTGAGAAGAAGGAGGAGGAGAGGGGGGCGGCGTCTGCACCTGCTCCTCTTGGGCGCGGGCGGCGCGGGTGAGTGGGGGTGGAGGTGGGAGGGGGGCTGGGCGAGGGCGCGCGGCGGCGGCGTGAGCTGCCGGCCTCGTCGTCGTTCTTGCCCTTGCCCCAGTTCAACTAGCTGCGGCCCATGGCGCGGTGGCTAGGGTTGCGGCCGACGGCGAGGGAGCCGAGGGGGAAGAGCGGTGGCAGTGACTGCGAGGGCAGTGAAGACTCGGTGACTGAGGAGGCGGTGCACGTGGGGGAGGACGCGTGGCCGCGGGTCCCATTTAAATAGGACCGGTGGGGAGGCGAGCCGTCGCCACGGTCACTGGCCAGCGGGCCACCCCTTTGACCGAAAACTGGCGCGGCCGCGCGCGCGTCCGTTTCGCGTCCGTGGGCTGCTTAAATCTGACCCAAATTTGGTCATGATTTGAGCATCGCGGACGGGAAACGGACCAGGCCGTGGGTTGAGCAGCCCCGCTAGGGCCTCGTTTTGTTCGGGCCTGCTCAAATCGGGTCTGTCCGGTCCAAATGAGCACCCCGCTTAAGATGTCCTAACAGTGGCCTGAAAGGCACAAGGCGGGCAAAGGTGCCACCTCACCCATTCCTGCTTGTTGTTTAATTTGTTGCACTCCTGGTCTCACTTGACAGGCCCCGGCGCCAGCCTCTGGACCAACAATGCGCACCATCTTGGGAACACGTGTTTCCATCAGCCACTTCGCTTGTTGCTGAACCGTGTCCATGTGGCCGCAGTCCGCAGAGGATCCGCAAGAATATGGGGATAGAAAATAATAACAGTAGCCTGAAAGGCACAGGAACAGGATGCGTTCGTTTGGTCCGGGTCGAATTGCACAGTGAGCACGACCCAGACCCAGACCGGTGTGACCCCGGTCTTGAGCGTTAAAAAAAAAACGCGGTCTTCCTGGGAACTGCCTGCCTGGCTGCGATGGGGACGCCTCAACCATCGGCACTCCTCGTCATGGCTGCTCATCATCCTTCTTACCGGTGGCGGAGCCGCAAATGAGCTGCGTAGTCAGCTGACTACACAGATTTTTGGCTAATATACATGCATAAGTCATTCAAAAATTATTTAAAAATAGTACAAATACGTGTATTTGACTGCACAACTTCACACTGACTTTTTTTCCGCCTCTTCACACTTTCTATACAGAGTTGAATTTCTGGCTTCGCCGCTGTTCTTACCTGTGTTAATTGCTCCATGTGTATTAAAATGTGACATGTTTTAAATTTTTTGGACTATCCGTATTTAAACATGTTTTAATATAAAACATACATAAATCTATGCTTTAAAACACGTCTAGATATGTGTAGTCCAGAAAAGCTAAAACATCTTACATTTTAACACCGAGTCGCAATAATTATTCACAAAAACTTATCCATATGTTACCGGCCGCGGAGGCCGTTGTTGCAAGCTCTGAAGGCTAATCTTAATGAACGGATGGAAGAGGTAGCTGTTAATCAGTGTGCTTAAAGTCCGCTATACATGCATATGGCCACTCTTGCTGATGCTTAATTTGTAAAGGCGTTGGGGCCTATTTGTTGGCACATGTTGTTACGATATAACTTTTATTCTTTATATAAAAGCAATTTGATGCAAAGTCTAGGAAAGCCAGTTTCTAAAGTAATACATTAACAACTCCCTAGATATGAATAGTTAAAAAACTTCAGCATAACTAAATAAATATTTTTATTTAAAACTCCCCTCTTGGTTTAGAATGATGGAATGTGTGCATTCCTTTTTGTTACACGGAAGAAGAAAAGAACACCTGCCAGCATCGGTTACGATCCTACATTTACCAAATTTATTCTGTGGCGGGCAACCCTATCGATCAAAACTCTCACTCACCGCACAATTCTAGCAACGTCACTGTCTCCACGTGCGCACGCACGCTCCAATCCGTATCTTTTTTTTTAGGAATTTGCAAATCAATGCTAGTGCCGGAGAAAATAGCGACATGCCAATCCCGGAAAGACGCCCGAGTCACGCCGACGTGATAAACTTTCTCAATCTGCAATGGATGTAAACAAATTTGATCTAGTACTGCGAGTTCATCATCCATTACAGGGATCTACAACGATTTACAAAAATACTAGGTAAGATGGCGCCATCGGGTCCCTATCTAGTCCAAAGGGGATTCTACGTTTATTTATCAGACCCCAAGGGGATGTGACGGCGCCATTGAAGATGGAGCTTCTACTCGTCGGGGTCGAGATCGACGAAGACCTCCTCCTGCTTCATCTTCTTGGTGGCCCGCTCCTGCGTCTTCAACGACGCATGCTTCCTTGCTACGTCCGATTGTACACAGCGGCAGCGCTCCGCGGCTAGGTACGGCGGGATGTGTTCCATGGCCTGGACGGTGGTGGAATCGTGCGCTGGAGTATGCATCGGCGGCGAAAAATGTGGTGCGGAGAGCGGTGGCGGCGGAGATCTCCGTGACCTTTATCCACGGGGGATATCCTTATAAAAAAGGGGAGGCCGCGCGGATTTGGCGGTCCTTTTATCGGGGATACGGGCCAGCCTGCCGTTAAAATTTCTGTTCTAACTGGAAAAACGCCCATGGCACATAAATCCGTAAAAAAAAAGGTTTTTGCGTGTTTAAATGGTCTGTTGAGATGCTCTTATGTCACTAATAGGCAAATATATATACTCAGAGCAAAAGCCATTTGATCCAATTGGAAGAACGGAGTAGCTGAACGAAGACCAGGACCCGTGTTCCGTGGGGGGTGGGGGGATCTTTTAAAAAGCCATAACTTTTTAAAATTGTGACAGGAGACTTAGCTTCCATGACATGGTAATCCTATATAAGAAGATTTGATGGTTCAATTCCATTCAATTCCGAGTATGGGTATTAACCCCTTTAAGCTCAAAATTAAACAGAAACCATAAACAAAAAAAAATATACAGAGATAGAGCCTAAAAAAGTTCAATGGTGAAATAATGTCCACATCTTATAGTAGATATCAAGTTATTAACTTGTCCACATGCTAGTAAAACCATCATGGATACCTTGGATCTATCTACATGAAACGTCGTGAAAGCCTTGAGCTATTTACATGATATATCTCTTATCTAATGGTCGGATGTGAAAAACTTTGATACGTAAGTTCAGAGGTGAATTGTTTGTAGGTTGCAGGCTCTAATTACACTAATATACTATCTTAAATAATGCATCATGAAAATTGTTAACCAATTTATAAGCACGGAAGACACTACTATAAAAGTGGAAAAACCACAGCTATATACAAATGTAAATAGGTCAAATTTGTGTTTCAACCTATAGAAAAATGGAAACCAAATAGTAATATAAATATCTCTGATAGGACACTCTAGTTCATATAAATTAAACAAAGCATGAGAGCATAGATAATCCTTTAAGCGTTCACCCATTCTCAAAAAATACAGATTTTTCTCAGCGTGCATACCTTGAAAAATGAAATTGTAGGGCAAGATGAATTCAAACACTGCCATAGGAAGTTAAGAATTATTATAGTGAGAACTTTAATTTATTAGGACAAGTTTTTGAATCTAAAAGAGCATTCCACAAAAAAGACAAATGGGTCAGTAGATTATTTATTGTTGCCCTTATCTCATAAGACAACTCTATGGACGGTAAAAACAATATTCAATCATGGGCATTCCTCGTAGTGCTCCAATAAGAATACGACAGAAATTAATAGACATATGACATGTATATGGAGAGACGGGAATATACCGGGTCTCACGCTCCCAAAACCTTCCAAGTGACTAAATTTTTTTTTTTGAAATAAATAGAACACAGACATATACAGGCATGAACAGTTATGAATAATCATATACTGGCAACTTCACACCATGAGCTAGCTCGAGGTGAAAAACTGAAACGAAACCACGTATATCATCTAATTTAGGAGCAGCGGCGACTGGCAATTGTAAGGAAAATTCATGGCATCGAGTACTACTAAAGTTACTAAATCAAGACAATGGATCTCAGATGAGCAGTTGGTCAGATTCGAAGAACACGCTTTTTAAAAAAAAAAATCACTCACCAAACTGCAAAATAAATTAGAGGAGATGAATGAGATTAGGGAAGACTCTCACAAGATCTCAAGAACTCGACTATCTTCTCGAGAAGGTAGAGAAGACGTCAGGGGAGGGAGACGGCATGCGGCCCTTCCGTCAGTGTCGTGGCGGATTGGAGGCCGGTTCGGAGAAGGAGTAGCGTGTGAAATCCATGTTCCGAAGATGTAGGTGGAAGGAGCCACCTGAAGCTGATTTCGTCTGTCCCCAGGTGGCCCCATCCGCCGCCTTAAACCATGGATTCGAGGAGGGGGAAAAATAGAAAGGGGATAGAGGAGAGAGATCTGGAGGAGTTGACGTTGATTCATGAGAGTGCCGTGAGAGTTTTTTTTTTGGAACCGCCTAACTGTAGCAACCACCGAAACAAAATGGCACATTGGGGGTAAAAACACAATGAGATGTGGAGCACCGAGAGCTCACAAAT
Organism: Alopecurus myosuroides; assembly: GCA_028641055.1. NCBI lineage: Eukaryota > Viridiplantae > Streptophyta > Magnoliopsida > Poales > Poaceae > Alopecurus > Alopecurus myosuroides. The sequence continues at coordinate 14,843,635 of CM054060.1, forward strand.
AGCAGGGCGCTTAGATCTCTTAGATGATATGAACGAAACGGGTCAACATGCCAATATTCTCACGGATCCTCGGTCATGATCTTGGCCAGGGCCACAGCTACGTCGTCCCGAAAAAGGAGCTGACCAACAATTTCGACTAGTTTCCTAATTTTAAATTTTTAAATCGTCCCCGTGTAAATTCGTCTATATCCGACACTCTTAATATAACTCGTCTAAATTCCGTCAAAAATTGGTTAAATCTCGTCGTATCATGCGGCTGGGACTGTCGCTCCCCAGGGTGAGAATAGCGTCGGATAACCCGGAGGAAGCGCTATTTTACGCGGAAAATCGGCCCGGGCACGAACGGCTGCGGATGCTGTGAAGCGGTCGATCGAACTGACTTGTGTGAATGGGCTTGGGGCTGAGCTGAGATGGGAGTGGCCTCACGGTCGCACGGGGACAGTGGCGTGAAAGGCACAGGTCAAGCAAAAGCGCCGGTTAACGAAAATGATAAGGTGCTCCCCTCCTGCTCTTGAGAGCCCGTCGTCGCCCCCCGTCGCGAGCCTCTCCCGCCGCCGGCGTTGGCGCTGGCTGGTGTGGAGATGGGCTAGGGTGGCTCCCCTTCGTGTACAGAGTAGCGAATCGTAGCACTAGTTGTAGGATTAGATCTCCCCGAGTGGTGTTGCTGTGGAGTAGATCCCCTTCCCTCTGCTGCCAAGGATGGGGAGCCTCGAAGCCTTGCTCCGTTTCTGTGGCGCCGAGGTGGCGTGCGGCGACGCAGACGGTGGATAAGGCGGAGAGCATCTCCGACAATAAGGCCGGTAAAGGCAGCGCGGCCGGTGAGAAGGCGGGCATCTCGCCGGAGTGGTCGATTCCTTTCCCTCTTCGTGCTCTCGGGTGGAGAAGGAGAAGGAGGGTGTTCGACCTATGCCTCAATAAGCTCGTGTTACTGGTGCTTCTTCAACGCCATCTTCTTCGCTCGCCAACCCAGGTCCGTGGCAGGCACTCTGGGCGCCATGGTGAGTCGTTTTCTTCAAGGCGGAGAAGTTGTGCCTGCATCAGTCCGGTGAGCTCGATGGACGCCTGTTTTTTTCTCTAATTTGGGTACCACGGTGGTATTACATGAGGAAGAAGGGTGGACGGCGAGCAAATTGGGGTGGTGCTTGAGCTCGAGAACCTACGATTGGAGCTTCTCCGCGGAATTCCTTGATGGATTCCCGCTATCCATGACCATCAGAAGGTCAATCAAGCCGAAGATCGGCAATACAACCTCCCTTGTGTGGCCCTTATGGAGTGAGCTCGCTGATGGACATGCCCGGATGGAGGCAAGTGGCTGATTCCCCGTCGAAGTCCACGGCTGCAACAACCTCGCTCGTCGCTCTGCGGTGGAGAAGAAGACCGCTCCACTGCTACAGTGAACTGGTTGTTGTTAGTTCCACTTGCGTGGTCACACAGCCTGCTTGGATCCACCGTGCGCAGCAACTCTGGAGCACCTGTTTCCTCGATCCGTCCCTGTACTACCAACTTGACTCACCCATGGGCCATGGCACATCCCTCACAATAGCTCTGAACAGTTGGGCCGCAAAGGATCCGCGAGAATATTAAATGCGAGTTGAGCTTGTTTGGTCCGCGTCGACAGGGATGGCCCACTGCACAGTAGGCACGACGCAGACCTGGGTCTTGCTCTCGCGCAAATTCCTGGGAGCTGCACACTAGGGACGAACCAAACGGGGCTGTACGTACGGGGGTCGACGGCGACGGCTCAACTACGCATCCTCAGCTCATGGTTAATTATGCTCGTCAACTTTTCAAAAATGTATTTCTAGAAAGAAAAACTTTTAAAAAATACATAACTCGTTAGCATCACCCTGAGCTTTGGGAAAAACACATGCCATCCATCCATCCATGCAGCACTCGATCCATCGGCGTCACATTCCACTTTGCTGCCCTAGTGCAACGGTGAACTGGCGAATTAGGAACACGTCGAGAGGGAGATAGCATGCGACTACGTAGGGCCTAGGCGTGGTCTCCTCGTATACTCGCTTCGTCCACTTTTACAAGGTACACTTCTTGGACGTTTAAACGGTAAGAAGTGTGCGTTATAAAAGTGGACACAGAGAGAGAGTACTTATTTGAGTTGAGTTTCCTCGGATTTTAGGGTTGGGCCTAAACAGAGGCGGAGCCGAAAACAGCCCAAAGTCCGATGCTATTACTAGTGTGGTAGTGCTAATTACCTATGATTTTTATATTCCTAGCCTTGAAATATAACGAACACTTATTACATTGCAGCTGCTGGGCTGGTGCTACAGCACCATTAGCACCACCCACAGCTCCCCCCCCCCCCCCCCCCCCCGCCCGCCCGCCCTCCGCCCCTAAATGTCACACTAATTCTAGGGCCTCCAAGGTTGCACTAGGAGAATCCTGTAAAAAACAAAAAAGTTTCGTCTTGCCAGAAACGCAATTTTCGTTTCCTGTGCTTGTTACACCAGAATACGCTCTTCCGTTTCCACATAAAAGTTTCCATTTTTATTTTCGTTCCGCAAAATTCCGTTACCATATTTTCATTACGTTTATGTTTTCCGCGGAAAATTCGAAAAATTTTCGTACCGTTTTCATCCCTGCTTCTTTTTTTTCTAGTTTTTATGTCAATTGTACCCGTTCAGTTCTTGTAATGAATTAAAAAGCACCAAAGCTACTTTCTGTAAAAAAAAATCCACTAGGTAACTCCCTATATATCAAATCCAACACTATGCGTACTTTAATTATTGCCCCATACGACCCTGAAGTCCATGGTCAACTATCTTCGTTATCTCTCATGTCAGCTCCTTGAGAGTCAACCGCTTTAGAATTCCAAATCTAGCCGGTGTGGACATGAGCTAGGGTACCAGGCTACCTTGTATAGAAGTAGTTTAGATACCGGATGCAGGTTTTATTTCTTTCTTGACCGTGCCGAAGTGTCGGACCAACGTCGTCGGTCGTTCTTCGGAACCCTTGCTACCGCTCGTATCCATGCTCCGACACCACCTCCCTGCAGCTATTCTCCACCATCGCCGACGAGCGTCCTTACACCGCCACCACACATGCACGAACATGATCTATCACCACCGCCACGCTCCCGTGCACCCAGTTGGAGTGTTCACCTCCATGGAACGCTCAATTGCCCGTACCGAAGGAGGGGGATGAGGAGAAGCAAAGAAATTAGCATAAACCTACCACTTTTGAATTCAAATTTACCAAACGATACCACTTAAGTGATATAGCACATAAATCTACCTGATTTTGCACTCCTTTTCGCAGAAAAAAGACATATCCCCAATTGAGCACGAAGTGACAACCCAATTAAGCACAACTAAGAAAACTGACAACGGGCCCCACTTTTAAGATCAATTTACAAAAGTAAAAAAATCGAGCTCACCCCCTATTTAGTGTGACTGGGCTTGTCGATGTGGTGGTGTTGACTGCCGGTGACGTGTGCTTTCGCGAGCTGACTCGTGGAGGGAGAAGCATGAGCGTGAGGCTATACACGTTTTTTTGCGCTGGTCCGGTGAGCATCTCCACCGCCTCTTGCTCAAATCAGATGGTCTCCTGCAGGGCGACCTCGCTCTAGGAGCACCAGGTCAGAGGAGCGGTAGTCTCCGTATAGTTCGCGCGACGACAGCAGGAGGAGGTTCGCATCGGATGAGGGCCGACCGTCCTCTCGGTAGCACTTGAAGTCGGTGGAGAGGCATAGACCTGCATTGCGGTGGCCTTAGCGAGAACACGACCCGATTTTTTCCTCCGATATTTTTTCAGAAAGAAATTCCCCAAAATTTATTTTCTCCATTTTTTATTTTAAATTACTCTAACAATGGGGCCCACTGGTCGGTTCAGTGTCAATCCTGTTCAAAGACGAATAAGTCTTTTTTTGCATATAGGAGTGCAAAATCTGGTAGATTTCTGTGCTACATCACGAAAATGGTATCATTTGGTAAATTTGAATTTAAAAGTGATAGTTTTTTGTTTACTAATTTATCGTAGAAGGACGACCTTGAGCTCTAATAGTTCCTCAAGGACTATTTCCACACCGTCGACCTGGACGAGATAGCTCGGGTTGGTATGGTCTCGCTAGGTTGTTCCATGAGTACGCCATGGAGGTCATAGGGCCACCGCTATCGCAACTCTTGCCGAACGACCTCGTGGTCGAGTGGTGGTGGTGGATGTCCATGTTTCCCACCACGACGCGAGAGCCAATGGAGGAGGAGGGGTCATCTATGCCACAACGCAGGCCAGCGGGGCCACAACCACATGTGCGTACCGCTCCACCCTACATCGACCCCGTCGATGACGACGAGGAGTCGGCCTTTAGTTGTCGCCCTAGATCTAGGGATTTACTTTTTTATAGTTATTATTAATGTAAGAGTTTAGACGACCCTATGTAATATATTTTAACTAAAAATATCCAAAATGCATGCCATGTGTACGCAGTGAGGAAGACATGGAAAGACATAAACCTCCTGACCCAAACGAACAAAAACGGGCATATTAATTGAGCATCCGTTTAGATCAGTTGTTCTTGACAGCGAGCATACGATTCATCCGCGTACAATTGTTCTTGCTCCTATGATTCGGCGAAATTCGCCCTAGTGGAGTATGTGGGTGCCTGCCACATCGATCCATCCATGCATCCAGCTAGCGATCGTTTATGCATGTGCCATATGTCACGTTAATCAGCTACCAAATGCAATATCGTCCACACACTGCAATATCGTCCGTCACTTTCTCCACGCACGCCACTCCACTCTTTGTGTGATGTAGGCATGCTAATCTGTTTGGAATTTCGAAATCAATTGCCATTTCTGGGACAGGCAGCTCAGCTGCGTGCCGGAGAAAACAGAGACATACCAAACCCGGAATAACAGGTAGTAATTGCCAGATGGACCAAGCGTGCAAAACGCTGCTTTCTTAAAATAAAATAAAATAAAAAACCTTCCTATTTTGCAAGGAAAACGAAACTCGATCCAGAAGGTGGTGACAGGTGAAAGCAACACCAGCCTCATCCTAAACTCCCGAGCTATCCGGCTAGTGTCGAGTGTAAGTGTGTACCAGGTGATCCCTTTTTATTTTCTAGTATAGACGGTACTCCTTGATACGTACAAGAGCTCAATTGGGGCTAAGAAGTAAGTAGGGTTAGAGCATGTACAGCGTGAGAATCGGTAGACTCATGCTAAGAAATTTGTTAGACTTAGAGCATCTTCACCAGCACCCATCAAAAACGTGTCCGGCACCCCTCTCCCCCCCGCCCCCAATACTCTTCTTTGGGGGGTGATCGGACTTGTGTCCGCCGATTTGGTGTGCGTGCTCCACAGCGGCGCCCCCAACAGACGACCAGCTTACGAACGTCATAAACTCAAACACCTTGTGCACGCCGACAACGGCAATAAAAATTTGTAATTTCATTCAAATTTAGAAATATTTTACAAACTTTGAACGAAATTGCAAATGGCGCCGCCGCCGCCCTAACCCTAAACCTAGCCTACTCGTCGTCACTCCGGTCGAAAGATTCGTCGTCGCTGTCGTCGATCACGACGACTTTGCCGCTGGAGGAGGGGCCTGCGCCCGCGTGGCTGGAGGAGAGGGCGGTTCGAGAGCTCGAGGTGGTCGTGGCCACGCTGCTGCTACCGTGGCTCCCGGATGCCTCCACCGCGGTGGACTGCATCGTCGTCAGCCAACCCGGCGCCTCCTCCTCCAACATGGCCACCGATGAGACCATGGCAGCGACAAGGCCGGGGCAGTCGCCATCCATCAGGTCGCGCAGCGGCGATGGGAGCCTGTACAGGTCAACAATGGGCTCCTCCTTCACCTTCAGCTCCGGCTCCTGGCGGAGGAAAAGGCGGCCCCGAGGTGGGGATTGCTGGCGGCGGGAAGAAGTGCGGCGGCGTGGCTCGTCGCGGATGACGATGCTAGGGGCTCCCCGGCGGCTCGGTGGCGTGATGGGGCGCGGTGACGGAAGGGGAAACAGCCGGAGCAGGAGGACGTTTCCCATCGCGGTGTGCCGCCTCGCGGCGTCAATCGCGCTGGCCACGGTGTGGCCAGTCCAATTCCACCAGCGGCGGCGCCCGATGGCGTTCCACCGCGAGAGGAGCACGTCGGGGTTGTCGACGAGAATGATGACGGCCTCCCGCTCCTGCTCGAAGCGGTCGAGCCACCTCCCCCAGTTGTGCTGGCCGTCGTCGTTCTCGGGGAGGCGGCCCTCTTCGGGCGTCATCCAACTGCGCCGGCGAGCGATGTAACGGCGGACACCTTCCGCCGTTCGGGGGATCGGTGGCACGACGAGGCCGCCGTCGGAGACGCGCCATTCCTTCGGGGGTGTGGCAATCCGGAGGGGCAATGAGCCCGTACCGGGACAGCTCCCACGCGGCGTCCGTGTAGATGGTGCGCCCGCTGGTCAGCTTGGACGACTCGGCCTCCCAGTTGTTGTTGGCCATGGCGGCGACGGCGAGGGCGGGAGGCGAGGCGAGTTTGGGGAGACGTGGATGTGCATGGAGAGGTGAGGCGAGGTTGGGGAGGCGAGGATGTGCACGGCGAGGTAAAAGGCTTCGCCTTTTATCCTTGGCAGAAGGGCGGCGACGCCGTAAATGCTTCGCGTGGCAAAGGCGCAACGCCGGCCTCGGACGGATCGCATCGTGTCGCCGGTGTAACTACAGGGCGGCGTCGCGTCGCATTGGAAACTGGCGCCCCGAGCCAGCATTAATGTGGTCACCGGCCTCCTCAACGGCCTCAGCACAGCGTAATAACTCGCGGCTGCCCCCTCCTTGTCTCTATGACGGGTGGCCCCAGCCTGTCGGAGGGGTGAGCGGACGATGTCCGGCGCCCCAGCCAGGCCCCCAAGTATGGCGGGTGGGCTGGGGGGGCCGGACACAAAATTGGCGGGTGAACACCTTTGGGGTGCCGCTGCGGCGGGTTTTTTTTTTGCCCGGATCCCCATTGGACCTTTGTGGGGCCATTTGGAGGATGCCGGTGAAGATGCTCGTAGGTCTAAGAAAACGAAATATTGTCCATTGTTCAACACACATATGGGCCCCGTCAAACAGAATAAAAAGTAACAATAGAATATCTCTGTCATACACTGACGAGTGGGGCCATCTGCCATTTGATTCCCTTAGACATATGTCTAGTACCAGACTCAGTGTCTAAGAAAACTTAGCTAGACTCACTTCGTGCAGTGTTTAGACATATGTCTAGCACAAAAATATTCTCTTCGCTATAGCTTGAAAACGCTACGCTGCACACGCTCTTAGAGCATATCCGGCCGTTGGCGTCACTTCTCAGGCCCCGCTTGGATAGCCAGTATTTGAGGCTGGTACTTGGTTGGCCGTTTTGTTTTACCGGATATCCAGGTATTGACTCATTTTCTCCAAAAATAACAACGGACCTAGTCAGATCCGTTTATTCCCCCTCCGTATTTTCAGGTATTGTTGTGCACCACGAAAATACGCTCCCGAACTTTACGGGTGGGAAATGGAACAGACTTCCCAAGCGGGGCCTCAAACATTTTCCGACAGAAGGGGAAGGAGGGGTTGGACGGTTCCCTATCAGGAACCCAACAGAGACCCTTGAAACTTGATAAATTTTACTCAAATGTGACAAATTGTGACGGTACTCCTTTAACCATGCAAGAGCTCAATGTAGAGATGTCCAGCTATGGACTGAGGCATAGCCCACTGGCTCGGCAGTGCTGATACTCCCCGGCCCGTCCGAGTTCGAGTGCCCGTGCTCGCAACTCGGTGCGTACGCACCATTAACGTCTGGGGGCTTCTCCTCCGATCATCATTTTTTTGTACAGATGTCCATCTTAATTATATGAAGCCCTATATTGAGATATTAAACACAAACATCCGATGATTTCCCGAAGCTTATATACGGCTTTATAGCATATAAAATTTGGTGCTAACGGGCGTCCCTGCCGGATTTTTCTTCTTGAGCCTTGGCGGCCTTACCTATTCCCTTCGCTTCTGGTCCTATGTGGGACCAGTAATCTCGTCCGTCCGTGGCGATTGTCTTGGGGCAAGGTTATGTCGGAGATCTGATGCCTTCTCCCCACGTACGTATAGCCATCAACGAAACATAGTGAGAACTCTGTCGTTCCGGTCGCCGGTTTGATGCGCATGCGAAATATGAGAGCATCTCCAGCCACCTCCCAGGAGCCCCCAGGGCCACTTTATTTTCGCTGGGGACCGTTTTTTCGTCCAGTCGCGCCCCCACGAGAACAAATAGCGCCGGATTGGGCGAAATTAGCGCACGGCGAAACCAACCCAAACCCAGCGCGCCGGGGGGCAACTAGGGCACTGGATGAAGGGGAAATGGCGCGAAAAAAAGTCTCGCGTATTTTTTCGCCGCGTGGACCCGCCCTGTCGGCGAGGGAGAGCTTCGCCCTCCTCAGCTCCCGCGCGTGTTAATGTCTCCGCCGCGTGGATTGGCCGAGTGGAGTAGCCGAATCGTTTGCCCGACGGCATAATGGCTGTGCACCGTCCTAGCTAGCCGGCGAAAAGGATGGAGGCAGAATCGTCGTCTTCCTCGTCGCAGTCTTCTGGCGCCACGCGAACGCCGGAGTTGCGCCCGGTGAAGATCGAGCCCTCTTCTGTTCCGCCTGCTTGCGCCTAGGGAATCGTCATCGGCGAGCGGCGCGCTCCATCACCGCCAAGAGGCCACATCCGGCTCGTCTGGCCGAAAAAGGAGGAGGACCACGAGCTGGAGCTCGACCTGAAGGCGGCCCTCGCTTGGCCCCGCAAGGACCACATCGCCGGTGAGGTGGCGAAACAGCGGCGCGCCTTGGAGGAGTTTGCCGCCCGGAGACGCGGCCGCGAGGAGAACATCGTCATCGTGCTGGACGACGATGATGTCGGGCCAGGTCCGAGCAACCCCAGCAACGGCGGTGACCCCGGCCAGAACCGCAGCTACGCTGTCCCGAAGAAGTAGCCGACGAGCGATTTCGACTAGTTTCCTAATTTTTTAAATTTTAAAACTGTCCCTAAATTCGCCTATATTCGGCACTATTAATATAATTTGCCTAAATTCCGTCCAAATTTGTTTAAAATTGTCATATTTTGGTCAAATCTCGCCGTGTCGTCTTGGTACGCGGCTGGAAATTGTCGCCCCCTCGGACGGGAATAGCGCCGGATAGGCCTCGGGACGCGTTATTTTGCGCCAAAAATCGGACCTCAGGGACGAACGGCTAGAGATGCTCCGAGGGCTCGATCTAGCTGGGTTGTGTGAATGGGCCTGTGGCTGAGCTGAGATGGGAGTGGCCTCACGGTCGCACGGGGACAGTGACGTGAAAGGCACAAGGCAAGCAAAAGCGCCACCTCACCCCTCCACTGCTACAGTGAACTGGTTGTTGTTGGTTCCACTTGCCAGGTCACACAGCATGCTTGGATCCACCGTGCGCAGCAACTCTGTAGCACCTGTTTCCTGGATCCGTCCCTGTACTACCAACTTAACTCACCCACGGGCCACGCAAGTAGCTCTGAACCGTTTGGCCGCAAAGAATCCGTAAGAATATGCGGATGGTTTGGTCCGGGTGGACAGGGGTGACCCACTGCACAGTGGGCACGACGCGGACCCCGGTCTTGCTCTCAGCGCGAGCTGCACACTAGGGACGAACCAAACGGGGCTGTACTGTACGCGGGTCGACGGCGAAGCCTCAACCACCGACGCTCCTCAGCCATCTCTCTCCACGCATCCTCACTCACGGCTATTCTCTTCCTTGCTCAGGGTTAACTATGCTCGTTAGATTTTCACAAATCTATTTCTGAAAAGGAAATCTTTGAAAAAAAAAATGTAAAACTCGTCTCACTGATATAGCATCACCCTGAGCTTTGGGAGAAACTTCAACTTCACTAACCGCATCTCTCATAAATAACTCAAGCCGTCACGGTGTCCACGCGCACACACTCCACTCTATGAGGTAGTATCTGTTTACGAAAAAATGGCGACATTGGTAGTAAATCCAGAAAGACGCCCGCGCCACCAACAGGAAAAAAATCATCTTAATTTGCATAAAGAAATTAAGCAAGTTTGATCGAGAAGATTACATTTAAAATCAATATCAATAGGTTTTAACTTTTATATAAGAGGGACGAAATTCGCCCCCCCCCCCGACCCCCTAACATCATGTCGATGTCGTTGAGGAAAAAAGGCTGGAACACCGTGACGTCTCTGATTGCTTGCTCCTCAAGAACGCCAGAGTTCAAGTTTACTAAACCGGTGGCGATCAGACAACCAGCGGCCATGGCGTCTGTTATGCATGACGATGGAAGCTAAACCTAGTATCTGTGTTTTGCCGATTGGTCATGATTGTGATGTCAACCTTGGATCCCCGCATTTCCTTATGTAGTCCTACATAGGTTGCGGATCATTGTTCTCTCTCCTATTATCTCTTGGAGAGATTGAGGTTCTTCATTCTCCATTTCTTTTATAGTTTTTTAAATCAATTGTACCCGATTTAGTTACTATAATGAATTAAAAAGCATCGATTCTACTTTATGTTAAAAAAAATCTACTAGGTATGTAGCTCCTGATATATCAAATCCAACACCATGTATGCTTCAATATCATCTGATACGACCCAGAAGTCCAGGGTCAACCATCTTCGTTGCCTCTCATGTCTCCACTTTGAGAATCAACCGCCGTAGAATTCCACATCCGGCTGCTCGCGCTGGCCGGTGTGGACATGAGCTAGGTGCCATGCTCCCTTGTATAAAAGTAGGTAAGGTACTACATATTGGTTTTATTTCTTTCTTGACCCTGCCGAAGTGCCGGACCACTCGATTTTTTTTTACAAACAACGCTAGCCGGGTTCCATTATCGTGAGACAACAAAACAAGGTCTTATTTAGAAACCATTGCTGAGAAAGTAAAAACAAAACTCTAAACTTGGAACCAGGAGCACTCGATTTCCCGTACCGAAGGAGGAGGGTGAGGAGAAGGAGAGAAATTAGCATAGACCTACCACTTTTGAATTCAAATTTACCAAACGATACCACTTTAGTGATATAAATCTACCATTTCGCGCTCCTACTCGCAGAAAAGACTGATCTCGCATTGAGCAAGAATTAACATCCTAATTAAGCACAACTAAGAAAACTACCAGCGGGCTCCACTTGTTAGATTAATTTAGAATAGAAAAAACACAACATTGAGCTCACACCCTATTTGGCTGACTGGGCTAGCCGTTGTGGTGGCGTTGACTTATAGTGACGGGCTTTGGCGAGCCCACTCGTGGAGAAGCATGATGGTGGACAGAGAAGCATGATTCGAAGGATGTGCGCTGCTCCTATGAGCATCTCCACATGCTCGTGTTCAAATTCGGCGGTCTCCCGCAGGGCGACCTCGCCTCTAGGAGCACCAAGTCAGAGGAACGGCGGCTTGCGGGACAAGCAGAAGGAAGTCGGAGGAGCGGTAGTCTCCGCGCAGCCCGCCCGCGTGAAGATGGGAGGAGGAAGTTCACGTGGGATGAGGGCCGAATGTCCTCCAGGCAGCACCTGTAGTCGGCGGAGGGGCAAGGACCTGCATCGCGGTGGTCTCAGCGAGAGCACAGCCAGATTTTTTTCCTCCGTATTTCTTTAAATTATTTATTTTTTCAGAAAAGAAATTCCCCCAAAAATACTTTCTCTATTTAATTATTTTATATTACTCTGACAAGTGGGGCCCACTGCTCAGTTCCAGTGTCAACGTCTTTTTGCGAATAGGGGTGCAAAATCTGGTAGATTTATGTGGGATATCACTGAAATGATATTATTTGTTAAATTTGAATTTAAATAGGGTAGTTTTGTATCTCTCGGAGAAGGACGACCTTGAGCTCCAATAGTGTCCAAACCGTCGAACGGTCCATCCAACGATCGGTTATGCACGTGCCATACGTGACGTTAATCAGCTACCAAATGCGTCCTGTGGTCACGGAATCGCTACGCTGCTCCACACACTAAAATTTCGTCCGTCACTTTCTCCACTCTTTGTGTGGTGTAGGCATATATGCTAATCTGTTTGGAATTTCGAAATCAAGTGCCATTTCCGGGACAGGCAGCTCAGCGGCGTGCCGGAGAAAACAGAGACATACCAAACCCGGAATGACAGGTAGTAGTAATTGCCAGATGGACCAAGCGTGCAAAACGCTGCTTTCTTAAAATAAAATAAAATAGAAAACCTTCCTAATTTGCAGGGAAGAAGAAACACGATCCAGAAAGTGGTGACAGGTGAAAGCAACACCAGCCTCATCCTTAACTCCCGAGCTATCTGGCTATAGTATTGAGTGTAAGTGTGTAGCATGTGATATTTTTTTTAAACATAACCGATAGTATGTATTCCCTCCGTTCATAAATAGATGACTTCCATTTGTTCTAAAATGGATGTATGTGGTATAAGATAGTGTGAACTTGTGCGGAAACTGTGTGCTCTCAAGAACCAGTGCTTTTGTCGTTTTTTTTAATGTGGGGAAAAAATCCGGAGGTAGCGAATGGTGTATCCTGAAAACAATCAAAATTTCGATTTCAAATACAAATTGGTATAGATTAAAAAAAAAGTGAAATATGGTGAAATTTAGATATTTAAATCGAAATAGTCATCCTGAGATCCATAATTTTGTCATTTTTGCGCAATTCAGAATACAATGTATTTGGAATTACAAATTTGCATGTTTGTAGCACACAGCCTCGATTATACTTTTATTTCTTTTTAGGACATTTTGAAACTCGTGAATATATTTTTCGAATTTTGTATGACGACGGGAGCACCAAATCTCCAACTTGTGACGGTACTACTTGAACCGCGAAAGAGCTCAATCTAGAGATGAGCCGCTGAAGCATATAAAGCCCTATATTGAGATTTTAAACACAAACAGCTGGTAATTTCCCGGCCACAATTACAGTGGCTCCCATACCGGCATACATACGATACATGTCTGTGAAGGGAATATGCCCGAGAGGCAATAATAAAATGGTTATTATCTTATTCCTTGTTTATGATGAATGTTTATTTCTCATGCTAGAATTGTATTAACCGGAAACGTTGATACATGTGTGCTTAATAAACAAACAATGGTTCCTAGTAAAGCCTATCTTTTAACTAGCTCGTTGATTAATAGATGATCAAGGTTTCCTGATCATGAACATTGGATGTTATTAATAACGGGGTCATGTCATTAGAAGAATGATGTGATGAACATATACCCAAAGAGAATATAGCAATGCGATCAAGTCATTTAGTTTACATTGTTATATCAAACATACGAAGTAACTTATTCCTTAGACCTTGAGATCATGTCAATCACTGATACCGGAAGAGTGCTTTGATGGCATCAAACGTCACACCGTAACAGGGTGACTATAAAGGTGTCGTTAAGTATTCGGAAAGTATTAGTTGAGGATCATGGATCAAGAGTGTGATTTGTCCATCCAAATGACGGAGAGATATACTCTGGGCCCTCTCGGTGATATCACGTCGAAACCGCTTGCAAGCACGTGATATGATCACAAGGATGTTATATCACGGGAACGAGAAAAGAGTACTTGTCGGTAACGAGATTGAACAAGGTATGGTTGATACCAATGATCGAATCTCGGACAAGTAAAATATCGCGAGACAAAGGGAATAGTTCACGGCGTTGTTGGTTCACACGATTACGAGAGTCATCGTTGAATATATAGGAGTCATCACGGATCTCCAGATCCCGCTGTTGATTATTGATCGGAGAGGAGTCTCGATCATGTCTATCTTATTCGCGAACCGTAGGGTGACACACTTAAGGTTCGATGACGCATTTGAGAGGATACGGAATATCGGAGAAAAGTTTGGACAGCACCGAAATTGTTTCGGGGAATATTGAAATAGTCACCGAAATTGTTTCGAGTAATTTTGAAATAGTTCAAGGGGATTCTTATCAAATGGTTGTTAATAGATTTAACAACTAACTCAAGGGGTTATATGTTAATGTTTGTTAATGGAATTAACAAATATTAAAATAAAGAAATAAAATTGTTTTATTTATTTATTAAAGAAAACCCTTGGGATTTTGAGTGGGAATTCATGGAAGAATGAGTGGGTTGAGTGGAGACTCCACTCACATGATGAGGGAGAGGTGGAGGCAGCCAAAAATTCGTGGCTGCCATCCCCTCCTATAAAAGGAGGGGTGAGAGCTCCCTCTCCCCCACACACACACTTGTGTCATCTCTTCCTCCCTCCTGCCGCTGCTCCACCACTTGTTCGTGCGCTTGGCGAAGCCCTGAGCAATGTTTTTCTCCACCACACCACGACATCGTGATGCTGGAGTTCCGAGGGATCCTCTACTTCCGCTCCCCGCTGGAACGAGGGAACGGAGGTCGTCATCAACCGTACGTGTGACCGATCACGGATGCACCGCCGGATTGCGGTGCCCATCTTCTCGCTATCGGGATCGGTGTGAGTACGACTACGCCAACAACGAGATTTGATCTCGTACCACTTTGAGTCTTCGAGGGTATGTGTTCTCCTTAACCCTCTCGTTGCCCGTTGCACTTCGTCTTCTAGATTAGATTTTGGCCTTTCGGGTGTCTCTCGCGTAGGAAAATTTTTGTTTTCTATGCTACGTTCCCCTTCAGTGGTATCAGAGCCGGATCTATGCGTAGATGTTTTGTACGGGTAGAACACATAGGTGTATGTGGGTGTTGATGATCATGTTATTACCTCCTTGACTATTTTATGATCTTAGTGGCATAGTGGGATGAAGCGGCCCGGACTAACCTTACATGTCCACGTACATGAGACTTGTTCCACAACTGACATGCAACTTGTATTGCATAAGTGGCTTGCGGGTGTCTGTTTCTCCTACTATAGTTAAGATCTAATCTATGAAGGGTTGTTAAAAATGTGTTTATCAATGTTGTGGTTGATGTTCGTAGGTATGAACGGTTCTATCCTCGAAAGCCCTAAGCCACGTAAAATATGCAAAAATAAATTAGAATTGTCTAACTAGTTTTTGCTGGGCATGTGAATTGATATGGTCAATATTACAAATTTGATTATGAGATGATCTATTTTGTAAATTATTGATATACCGGAAGGTATCCATATGGTTGTCTTCTTATTGATGGACAATCAAGTTTGGGGTACCGTGGTACTTGGTACCACGCCGGTGGAATGATTGAGATCATACCATAATGCACATGATGGAGATCAAATGCAAGAAGGACCATATCATATCACGTTATCCTTTCATGTGATGTCTGTGATGTTAATACTTTTTATGCATCTTGTTCTGCTTAGATAACGATGGTAGCATTATAAGATGATCCCTCTCACTTAATATCAAGATAATAATGTGTTCTTCCTTAAGTATGCACCGTTAAGAAAGTTCGTCGTTTCGAGACACCACGTGATGATCGGGTGTGATAGACTCAACGTTCGCATACAACGGGTGTTTTCAAGCCTAGCATGTACAGACATGGCCTTGAAACACACGCAATACTACGGTTCTACTTGGCGAGCCTAGCATGTACAGACATGGCCTCGGAACACGTAACCGAAAGGTAAAGCATGAGTCATATGGATGATATGATGAACATGTCGATGTTCGCCTTTGAAACTATATCATCTCACGTGATGATCGGTTTTGGTGTAGTGAATTTGGTTCGCTCTACTTGGTCGCCAACGCCTCTGCAATTCTCTGCATCAACGTGGAGAATTGAACGGATGGATTTGCCCGCTTGTCGTCGTAAGTTGTTTCCTCTGTTCATCTGCTCTGCTCCCCCTAGGTCTTCATTCAGATTTTTTTCCTCTTTTTGTTCTCCGGATGGATTGAATTAGTGTTTGGTCAGCGGCAATAATGAATAAGTAAAGGATTGTTGGGTAGCTCTCAGTCAGTCAGTCTAGCTCATGTATGTACATCTATATATGGATTGTTTGGTGTGCCAATTTATCATCACCCTGAATTGAATGGAAATTAGTGGACAGAAATAAGGAGACAGAACAGGGATGTGTGTGTGTGTGTCCATCACCTCGTCTTGTGACTCTTGATGGTTGCTCCGTCTCTTTCTTCCTTCCTTCCTAGTACTTTGCCACTCATTGATAAACGCACTGCACTTGACTTGCTACCACTAGCACCATGGTTTTGCAAAATTTGGGGTGCACCCGGCAGCCTTTCAGAACAAATTTGCTCAACAGATTACACTTGTACTAACGAGTGATTGTGCTTCATTGTATTCAAAGCTTGGAGATTCACCCCTAGCACATCATTTTTAGAATTCTGTAAGGAATTTCATCGTCCGTCAGTTCGTATTGCGGCTGCTGCTGCTTCCTTTTTGTGTGCATGTGCGGTGGGCTGGAATTAGAATAATCTTGGTGGGGGCTGGTACCGGCTGGGTGGCAAACCAACTTTTCCCATTCATTTCATTCATGCTGATGACAGATGAGGAATCGCATTTGCTTGGGATGGTTGGTGCCTCTGTTTGTAATCATAATCATGGTTGATTAGCTCCTTTTTAATTGCCTTTATGCGTCACAAGTGGGGATGATGATCTGCCTATGATCATATCCACTTTCCCCCATTGTTGCTCTCTTTTCGTCTGCTTTTGCAATATAATACTATCCTCGACAGCACTGACAATAGTCAACTCTGCTGCAACGCATGCTGACTCTGGTCTGGCTGGCAAAAGTACGTCCGGTTCTTCCCATGTGCTTTGGTACACATGTCTCACCCGCTGTTGAAATTGGACAAGTCAAAGATTGTAAGTACGTGTTTTTTCACTATCTCGCAAGAAAAATTTAGCTACTGTAGGTTTGAACTGATGCGGTACAAAATGTACAGCATCATCTTCTCTTCAGTTTGCTCTACAAGAGTATGTCGTATCAGATGGGTGTAGTCCGAGAAGTGACGATGGTGCATGCCCAGGCACGTCTGAAGGCTAAAGCTGCCCTACATGGCCTCTATCGTCTTTTGGCAGAAAACAAAAGAGTGAGATTCTAACTTGTGTGCCTTTCTTGGCTGGATAATGGTACTACTAGCATGTACGTGCACTGCCCGACTACTGGCATGGCATCCTCTTGTTGATGAATGGATAAAATTCAGAATCTGTTTTCCTTAGTAAGCTAAAGTGTTGTCTGAAGCTTTGGAATCGGGTAGGTTCGAGCTCCCGTGCAGCTACGTGTCTCTTGTGTGACTTGGGGGGCAACGTGAAAAGCGTGGCCTCGTCTTCGAGTTCGAGTTGCGGTGAAAGGAAATCATTTTTTTACACAAGGGCGAAGCATGATCGTACATTGTCATTCATGATTGCTCACGAAAGCAGCCTGTACCCGTTTTATGCGGTGTGGACCGCTCTCCCTGCACGACAAAATGTCTGTGAGATGATACGAGCAACCGATGTTTTGCTATCAGATTATAGTAGTAACTAGTAGCTGCGTGTGACTGGTGTCAGCATGCAGTCGCTCATTCAACAGTGACCCTGATCCATTCCGTTTGGATGGTCGTATCAGCGCATAATTAATGATCGAGTTTGCACCAACAGTCTAGGCGTACTACCCAGGACAGCCGTAGCATACATTGTACTGCTTATTCCCTGCTTCTACGGGTGAATACAGTGTCAATGCTCCATGGAGGGTACGTCGATGAGAGAGTTTGGAGGAAGGTGCCAGCTTCGGAGGTGACCGACGGTATTCGAGACGCGGCTTTGTGTTCAGGGCCAGCCCATAGCCCGGGAAAAAGGGGCGACCGCCCAGGGCCCCCCGAGTGGAAGGGGCCCCAACCCATGATCTTTCTACTGCGATGGGAATACCTCCCAGCCGGGCCCAAAATTCTTTCTTTGACTAGAAAAATAAAAGCACACAAACAAGCCTATGTATGTCTCCCGAAACAATGTCGATGTTAGTCTCCTTCCGAGGCTGCAACCATATTTAATGGAGACCATGGCGTGATTTTTTCTACCCTAGATCTTTTCTTCTTCAGAACTCAAAGGTCTTTCTCACTTTGTCCATCGAATAACCATTTCTTTTGCCCATCCTACGTATCTCGTCTCGTTGTAGAATATACAACTATTCATGCGACGTTTGAACCAGGTTTTGACTTATTTCCTAGTTAATCCTAGATTCCTAGTGCCTATAGGTGTTCATTCCGTTTTAGAGAAGGTCGGCCCAAAGACATTAAAAGAAAGGAAGAGGCTTTGGTAAATCCATGAGAATTTTTCGTTAGTATTTTCATGGATAAATCTTGTTCTTACTTAAAAGATTCAGGTACATTTTTTTCTTGCCTTGACCATATGTTACATGTCGGTCTCATTGGTGCTTCAATGTCTAGTAGAAAATATTAATCTCAATGCGAAAAAAGGAAGAAAAGGAAACATGTTGATGAGCTGGTAAAATACTAAAAGCAACTGTTGCTAAATATTATACAACCGATATTACCTCCATGAATTCTCTACAATTCAGCAAATATAATGTTGAATAACAACCAACAGAGAATTTACAAAAGGCCCGAAAGTCCTAGTGTTGATGTAAGAACCAACTTATAGTTTAGAAACTTGTGGTTGTGCATGATTTTTATCCTACAATTACAATGTAATAAAATTTTAATATCTTATAGTTGATGAGGGCCCCAAGCCACAGTTTGCCCGAGGGCCCCCAACTCGTGTGGACCGGCCCTGTTTGTGTTTTACCTTGGGAAGGCCCTTATGCGTTGTTGTTGTTTTATGTGTGGTGGCTAGTCTTCGGATTGGCGTTGTAAGCCGAAGGCATTGTCTAGCCTCTTGGCTATTTCTTCTATGAAAACAATACACCCTTCCGTGGTAAATTCTTGAAAAAAAAAGCTCCATGGCATTAGAGCATACCCAACGGCCTACAAAAGGGAACACAATCCTCTTTTGGTCCGTTTAGCGTGGTCCACGCATCGAGGCTAGGCTGGCCCTCCAATTTAGGATCAAACTATTCTAATGGCTGCCCCTCCTTCCCGTCCACCCCCAAATTGAATTTTGAGAAGAAAAAAAAAGGAAAACACGATTTATTTCGAATTTAGCTAAACTTAGTTGCATTTCATATAGGGACCGAAGGCCAATGCATATACCTTGGCCCGAAGGCCAGTACATACATAATATTAGCAAAAAAAACCTAGCTAGTTGCTAGGGTACTCATCGTTGTCGTCGACGTTGATGTGGGCGGGCGCCAGCTCGAGAGGTGGAGTCTTTGGCGCGGTAGGGCCTTGTGGCCATGTGGGAGCAGGAACCCATGGCTGCCTTGCCTCGCGTTCATTTCACGTTTGAAGGTGGGGATGCAGACGGGGACGGGCACTGGTCCTTCTAAGAAGGACGCGGCGAGGTAGGCGAGAGGGCGCCCCGTCACTGCCGGGTGGGCCACGAAGGGCGACGCGTCAGCGCATTGCCCCAAACGTGGACCAAACTTGGGCCACGTTGGAAGAAACTGGGCCTATCCCTCCTCCCCTTGGCCCGTTGAGGTAGACCGTTGGAATGCGTTTTTTAGCCAATTCGGTCCGCGGGACCAAAACAGACCATTTGGGTCCGTTGAGTATGCTCTTAACATGAAGCATATGAAGCATTTGAGTAGGGGCTAGCTTCCTTTTTTGCTGTGCTTGGTAGTGGATTTTTTTTTCTAATAACAGTGGATCAAGGCGTCGATGGGATGAATGATGCCGGGGACGTATACGCGTGCAGGCTTTGACCGTAACTGCCGATTGCATGATGCCATCACTTTCAGATTTTGCAACCGTGGGTGTGTGTGTCCTCTGTGTGAGCAGCCAGAGGAGATCGATATGTTGGTAGGAACATATGTATGCCTTTTGTTGCGCGATGATTACAAAAATTCAATCTTTTTCGAGCTTATGATCACTGATGGTATTGACACTCCAAACTCCGTTCCAACCGGTTACATGAACAATTGCCGTTAGGCTCCAACTGGCAGCTCACACAAATTTGCGAGCAAGACCAACCTGGTGATCCATTCAGATTTCAGAGGCAGTGTGCCCTGGCGATGTGGACCCGTGAGGAGAGTGCGGCAAGCAAAATGTTCACGTCGGTCAGCGGGTCCACCAGCCCAACAGAACACTGCAGTGGACAGCGAGGCTCCGGTCAAATCCAATTTGAGATGGATCATTTTAACAGTGGATTTGATTTCTTGTACCTATCACGATATCACGATATGCTATCACCCGAGCGACCCCTATGACGACGGCGGCGACTACACCAAGATATATAAAGCCCTCGGCATGAATTAGCCGTTTTCTTAAAATCGCGTATAGTATGTAAAAATCGCCTATATTCGGCTAAATTCAATGATTTTTTCAATGAATTAGGCCAGGAGACGCTATTTAGCGCCGAAAAACGGTTCTGAAGGGCGAAGGGCAGGAGATGCTCTAAAGGCTAAAAGTTGCTCTACATGACATGTTTTTGTTTGGTAAAAAAAAGGAAAAAAAAAGAGAGAGATTCTAAATTTTGCCTTTCTGAGCTGGATAATGGTTGAGTGTACTTGCACTGACCGACGACTGGCGTCCTCCATTGATGGAATCTTTTTTCCAAGTAAACCAAACTGTTGTTCGAAGCTTAAGAATCACTGCAACACAGTTGTAGAATCATGTCTCGTCTCTGCCTGCGTTGCCATCTGGTGTGGTTGAGCTCCAGTTCAGGCGGAAGCTACGTTTTAAAATTTAAAGAAAAGGGAGAATGATCAGATTTATAGCACATTCGAACCTTTTAAAAAGAACTACCGTATATATCACACATCACGAGAAGATGGTATTGCGTACATATAGCGATCCTGACATTGATATGCACCGTACATGAGCGGTGTCTTTACCATTCCATCGAGGGGGCAACGTGAAAAGCGTGGGCTCGCGGTGAAAGGAAATCCAATTTTTACAGAGGGAAAGCACGATTGTACTACGTCGTTGATGATTTCTGATGAAAGCCTGCACCCGTTTTTTGTGGTCGCGTCTGTGGACCGCTCTCGCGTTGAGCACGAGGAAATGACGTCGCAAGCTGTTTTACTTACAAGCAAGTAAACACAAGTTATCTATAGAAAAATTTCTATTTCGTATTTATCTAGTTGATAAAAACAAAATTTTCGTGCAATTCAAACAAGTTATTCCGTTGAAGCAAATTTCATTTCTAGTGAAAGCAAATTCATCAGTGGACGGGAACTTTTTTTTTTTTTGCACTAGAACATCACTAGCAGAAAATTGGCTTTTAGTACCGGTTCCGGAAGCCCTTTAGTACCGGTTGGACAACCGGTACTAATTAATCGGCAATAAAGGCCCACCAGAATTTAGTACTGGTTCATTACAGACCGGTATTAAAAGGGGCTTCACGTGATCCAGGAGGAGCCCACGTGGCCGGGTTCCTTTGGTACCGGTTTCTATTACGAACCGGTACCAAAGGGTTGTCTTTTTTTTCTTCTCTTTTTTCGATTTTTTCCCAAAAAAATCTATTTTACTTATTTCGATTGTTTAACCACTTTATCACTAAGTTTTCTTAATTTCAATCTAAATTACCCCCTTCTGCTAACACTTCCCGCAGAGGTTAACCATCCTCACACTATTCTAGCACTAGCATGCTTAACTTCTTAATTTCTTCCCTATGAGCTACTTGGAAACAAGAGATACTTACCTCACAATAGTATCCTATCAATCATATTAACCCATGGACTATGATGTCAGACATTTTTATTTTATGAATCAAAATAATCATTCAAATAAAAAATGAATCATAAATAATATTTTGAATTAAAATATTCTTAAATGCAAATAGTAATTAACTTATTTTCTTTTTTCCATTTAATATTGAATAATTCATATATGCAACTTCGTAAATTGAAATTTGATAAATAATATGTCTAAATCAATTAGAAAAATGAGAGAAATCCAAATATGAGGCATCCATAACCCAACTCTTGATAAATTTCCCCCCATGTTTGTCTGATCTAGTACTTTCAAGCTGGAGTCCCTCTCCGATGAAACCATAGCCCCGTTGTAGAAAACCAGGCTTATACGAATAAAGACGGTACCAACGTTAAATTGGGGTAGAAAAGTGTCTAACTAGTTGCTTTGGTTGTGTTGGCATAGGCACTAGAAATTCAGAAGACAAATGTATGAACCAACTCTTGACAAGTTTCCCTCATGTTTGTCTGATCCAAGACATTCTCAGTCATGAAACTCGCTAGAGAGAAGTGGATGTCGCTGAACTAGGTCGACACACCCCGAAGTGCATTGTCTGTCATCCAAAACCCATATCACACTTGTACACACATGTTATGACACCCCCTATCTAACTTGTGGTGGTGATATGGAGGGTTACTCCTAGATTGGCCCGATCTTCATGAATCGACAAGAACGAACGAAGAACGCGAGGAAGGGAAATCGTGGGCAAGCGCGGGGAAACACAAAGAGGGATAAATTGCGAGAACCAAAAGATCCCAAACCTCCCGTCAACTAAACCCCGAGGGTAGCCTACGGAACGATCGATCCAACTGAACTCACCTTGATACAAACCGTTTCACACCCGTAGCCGGTCCACTACGCCAATAGAACCTCAAGGATTTATGAGAGGAAGATTGGTTAACTCTTGACTGAAACCCAAAGGGAGAGGACAAGTAGTTGGATGTGCCTTGATACGATCATAGACGAAGTCGTAGGAGTAGCCTTGATACGTTCCTAGGTACACAACGTAGGAGTAGTTCCTCAAAGAGGGATACAAGAGAGCGAAGCTCAATGTTCTAAATTCAACTCTAAACCCTAGATCTAGCTCGGGGAAGTCCTTATATAGCCGGGGGTCGAAGTAGGTGAAAACGGGGGCGAAACTCCGGCGTTTCCGTGCGTTTTAGGCCGCGCCGGCCTGGGAGCCCGGCCTGGCCGGCCCTTGAGGCTGGGGTGGGGACAGGGGGCGCCCCAGGGCGCGCCGGCCTGGGCCGAGGTGGGAGAGGGGGGCGCCGACCTGGGGGCCAGCCTGGGGCCCGGGTGGAGGCCGGGGCCTTCGGGCGGGTGCCCAGCCTGGGGAAGAGGGAGGCCGGCCTGGGTCCGGGGTGGGGGCCGGGCTCCTCTGCCTGGTGCCCGGCCTAGAGAGGGGGGGGGGGCAGCCTGGCTGGGTCTTGAGGCCGGGGGGGGGGGCTGTTTCCCCCCTATCTTCTCCGGCGGGACTCCAATCTCGATGCCGTCTTCTCCTCCCTCCTTGGTAGCTTCTTGCGCATCGTCTTGGGTGCTTTCCGGGGCCTTCGTGGTGGGTTCAAACCTGAGCACACAAAGGGTTGAACCACGAGGTAGCGCACCATCCCCCAAGTCACCGAAAGTATGGAGCAAGAGGAGCGAGTTCACCTTACCATGTATGGCCTTTGCTCGTGATCTTGTTATTGGTGCACTTGGTGGTGTTGGGTGGGCTACATCAGGTGGGATGCCAACGCCGGAGTTCCTCTCCGATGAAACCCTAGCACCGTTGTAGAAAACCAGACTTATACGAATAAAGCAGGTACCATCGTCAAAAATGGGGTAGAAAAGTGTCTAACTAGTTGCTTTGGTTGTGTTAGGCTAGGCCCTAGAAATTCAAAAGACAAAGGTATGACCCAACTCTTGACAAGGTTCCCTCATGTTTGTCTGATCCAAGACATTCAGGCTATAAGTCATAAAACTCAGTAGAGAGAAGTGTATGCCGCTGAAGTAGGTCGACACACCCCGAAGTGCATTGTATGTCATCCAAAACCCATAGAACACTTGTACACACATGTTATGGCACACCCTAACTAGCTTGTGGTGGGATCCCAACTCCGGAGTCCCTCTCAGATGAAACCCTAGCCCCGTTGTAGAAAAACCAGTCTTATACGAATAAAGCTGGTACCAGCGTCAAAATGGGGTACAAAAGTGTCTAACTAGTTGCTTTGGTTGTGTTAGGCCAGGCCCTAGAAAGTCAAAAGACAAAGGTATGACCCAACTCTTGAAAAGTTTCCCTCATGTTTGTCTGATCCAAGACATTCAGGCTATAAGTAATAAAACTCGATAGAGATAGTGGATGCCGCTGAAGTAGGTCGAAACACCCCGAAGTGGACACTCAATGTTCTTGCGGTCAAGTGGGGTCGTATCCTACTCGTTGTGGGTATCGATCTTGGTCTTCATATCAGCTTAGAAGTCGTCGATCAGATGCACTGCCATATGAGCTATTGAAGTCCTATCATGCCGAGGCCTGAATATCTCCTGGAGATCAATGTGGCAGGCAGCCGGTATCGCAATACTGAATTTTTTTTTCATCTTGATCTTCGTAATTATTTATACCAAACTATTTTACCTATTAATAACTAGTTAGCTTGTTGTTAATGTGTGTTGTTTTTACTACTACGTTATTCAATCTATTATATAGAAAACTTTTTGCAGGTAAGACTAGCATCATTAGTAACTATAACAACTCATTTACATGTTACAACTTTTTCACATTGTTTGCATATTTATCATAGAAAATAAATTTCTAATTGTAGTGAAATAGTATTGTGTTGCAAACTTCATTTTGTATTACTTGATTTGGAGTGTTCAATAAAACATTTTACGACCATTGGGTTTCACTATAAATCTAAGAAAACAAATATTTCCAGATTATTAGCTAATTTATTTATGGCCTTTAATATATTATAAAGTTCTTTTCTCGGTATCATTTTCATAGCATTTTTAAGTATCTACAGAACTTAGTAGAATCTCTTAGATAATATAAATCCTAGAAAATAGCTTGGAGTGATTGTGTGGACTTCACGACTCTGAATTTTATGTACTACTGGAGTGCAACTGTTGTCCATTCGTAGTCTTGGCTCATTCATTTATAAATTTCATCTAATTTACGAAGAAACTAACGTCTTCTACCACCTTGTACCCACCTAACTAGAACCGAAGCCGACCATCTCTTCCATGCCACAACTATGTGACGGTGGTAGTTAGGAAGGCTTCAACCCAAAATTTGAGAGGCATTGATGAATTCGCTAGCAAGGAAAAACCCACTTCAACTATGTGACGGTGTTTTCTCTTAGCTGAGCCATTTTGTTGATGGGCATGAGGACAAGAGACATGATGTGTGATGCCAACCTTTTGAAAAAACCCATGAAGTTTCTGATACTCTCCTCCCCAATCAGTTTGCATAGTGATGATTTTTCTATCGAATTTGCGCTCAACAAATTGCTGAAAATTTAGAAATACTTGATAAACATCGGAACGTTTCTTTAACAAGTAAATCCAAGTGAATTTGCAAAATCATCGATAAAGCTTACATAGTATGTATGTTTGCCAACAGAAAGAGGTGAAGAACCCCATACATCAGAGAACACTTGTTCCAATGGAACAGTGGAAACACTAGTGGAGATGGGATATGGCAATTGGTGACTCTTAGCTAGTTGACATGAATCACACACATATGGATTTATTTCAGGAGTGTATGGAATCTTATTTTTCCTAAGAATTTGCTGGACAATAAAAGAGGATGGATGTCCTAAACGTCGATGCCAGGTGGATGATGACGGCTTTATTGTAAAGAAAGCATGCTTGCAAGACTCGTTGGAGAGAGGCACCAGGGGGTATAGACCATCACGGCAGGGACCTCTAAACAGAGTTCTTCTTGTGGCCTGGTCCTTTATCAAGAAGAAGAAAGGGTGAAATTCTAGGAAAACAGTATTCTCTAGGGTGAGCTTATGAACAAATATAAGATTCTTCGATGCATTAGGGACATGGAGAACATTATTTAGATGAAGTGGACTATGTGGAGTGCACAAAACAGTATGACCAATATGATTAATAGGCATGCCCTTACCATCAGCCGTGTGCACTTGATCACGCCCCTTGTACTTGTCCGAAGTGGAGAGCTTGTTCAACTCCCCAGTGATATGATCTGTAGCCCCTATGTCGCAATACCAGTTGGTATCGACCCCATATGATGCAACATGTGCTCTTTTCTCTCCTCCTTCATGATCACCTTCATCATCACTATCTTCACGACGCCACCAGCAATCACCAGCAGAGTGACCATGAATCTTGCAAATCTGACATGTGATATCAACAAAGGGGGTGGGAGCAAGACTGCGGTACCCCTTGGAGCGGCCCTGCCTCCTGTCATCACGGCGTCCCTGATTTTCACCACGGCGCACATCCTTGCTGTCATCACGTTTGACGTCACGTCTTGCGTCTTGACCACGGTCACGGCGCCAATCTGCATCATTACGTTTTGTGTCATCACGGCGAGAATACTGGCCATCATCACGTTGTTGCCCTCCTCCATCTCGCTGATTGCGCTGATCACTGTAACCCCTTTGGGCTGCATTCACGGATGAAGTCAAGCTTGGGGGGCCGACATTGGTGTGATCATTGCGCATGTCATACGATGACATGAGGCTGAACAAGTCATCGACCGTGGTGTGCGGGTTGCTGTCCACGGCTGTCACAAGAGCGTTATAGGATCAATCGAGCCCATGTAACAGATACCCAATGATCTCATCATCTTTGAGCGGTTTCCCTGCTGCAGCGATCTCGGATGTGAGCCCCTTGATCTTGCTGAAGTATTCAACAACGGTTTTATTCTCCTTGCGCGTGTCATTGAGGGCGGCTCGCAGGTGTTGGACTCTGGATCGGGAGGCAGTCGAGAACATTGCATTGATGGCAGTCCAGGCTGCGGCTGTGGAGTCCATCCCGAGCAGATGGGATAGGATGTCCGGAGAGAGTGAGTTGAGTAGGAACCTCAAGACCTGCTGATCGCGAGCGATCCAAGCAAGGTAGGCTGGATTGTCGCTGACAACCTTGTTCTTCTCGCCATCTTCAGTCTCCACAGTCGAAGCAGGGGCCTTGTCCGTCCCGTCGAGAAGGCCCATCACGTTGGCTCCTCGGAAGACGGGAAGGACTAGGGCTTTCCACAGCAGAAAGTTGTTCCTCATCAGCTGTTGGGTCGGAGGCGCCCCAAGAGCAGCAGCCAGCGAGGTTGTCGATGAAGAAGTACTCGTGATGGCAGCGATGGAGAGCGATCGGGGTTTCGGGTTATTTGGCTATTGGTGTTTGGTACTGCAATGGCGGCTCGGGTAGCGGCAACAGCAGATTGGTTTGTGGTATTGGTATTTGGCTATTTGGTTTGCTGGAGTATGGTATTGGCGGCGGCGGTTCTGTGAACGGCAGCGGCGGGTATTGGCGGCGGCGGTTCTGTTGAACGGCGGCGGCGGCTAGGTCATGGAAGAGCTACACTCTGATACCATGTTGGTGTATTAGGGTTGAATGGGATAGCCTGTTGGGGCTCCCGGTTACATGTTAAATATGCGATGGAACAACCCCATCGGTGGCGTATACAGAATACATATAGAGGTTGGAGTACTTACTCCATACCCGTACGTACAGGAAAACAGGGAAAATACATGATATTCAACAAGGAGCATAACAGTCGCGTCTTCAAGGATAAGCCCATCGCGGTCTCGAGAGTGTTCTCTCTGTTGTTTGCGAGGAATCCAAGGAATGGGCTAGCGCCCGCGTCAAGAAGCTGCATCGTCTGATCTGGCAACCTCCATGAGCACTCTTTGTTATGTACCAGTTTAAGCCTTTGTTCCTATTTTCTACTTCGGTTCCTTTTGGTTTTATTCCTTAGCCCATGGGCCAGCTCCGGGTCTGTCTGGATCGTGTATTGGCATCACCGGAGTGGTGTTCGAGATTTCCTTTTGCGTCCGTGAGCCATCTCACGGCGATAAAGTCTGACCACTCTCCGATTCTTCTTCTCAATGAATTGGAGGCTAGTAACCAGAGGATTGCATTGGAAAAACCATTTAGATATGAGGTGATGTGGGAAAGACATGCAGAGTTCAAAGAGTTTGTCGAAACAACATGGGGGGAGGATAAGGCGGAAACAGCTGGGGACCTGCATGCGAAACTGCAAAGTTTTGGGGCTCGTTGTGCAGTGTGGGGGCGTGACTAGTTTGGGGCAGTGAGGACCGAGCTGCGGGAGCTGAGAGCCCGCCTTAAAATTCTAAGAGGAGATCCGCATCGCCTTGGCCCTTCTTAAGAGGAGAAGAAAGTTGAGGAGAGAATGATCGAGTTATCGGCGAGGGAAGAGATCATGTGGAAACAGCGAGCGCGGGTACAGTGGCTCCAAGAAGGAGATAAGAACACGAGATTTTTTCACCTAAAGGCAAGTAATAGGAGGAGGAAAAATAGAATTGAGAGTCTCCAGCTGGAGAACGGCTCTATCTGCACGGATGAGAGGGAGATGCATACAATGGCCTCGAGTTTTTATAAAAATCTCTAGGAAACGGAGGGAACAATTGGTATAGAGGAAGTGTTATCAGATGTTCCGTGCAAGGTGACGCCAGAGATGAATGCATCACTTCTAGCATAGTACAGTTCGGAGGAGGTGAAGGTGGCTTTATTCCAGATGTTTCCTACGAAAGCACCTGGACCAGATGGTTTTCCAGCACACTTTTTTCAGAAAAATTGGAGTTTATGTGGCGAGGAGCTCACGAGGATTGTTATTCGGATACTTGATGGAGATGATTCGGCGGAGGAAATAAACAAGACGTTCATCGTACTTATCCCTAAGGTACAAAAACCCATATTTCTTTCGCAATTCAGACCTATTAGCTTGTGCAATGTGGTATATAAAATTGCCTCAAAAGTACTTGCTAACCATTTGAAGAGATTTCTCCCTGAGATTATTTCGGAAGAACAATCATATTTTGTTCCAGGACGCCTAATAACTGACAATGTTATCACGGCTTTCGAGTGTTTGCACTTTATGAAATCGGACAAGAGTAAGAGGAGGGCGAGTTATGCCTTGAAACTCGATATGCAGAAAGCTTATGACCGGCTTGAATGGGATTATCTTGAGGCAATCATGGTGAAACTGGGATTTGCACCTCGGTTTGTACAAGCAATTACGAGAGGAGTTAAATCTGTTACTTTTTCGGTTCTTTTTAATGGTTCGAAGACGGAGGAGTTTAAACCATCGAGAGGTATTAGGTAGGGAGATCCCATCTCTCCCTACCTGTTTCTATTGGCGGCCAAGGGGCTATCATGTCTGTTTAAAAATGCAATGAACAATGATCAATTGGTGGGAGTAAAGGTTGCTGAGACGGCTCCAAAGGCGAATCACTTTTTGTTTGCAGACGATTGCATCTGGTTTTGTAAAGCATCCGAAGATGAGTCTAGAGGGGTGACAGATATTCTTAACACATATTGTTTGGCCTCGGGTCAACGAAGTAACAATGACAAGTCTTCAATTTTCTTCAGTAAAGGTTGCTCAGCAGTTTCTAGAGAGGAAATCAAGGGGATCCTCAATGTTCAGAATGAGTCCTTGAATGAGAAATATTTGGGGCTACCATCGGATGTGGGGAGGTCCAAAAACGGTACGTTTTTGTATCTTAAAGATCGTTTATGGAAAAGGCTCCAAGGTTGGATGGAGAAGGCATTATCAGGGGGTGGAAAGGAGATACTCATTAAATCCGTTATCCAGGCGCTGCCAACATATTCCATGGCGTTATTTAAATTACCGAAAGGGCTATGTTAGCATATCACTTCAATGACCAGAAAGTTCTGGTGGGGGTGCAAACAGGGTGAGAGGAAGGCAGCATGGGTTTCGTGTGACTCTATGACGATGCCTAAATATCAAGGTGGGCTCGGTTTTAGGGATGTGGAAGTCTTTAATCTTGCACTTTTGGCTCACCAAGTGTGGCGTATTTTGGAGGAACTGACTATCTTGAGTGCAAGGATTTTGAAGGCGATTTACTATCCTATCAGTGACATCCTCTCGGCTTCTTTGGGCTCGCATCCATCGCAAATTAGGCGGTCGTTATGTGACGGAAGGGATGTACTGAAAATTGGACTAATTAGGAGAATTGGAGACGGTGAAAGTACGCGGATATGGACTCACAATTGGGTACCCCGTGACCATCAATTGAGGCCGGTGGTGTGCACGTGCGAAACACCTCCGGTCTGGGTTTCGGAGTTGATCTTCTCGGCTACCAGAACGTGGAAGGTGGCTGCTTTGGAGGCATGTTTGCTGCCGATGGACATGGAGGCAGCGAAGGAGATTCCTATCAGTTATGTGAGACAGCAGGACTTCTGGGCGTGGCATTATGATAGAAGAGGGATCTTCACGGTAAGATCAGCGTATCATGCGATAATGGAGACTAAACGACGCCGGGAGGACTATTGGGACGGAAGGTCATCGAATTCTAACTCGATGGAGGAGGAAAAGGGTTGGAAAAAGTTGTGGAAGGTCAAGGTCCCCTCGAAGGTCAGGATCTTCGCTTGGAGGCTAGCAAAATCATCAATACCGACGGGGGATCTTAGGGCCAGCAGGGGCATGGCGTCTACGACTGTTTGTCTGATATGCTTATCGGCGAGGGATACGTGGAGACATGCACTTCTTGAGTGCAACATGTCTAGGAGTGTGTGGGCGATGAAGGAGGAGGACCTTGAAGTTCCATTATTTGGAGACGAGACGGACGATGCCCGGCTATGGCTTTTCTCCCTAAGTGAAAGCCTAAGTCAGTCACAGTTTATTTAGGTATTGATTACTTTGTGGGCGATTTGGTGGGCGCGGCGAAAGTTGATACATGAAGGTGAACATCGATCCCCTTTGTCTACCCACATGTTTATTACTAGATACTTGGAGGAGATCGGTTATGCAAATCAGAAAACGGAGAGGGCACCGGGTCCAAGGACACGACGAGCTAAGTGGACTCCTCCGAGCCAGGACATGGTCAAGATCCAGGTGGACGCGGCAGTGACAAAAAAATTGCAGAAAGGCGCTGTGGCTGCAATTTGTCGGAGTTCAGATGGCGGGTTTTTGGGTGCTTCGGCTGTGGTGTTCGATGGCATCACTAATCCCGAAGTGTTGGAAGCCCTGGCATGCTCGGAATCACTGGCCCTGGCAGAGGACATTCAGGTGGGTCGGTTGCAAATATCATCGGATTGTCAGAATGTGGTATCTGAAATAAATGAAGCTCGAGAGATGGGACAACATTGTATGATCATTAAGGAGATAAAGAATAGGAGAGGGAGGTTTTCGGAGGTGATCTTCATGCATGAGAGAAGGGAATCATTAATGGAAGCTCATTATTTAGCTAGAGTAGCTACTACTCTCCCAACGGGGAGACATATTTGGTTTTCTGCTCCCACTGAGATGGGAATTTCTGTAAACATATTACCGTCTTAATAAAGCTTAGGTCTGATTGCTCAAAAATAAAAATTAATCGAAAAGCCAGCAGTTGCGATCTTTCAAAAAAAAAACAGGGCTCAGAAGCTCTCCGTGGAATGAAGCACGCTGCAACCTCCAAGATTCTGAGTTCGTATGCCTTTCTGAGCAGGATTAACCAGTGCCCTGTCGACCGTTCTCGCTGTCCATTTTGCCATGCACATCCAGCTGACCGCCTGATTGTGTGGCCATCTTGGGGAGCAGAGCACGGTGAAATTTTACAAAATAACCTCCTTTGGCGTAGAAAATTCACACTCTAACCCTTGAACCAAAAATTTCAAAAATAACCCTATTTTTTGACGACGTTATACACTATATCATAATACGAGGACCTGATGCATTATTGATCGTGCCACGTGGACGTGGACTTCCACATGGCAGGCCGCATAACGTCCAGACAAAGGCGATATGCACCTCAACGCTCTAACTGGGGCTGTTACACACCTTAACGCCTTCATCGGGAGCACTATGTCTGTGAACTTAACATGGGCACACGGCCCCCTCCTGACGCCCCTTTTTCTTTTCCTTTCTCCTCTCTATTCTTGAAGAACAAGAGCAACAACCCCGCCACCCCTTTTCTCCCCCAAATCCATCAAATTTTTGGCAAGATCGAGGCCCATTTGTCCCTTTTCCCCCTCATTTTATTGGTTGAATTCACATTTCATTCTCTAGGTTTTCTCGATCCCCAATCTATCTACTCTTCTTAGCTATTTAGGTTGTTAGTGGTGGCTTAGTGGATTTTTAAGTATTTAGCTTGCTAATACTAGTGGATTTTGAAACACTAGATTCTAGTACTAGAATTTAGTATTAGATTAGCGGATTTCTACTAATATGATGTTATTATTAGATTGTTATTATGAGGTATTTAGTGTTATAGGTTGCTATTCGTAATACTAGTACAGTCATTTTGATTTTTTTTTTAATTTTAGTTCATTGTAAATAAGTATTGGATAGTTCATATAATTGTAAATTTTAGTTGATTATAATTTTAGTTTATATTACTATTGTTAGTATTAGTGGTTTTGGCTAGCTTTTCTACGGTTGCTAGATTGGAAACTCTAATAGTTTTGCTAGATTCTGTAGTAGTATATTGGAAACCGTAATGTATGCCTTGCTAGATTTTGTAGTTGTAGATTAGATTATAATTTTTGGTGTTGCGTAGTGTAGTAGTTATCGATGTTTTTGTTATCCTAAATATGGGAAACCACTTATAGAGTGAAGTAAATATATTGAGTTCTCGGGACATTTTTGTTGGAATGATTTCTAATTGCCACATTTTATTTCAACAATGTAATAAGACTTTGGTATTTATATTGTTAGATGAGAAGGATCACAAAACGCAAGGATGATGCCCCTGGTCGTAGCAACGGAAAGAATGTTAAGCCCAAACCAATGAAGGCGACTATGCAAAGGGAAAGAAGGTGAAGGCTAAATAATACATGGTCATGATTTGCATGAATGGGAAGAGGTTAGAATGAAGGTAGACCCATATTTAACACCTAGAGAGGAGCTACCTGATACCTATTTTTGGAACGAGGAGCAAGCTAAAGTGTTCAAGGTTGTCATTCTCAGCAAGAGCACCGAGATTATGAGCCAGAAGAACGTGGATTTTGAGTACATTAGGGGCTACGATTATCAGTTTAGAAATATCATTTCTGTCTGTGACACCATTGATGTTAGGAAGATCATGGAATTTGAACAAGCCTATAATTCTTATGTGGTGAAACAATTTTATGCAACCGTGTTCTTCGTGAAAGATATGGACAAGACAATAAGCTTGATTTGCGGTGATGACATGCTTAGTGCCCCTTTCATGGATTTTGTCAAAGCAATGGGCTATGAGGAACAATATACACGGAGGAGAGCAGTTCCATGCTATGGTAAGGGTGCTCCGCCAAATAATACATGCCATAAGTGGCATTATCCCGAAGGCACACACTCAAACGACATTGGTAAAATTGTTGGACTGAACCCAAGGTATTACTATTTGATAAAGCTTCTCAACGTATCAATTTGTCCCAAGACCGGCAACCTAGGAGAAATTAGCGGTCATGTTGTCTAGCTCTTGTACCATGCTCGTAATTCGGTGACGAGATAGATGTGATGAAGTAGATGTACGATACGATGAGTTATGTGGTCAAGAACCGACGATCTGTTTGCTATGCACCATACATCTATGCATTCATCAAGTATGTGAAAGCCAAGAGGTACGGTCAGCTAGCACCACTTGCGGAGTTGTTTCCAGCAAATGTGCCTCATCACTCATATCAACCCAAGGCGAAGCACATCTCAAGTGCAGTCGATGCGGATGCATCATCTAGTGGTATGCAGGGCAACCCTAGTGACAGGGGGATGCTAACCCGGTATGCCAAGCTCCGAGGAATAACCCGGCCCGAAGGACGATGTGCAGGATTCGGCTAAGAATAAAGAAGCTTGTGGAGGCCCAAGCCTGTGGGCCCAATGACCCGGATTGTGGGTTACTGTAAAGGGAAGTTATGGTTAGTGCGCCGTATCCGGGTAGGATCCGAGATGTGTCTTGCCGAATAAGCTAGGGGGTACGGGTGCTTTATAAACCGACTCCCAGGTCTAGTTTAGGCAGAGATCTAAGAACCCTAGCAATATCGCGTGATATCGAGCATCCAGTGTAAACCCTAATTGAATTATCATATCGAGAATAGAGATCCGGCGACTTCGATTGCCGGCTATCAGATCAAACTGCGCCATGTTTTCCCTTGAGCTAAACCCTCTCCCAAACGCCTGTGTCGACTTGCCCCAAGATCAGTTACCCCTGGTAACATCTGCCGTGATTATCCCACGACAGTTGGCGCCCACCGTGGGGCCTGCGTCCAAAGGTGTTTACATCACGGGAGAAGCTCGGAAGGGCATGGAGAATCTTGTCATCGGCGAAATCTACATCGACCACGAAGGAGAAAAGGTGGTGGACGATTCCGGCTGGGGGCTGGAGTCGGGTCAACTCGAAACTGGATCCGTCGTGACAATCGGCCGGATCAGCGTCTTCATCGGTATGGTATGTGCTTCCAATTCGGTCCCTGACAACGTTGGATCTGATTCTATGCCAGGAAAAGCCACGTCTATCCGATCAGATGATGAAGAATCGACTGGAACGACATATCCGGCAGAAGAACCCATCGCGGAGTGGGAACAGCCGGAGGAGCCGGCATGGACCCCACGCGACCGGGCCCAAGGAGAAGATGATACCGGGTCTATCCTGGATCTACTGGAAAACCGGTATGAGGAGAACGGTGAGGAGGAACAGTCTGAATTTACACCGGATATCGTACGCCGAGTTGCAGTCTATGCGGCCCCCGCGGCCAACCAAGGAAACACAACCGCGACATCAGTCGGGGCGGCTCAGGCAGTGGCCCAGCAACAGGGCGCGGTTAACGGAGACCCGGTTTTGACCCGGGTTGATGGAGAGTCGGCATCGGTCACCAGTCGCGCAGCAGATGAGGAGCAACACGCCAACATGTTCGGGTTTCAAGCAAACCGGACACCAGGGGCGGGTCCCTCGAATCCACGTCACCCGGCCCTGTTCGATAATAATTTGATTTTGGATCCTACAGTCCTCGCCACAGTTATCACCCCAGAAAACGCGGCAGAGCGTGTCAGAGATTTGGATGTGGCTCGTCGTGCATTGGAACAGCAAAGAAGGCAAGTGGAAGCAGATAGACAGGGGATGGCCACACGACGGCGCGAGCTAGATGCGTTGGAAACCCGACTTCGAGAGGAAACGTCCAGGATACATCAAAGGCATCACACCAGGTTGCCAGCAACAGGCGGGGTTATTAATCCGGCTAATTTATTCGTTACACCTCAGGACCAGCCGATACCAGTGGTGAACCAGGGAACCGCACCCCAACAGATGACAGCAGCGACACATCCGGCGAATGAACGGACCGGGTTACCCCCACCACAAACTAGAGTCACAACCGGCAACGATCTACTGCCGCCACCATCATGATTCCGCACACCAGCCGGCCACTACAACAATCCTATGGACAACGTATATGCGGCGACACTCGCATTGAATCAAATACCTGTGGGAGAGTCACCCCATGCAGAGAAGACTCGGCAAGCCATCGAGCTGTTGCACACTGCGGTGGCACAGCAAGCCAATTACCCGGATCACAGAAGCGGTATGCACGGGACGCCATACGTCAGCCAGCAGCAAGGGAATATACAAACAAGTTCAGCGCGGCGGAGGGAAAAGCAGCAGCAAATGCCGCCTCCTCCCCGCGCTCAGGCAGCATCAGCAGCACAGGCCGTCGTGGACAGTTCTAGGGCTCGGAGGGCCGCGGCCGGGTCTGCAGCGCATGGACCTCCCGCAGCACCGCGCCCAGCCGCGCCCCCCGCGGCATCACACGTTTCTAGAGCAAGGCCGGCTTCAACCGTTCTTGCGGGACCCAAGTGTCTCTCGGACAATATTAGAGCTGAACCTTACCCGGAAAAATTCAAAGAGCCAGGGAAAGTAGTGAATTATGAGCCAACCATGGATCCCGAAACATGGCTAAGCAGTTACGAGATGGCAATGTCAATTCGCAACGCGTCCGAGAACCTCCAAGCCAAGTTCATGTATCTGATGATGTCGGAAGGAGCAGCAAAATTGTGGTTCACCAATCTACCAGAGGGATCGATCAAGTCTTGGGGGGAATTGAAGACCGCGTTTATCAAACACTTTCACGGGACCTGCAGGAAATTATTCACTATTGATGATCTAGAGCGATGCGTCCAGAAGAAGGGAGAATCGGCGCGCAGTTGGGTGCGCTGGGTTATGGAGATACTTCACTCATCCACGGATATCCAGCCCAAGGATGCACGACAGGCCATGGCAAAAACATGCAAGTATATAACTTTAGTGCAAAAGTTAACTCGCATGAAGTCCAGTCGAAATGCGTCGGAAGTCACAATGGGAGAATTGATGGATGCGTGCAACAAACACGCTGCGACAGATACTACAGAAGAAGAAGCTGATGACAAGAAGGCAAAAGCAAACACAAGCGGTAATGGAAGAACCGGCAACGGAACAGCATCAGGTAACAATGGAAATAGCCAGAACAAGCGCCCTTTCGAAGGAGGCTCCGAGTTTGTCGCCAACACAGAAGCCGGGTCTTCGAGGCCAAGAGCAGAAGGAAATTTCAACGGAGGTAACCACAATGGAGGAAATTATCAAGGTCCACCAAGGCCGGGTAACAATTGGGACATATTCAGGATGGCATGTCCGAAGCACAGCAGGAACGGCAGGCCAGCTAACCACTCCCTAGAACAGTGCGCCGATTTACAAAGATGGAAAAATGAGGAAGTGCACAGAGCTATGCGAGGTGCAGGACGGGGAGGAGGACCGGGTCCAGGGGCAAACCCGGGCAACGGCCCACCCCCGGCCGGTAACCCGGCGGCTGGAAATCAAAGTAATAACCAAGGGGGGGCAGGAGGTTTCCAGGCTAACCCCAAACAATTGGGTCAATATCATGTACATACCACCGGAGGCTCTAACAAGGACAAAAAGATACTGAAGCAAGCGGTCAACTCAGTTTCGTTAGCCGTCCCGAGATACTTGAGATGGTCAGAACAGGAGGTAACTTGGAGCAGGAGGGATCACCCGGACATAGTTGAACACCCGGGAGTTTTAGCGTTGGTGGTGGCACCACAGGTCAATGGGTACGAGCTGAAAAAAGTCTTGATGGATGGAGGAAGTAGTATCAATATCCTATACTGGGAAACTTTTCTGCGCATGGGCCTAAAGGAATCTCAGTTGCAAAAGAGTACAACAGTTTTTCACGGAATAGTGTCGGGTCATTCAGCATGCCCCGAGGGAAAAATCGCATTGGAGGTAGCTTTCGGAGAGTCAAAGGACAACTATCGAATTGAGTGGCTCACCTTTGAGGTAGTGAAATTGCGCAGCCCCTATCACGCGCTATTTGGAAGGCCGGCTTATGCCAAATTCATGGCTAGGCCGTGTTACGTATATCTACAGCTAAAAATCCCGGGCCCCAAGAAGACCATTACCATACATGGAAACCGAGACATAGCAGCTGAATGCGACGAAGGAGATGCAGCAATGGCCGAGCAGGCCTGTAGAAAAGAAGAACTCAAGCATTACCGGTCTCAAGCAGACCCGGAGGATAGAGCCACATCAAAAAGGCCGAGTACTGAAGGTGAAAGAACAAAATCCAAGGTAACGCAAGATGCTAAAATGGTGGCCTTAATCGAGGATGATTCCCCCAAGCGACCCGCTGTAAAGGAAGAAGCTACATGGCCGCTTACAACCAGCCGAGTCATGGAAACACCCCACCCGGGTTGGCTAGCAAACCCGGTACTCATCAGGAAAAGGTCCAACATATGGAGAATGTGCATTGGTCAAGCCAGACTGGGACCAGTGCTTATGAAGAACTAAACGATGTAACGGGCAGCAGGTTTCAGACGCGCTCTTTTCCTACCCAGGGTACCTAAGGGGACTGGAAGGTTTTTAATGAGGCGGCCTGCTGATCCAAAATTTCTAGTATCAATAAAGAGATGGTTATCAAGTCCTATGTCATTTCGCCCTGATTACAAGTAAGTAGTATCCCTGCGACATCGATAATTCAATATCATCAAAAGCATCGATTGCATGTAGGTCTTGGGGGTTGGTTGCTCAGGTAACCAGCCACTAACCCGAATGACCCGGCATAGATAGCTATAAGTTGTAAGGGCCGATTACTCGCAAACGAGTACGGCTGCAATCTTATGACTGGGCAAAGAAGCCAACTTTTCTTGACTTTTCTTACTTAAACTCGATGTGACTTGCACTAAAAGTGGCATGATTTGTTCGCTTATGATTACAATCAGCCATGAAGCCCAATGGGACTTGCCTGACCCTGTTTTCGTATAGATGTAACAACATGGTATCCACGCGAAAGCCGGCTTATAGTATAAGATAGTCAAAAGGGTCATCTAAACCACAAGTTTATGCAGAGTACAAGGCTGATAGCCGAAAACTCAATGACTATCAAGCATAACTTCAGTACTTACACGGGGTGGCCTTAGGGTTTCGACTTGGTAAAAAATAATTTGTCCTCTGAGAAAGGCCACGCCCCCATGGCTCGTACTTTGGGTCATGGGGACTGGGGACTTCGAAACAGAAACAAACTACTTGGATACCAAGGTTCGAACGGCCCTACCATCCGAGTCTTAGGGACTTCAAGAAAATTTCACTTATCAAAGCCCCTGGTCTTGGAAAAACCGAGTCTTACAAAGGGAGCTAAAAAGAAAGCTGGGTATCAAGAACAAGTTCAAAGGAACATACAAAATAGCACGATTATCAAAAGGCAGGGAAAGCCGCAAAAATATGTCACCGAATAGAAGTACATTACAAGTTATGGCATTGGTATCAGAAGTGCACAGGCGCACCATTGGCAGGATAAATAGTTCAAATGAAAAGGCCCCACGTGACTAAGGTATTATGACATCATTACCCTACTCGGCCTCCTGAGTGCGATCTTCCGGGTCTTGCTCCTGGGCCTGCTGCTTAGCTTTCCTGGCAGAGCCACCCGGACTCACCGCGCCAGGGCGGATAGGTGGAAGGACGGACGGTGTAGAGGCGGATGGCCCTGATTTTAACTCGGCCTCCCTCTTCGCAGTCGCCTCCTTCTTTTTGGCCGAGTGATCAGCCCACTTCTCCAAGAGGTCAAAGGGCGGGGGTGCTTCCTCTGTGATAACTTTGCCATCGGCGTCATACGCAGTCATTAGCATATTCAGGTCCAAGCTATCGGCTAAAGTGGTAGCAGAGGGGCGCACTGCTGACTGAATGGCCTTGAAGTCCTTAGGCGTAAATTTGGCACCATCCGCCTTGAACTCAGGAAACCCGGATATTATCTTCGCCGGGTCAAGCTTCGGAAAGTAGGCTTTGGCCAAGGTCAATGCCCGGGTTATTCCAATGCGGCAGGACGAACGCTTCCAGAGTTCAATCCAGCCAGGCACAGTGGAGCAGGCTTGGACGAGATTCTCTTCACCCGGATAGGCTTCTGTGGGCCAATGTATGGCGTCCAATATAAATTTCGTGCCGACAAAGAAAGTCCGGAGCACAGTCTTCAGGGTCCTAGCCTTGGCAATAGTATCTTCCTCTGGAGGTGCAAGGTTGGCACCTGCAGTTGAAATAGAAGCAAGAAGGTATCAGTAACCCAGAGTGGTGCATAACAAGAAGCATGAAATTAGTCGGCAGACAAAAACTTACTAAGTAAGATCTGGTAAGTATCGGTGACTTGATCCGATAAATTCTTCAAGTTGGTCTGAGCGGTGAGGCACTTCTTCTTATATTTGGAAACATCCTTCTTCAAAGTTTCCATGTCATCCTCAAGGATTTCCCGTCGTTTTATCTCGGCAAGAAGACGTTGTTCGGTCTTCAGCAAAGTTTCATCAGACCGAGTTATCTGCGCCTGTAAGTAGAAAGGAAGGCAAGCATCAGTTGGATGTTATGATAAGATAAATATGGCGTGAAGTACCAAGCATAACTTTTACAAGTCATACTCGGAACTTGGGGACTAGATATGCAATATGAGATGACAAGCGCTTTTACCTGGTGCTCTGCAGCCATGCGCTCTAAAATATCGCCCTCTGAAGCCTTCATGGTGAGGAGCGTGTTCATCAATTGATCAAAAGTATCTTTACCCGTATCAGAAGACCCGGGGCCTTGGGAATTCCGAGAAGAGGTTTTCTTCTTAGAGGGAGGCGGAACCCGGGTCATTTGTGCATTGGAATCCGACACTCCTTCGGCACCCAAGGTTGTGGCTTTCTTCTTCTTGCTCGCATGGGAAGCAATTGGATACTCGGTTTCTTGGGCGTCCGGTTTAATCGGCGATGTTTGTTTTTCACCGCCAGACACGGCTGTAGTCTTATCGGCCGGGCTCCCCTGACCCGGGCCCTCGTCTTCCATGCCCTCTTGGTCGCTAACGACGACCGTGGCCCTGTAAATGTTATCAAGAAGCAGTTAAATACGCGGTCAGGAAAGGGTGATGAAGTGTGGAAGAGCATCTGGAAGGGGATCTTACCCGGTGTTCACCGCGAAGTCACAAGGAAACCCGTCATCGGACTCGGGAGAGGCTGAAAATTGTCAGGATAGATGTCATATAAGAATAGTTCAAGGGGAATGTGCCGGTCGAGAAAAGATAGAATAATTACCAGCCGCCGAGTGGGAGTCGAAGAAATACCCGGGTTGATGGCGTCGTCACCCGGGTTATTTCGAGTTGACCTACGCTTGATCATGGGCGACTCCTTCAAGAATGGCCAGTGGAATAATGCCAAGATAACTCAGGTATGTCATTAAGGTGATGTGAATTGAATGCGAGGAGGGGATATGAAACCTTGGAGGTGGCCTCTTGAGCTTTTCTTTTGGAACCGACTTTGGTTGCCGGTTCCGGTTCATCCTCGTCGCTGGCAGATTCTACTTTGCCATCCGAGTCTTCTTCCTCATCATCCTCTTATTCTGAATATCATCAAAGTTATGGTTGAAAATGAAGGGGTTATGACGAGTTCAAAGGAATCAAATAAAATTCAAAGAGTACCTTCATCCGAGTGAACAGCCTCTTGCTCCTCTGGACTTTCGGAGCTAGGGGAGGCGTTGATTTTCCAAAAGTCGTCATCAGCCTGAAAGGTGTTAATGCACATGTTATCAACTGTATCAAGTGGAAAGAATGAAAGTAAGGGCGTCAGAGTCGGACTTTTACCTCAGGGGCGGGGTTTTCAAGCGTGAAGGGCTCTAACCCGGATATGTTCCGGATTACCTCGCGCTTTTCCGTCAAAAAACCTTTGATGGTTTTATGAGTGTCGCCAGGTGCGAAGATGTTATCGGAGTATCGGAGCGGATCGGAAGGTTCTCCTGAATACTCGCACATCAACTTTGTGCGGATGGAATTAGGCTGAATCCTAAAATCGACCCAGGTCTTTACTAGGTTGAGCCCGATGAGACCCTGGGCTGTAAGAGTAGCGATTCTGGCTAGCAAGGGTTGAATTGCCTCCCTATCCGAGTTAGGGGCAAAGGCACTAAACTTATCAGAGATGTCGAGAAGACCCTCCGAATAACCCGGCAGTTTCTTTTGGCCGGGTGGGGAAGTGTCTTGACAGTAGAAGTAAGAAAGCTGCCAATGCTTGACATGGGAATTAAGGGTGAGGGGTGGCATTAGAGAGTTTTTGCGGCGCTGGATCGAAACCCCGCCGCAAGTGAGAAGCGCCCCATCACCGCTTTCGCGGCATGGCTTGCATTGAAAAAGCTCAATAAAAAGAGCTAGACTTGGCGGAGTGCACAAGTAGGATTCGGAAAGGACAATAAAATGGGAAATATTTAGCACAGAGTTGGGTCCGATATCAAAGACACGAAGGCCGTAGTGGCTAAGTATGTCACGGAAAAAGGGGTGACCCGGTGGTCGAAAACCCCGGGTCACATGTTCCACGAAACAGATTACCTCATCTTT
This sequence comes from Alopecurus myosuroides, assembly GCA_028641055.1. Lineage (NCBI taxonomy): Eukaryota > Viridiplantae > Streptophyta > Magnoliopsida > Poales > Poaceae > Alopecurus > Alopecurus myosuroides. The sequence goes on from CM054060.1 coordinate 14,885,254, forward strand.
TGTAGGGGTGGGCCGAGTCTCCTTACCCGGTACCCTCCATTGGATATTTTCCTGAGGAGGAAGAATTCCCAGTTCCACCAGCTCCTCCAACTTGGCCGTTGTGACCATAGACCGCGCCCAGTTGGCGGAAATGGTGTTGGTGGCCTTGGCCTTGGTTGGGGTCTTCCCCTGTTTCTTGGGAGCCATGTGGCTGACCTGCAGAGTACAAAGTAAGAAGGAAATTAAGACATGGAAGTTGCGAGCCGGCTAAGTATAGGCCGGATAATATTGAGGTATGAAAAGTTACGGGAGATCCGGGTGTTAGCCTGCAGAGCAAAGTTTGAAAGTTTCCGGGTATCAGGCATTGTGGTGAAATTTATGGGATCTAAATGATGAAGAAGCCTTTTGAATACAATGGACGGAGGCTTAAGTTCCAGACGTGAATAAAAGGAACTGAAAAGGAATGGTCTAGCCGGGTGATTGATGCGAAGGCGGAAACTTTGGGTAGTTCGAGCCTAGATTGGAAGTTTTATCTTTGGATTTGTGGCAAGAACAATGATTGTGGGTAGTAGGGGAGCGGATTGGAGCATGCGCTTCGTCCTTTGTGCGAGCTAGAAGAAACTATGGGTATTCTAATTCGGCCTAGTCAAGAAATCCGAGGCGGGCCGATCTGGATCTAATCTGAGGAAGAAATTAAAGGTTGCGAGGGAAAATTAATGGTGAAAAAGGTTTACCGGAGGAGATCTGAAGGAAGCCTTGCGGAGGCAGATGGCGCAAGCCTGGTGTCCCTTTGCGATTCTTGGTGGGCCGGATAAGGATTCGCCGGCGGATCTTGGCGGCGGCGCGGGGCGAATGGTGGTGGAGCGCAGCCTCCGGGCGATGGGTTCCGGTGACGAGCGCGGAATTTCCGTGGTGGCGCTCAGGGAGAAAGAGAGCTCAGAGGGAGAAAGGAATGGAGTGGGGGAAATGAGTCGTTAGGGTTCGGGTCACTCCTAAGGGGCTTTTTTATAGTGCAAATGGATAAGCTCGGTTTGGTGAGTGGAAGCCGAGAATTATGGGGGGTAAACGGCTGTTTATCTAAAGTTTCTGCGAGATGTGCGCCAAGTATTGAGCAAAGCATCCGGATAAGAGAAAGAAGGGGATTCGTCCCGTGATGACAGGATTGGTTAACGAGCATAGGATCTTGGTGTTGTTATTATGGTTTGGACCCAGAGGTTTGAACCAAGGTGTTTGGAGGGAAAACTTGGATTATTATATGGCCACCAAGGAGCAAGGCCTAGCTGAATATCAAAACACCTTAACCCGGTCTTCATGTGCCCGTATGATCGATATCTTTGCAGGGAATAGCAAGCGCTTCAAGGAGATCCGTGAAGCCCAGGCTATTCTGGGGACTACTGACAGGGGGATGCTAACCCGGTATGCCAAGCTCCGAGGAATAACCCGGCCCGAAGGACGATGTGCAGGATTCGGCTAAGAATAAAGAAGCTTGTGGAGGCCCAAGCCTGTGGGCCCAATGACCCGGATTGTGGGTTACTGTAAAGGGAAGTTATGGTTAGTGCGCCGTATCCGGGTAGGATCCGAGATGTGTCTTGCCGAATAAGCTAGGGGGTACGGGTGCTTTATAAACCGACTCCCAGGTCTAGTTTAGGCAGAGATCTAAGAAGCCTAGCAATATCGCGTGATATCGAGCATCCAGTGTAAACCCTAATTGAATTATCATATCGAGAATAGAGATCCGGCGACTTCGATTGCCGGCTATCAGATCAAACTGCGCCATGTTTTCCCTTGAGCTAAACCCTCTCCCAAACGCCTGTGTCGACTTGCCCCAAGATCAGTTACCCCTGGTAACATCTGCCGTGATTATCCCACGACACCTAGTGCACTACGGGAATTTTTCAGCAAATTTTGGAACATGTGCAAAGCCAATTATGACCAGACCCATCGGATGCATCAACTTGAGATGTAGAATTCTAGGGAGTTTCGGCAAGACCGTAGGCAACGTGGATTCAACGATGTTCCTAACAATGGGCAAGACTTGGACGATAGTGACGCGTAAGATTACCCTATGCCACCGCTTACCGGCGCGTCCACCGCGTGGGCGACGCGACTGGCCGACGTGACGTCTCCCTACGCCGCTGCGTCGCCTTGGGAGAAGACGAAGACCGCGCCGCTTTGACAACCTTGTGTCTCATTGACGGCCGGGTCCATGGCCCCATGGTGGCCCATTCTTCTCGTTTGAAGCACCCACGGGAACCCTGCGAGGCGGGTTGGGCCAGGTTACCAGACGAGAACTGGGCATGTCCGGACCGAAAGGTCCATCGGAAGACACGAGTGGGCGTGTTGGTGACAGTGCGAACGAGAATGGGCTTGGGGAGGCACTACGGGAAAGACACAAAACTCCGACGACCCAACTACCGCCGGGGAAATCCTAAATCCTTTCGGCGTATGCATAGGCCGAAGGCCCCCGTCGACCTTTTTCCCCGTTGGCGTATAGGCAGGCAAAAAAATCTAAATTTTTTCAATTTTTTTTGCATTTTTTATTTCACTTGTTTAACCACTTAATCACACTATAGTCACATTTATCTTTATCTCTAACCATTTTTAATTTTAATCTAAATTACTCGCTTCTACTAAGACTTCCCGATCTGTCACCCATCATGAGATTACTCTAGCCCCAGCACGCTTAACTTCGTAGTTCCTTCCATTTGAGCTACCTAGAAACAACAGATGTGTTGCTGAAAATATTATTCAATCAATCCTGTTAACCCTTGGACCATCATGTCACACTATTTTATTTTATGAATTCAAACAATTATTTAAATAAAAAGTAATAACCGATAATAAATTTTAATTCAAATAATGTTGAATTTAAATAATAATTAACATTTTTGCCTTTTCTATTAAATAATGATTAATTCATATCTATACATCCGTAAATCGAAATTTGAAAAATAATATGTCTATATCGATTAGAAAAATGAGAGAAATTTAAACATGACATCCATATAATATTTTCCATCATGTATAAGACTTTTTTTCCTTTTCATTGTAAAAACAATCCATTTTCCATTTCTCGAGTGAAAAAAATTGTTTTTTTCTGAAGGACCAAACACAAATATGTTGCAAAACTTGAGAGCTACAACTTTTAAAAACACTACACGATGTTATATGCACAATTAAACAATTTATTTCCTATGAAAATGTTTCAATCCACCTCTTTTAAAAAACACAAGTTTCCGCTGATTTAGATGGAAACTTGTCAAATTTGAACTATAGGTACCTCATAGTTTGCTCATGATTTTTAGCAAAAATCATTTTTAGGTACAAAACTATCTATTTCATCATATATACATCAAGATTTTCTTAATATTCAACCCCTAGCTATGAACGGTTATGCCCGCCGTCTTGATTTTTTTCCTCAAACCGGCTTACAAAATTCTAAAAAATTCAAAACAACCCAAAATGATGCAAGACTTTCGCTTGGTGTTATTATATATGTCCTAGTATACACAAAAAATAATAAACTTGGAATACGACAGTTGTGTTAAAAATGTGTTCACAAAAATATGCTATCTCCTCCGAACATTTCAGGGTTTCGGGCCAAATGACGGGTGTTATGGTTAAATCCATGACATATTTTGTTTAAATGTGCCCATATTCCACACAAACATGCATCTTGGAAGCACGGGCAATATTGATGGAGGAAGTTTTCCTTTTCATTGAATAAAAAAACCATTTTCTTTTTTCCGAGTGTAAAAAATAGGTGTCTTTGTGAAGGACCTACCACAAATATGTTGCAAAACTTTGGAGGTGCATTTTTAAAACATACTAGACCATGTTATATGCAAAAATAACCATTTTGTTTCCTATGAAAAAATTTCTATCCACCTCTTTTGAAAAACACAAGTTTCTACCGATTCAGTTGGAAACTGGTTAAATTTGAATTACAAGTACCCCAAGTTTGCTCATGATTTTTGGCAAAAAACTTTTTTAGATACACAAATATCTATTTCATCATATATACACCAAGAGTTTCTCAATATTCAACCCCTAGCTACGAATGGTCATGCCCGCCGTCTTGACTTTTTCCTCAAACCGGGTTAGAAAATTCCAAAAAAATTCAACACAATCCAAAATGATGTAAGACCTTCGCGTGTGTATCATTATATATATCCTAGTATACACAAAAAATGATAAACTTGGAATACGAAAGTTGTGTTGAAAATTTGTTCAAAAAAATATGCTATCTCCTCCGAACATTTCAGGGTTTCGGGCCAAACGACGGGTGTTTATGGTCAAATTCATGGCATAGTTTGTTTAAATGTGCCCATATTACACACAAACATTCTTCTTGGAAGCACGAACAATGTTGACGGAGAAAGTTTTCCTTTTCATTGAATAAAAAAACCATTTTCTATTTTCCGAGTGTAAAAAATGGGTTTTTTTTTTGTGAAGGAGCTACCACAAATATGTTGCAAAACTTAGGAGGTGCATTTTTGAAAATACTAGAACATGTTATATGCACAAATAACCAATTTATTTGCTATGAAAAGGTTTCCATACACCTCTTTTAAAAAACACAAGTTTCTGCCGATTCAGGTGGACTAGTTAAATTTGAACTATAGTTATCTCATAGTTTGCTCATGATTTTAGGAACAAATCATTTTTAGCTACAAACATACCTATTTCATCATATATACACCAAGAGTTTCTCAATATTGTACCCCTAGCTACAAACGGTCATGCCCGCCGTCTTTACTTTCTCCTCAAACCGGCTTAGAAAATTCCAAAAAAATTCAAAACAAACCAAAATGATGCAAGACCTTCGCGTGGTGTCATTATATATGTCCTAGTATACAAAAAAAATAAAAAACCTGGAATACGACAGTTGTGTTGAAAATGTGTTCACAAAAATATGCTATCTCTTCCGAACATTCCAGGGTTTCGGGCCAAATGACGGGTGTTATGGTCAAATCCATGACATAGTTTGTTTAAATGTGCCCATATTCCACAAAAATATGCATCTTGGAAGCACGAACAATGTTGACGGAGGAAATTTACCTTTTCACTGAATAATAAAACTATTTTCTATTTTCCGAGTGTAAAAAATGTTTTTTTTGTGAAAGACCCACCACAAATATGTTGCAAAACTTGGGAGGTGCATTTTTAAAAATACTAAACCATGTTATATGCACAAATAACCAATTTGTTTCCTATGAAAAGGTATCCATCCACCCCTTTTGAAAAACACAAGTTTCTGCCGATTTAGTTTAAAACTGGTTAAATTTGAACTACAGGTACCACATAGTTTGTTTAAATGTGCCCATATTCCACGCAAATATGCATCTTGGAAGCACGGACAATGTTGACGGAGGAAGTTTTCCTTTTCACTGAGTAAAAAAATCATTTTCTATTTTCCAAGTGTAAAAAATGGGTTTTTTTTGTGATGGACCTACCACAAATATGTTGCAAAACTTGTGAGGTGCATTTTTTGAAACTACTAGACCATGTTCTATGCACAAATAACCATTTTGTTTCCTACGAAAAGATTTCCATCTACCTCTTTTGAAAAACACAAGTTTTTGGCGATTTAGGTGGAAACTGGTTAAATTTGAACTACAGGTGCATCATAGTTTCCTCATGATTTTTAACAAAAATCATTTACAGGTACACAACTACCTATTTCATCATAGATGCACCAATATTTTCTTGATACTCAACACCTAGCTACGAACGGTCCTGCCAGGGAGCCCTTTTCGATGAAACCGTTGACCTTTTTTGTTAATTCTATTCTTTTGTAATAAAGTAGCTTGAAAATATGCATGATGATATAGATATGTTTCTCCTTTTGAAAGCGAGTTAAAGAACGTCGAAATCCGAATTCGTATGCAAAAGTTATGCTCAAACGGTGAATAGCTAAAAAAAAAGGCCGTCGGCGTAGGCAAATAAAAAAATGTATAGGCCGACGGCATTGCCGTCGGCGTAGGTAATTTTTTTTGCATTTTGGATTAGCATGTCCTGTATACGCCGACGGCCACGACCTTTCCCCGTCGGCGTATTCTTTACCCGTCGGCGTATTGCGGCTCTCCCGTAGTGAGGGGTTTTGGGGGTGCGAGTGTGGAATGCTCTAAATTCTAAAACGCCCGGCCGTAGGAACTTGTACTGTTTGTTTACTTACCAGAGTACATGATGGTACTACTTATTCACTCCCTCCACGGATGAACACAGCGTACAAAGCTCTATCTCCGTAACGGATGAACACAGTGTACACTTTTGAGTGGATGATTTTCTCTTCTCATAATAACTTGACAGTACTTCAAGGCGTGGTTGGGATGAATGATGTTTTTTTTTTTGCGGGTAGGGATGAATGATGTTGGTGACGTGTACGGTGCGTGTAGGTTTTGTGCGCGAACACTTTTCATAGCTCCCACAGACTTGCAGTGCGACCTGGCGTTCCCGGCAAAACGTTCACGTCGCTCGGGGGGTCCACCAGCTCAACACTCCACTGCACTAGCAACTAAACAGCGAGGCTTCGATCCAATCCAATTCAAGATGTATCCTTGTAGAGTGGAGGTGGCACTTTTGCTCCGATTTTACTCCGTACGTATTACCATATTCCACATAGTTCACTCGAAATTAACATAATTTCCATACTTCGAACTGCAAACCCTAGATCTATGAATCCTAACCCTTGTTTGTCCAAAAGTGGTGTCGGGATGACTTCATCATGCCTGCATGGTCCACGCCGTCCTTACTTGTCAAAGTTGGAGTCAGAGAAGATGATGACGGAGTCGATCTGGCGACCGGCGACGAGTTCCCACTCCAGACGCTTCGTCTAAAAGTCCTCGTCGGCACGGAGCCGAGCTCAAGCTGGTTGATGTTGAAGGCCTCGAGCGGGGCCTCGATCGAGAAGCTTGATTCGGTTCCGTTTAGAGCACTACGACCCGGCCTCCCCGACATTGAGGATATCCTCCTTGTTGTCAACACGGAAGATGTCTTCGTAGCCACTCTCCTCCTCCCTGATCTCCTCAACCTGTTTCACATCTGGTAGTACAGAGCTCTGCGAGCAAGCCCACACTAGACCGCGCAAGCCCCTTGCCTCGTGGTCGTGGGTGCCGCGATGGCACTCCAGTCAATGCATGAGGCAATTGTTAGTTTGCCAAGAAAGAGCCAAGATCAATGAGTTTCTCGATCATGTGAATTTAACTATGCCACAATTTGATCCAAATAAGTCAGAAAAAATAGAAGTATGAACCTGATAGAGCACATTGGGAATCGGTATTCTTACCGCATTACACGAGTTGTTGTTCAGAACAGTAGAATATATAGGTTTAGAAAATTTGTGCATAGTACAACTCCTAGGTTTTAGTTGGTCTCTAGGTCCACAATAATATTTGATTGCATTGACCTATTTAACAAACAAATTATTAAGCTTTAAGAGGTTATAAAGAAATTGAACTCCCGCGAGTCTCTTTAACTGCTCACATGTTTACCCCAAGTCAGGTAGTGAGTTATATGTGTAAAATTTGAAAATTATGTTGATGTAAAGTGGAGTTTACATTCTAAGATGATTTATTTTTTCAAATATAATTATTTTTCTATTTATACCAAATTATTTTACATATTAATAACTAGCTAGTTTTTTTTGTGTCAATGTATGTTGTTTTACTACTAATTATTCGATCTATTATACATAAAACTTTTTGCGGGTATGACTAGCATCATTAGTAACTCCAAAAGCTCATTTACATGTTAAAACTTTGTCAAATTGTTTGCATATTTGTCATTCCAAATAAATTTCTAATTCTATTGAAATAGTATTTTGTTGCAAAATTTATTTTGCACACTTGATTTGGAGTGTTTAATAAGAACTTTTACGACCTTGGTTTCACAATAAATCTAAGAAAAATATTTATATTTCCACATTTTGAGTTAATTTACTTATGTCCCTAAATATATTATAAAGTTCTTTTACGTGTATCATTTTCATACCATTGTCAAATATCTACAAAATTTAGTAGAATCTCTTATAATATAAATTCTAGAACACAACTTGGAGTGATTGTGTAGACTTCAGGACTCTGAATTTTATGTACTAGTGGAGTGCAACAGCTGTCCATTCGTAGTCTCGGCTCATTCATTTATATATTACCTCTAATTTACGAACAAAATAACATCTTTGACCACATTGTATCCACATAACTAGAACTGAAGCCGACCATCTCTTCCATGCCACAACTCTCCATCTCTCTCTTGCGCATTCGACAATTAGCTGCTAGGTCTTTTACCTATGTGTTAGAATCATTATATCAATGTGATTTTGGTATGAAGAAAATATTATCAACTTCTACTCCTTGTTTCGTGTTTTGAACTTAATGTCTTGTGAGCATCTTTGACGATTGTTTACATTTTATGAAAGCTTATTCCAGGACCATTTCCGTATTGACTTCTAAGTCATTGAGTTATCGCATATATGGTAGTATATGATTCAATCTTGTATGTATTTGTACTCTAGTTCCTATGTTGAAGTTTTGATTACAAAATTTGTGGTCATGCTTTACTAGCTCAACTTAAGTTTTGGATGGCTACCTTGGGTATTTATACCAATTGGACATAATTTTGGTTCTTTATTTTACAAATACTTCGTTCCTTGGTGGATGGAAAATGTGAACTCTTAGATTTAAGTAGGAAATGCCATATTTGTTTAGATAAAGGAATCCTTCATTACTTAAAGAGTTTTAAGTATTACACCCGACTTCTGCATAACTAAGATGCACACAACCCACACCGGTTCACAAGTATCAACTAAAAAAAAGAACTAGAATAGGTGAGATACATATCACATTGACAAATTATAGAACGCCTATGAAGATGAAGGGCCAATCCGTAGATTATGTTGCCACCCATGGAGGGCAAATAGGCCCCTTGACGCCGCCTCCAAGCTCGAAGACACCTCCTGATACGTCTCAAACATATCCATAATTTCTGATGTTCCATGTTGTTTTCATGCTTTATGCTACATGTTTCTTATACACTTTATGTCATTTTTATGGATTTTCTGGGACTAACCTATTGACAAGATGCCATAGAGCTAGTTCATATTTTCTGTTGTTTTTAGTTTCAGAAAAGTTGTTATCGAAATATTCACGGAATTAGACGAAACAAAACCCAGAAGTCTTAGAAAGTCGTCACGTACACGATTCCGTAGGAGACCCGGAGGGGGCCCTCAGGGGCCCCACACCATGAGGCGGCGCGCCCCCTCTTTGGCGGCGCCCAGGGTTGGTGTGGGTCCCCTGGCTGCCCACCGACGTTTCCCTCTCGCCTATTTATACCTCTCGAAGGGTTAACCCTAAAGATATGAGCATTTTTTACCAAAAACATTCGCAGCTGCCGTCATCGTCAACCCTAGTTCGGGAGGGTTCTCGACCTCTCCCCGGCACCCTGCAGGGAGAGGGAATCATCACCGGAGGGCTCTTCATCACCATGTCTGCCTCGGAGTGATGCGTGAGTAGCTCATCCCTAGACTATGGGTCCATAGCAGTAGCTAGATGGTTATTCTCTCCTTTTTATGCCTCATGTTTAGATCTTGTGAGCTGCCTATCATGATCAAGATCATCTTATCGTAATGCTACATGTTGTGTTTGCTGGGATCCGATGAATATTGAATACTATGTCCAACGATTATCAATCTATCATGTTTTTTCATGTGCTTGTTATTTATGATCTTGTATGCTCTTTGTTACTAGTAGATACTCTAGCCAAGTTGATGCTTGTAACTCCAAGAGGAAGTATTTATGCTCGATAGTGGGTTCATACCTCCCTTTCACTCACTCTCAAGTGACAGAAACGTAACGGGTGGGGGATGTGTTGGGAATATGCCCTAGAGGCAATCATGTATGATGTAATTCCCACTGTATTCATAAAGTTATTAAGTTGTCCTTGTTTTGAACATCTGATATATGTCATTGAATATGCGATTCGATTGTGGAACTATATATTCATGTTGTTCATACTAGATTGTCCTTGGTCATTTAGGTTGTGCTGGACACACACCCTAGACTAATATGAGTGTTGGCTGATGACACGGTTCCACTTGTCATGGGCATGGTGATGCCATTCCAACGTTCACGGACTTGGCTAAAGAGTTTAGCAAGTCGGACTGACCCACATTGAGATGCAACGATCAAGTCGTCATTTGCATGTCTCAATCAATGTAATCCTTAGACCTGAGGTTGTCGCACAATCCGAGTTGTGGATCACCGACTTAGGTTCTGTCAAACGTTGTTCTGTGACAAGGCAACTATAAAGGCAGAGTTCGGGTCGAATGAGAAGCAAGCTGCGTGATGTGGATAATCAAGATGGGATTTTTCCCCTCCGAATGGAGAGATATTCTCTGGGCCCTCTCGAGTGATATGATTCAGGAAGCATGGCCATGCGCGACTCAGTTAAGTGTTAACTGTGTCGGTTGACTAAGAGTTAGTCAGATAAATCACATGTCACAGATCGAGAAGATTGTTGAGCTATTCAAGGGATGACGATAAATCACCTATAGCTCGACAAGGTATATCGTGAGGAAAAAGGGACTAAGATGAATATCACATTGAAAGGTATGTCGTCATGACTCAATGGTACTAGGGAGTCGGCACGTTCTGCTAGGAGCCGCTACCGATTGATCGATTGGGAGTTGGACTCCAATCGTGTCCAAGTCGCCATGAGCCTGCAGGGTCGCACACTTAAGAGCGGGAGCAAGTATTGGTCGGGTTGGACCCGAACCGGAAATGGACTGGTTTTGTGAGTCGGACTCACAGAGGGAATGGGCCACAAGTGTTGTGAAGCCCATTACCATACGCTATATAAAGAGGGGCGCAGGTTGCCCAGCGGGCACGTTAGTCCACTCTCCCATGCGTTGGGAACCCTAGCCCCACTCAGTCCAGCCGCCGCACCGGACCTAGCAGTCCACCGTCGGAGCTCCTCCTCGCACGTGTGGATACCGGCAGAGGTGCTGTACGTTCAGCACTTCGACGTTCGAGGGATTGGATCGGCCGGACCGGATCGTGGGACTGCACTGCCCCGACGCGCTGCATCGATAATCCGCACCTGCGCGTCTAGTGGTAATACTCGTGGCCTTCTACCTCGGCTAGATCTTGGAAGCATCGCGTAGGAAAAGTTTTGTTTATCTCTACGCGTTCCAACAGTGGTATCAGAGCGGTAGCTTCTGGTATTAGGCCCGAGATCCGTACATATGTGATATGTAGTTAGCGTTAGATGTGATCTAATTGCTGTTTTGGTGGTCGGTCTATGAGATAGATCGGTTTTATACAAGGTTGATTGGATCAATCGTACTCAGGGTTAATGGATGATCTGGTTTCCGTGATCATACTGCTAAGGTCGTGAAACAACTTACCCCTACCGGTTGGTTTCTGCCATCGGGGTATACCGTGACACATAAATCCAGTTGCGGTGATCGAAGATCAAAGAGTTTGGTCGAATCGGAATACAGATCAGATTCGGGTAAAATCGTTTTATCCGATGAAGAAATCCATGATCGGAATGCAGATGAGATCTGCGTTTTCCAAAATCGTCGGACACTGCCCGCACCCGCGAGGGGCGCTGCCCCTTCGATCCCCGCCCGCTATCCGGCTTCGCCCTGTCGTAGCGCCTTAGATGTCGTTGCGAGTTTCACAACGCCGGTAGACATCGTATCTATGCATAACTTGTTTTTGCAGGAAGTTGTGAATGGTATGGCTTATGTGCATGTGATGTGTGTAATCCATACATGATCTGCGTATCAGGTTTATGTCAGCCGGCTGGAGCCTAGGTGCTGTCATTTTATTGTATAACGACCTGCGTGTCGGATTCTCTATGTAATTTTTCATTTACTAGCTAGTGTAGCTTGTTGGAGAACCGGGTGGCATGCAAGTCGATGTACAAGTCGGCTACATGGAGTAAGATGGCACGTGACAAGAGTTGGCACGAGTCGACTTACAAGCTTTGTGGAGATGGAGATCACCATGAAGAGAGCCATACCATTTCACATTATAATTGCTTTATTTGTGTTATTGTTATGTCTCCATTTACCTCTATTTAGATAGTTGGTAGATTCTTTAATCCCTCAAAGAAGGTCTAGTCGGTCGCCCCGCCAGTGCTGCACCATCACAAGTCGGACATTCTTGGTAGTGGGCTCATAAAATTGAGGTGCTACCAATTCTTTCCGGTTAGGTGGGTTTGAGTCGGACTCTTACAAGCAGAAGCACTTGGTTATCTAGACGAGTCCATCACAACGGTTGTGGGGCTCGGGGCGAGGTAGGTTGGGAGCCGGGGCATGTGATGTCACCCAACTAACAGGAGTCGTATTGGATACGATTGGCAAGGTGTTTCCTACCTAGATCACTTGACGGCTAGCGGTGATGCTAAAACTCACTAGTCGGCTTGCTTATTTAGGATCTTGAATCACTTAGCAACCATCGGAGGGATGTTGGTTCTAGTGGGAGCATAAGTATTAAAGCGTTTAATATGCCTGCTCTTTTATGAATACATGTCTTAAGTGTTTTTGCGTATTTTCTGTTGTAGATCAATGGCACCTAGCAACCTTCCCCAGTTGTCCGCGTTTGCGTTGAGGTCAATCCTAGAGAAAGATAAGCTTAATGGAACTAATTTCACCAACTGGTATCGTAATCTGAGGATAGTCCTCAAGCATGACAAGAAAGAACATGTTCTAGAAACTCCACTTCCAGAAGAGCCAGATGACGATGCGACTGTCGCTGTCACGAATGCCTACCGTAAGACTAGAGATGAGTCTACGGAAATTAGCTGTCTTATGCTTGCACACATGGAACCGGACTTGCAGCAGCAGTTCGAGAATGTTGAGGCCTACGATATGATCGAAAGCCTCAAAAGTATGTTCCAGGCTCAGGCAAAGACCGAGAGGTATCAAGTCTCTCAAGCTTTGCTGGGCTGTAAGCTGAAAGATGGCGATCCACTGAGTCCGCATGTAATCAAGATGATTGGTTACATTCAGTCTCTGGATCGGCTGGGCGTCCCAATTAACGAAGAGTTCGCTACTGATATAATTCTGAACTCTCTTCCTAGTGCGTATGGTTCGTTCATATCGAACTACCATATGCATGGTATGGATAAGAGTATCACTGAATTACATGGGATGCTCAAAGCGGCAGAGGCTGATATCAAGAAAGGCGCCAGTCAAGTGTTGATGGTGCAGAATAAGGCTAAGTTCAAGAAGAGTTCTTGGACTAAGAAGAAGAAGGATAAGTCAGGAGGTAGCACCCATGGCCCTGTCCAGAGTGCTCCCTCAAAGACTAAACCTTCTCCTACAGCCGGAGCCAACTGCTTCTATTGCAAGCAAGATGGCCACTGGAAGAGGAACTGCACCAAGTATTTGGCTGACAGAGCCAAGAGTGGAGGTGTGACTTCCAACTCAGGTACGCTTGTGTGCAATGTTATAGACATTTATCTTGCTGATGCGCCTAATAGTTCTTGGGTATATGATACCGGATCGGTTATTCACATATGCAACTCGTTGCATGGACTGGTAAGAACTAGGAGCGTGGCAAGAGGAGAGGTTGACATTCGGGTCGGCAACAAGGCGAGAGTCGCTGCGTTGGAAGTCGGCACGATGCAACTTCATTTACCTTCAGGATTTTTATTGGAACTAAATAATTGTTATTATGTTCCAGCGCTTAGTCGAAACATTATTTCCGCCTCATGTTTGATGAGACAAGGTTATGAGTCGAATATTAAGAATAATGGTTGTTCTTTATATTTGAAAGATATGTTTCATGGCTTTGCACCCGTTCAGAACGGGTTATTTATTTTAAATCTTGATAGTGAATCGGTCTATAACATAAATGTTAAAAAGTTGAAACCAAATGATCTGAATATGACTTACTTTTGGCACTGTCGGCTTGGTCATATAACTTGGAAGCGCATGAAGAAGCTCCATGATGATGGACTTCTAATTTCGTTTGACTTAGAGTCATTCGAGACATGCGAATCATGCCTACTAGGCAAGATGACCAAGACACCTTTTGCAAGGAGTTGTGAAAGGGCGTCCGACTTGTTGGAACTAATACATAGTGATGTATGTGGACCAATGAGCACGACAGCTAGAGGTGGTTATGAATACTTCATTACCTTCACTGATGATTTGAGTAGGTATGGATATATCTATTTGATGAAACACAAGTCGGAAGCCTTTGAAAAGTTCAAGGAATTCCAGAGTGAGGTACAAAATCAACTCGGCAAGAAAATAAAGTTTCTACGGTCGGACCGTGGGGGCGAGTACATGAGCCATGAGTTTGATGACCATCTAAAGAGTTGTGGAATAGTTCCTCAACTCACTCCGCCGGGTACACCACAGAGAAACGGTGTATCGGAACGGAGAAATCGGACCTTGTTGGACATGGTACGATCAATGATGAGTCGGACAGATCTACCTTTATCATTTTGGGGTTATTGTCTAGAAACTGCAGCTTTGACACTAAACAGAGTACCATCAAAGTCAGTAGAGAAGACACCACATGAGATGTGGACGGGCAAAAATCCAAGTTTGTCTTTTCTTAAGATTTGAGGTTGTGAGGTATTTGTCAAGCGACTTCAGTCGGACAAGCTCACACCCAAGTTGGATAAGTGTATTTTCGTGGGGTATCCGAGGGAAACCTTGGGGTACTACTTCTACAACCGGGAAGAGGGCAAAGTGTTTGTCGCTCGGAATGGTGTCTTCCTTGAGAAAGAGTTTCTCAGTCGGGAAGTCAGTAGGAGCACGGTGCAGCTCGAAGAAATTCGAGAGGAACCAGCTAGGGGCGAGTCGGCAATGGCCTTGGAGGCTGAGCCGGTCGTGGTACCTACACCGGTTACAGCACCTGAACCTCGGAGATCTGCCAGATTACAGAGTGCTCGAGATGTTTTACTGTTAGACAGTAATGAGGCGGCAACTTATTCGGAAGCGATGGTGGGATTTGATTCCGAGTCATGGCTTGAAGCCATGAGATCCGAGTTAAAGTCCATGGATGAAAACCAAGTTTGGAATTTGGTTGATCTGCCTGACGGTGCAAGACCCGTCGAGTGCAAATGGGTCTTTAAGAAGAAAATTGATATGGATGGAAATATTTCCGTCTATAAAGCACGACTTGTCGCGAAGGGGTTCCGACAAGTTCAAGGAGTTGACTACGACGAGACCTTCTCGCCCGTAGCGATGCTTAAATCAATTCGGATCATGTTAGCCATAGCAGCCTATTTCGACTATGAGATATGGCAGATGGATGTCAAGACGGCTTTCCTTAATGGAAATTTAACTGAGGACGTGTATATGATACAGCCCGAAGGTTTTGTCGATCCAGCTAATGCTGACAAGGTATGCAAACTTCAGAAATCCATTTATGGGTTGAAGGAAGCATCTCGGAGTTGGAACATTCGCTTTGATGAGGTAGTCAAATCGTTTGGCTTCATCAAGAGCGATCATGATTCTTGTTTATACAAGAAGTTTAGTGGGAGCAAAGTAAATTTTCTAATCTTATATGTGGATGACATATTGCTGATTGGAAATGATGTCATGATGTTGCAAGAAATCAAAGAGTCATTGGAAAGGAGTTTCTCAATGAAGGATTTGGGTGAGGCAACTTACATATTAGGAATCAGGATCTATAGAGATAGATCAAGGCGGCTCATTGGATTGAGTTAGAGTACATATCTGGACAAAGTTTTGAAGAAATTCAAAATGCAAGAGTCCAAGAAGGGATTCTTGCTGATGTCCCATGGCATAAAACTTAGCAAGACTCAGTGTCCTTCGACGACTGATGAGCGAAGTCGGATGAGTGTGATTCCGTATGCTTCGGCAATAGGATCCATCATGTATGCCATGATTTGTACTAGGCCAGATGTTTCCTATGCTCTAAGTGTTACGAGCAGATACCAGGCTGACCCTGGCGAAGCCCACTGGGCAGCGGTTAAAAATATCCTTAAGTATTTGAGAAATACTAAGGAAATGTTCCTAGTTTATGGAGGTGATGAGGAATTCAGTGTAAAGGGTTACACGGATGCGAGTTATCTCACCGACTCAGATGATTCTCGTTCGCAATCTGGATACGTGTTCGTAATGAACGGAGGAGCTGTGAGCTGGAAGAGTTCCAAGCAAGATACGGTGTCTGCATCTACAACAGAGGCTGAGTATATTGCTGCCTCAGAGGCGGCAAAGGAAGCTGTTTGGATCAGGAACCTCCTGATAGATCTTGGTAAGGTTCAGGGCTCGTCCAATCCTTTGGACGTATATTGTGACAACAATGGTGCTATCGCACAAGCCAAGGAACCTTGACAACACCAGAAGAACAAACATATACTCATGCGGTACCACCTCATTCGCCAGTTTGTCGAACAAGGTGATATCAAGTTATGCAAAGTACACACGGATGCAAATATTGCAGATCCGTTGACAAAGGCGCTACCACAGCCTAAGCATGAGGCGCACACGAGAGGTATGGGAATTAGATGCCTAGGCATATGATGCTAGGATGATTGACTCTAGTGCAAGTGGGAGACTGTTGGGAATATGCCCTAGAGGCAATCATGTATGATGTAATTCCCACTGTATTCATAAAGTTATTAAGTTGTCCTTGTTTTGAACATCTGATATATGTCATTGAATATGTGATTCGATTGTGGAACTATATATTAATGTTGTTCATACTAGATTGTCCTTGGTCATTTAGGTTGTGCTGGACACACACCCTAGACTAATGTGAGTGTTGGCTGATGACACGGTTCCACTTGTCATGGGCATGGTGATGCCATTACAACGTTCACGGACTTGGCTAAAGAGTTTAGCAAGTCGGACTGACCCACATTGAGATGCAACGATCAAGTCGTCATTTGCATGTCTCAATCAATGTAATCCTTAGACCTGAGGTTGTCGCACAATCCGAGTTGTGGATCACCGACTTAGGTTCTGTCAAACCTTGTTCTGTGACAAGGCAACTATAAAGGCAGAGTTCGGGTCGAATGAGAAGCAAGCTGCGTGATGTGGATAATCAAGATGGGATTTTGCCCCTCCGAATGGAGAGATATTCTCTGGGCCCTCTCGAGTGATAGGATTCAGGAAGCATGGCCATGCGCGACTCAGTTAAGTGTTAACTGTGTCGGTTGACTAAGAGTTAGTCAGATGAATCACATGTCACAGATCGAGAAGAGAGTTGAGCTATTCAAGGGATGACGATAAATTTCCTATAGCTCGACAAGGTATATCGTGAGGCAAAAGGGACTAAGATGAATATCACATTGAAAGGTATGTCGTGATGACTCAATGGTACTTGGGAGTCGACACGTTCTGCTAGGAGCCGCTACCGATTGATCGATTGGGAGTTGGACTCCAATCGTGTCCAAGTCGCCATGAGCCTGCAGGGTCGCACACTTAAGAGGCGGGAGCAAGTATTGGTCGGGTTGGACCCGAGCCGGAAATCGATTGGTTTTGTGAGTCGGACTCACAGAGGGAATGGGCCACAAGTGTTGTGAAGCCCATTACCATACGCTATATAAAGAGGAGCGCAGGTTGCCCAGCGGGCACGTTAGTCCACTCTCCCATGCGTTGGGAACCCTAGCCCCACTCAGTCCAGCCGCCGCACCGGACCTAGCAGTCCGCCGTCGGAGCTCCTCCTCGCACGTGTGGATACCGGCAGAGGTGTTGTACGTTCAACACTTCGACGTTCGAGGGATTGGATCGGCCGGACCGGATCGTGGGACTGCACTTCCCCGACGCGCTGCATCGATAATCCGCACCTGCGCGTCTAGTGGTAATACTCGTGGCCTTCTACCTCGGCTAGATCTTGGAAGCATCGCGTAGGAAAAGTTTTGTTTATCTCTACGCGTTCCAACAGGATGTGTTGTTGCCATTAGGGAGAAAAACAACAATGCTTTGTCTAAGGATAATCTTATTGTTTACATTACACACTTTGCTTAAGGCAATAATCTGTTGCTTGCAACTTAATACATGTGGTTTGATTGCATGACGCTCCGAGGGTGGATTATTAGTTATAGATGTAGTTGGATAACGGTCTATATATCTTGTTGCAATACCTGCATGAATCACATAGTAATCATCATGTCATGCATATGCAGTACGGTGCAACCTTTATATCTGTCAATTGCCCAACTGTAATTTGTTTACCCAGCATGTTATCTATCTGTTTTGGAGAGACACCTCTAGTGAACTGTGGACCCCGGTCCATTTCTTTACACTGATAT
Source organism: Alopecurus myosuroides (assembly GCA_028641055.1). Classification (NCBI taxonomy): domain Eukaryota; kingdom Viridiplantae; phylum Streptophyta; class Magnoliopsida; order Poales; family Poaceae; genus Alopecurus; species Alopecurus myosuroides. Next base: position 14,903,482 of record CM054060.1, read on the forward strand.
AGAACCACTGCAACCACTATTTTCCTACTGCAATTATTGTTATCTTTCATCTACTTCAAACAAGTACTATTTTCCACACTATACGTTTAATCCTTTGTTTCAGCAAAACCAGTGAGATTGACAACCTCGCTGCTTTGTTGGGGAAAACTAATTTGATTGTGTCGTGTAGATTCTACGTTGCTGCTGAACCGGTAGTCCGCCCTGCCAACATCGGCTGCATCAATCTTCGGAAGTGATTTCTTTCTCCTACTGGTCGATTCAACCTTGCACTAGTGGAAACATGGGCATTAGTCCCGGTTGGTAAGCCCCATTTGTCCCGGTTGTGCAACCGGGATGGGCCAGCCGGGACAAATGGCCCTCCCCCATTGGTCCCGGTTGTGCCAGGACCCGGGACAAATGGGGCTGACCACGTGGCGAACCTGGCCAGGTCCATTCGTCTCGGTTCTTAACACGCACCGGGATGAATGCCTCCTCTGCCGCGACAACACTTTTTCCATTTTCTCTGCCGCGGCAGAGTTTTTTTTTCTATTTATTTTTTTCCTTTTTATTTTATGTTTTGCGATCAATTCGATTTCACAATGCCCCTGTCACCATACAATGATAAGGAGCCTTGGTGGCCCCTCCCCGGACCTCCCGGATCCCAGGAGAAGAGAGGAGCCCGGTGGCCCTTCCCCGGACCTCCGGATCCCACAACAAGAGAGGAGCCCCGGTGGCCCCTCCCCGGACCTCCCGTATCCCACGAGTGAATAAGTAATACATATATATAACAAAAGAAGGAACACTTATATTACAGAATAAAAGTATATCGAGCATATTACATGACAAATGGAATGAATTACAAAATCAAATTGCGTTCCAACCGGCGCTATAGTACTCTCCATTTACATTTAGGACCTCTGCATCTAAGTAGCCCGCAATTTCCTCCTGAATTGCTCGTATGCGGTCCCTTGGTAGAAGACCGTCCCGGAGCCGTTCGATCTAATATAAAGAAGAGTGGTCAATATATATTAATGAAACTAAGTAACTAAAATAGATGGTAATAAGAAAAATTGCTGACTGACGTACATGAAGGTGGTTTAAATCTCTGCCCTTGGGACAGGTCGTCTGACGAATGAACTCGCAAGCGTAGTATCCACAAAAGTGATTCCCGTCTCCCTGTTGCAAGCACTTTACTAGAACATGGTTTCAATCAAAATAATAATCAACCAGCCATGATTATGATATCGACACTAGAATGAAGGAGATGCGCGGATCTAGATAGTAGTACTTACTTCCACAATATCAAATGTAAGCTCTGATTTCCATTCACCAGGAGACTTTTTTGTGAACCTCTTCCAAACGCTGCCCGGGAAAGAAAAAAGAATAATAAGAGTTAGTAATTACTTGATATCCGAAAATGAAACAAAGTAGTCGATATAGTGCCATGTATAAAGATTGAAATTAATTAAGATTGAAATTACCGCTGGATCATTTCCTGCATGTTCGCCCACATCGCTAGGGGTTTACGTTTTGGGTCCATTACCAGTACTTTTCCTTTGTCAACTTGGAAGATTAGCATAATATAGTGGAAGCTGCGCACGCAGAACTCATCAATTATACACGGAACATCGAGTAAGGAAAACAGAATGTGTACAACACAGTAACACTCACCCGAAGGTGTAAGGAAATACTATTTCCCGTCGGTGTTTTTGAAACCTTATTGCCCTCAGAATGTTATCTTTTTTATCCTTGGAAGATATCTCAAGAGACTTATGATTAACAAAATGTGGGTCAATGAACCCAATATCATAGATTTGTCTTCTTTTGCATTCGAGAATCTTCATTCTGCAATTATAATATAATGAGTGTACTATATATATATATATATATGAATATGCAATGAACGAGGTGAGCTAGCTAGAGACTTAATTAGAAAAATAAGTATTTACAGACAATAGGCACTAACGATAGATTTGTCGAGGGCCTGCTGCTGGAATAACTGAAACAATTCGGAAAATTGAATCAGAACCATTCCATCTCCTTACCCGTAGTCCTCGTCTCTAACTGTGAGACATATCCAGTCTTGAGATTTCGCAGCGGCTTCCATATACCAATTATGCACTCTTCGCATTTTGGTTGGTAGATCCTTTACCTCCTCGGGTTTGACGAGAGGATTCCCGTCCTTGTATATGTACGCACATTGAGCAGCGGGGAAGTAGCCTATTGTTTGCATATACTCAGCAATGGACAAATCCGCAGCAGCTGCCCTTTCTCCATACATTTCTATAAACTCCGGATCAATTTGCTCGTCAGCATTAGTGCTTGGCCCCACCTGGGTATTGGAAATAACTTTGAGCGGGGAGATGGACTTTTTTTCTGCTCTCCCAGCTGGGCAACTGATTTCCCGCTTTTCGCGCTTGCGCTAGTACTCTTCGTCGACCGCACCATTTCTTGGTGTGACTTCAGAATAGATCGGTCATAGTCAGATTACAGACTCGGCTCGGGTTGATGAAGAGTCTTCACCATTTTCCAAGCTCATTCTACATCTTCTTCGGTGTCGGGGAAATCTTCCTTTGTCGGCTCCTTTGTGTTCGATTTCCACGCCTCGTATTCGTCCCTTGCGATTTTCTTGGTTTCCTCAGGAGTATAGTCGTAAGGTAACTTGGTTAGCTCCTTTGGTACCTTCAGGAGGGGTGACCGTTGACGTTTGGGTGATCTTTTACGTTTCGGCAGAAACTTAGTGGGCGGAGAAGGCTGTCGCGGCGGCGTAGGCGACTGCGCTGGAGACGGCATGCACGGCGTAGGCGACCGCGCTGGAGACGGCATGCACGACGGAGACGACCGCGCTGGAGACTTTTGGGCTGGAGAATGGTGAGGAGTCGATGGTCTTGCCGTCTGATTTGGAAGCACAATGCATTCCTTTAGCCATAGAAAGGTCAACTTCTTGACTTCTCCGAGTTCAATCACCTATCCATCTTCACCTTCAGGGAACTCAAGCTTCACCCGCTCGAATCCGTTGACAACTTCATCGACCCCAACAACAGCGTAGCCCCGTGGCACCGGAAGACTATGGTGAGTTGGTTCGTTGCCAATTGTTAAGACATAGCCGACCGCCGCCTTGATGGTTATATTGACGACCTTCATGTGGAGCTCGGAGGTTGTCATCTCCGTGATATCATCCACCGGGTGCATCATCAGCGGTGCATCATCACCCTCGAGATGCGTGGACGCAACGCTGCTTTTCCGATGATGAGAATGTGCAGCGTCGGTAGCATCGACTTCACCTTCTACCAGGTGTGGTACGCCGGTAGACACTAGCTGCTGGCTAAGTGTGTTAATTTTCTCCTGCTTTCATTGATACCTCCTGCTGCCGCTTCATCTGTTCTTCAAGTTGACGCCTCCAGTTTGCCTGACTCTCTGCTTCAGCTGCCTCCGCGTCCTTTTTCCGTTGGCGACTTCTATCAGGATATTTCTTTTTGTTATCGTCAAACCCAATACTCCATGGAGAATTGCCTTTTGTGCCTCGTGTACGCCCTACGGATCCCCGGGTGAGCTCCGGATCTCCCTCACCCGAGTTGTTCATCCACTGGCTCACATCGGTCTCTCCCTCGGCCCCGCGGATTAAACCCTCGAGCAAGTTTTCCGCATCTTCGTCTCTTAGCTCCATACTATTCTGAAAATACACAAAATTCCCTAAGTAAAAATTTGATGCTATACTAAGTATAATTCCCTAAGTTAGAAAAAAGAGTAACTATATGTGCCAGATGCATTTCATCAAAATTGCTTATAGATAATAGCTAATGGTACTTATAGCTAAACAAGTTAGAAAAAAGAGTAACTATATGATCCAGATCCTCATTTCAATTATAAAAGCAACATATTCATGAAATATTTAAACGTATCAATACACACCAAGAGTTATATAGCTCCGGTTCATTTTATTTAACCTTTACATCACGATCGAATAATATCACTTATACATATTCATGAAATCTCTCAAACTAATTAACTCCGATCGGGTCCTAAGCCGCGGGGTGCTGAGTCGCGGGTGCTACGCATCCATAGGTAAGGAACCCTCACAGGGTCATAGATCACGTGGTAAGGAACCCTCCGAATAATCGACCAACCACTGCTATACTCCCTATCGAGCAAGTACATGTAGCGACAGACGTGCTTGTCCTTCTCTCTGATACGTTGTTGTACGACCTCCTCAGGGGCCGTCTCTCTCCGCACCGACCGTGGCCCACGCGATGGCCACCAAGGAATATCCGGGTCGACCACGTCACCCGGATTTCTCACCAAGCCGCGTGTCCTGGTACTAAGGACCTCCCAGTGCCAGCCCGGCGGGGCCCAATCCCGGACATCGCCCGGCGGGTCCAACAGAGACATGAACTAAAAACAGGTCCAGACTAAGTAAATATTCCGTAATTAAGTAAAATACCTTAGTGTTTCTAACTTAGTAAAAAATAGTAAATGGAGAAATATGACATAAATAAGATGAAAGTTAAACACAAAGGATCAAATTGGCCATTCTCATATCTTGTGCTTGTTACGATGTAGTATACGTGAAGATGATCCAGAGAAGCATGAAGACAAGGGTTTCTGAACTTCGTTGAAACTAAACAAAATCACATACGTAAGTGTTTGTGAGATCCGAACAAAGTTGGACCATTTCGTGCACATACATAACGGTGATATTCTTCATAGCCCCGTCCGGTGCTATGAAAAATATCACCATTACGTATATGCACTAAACGGTGCAACTCAGTTCTTCCAATCTCCCTAACACTAATATTACAAATGCGACGTTCCTTAGTTCCAACCGAAACCCTCACCTTCACGATTTCCCCGGATCACCACCGCCTATAGTACCTCTTAACAGGAACAAGGTTTTCTGAACTTTAGTAAGGAGTATGACTAGCAGATCAGATCGAGTCTTGCCGAATAAAGTTGCAACTCGAACGGGACATAACATATGTAGTATCCCAGATTATCCATATCATGTGTGAAAACATTGCAGATCACTTCCTCTTCTCCTTGAAGAAGAAGAGGAAGTGATCTGCAACGTTTTCACACATGATTGAATAATCTGGAATGATGTTATGCCCCGTTCGAGTCACAAGTTTATTAGGAAAGAGTGTGGATCTGATCTGCTAGTTATACTCCTGCCTAGACCTTCACATTTTGTGCTTGCTATGAGGTAGTACACGTGATGGTGGTCCGGAGAAGGATGAAGACAAAGTTTTTGGACATCTTTGAAACTAAACAAAATCATATATGTAATATAGTGAGATCCGAACAAAGTTAGACCGTTTTTTGCACATCCATAACGACGACATTCTTCATAACCCCAGACGGGATTTCTAAGGAATGTCACCATTACGAATGTGCACAAAAGGGTTCAACTTCGTTCGGATCTGACCAACCATCTTACATATGTGACGCTATTTAGTTCCAAAGAAATCCAAAAACCCTCATCTTCCTCCTTTCCCCGGATCACCACCACCCGTAGTACCTCTTAACAGGAACATGATGGTCATCGGGTCTTGATGTGAAGTTGGACCTTCATATGTTGTGCTTGTTACGAGGTAAGTACACGTGATGGCGATGCGGGGGAAGGAAGGGTTTCTGGACATATTTGAAACTAAACAAAATCATATATGTAACAGTGAGATCCGAAAAAAGTTAGAACCTTTTGTGCACATACATAATGGGGACATTCTTCATAACTCCGGAAGGGATTTCTGAGGAATGTCACCATTACGAATGTGCACTAAAGGGTTCAACTTCATCCGGATCTCACGAACCATATTACATATGTGACATTATTTAGTTCCAAACAAATCCAGAAACCCTCGCACTCGTTCCTTTGCCCAGATCACCACCGCATGTAGTACCTCTTAACAGGAACAAGATGGTCATCGGGCCTTGATGTGAAGTTGGACCTTCACATTTTGTGATTGTTACAAGGTAAGTACACATGATAGCGATGCGGGGGTAGGAAGGGTTTTTGGACATCTTTGAAACTAAACAAAATCATATATGTAATAGTGAGATCCGGAAAAAATTAGACCCTTTTGTGCACATACATAATGGGGATATTCTTCATAACCCCGAAAGGGATTTATGAGGAATGTCACCATTACGAATGTGCACTGAAGGGTTCAACTTCATCCGGATCTCACAAACCATATTACATATGTGACATTATTTAGTTCCAAACAAATCCAGAAACCCTCGCATTCGTTCCTTTCCCCGGATCACCACCGTATGTAGTACCTCTTAACATGAACAAGATGGTCATCGGTCTGTGTGCCTCATAACAGTTCCAAATTTCTAACACTAAGTAAAATAACTTAGTGAAATTTTCTAACTTAGTGAAATTTTCTAACTTAGTGAATTTTTTAACTTAGTGAAATTTTCAAACACTAACTTAGTGAAAAAAATTTAACACTAACTCAGTGAAATTTTCTAACACTAACTTAGTGAAATTTTCTAAAAATTCTTAAGTGAAATTCCTAAGTAGAAATTCCTAAACCTAAAAATTCCTAAGTAGAAATTCCTAACACTAAATTTTTCTACACTAACTTCTAACACTAAAAAATTTCTAACACTAAAATTCTAACACTAAATTTCTAACAATAAACAAAATTGTAAATGCAAAAACAGTAAATAAAAAATTGTTCTCTGTTTCTACCTCCACGGGCGACGATCGACGACGAGGGGAGAGGGACGGCGAGGGGAGAGGGAGGCGAGCTCCTCCACGGGCGCGGGCTAGTGTTGCGGCATGGCGAGCTCGTCCAGGACGCGGCGAGCTCGTCCTCCTCTCCTCCATGGGCGACGGCGCGGGCGCGGCGAGGTCCTCCACGTGCACATACGGTGACGACGCGGGCGCGGCGAGTTCTCCTTCACCGGCGACGTACGGCGCGGGCGCGGGAGAGCAGGAGCCTGGCGGCGTCTCGCGATCCAAATCCTTGCGCGCAGTTGTGATTTTGGCGAGGAAGACGGTCAACATATATAGGGAGGGGCATCCGTCCCGGTTCGTAGCAACAACCGGGATGAAAGGGTCTTCCGTCCTGGTTGTTGCTACGAACCGGGACGGATGCCTCACCTTTTTTTTTTCCGCAGCGGGCGGATGGGGCAGGTGGAGCGCGCTCGTTGGTGGGGGAATCCATCCCGGTTGTTTGAAACAACCGAGACGAATGCCCTATTTTTAATTATTTCTTCTTTTCTTTTCTTTTTTATTGTTTCCTTTATGTTTTTTATTGTTTTACTTTATGTTTTCTATTGTTTTTTTTTGTGTCCTTTTTGTTTTCTCTTGTTTTATTTTGTTTTTTATTGTTTCCTTTATGTTTTCTATTGGTTTCCTTTATGTTTTCTATTGTTTTATTTTGTTTTTCTCTTGTATTCTTTTTGTCTTCTCTTGTTTTATTTTGTTTTCTATTGTTTCCTTTATGTTTTCTATTGTTTTCCTTTATGTTTTCTATTGTTTTATTTTTTTCTCTTGTATTCTTTTTGTTTTCTCTTGTTTTATTTTGTTTTATATTGTTTCCTTTATGTTTTCTATTGTTTTCCTTTATGTTTTCTATTGTTTTCCTTTATGTTTTCTATTGTTTTATGTTGTTATCTTTTTTGTTTTCTATTGTTTCCTTTATGTTTTCCATTATTTCCTTTATGTTTTCTATTGTTTTATTTTGTTTTCTGTTGTTACCTTTTTTGTTTTCTATTGTTTCCTTTATGTTTTCCATTATTTCCTTTATGTTTTATTTTGTTTTCCATTATATCCTTTATGTTTCAAATAATAACTTCACACGTTTCAAATACAGAACAAGGTACGTTAAATTTATAATAAGTGCACATCAGACCAGTTAATCCATGCATATACATAGTTTCGTCGCATACAAGGCAAACAAATATATACGTAGTATCAAACCTTTTGTCAAACCTTCAAGGGGAGATGTAGAACAAAACAATCGGTATCGCCATCATACAGCCCGACCGTGGCTATTGAGTGCATATATGCATATCAAAAGAATGGTCGGACGTATGATGGCGAATCCGGGTGATTTATATTCGGTCGATGAACTGAATGATGTATCAAACCTTAAAGGGGGGATGTAGAACAAAAAAATCGGCATCGCCATCATACTCCCCGACCATGGCTATTGAGTGCATACATGCATATCAAAAGAACGGTCGGACGTATGATGGCGAATCCGGATGATTTGTATTCGTTCGATCAACTGAATGATGTATCAAACCTTAAAGGGGAGGTCTAGAACAAAACAATCGGTATCGACAACATACAGCCCTGCCGTGGCTACTGAGTGCATATAAGCATACCAAATGCACGGCAGGACGTATGCTGGCGAATCCAGATGATTTGTATGTGGTCGATGAACTGACTGATGTATGAAGGTGGGCTATATATGGGGTTCTCTGGCTCACAAAGTGTTGTGCTAGGGTTTTGATCCAACGGTTAAGAAACACCCCTGATCCAACGGCTCACAACCGCTCGAAAGAAACACACCGAAACCCTGATCGAACGGCTCACAACAGCTCGAAAGAAACACACCCCTGATCCAACGAATCACAAGCGCTTGAAAGAAACACACGATCCGTGTGATTCTTTGTGATTGGTCCCAACGAAACTCTAACCATTTAGTCCCGGTTGGTCAAACATGACGGGACTAAAGGGACGATCCTTTTCCCAACGAAACCCGAACCATTTCGTACCGGTTGGTAAAACATGCCGGGATTAAAGGGATCTGTTTTCTTCTCACTATATATATGTATGCATTGCCACCATTGGCATAAACACATATAAACTCACCACTCTCTCATGGCTTCTATCGTACCCACTCTAACCTTCCTCCAGGCGGAGGCACTTTCCGCCTCGAACTACCCCTGCCCGCCCGGCTACAGCGTTCCCGCCGGTTGGATGCTGAGCGCCGGAGGAGTGCCGGTCCCTCCTCTTCCTCAAGGTGTGGCGCGTCGGGCGGCCATCACGAACCACTACTACCACGAGCTCATGCCAGAGCCGCGGAGGAATCCCAGTTGGAATCCTGACTACCGCCCTACTTGGGACGCCTTCTTCATTAATAGGCGTGAGAGTGCGCTCGCCAGGTACAAGGAGAACGTTCCCGCCTCCTTTGAACTTCAACGAGGCCGGTCGTCAGCTGTGGTGGGGCCGCGGACGGATTCTTTAGAGCGTCATGAACTACATCAGGGCCGGCGACAACCCTCGCCTGCGCTACCCTCACGCCCAGTCCTGTCGTCATGATCCTCCGAGGGAGTCCAGAGCACCGTCCGACAATAGTGACGACGACGGCGGCGACTACGACGACTACGAGTCGGAGTTCTATAGGCCTAGGCAGGAGTATGACTAGCAGATCAGATCCAGTCTTGTCATTATGTAGATCTATGCTCTCCGTTTAGGTTTAGATCCACTCTTGCCATTATGTACTAACTTTTTTAATCTATCCAAGCTGCATGTTTGTGTGCAATATGGGTGCGAGCTCCGGTACGAACAAATTCTTTTATTAAAAACAGAAAATAGACGCGCTAGCGCGCCACAGTTTGCCGGAATACAATTTGTTTTATTAAAAGCAGAAAACAACTCCCGCGCCACGCGGCACAACTCATTCGTCAACATTGTCCGTGCTTCCAAGATGCATGTTTGTGTGCAGTTTCGTTTCAAACCGAAACCTTAGAATGTTAGAAGGAGATAACAAGTTTTTGTGAACACTTTTTGAACAGAACTATGATACAGTATTCCACATTTATTATTACACATCACCAACAACATTCCTATCTAGTCTTCTGAATTTTCTTCGTGTAGAGATGGTCCATGAACCCTTGTCCCTTGCTTATCATCGCTTCGGTTGTAACCATGGAGCATCTTCATTATTTAATGAAATGGTTGGGTCAGCTTTCACTGTGAAGGGTGGAATTTCAACAAACTTATTATAATCTTCTTACATGTCTGTCGTGTCCTCGATTCCCACACTGTTTGTTTTCCCTGAAAGAACTATGTGACGCTTCGGCTCATCGTATGATGTATTTGTTTGCTTATTTTTTCTTTTTTTTGGTCTCGAGGACATGTCCTTCACATAGAAGACCTGAGCCACATCATTGGCTAGGACGAATGGTTCGTTATTGTAACCAATATTGTTGAGATCCACTGTTGTCATTCCGTAAAGCGGGTCTACCTTTACCCCTTCTCCATTCAGGTTGACCCATTTGCTCTTGAACAATGGGACCTTAAAAGAAGGTCCATAGTCAAGTTCCCATATCTCCTCTATCTAACCATAGTATGTGTCATTTTTTCCATTCTCGTTTGGTGTATCAAAGCGGACACCACTATTTTGGTTGGTGCTCTTCTTATCTTGGGCGATCGTGTAAAATGTATTCTCATTTATCTCGTACCCTTGAAAACTCCCAATTGTTGAAGATGGTGACCCGGCCAACATGTACAGCTGATCTTCAACAGTGGTGTCATTTATAAGATGTGTTTGGAACCAACTTTCGAAAGTCTCCATGTGTTTGCGTTTAATCCATGAGTCATTCTTCCCGGGTTTGTGGAGCGTACAATATTCTTGTGTTCCTCGAGATACGGAGCCACGAAGATGGAATTTTGTAGAACTGTGTAGTGTGCTTTAGTGAAAGAATGCCCGTCCCTGGGTATCATTGTTTTCTTTCCTAGCGTTCCTTTTCTCCTCAGTCTCCCCTCATGCCGCGATTTAGGAACACCAATCGTCTTAAGGTCAGGAATAAAGTCAACACATAACCCAATGACCTCCTCTGTTCCATAGCCCTTCGATATGCTTCCTTTTGTCCTAGCACGGTTATGAACATATTTCTTCAAGACTCCCATGAACCTCTCAAAGGGGAACATATTGTGTAGAAATATCGGACCGAGAATATGAATCTCTTCACATAGGTGAACCAGGAGATGATTCATAATGTTGAAGAAGGATGGTGGGAACACAAACTCAAAACTAACAAGACACTAGACCACATCCCTCTGTAATCTTGCCAGAATTTCTTGATCGATTACCTTCTGAGATATTGCGTTGAGGAATGCACATAGGTTAACAATGGGTACTCGAACATTTTACGGTAGAAGCCCCCTCAATGCAATCGGAAGCAACTGTGTCATAATCACGTAGCAGTCACGAGACTTCAGGTTTTGGAATTTTTTCTCTGCCATGTTTATTATCCCCTTTATATTCGACGAGAAGCCAGACGGAACCTTGATAGTAAAGGACTTCAAAAAATATTTCCTTCTCTGCTTTAGTAAGAGCGTAGCTGCTTAAGTAATGGCGCCCTGTATCCGTGTGCTTGTTGCTTGGGTCTTTCATACGTTGCTAGTCCTCCCGTGCTTCTGGCGTATCTTTTGACTTCCCATACACGCCCAGGAAGCATAGCAGGTTGACGCAGAGATTCTTTGTTACGTGCATCACGTCGATTCAAGAGCGGACCTCTAGAACTTTCCAATAGGGTAGCTCCGAAAATATAGATTTCTTCTTCCACACGGGTGCGCGCTTATCAGGGCCGTTCAGAACAGGTTGGCTGCCATCACCCTTCCCAAAGATTACTTTTAGGTCCTTGACCATATCGAATATATCATTACCACTTTGGAGGTCAAGCTTCTTCCGGTTATCTGCCTCACCTCTGAAATTCTTCCCTCCTTTCTTTCTTACGGGATGCTTGATCGGAAGAAATCTACGATGCCCCAGGTATACAACCTTTTTTTACATTTATCCAAATAAACACTGTCAGTCTTATCTAAACAATGTGTGGATGCATTGTATCCCTTGTTTGTATGTCCGGAAATGTTACTAACAGCAGACCAATCATTGATGGTTACGAAAAGGAACGCCCGTAGGTCAAATGGCTTTTGTTCGTTGTCATCCCACACACGTACACCTAGTTTGCCCCCACAATTGTAAGAGTTCTTCCACAAATTGCCTTAGATACACATCAATGTCGTTGCCAGGTTGCCTCGGGCCTTGGATGAGAACTGACATCATAAGGAGGAAGGTTGTACATACATAGAGTCACGGGCCAGGTGCTATGACAGGAGCTCTGCTCCCCAAAAGGATTAAATCCATCTGTACTTATACCAAACCATAAGTTTCTCGCCTCTCCTGTAAAGTCCGGGAAGTCTCTCTCGATCTTTCTCCACTGTGATCCATCGGCGGGGTGTCTCAACTTTCCGTCTTTCTTACGGTCTTCTTTGTGCCATCACAACAACCTAGTTTGCTCTTTGTTTCTAAACAGACGTTTCAACCGTGGTACTATAGGATCATACCACATCACCTTTGCATGAACCCTCTTACGGGGGGGGGGGGGGGGGCTCGCCGTCAACATCACCAGGGTCATCTACTCTGATCTTATACCGCAGTGCAGCGCAATACCGGACATTGATCCAAATTCTCGTACTTCTCAGCGCGGTAGAGGATGCAGTTATTAATGCATGCATGTATCTTCCGCACATCTAATCCTAGAGGGCAGAGAGCTTTCTTTGCTTCGTACGTACTCTCAGGCAATCCTTTGGAAGCTTCGGTTTCATTAGGTGAAGTAAACTCTCAAATGCCTTGTCAGTCACACCGTTCTGTGACTTCCATTTCAGCAACTCCAGTGTGGTACCGAGCTTTGTGCTGCCATGTTCGCAATTTGGGTACAGCAACTTTTTGTGATCCTGTAACATGTTGTCCAGCTTCAACCTCTCCAATTCACTTTGACAACCTCTCCAATTCACTTTCACATTCTTCCTTTGCATCAGCAATAACTCGGCCAAGATCATCATCAGGCTCTTCTGATGCCCGTTCTTGATCACCTCCTTCTTATGCATTGTCTTCCATCGCAGTATCACCGTATTCAGGGAACAAATGATCTTCTTCTTCTTCTTCTTTAATGTCTTCCATCACAACCCCTCTTTCGCCATGCTTGGTCCAGCAATTATAGCTGGGCATGAAACCTCTCCGAAGTAGGTGGCCGTGAAGGACTCTCGAGGAAGAGTGCTCCCTGCCGTTCCGACAATCAACACATGGGCAACACATAAAGCCATTATCTTTGTTCGCCTGAGCTACAACGAGAAATGCATTCAGGCCTGCCATATACTCGGAAGTGCGTCGGTCACCGTACATCCACCGCTGCCGTGCATCCATCTGCATCATATAATTAAGTTTATCAAAAAACATTACAATAACACATCTTCAATAGAGAAATGACCATAGTACACCGACAAATATAACTTTTTTATGTATCAATTACAGATGAAAAAGATAAGTTTGCTAACCTCGGTCGAAGATACCATTTTCTGTGATCTAATGTGTGGCTTGGGTATTTCGTCGAACAGCTCGTGTGCATAGTAAAATAACACACACTAGCACCAACCTCTCTCACTCCTCCAAGCAAAAAAAAAGAAACAGAGAGAAGAGGGGCAGCTACGAGGCAGTATATGTAGGGGAAGGGGGTATTTGTCCCGGTTTGTGGCATGAACCGGGACCAATGCCCTTGCGCGTGCCACGTGGCCTGTGGCGAGGCATTGGTCCCGGTTCATGCCACAAACCGGGACAAATACCTGCTAATGAACCGGGAACAATGCCCTCAGGCGATTTTTGCTGCCTCGTGCGCACAAACCGGGATCAATGCATAGCATTTGTCCCGAATTTTGTTGTAACCGGGATTAATGCCTTTTCTAGCCCTGGACGAAAGGTGTCGTTTCCACTAGTGTTGGTTTCTTTATAAGGGAAACTTTCTACTGTGTTCTTCATACCTTCCACTTGGGGTCTCCCAACGAGCGTATGTCTATACGCCATCACCTCCGAAAACAGTTCACGATGTTCCACACGTTGTAGGGGTGCCCATGAGCGGACTGTAGCTGTGCACCGGTAGGTAACCTAGATAACTTGCCCATGAGCGGAGTGTAGCTATGCAACCGGCCCCCTCTCTGTGATCGTGGTGGCAACCGTGGCTGCTAACCGCGCCTCGTCTGCGCCGCGTGGCGACAGGGCCGCGCAACCGGCCTCGCCTGTCGGTCACCATGGTGGCCACAGTGGCTACCTACCACCCGCGCCTCGTCCGCGACGACAGGGCCTGCTGGTCAACCTCTCTGGCTAGGCTGCCCGTTGGTAGAACTCTACTAGATCCACATCTCGATCTGCAATGTTGCATCTAGGCCCTGGCCTTTCCGTTTTTACACTGGAGCCCTCCATTCTTATTTTTTCATCACGAGCACGTCCCTGCACTTCTTAGAAACAACATTAAACTTGAAATGCTCATAACTTTTATTTTATTAATCCAAATTGTACAAACTTTTTGTATAAAATTATCATAAAATGCAAAGAACATTCATATGTCATACATTCTCATGTTTGCATCTTTCCTCTTGCATTTTAGTAGTGTTATGCATGTGCACCTACATAATATACATGAAATATTGTGGGGGTACTTAATTCAAATCATGCCATATTCCATTTAATTTGATCTATCTTACCCGTTAATTGTTCTCCATGTTAAGCAACATTTAATTTTGATGGGTAGATAAATAACTTGAACCTCCTAAATTAAACGTGGGGATTTCGGCTCAACTTAAATTGGCTAAGTTGCATATGCCTTTGCAGCTCGCTTGTCATGCATATAAATTAGGAACACGCTGGATCTTCCGTCTTAGCTGTAATTGTTGCCTCCGGTGTTTGTTCTAGTGCTTGCTTATTCTCAGATAGAACGTTTAGATGATGTAATCAACGACAAGTTCTACTTCCTCTACATCGGGATTACATGCAAGGCTTTAATTGCTATCTTTGCTTGAAGATTGCTCATTTGCTACCTATGCTTGCTGTTGTCTTTTATTCTAACCTTGTGTTATGATTCTTATATGCAGTCCAATCCACATATTAACTTGAAGCCATGATATAGCCCCTCCCCACCTCCTATGAACATGCTGTATGTTTCGCCTTGCGAGTCCTAGTGTCTTCATAGCTTGTTTGTCGAGTCTTCTTACTTGTCACCTGTTTAGTACGGTAGGTCGGTTCAACATAATAAAATGTTGTTTGCTGCTAACCACCAGGCAGTAATATTTTCTCTTGATCAAACTACAACTGCCACCTCCAATTTAAAGAATATATCGCTTAATTTTATGCAATTCGAAAATCAGGTCACTAATATCAAACTTATAAAAAATTCAGTCATTTAACATTATTTAACTAATAGTCTAATTTCATATATGTTTTCATGGGCCGTGCACATAAAAAATTATATGGTATGATTTCCCGTAGCAACGCACAGAAAAGTTTGCTAGTAAAGATAAATGTTCCTAACACAAATGGTTGGACATAGTGCTTGATGGTGGCCTCTGGTGCGAGCGAACGAGTTATTTGGGCCTGATCGGGCCACTTTTTGGAGGGAGGAGGAAGCCAGGATAACCGGTACTTGGGATTTCAGGCTGAATTCACTGTCTCATCCTGGTTTCTATCATATTTCTTACTCCATGCGTTCCAAATTAATCGTATTAGATTGAATGTATCAATACACTAAAGTATATCTAGATACATCCATATGTTGCTAAATCCACGACAAGTAATTCGAGATGGAGGGAGTACTATACCCAGGCATGGTGTGGGCCCTACCTTGCCCCCCTCCAGCCCTTGTTCTGGCTCGGAGGGTCTTCGGGTGAAATAAGAACTTTAGGGTCTTTTCGGGCAATTTTCTAAAAGTTGATTTTTCTGCATAAAAACTAGACACCAAAGTAATTCTACTGAAAACAACGTTAGTCCGTACACTACAAGAAATATGGTGATACACGACGCTCCATTTTCGTCACTAAATCGTCGCTATATTTCATCTATGACGATCTTATGACGAAAAACAAATCGTTGAAAACCGAGCGTCAGAAATGATCAATAACGACGATTTTTTTTAGATCGTCATGGACGTCCACGACGATTCCGGACCGTCATAAAATTATGACGATCCAAAATCGTCAAGAGCAGTCTGGCCAGGCCACATCAGCTCCGACGTGGCTAGTCTGACGTGGCAACGCTAAGACGAAACCAAATCGTCATGGAAGGAAATCAGCCCAGTCCATTTCAGTGATCTTCATGGGCCTAGCCCAACACTTTAGCCTTTTTCTTTTCTGGTCATTGGCCTTTTGTGGTACAATTTCCTTTTGGGTCTTGGCCTTTTTAGCACTTTCCTTTCAGGTCTTTTAATTTTTGGGCCTTGGCCATTTTAATTTAACAATTCAATTTTATTCAGCCTATTTAAGCAGGCAGGTATCATTCATTCGCATCTTCCAATTAGGGCATTGTTTGGGCTAGGCAATTGGCTTTTTTCGATCCAATAATTTTTTCCTCATGGATTTTATGTACAGAATTACAGTGCTCCTTTTTTCTACTCTTTCTTTTTGTCCAGTATGCATTCTCAAACAACAACTAGAATCAATCGATTACATCATATAAAACACAGATCATTCGATACAATCAAACACATTATAGCAAGCTCTAAAAGTGACTAATCAATACAATAACAGAATAAAAAATGTCTTCAAACTTCTTCAGCATGGAGCTTCTTCGATGGAATGAATTTCTTCAGCCTGGAACTCCTGTAAATGAGGGAACAGCCACATGTTTAGACAATGTAGGAAACAGCATGAGCACAAAGATAGTATAAAGAGATAGTTATTTAACAAGGCCTAACATCAAGACACAAGCTGCAGCTATTTAACAAGGCCTAACAAGAAAGCTCCAAATCATATATGGAGACAAAACTACCTTCCCTAGCGATGGAAGGTTTAGGACTACTCCCTTCGCTAAACTCCAGTAGCCACATGCCATGGAAGTCGCCCTCTGCTTGACATAGATGGCGGCACATACTCAGAAACGGTGCTTTGATGAGCTCGTTGCACCTGGCATTTTGGGTCAATAACAGCAATAGAAAATTCTCTATTAGTGAGAACTGAAAACAAACAGTGTAGGTAATTAACAGCAAGCTATAGAAGGGAGTCAGCGACGAATTGTTAGCTCTAGCCAGCATGCAAAAAACATTTAAGCAAGGTGATATTGGTCTCACAAACAAATCGGTAGAAGAAGCAGGTGACAGTGAACATCAAGTGCATAGAGCCTGCAATGTTACTTTATGCGATTACAGATATTGACGGTGACCTCAGAAACAAAGCGGTAGAAGAAGCAACTATGTTATCTTAGATATGTTATTATTCAATACAAGAGTATTTGACAAAACAATTGTTGCGTGTAAATTACAGAAAGATGATGCCATGGTTCCATCAGTTTCATAGAACCAAGTGCCATGGGTTCATGAGTTTCATAGACAGTGACCTCACAAACAAATGAATATTTGAGCAAACAGCTTGCAAGCAACAGGACAGAACAGAAGAGAACATGATAACACAGGTGAGGAGAGAGCATGTGTGGGTGCGTCTGTACCTCGAGCCTGTAGGTGACGGTCTTGAATCCCCTCTGCGGGTGGTCGGGGAATCCGGTGGGCTTGGAGACTGAAATGACCACGAGGAATCAATGGGTCAGAAAAGAAAATAGACGGATAGAGTCATAACTCTGTGAACCGAATCGAAGAAACTAAAGAAATCCGGTGAGCATGAGGAAGGGGTCCAGGTTCCGGAGCTCGTGCCTGCAAGATTCAGTTAGAAACAAAGGTCAAAGCAGGCCGTCAGAAAAAATTGAGAGTTCAAGTCACGGAGAAGAGATGGAAACAACCCGTGGCAATGCAGCATTTTGATGTATTGCAATATATGCACAGTGTTGTTCTGCTTTACCACAACGGCACCAGCGAGGCGACGCCCTATTTTTCTAATGGTGAAGCCTATCAAAGAATGTGGCAACACTGTAACACAGATTTAAACACACCTAGAATCAGTGTTCTGAGTAAGATAAAGTACGGTTCTGCTTCGGCTCAAAAGTGTCCCAGGTAAGGATGCTGGAGGTGCTGACCTCGAAGAACTTGTCGTCGTTGTGGATGCTGGAGGTGCTGAACTCGCCACCGATGGATGAACACAACTCCAGTAAGGATCAAGTACACTTCCTATGATGCATCAAAACAACATTTAGAGCTGGCAATTAGAACGGAAATACAACAAGAAGATAAAAGAATACATGATTTCAGCAAAATCAAAACTGATGATCAGAACTGAATAATAGTGCAGCAGATTTGGCTCTCAGCGTGGAGGTACATCACCAAATTAATCAAGATTGATGTTGGAGTTTCTCTATGAGTATTCATGATTATAGTTTGTTATTTAACAACGGGCATTATTGGCTCTTAGTAAACATCATATACAACTATTAACTCACCAATTCTGCTAAGTAGCGATAATCAAAATAATCAGTTAACTTGAAGGCATTCAGTAGGAAAACAAAACAACAAATATCATATGGCACATATGAATAGCTTTTAGGACACATTTTTAGTACTTAATTCAATGCTTAATCTCTTTAGCAGCCATTTCAAAAAATGAAATATATCAAACAGACTCATAGCATTGTGATATCAAAGAGGACGTTACTTTCGTGTGGCCATGAGAAAATAACACAGAAAACATAATCGGTTACTTGGACAAGTATGTAAATAAACACAAGACAATAACAAGTATCCAGAGAAATAATGGTCAGTCACATAACCAAGGAAATCAATCAACATAAAACAGGATTCCTTTTTTGCAGTCATGGCCAATTAACACAGAAAAGATCGTCCATTACTTAGGCAAGCCAACCAGTCAACACAAGACAATAACAGAGTACCACGGTGCATTACTGATGTAAAAAAAATGTTGCAAAAAGGCTGCATCTACTCAAGCATTGTGAGTTACTCAGCCAAGCAAGTTGATTCAGCTTGGTGAATAGATTGGTGAATAGAATTAAACGACCTATTATATAGAACAATTATATAGAATTGCAGTACAGATTGGTGAATAGATACCAAACAAAATTTCACTCCGCCGAAGTAGACTCGATGCAGCAAATTTATACTACCTCAGATCCGGTACGAAAGGGTGGCATCGGGTTCTTACATTGGTGGTTGATGGTGGAATCGACGAAGGTCATGTGGTGAGGACGCACACCACCAGCAGCTTCGTCTGCACCCGGTTCACCTCCCATGCCTTTGAGATGGGGAACGCCACCGTGAGGGACTAGACCTGGCCAGCGAACCCACAGCAGCACCGAGTCCCGACGCCGCCTGTGCAAGCGCCTGGCCCCAACGCCCGCACCCAGAGCCTGGTGGCTCTCCCGGCGCTGCCGCCATCGTCGACCGTGGAGCGATGCCTCCGTCGTCGACCGTGGAGCGCTGCCGCCGTCTTCGACCGTGGAGAGCTGCCGCTGTCGCGGATCCGATGTAAGCCGGACCACAACAGAGGAGAACAGTTGGAGATGGTGGTACAGATCTGGATCGATGGGAGTTCGTGGATAGAGGGGTGGTGGATTTGAGGATGCCAGGATCTCATGCATGCCTCCGCCGCTGAGGCTGTTCATCTCGGAAGGGAAAGGTGGAAGGGGAGCCGGAGGAGGTGCGATCTGGTTCAGAGTCGCGGCGCTGCGGGGCAAAATCGATGGGGGGCGGCGGCGCACGAAGAAATTGGGAGGGTTACTAGGGTTTCCATCGGAACAGGGTCTATATGAGCCGATCTAAAAAATGGTGACCGCGCGGTCGTTTCCAATTTTTTCCCTCCCCGCCTCATTTCCTTACTTGTTCACCTTACACTACGGTGGCTGCACGTAGGGCCAACCTCTTCCTGACCCCACAACATGGTGTCTAAAATAAGCAAGTGGCTGGTTTGTTGTCTAGGAAACTTGTAGTGTTAATAAGCATGTTTTATGACCGCAATTGTTTGGCTAAAAATAGTTCTTTCTTAATTGAGTTGGAAATATAAATTCCTATATTACTAGTTGAATTTCACAATAAATATTTGACTAAAAATGCACTTTTATTTTCTCAGTGCTAAAATGGATATATTTTGTGAATCCACTACCAAAAGCATCATTCCAAATTGCACTGCTCTATTTATCTTGCAATATAAAAAAATCATTTTTCGAGTGCGTAAAATGGGTCCTATAAAATTTACATTATAAATACACACTGCCAAGAGTTTCACAAGATTAAACACCTAGATATTACGGTCATTTCCCCTGTTTTCACCGTATTTCGAAATGGGCATACAAGTTTAAAAAAATTAAAAAAAATGAATAAGCTTCGTGATATGTCATTATATGTTACTTAGTATCCACAAAAAATAATAAACTTGAAATATGACAAATATCTAAAAAACAATACACAAAAATGAGATATCTCCTCCGAAAATTCTTGGGTTTCGAGCCAAACGACGGGTGTTATGGCCACATCCATGGCATAGTTTGTTGAATTGTGCCCATATTCTACACTAAGATGCATAATGGAACAACGAACAATGTTGACGAACAAAGTTTTATTTTTCATTGAATAAAAATATCATTTTCCATTTTCGGAGTGTCAAAAAAGGGGTTTTTTGTGAAGCACCTACCAAACATATTTTACAAAATTGTAGAAATAAAAATTCTAAATATATTATGTCATATTTGATATACAAATAACAAATTTGATACCTCTCAATAGCTCTAAATACACATCTTTTGAAAAAGACAAATTTCTGCCGATTCCGCTGAAACTGGGCCAAATTTGAACTACAGGTGCCTCGTAGTTTTCTCTTTATTTTTTGAAAAAATCATTTTTAGGTACCCAAGTACCTATTTCAACATAGATACACCAAGAGTTCATCAAGATTCAACACCTAGGTACGAACGGTCATGTCTCCCGTTTTGACCGTTTTTCGAAACCGGCTTTGAAAATTCCAGAAAATTCAAAAAAAACACGAAACGATGCAAGATCTTCGCGTGGTGTTGTTATATATGTCCTAGTATCCACCAAAAATAATAAACTTCGAATAAGACAATTTGGTGGAAAATGTGTTCACAAAAATGAGCTATCTCGTACGAAGATTCATGGCTTTCGGGCGAAATGACGGATGTTTTGGCCACATCCATGGCATAGTTTGTTGAAATGTGACCATATTCCACACAAAGATGCATATTGGTACAACTAACAATGTTCACGAAGAAATTTTTATTTTTCGTTGAATAAAAACACCATTTTCCATCTCCGGAGTGTCAAATCTGGGTTTTTTTGTGAAGCACATACACAAAATATGTTGCAAAAATGTAGAAAGTAAAATTCTAAATATATTATGTCATATTTTATCTACAAATAACAAACTTACTACCTCTCAATATCTCAAAATACACCTCTTTCAAAAAAGACAAATTTCTGCCGATTCCGCTGAAACCGGGCCAGATTTGAACTACAGGTGCCTCGTAGTTTTCTCTTTATTTTTTGAAAAAATCATTTTTAGGTACCCAAGTACCTATTTCAACATAGATATACCAAGAGTTCATCAAGATTCAACACCTAGGTACGAACGGTCATGTCCCCCGTTTTGACCGTTTTCCGAAACCGGCTTTGAAAATTCCAGAAAATTCAAAAAAACACGAAACCATGCAAGATCTTCGCGTGGTGTTGTTATATATGTCCTAGTATCCACCAAAAATAATAAACTTCGAATAAGACAATTTGGTGGAAAATGTGTTCACAAAAATGAGCTATCTCGTACGAAGATTCATGGCTTTCAGGGCGAAATGACGGATGTTTTGGCCACATCCATGGCATAGTTTGTTGAAATGTGACCATATTCCACAAAAAGATGCATATTGGTACAACTAACAATGTTCACGAAGAAACTTTCATTTTTCGTTGAATAAAAACACCATTTTCCATCTCCGGAGTGTCAAATCTGGGTTTTTTTGTGAAGCACATACACAAAATATGTTGCAAAAATGTAGAAAGTAAAATTCTAAATATATTATGTCATATTTTATCTACAAATAACAAACTTACTACCTCTCAATATCTCAAAATACACCTCTTTCAAAAAAGACAAATTTCTGCCGATTCCGCTGAAACCGGGCCAGATTTGAACTACAGGTGCCTCGTAGTTTTCTCTTTATTTTTTGAAAAAATCATTTTTAGGTACCCAAGTACCTATTTCAACATAGATACACCAAGAGTTCATCAAGATTCAACACCTAGGTACGAACGGTCATGTCTCCCGTTTTGACCGTTTTCCGAAACCGGCTTTGAAAATTCCAGAAAATTCAAAAAAAACACGAAACGATGCAAGATCTTCGCGTGGTGTTGTTATATATGTCCTAGTATCCACCAAAAATAATAAACTTCGAATAAGACAATTTGGTGGAAAATGTGTTCACAAAAATGAGCTATCTCGTACGAAGATTCATGGCTTTCAGGGCGAAATGACGGATGTTTTGGCCACATCCATGGCATAGTTTGTTTAAATGTGACCATATTCCACAAAAAGATGCATATTGGTACAACTAACAATGTTCACGAAGAAACTTTTATTTTTCGTTGAATAAAAACACCATTTTCCATCTCCGGAGTGTCAAATCTGGGTTTTTTTGTGAAGCACATACACAAAATATGTTGCAAAAATGTAGAAAGTAAAATTCTAAATATATTATGTCATATTTTATCCACAAATAACAAACTTACTACCTCTCAATATCTCAAAATACACCTCTTTCAAAAAAGACAAATTTCTGCCGATTCCGCTGAAACCGGGCCAGATTTGAACTACAGGTGCCTCGTAGTTTTCTCTTTATTTTTTGAAAAAATCATTTTTAGGTACCCAAGTACCTATTTCAACATAGATACACCAAGAGTTCATCAAGATTCAACACCTAGGTACGAACGGTCATGTCTCCCGTTTTGACCGTTTTCCGAAACCGGCTTTGAAAATTCCAGAAAATTCAAAAAAAACACGAAACGATGCAAGATCTTCGCGTGGTGTTGTTATATATGTCCTAGTATCCACCAAAAATAATAAACTTCGAATAAGATAATTTGGTGGAAAATGTGTTCACAAAAATGAGCTATCTGGTACGAAGATTCATGGCTTTCGGGCGAAATGACGGATGTTTTGGCCACATCCATGGCATAGTTTGTTGAAATGTGACCATATTCCACACAAAGATGCATATTGGTACAACTAACAATGTTCACGAAGAAATTTTTATTTTTCGTTGAATAAAAACACCATTTTTCATCTCCGGAGTGTCAAATCTGGGTTTTTTTGTGAAGCACATACACAAAATATGTTGCAAAAATGTAGAAAGTAAAATTCTAAATATATTATTTCATATTTTATCTACAAATAACAAATTTAATACCTCTCAATAGCTCAAAATACACCTCTTTTGAAATAGACAAATTTCTTCCGATTCCCCTGAAACCGGGCCAAATTTGAACTACAGGTGCCTCGTAGTTCAAAATTCCTTAGAGTCTCAAGAAATATATGCTCATAGAAATGATTGTATTGTGTTTAAAAAATGGTTTCAGATGGTCTATAATTACTACAAATAGTTTTACAATTTTTTCAAAATTGGTTACGGTCAGTTTGTAGGTGGAGTTCAAATTATAGAATGAAAACAGAAAAAAAAAACGAAAAAAAACTCGACCAGCCCAACCCGGTTGCCAGCTGTGCCGCGCTAGCAGCCCAACATTTTCTTCCCTGCCTAATTCGGCCCATACAAGGTAGAAAGCTTCCCTGCCCAATTTCCCCTCCCTAATGAATTTCGTGGTCAGGATGGGCCTTGGCCCAAATCACGTCAATAGACACCATATGCAGCGAACACAGTGTTCGTACAACAAACGCGCGGTGGCCTGGTGGCATGGTGAGGCAGCGGTGCGCGTGAGGTACATGGTTCGAACCCCATCAATCCCATTTTTGCGAATTTATCCTGGCAATGGGAGTGTGTTGCCAAGTGGGCCATGTCGGCGGAGTTCATGCCAAACTGGCCAAATTTCGGCCCATCCATAACAGGAAGTTTACGTCGGCTGTGCTTTAAGTAGGCGTACTGCCTGCTTTCTTCAAGAGTCGCCATATGGCCTGGTGGTTACGCTCTGTCTCGGAGTGGGGTGAGCTCCAAGGTTCGAATCTCGGATCTGAACCAATAAAATCACTATTTTGCTACCGCGATTTACCTGCAGACATTGACACGTAGTCAAAAATTGACAACTCAACATGACACATAGATAAAAATTGAAGACGTGGCCGTCCAGTCATATAAGTGCTTCTAAAAAATAAGGCTAGAGATCACATGGTTAATTTATGACGATTTCATCTTACACATCAACGACGTTTTTTATTCAAATCGTCGTTATTTTACATGGTTTTTATCCTCTCAACCGGTTTAAGACGATCTTGTTAGAAATCGTCACAACTCTATGACGATTACGTTCACCGTCATTACGAGAACGTCATGTATCAACACATTTCTTGTAGTGGTATTAGTTGCATTCAAAACTCACATGTTTAGAAGAAAACAATAGCAAAAGTGTTCAGAAAGGAGATGCGTTTTGGACATATCATTAGCCTTCACATTTACTGAGTATGAGCTCTACTTGTGCATCCAACTCCCAAAAACTCAAAGTTTACCAAATGTGTCCACTATACCTAACTATACGCGGTATTTCACCGCCACTCCAAAGTAAATTGCTCGTGTGCTACCTTTAAAACTTTCAAAATACTTCTCATTTGGTGTTCCTGTTTTAGCTCATAAGGAAGTAGTTTAAAGTTTATTGTGGTTTATGTCAAGAAAGGTTCTTCTTCCTTATTTCACCCGATGATTATGGAATCTGTGCTCATATAAATTTGCGGAGAGCCGGTGCCAATTAATATAACTAAAAGAGCACTTCACCATGGTTTGATAAAAGCTGGTGTGTACCCATGAACATGGCTAGCCCTGGTTTGTAAAAGAAATGTGGCAGGAAGTGCCAAACTAATAAAAAACGGAAACCGCTCTCAAAGTTCTAAACATTTTGCTTGACATGAGTTATGATAAGTTCTTCATTACCATTCGTTTGCATAAACATACACCTCTTTTTTTATCAATACCTCTGTTTATCAAATAAAAATCTCTAGCACATGAGTACTGCTTCCCTCTGCGAAGGGTCAATCTTTTACTTTATGTTGAGTCTTTATATTCTAACTTTATGCACCTTCTCGAGAGCATAACTTTCATTCTTACTGTAATGTGCTTGACTCAAGACACGGTTAATTGTGGTATAACTTTGATACTTTTATCTTTGATATCTCTACTTCTAGTCTTCGCTTGAACTTCAGAGGTGCCCTGGTATTTATGTTTTTCTCCACAAATAAGGGAAAGCAAGATACCACTTTATCATATCTTATTATAAACATTGCAATCCTGCAAATATGTATACTCATGTTGCTTATTATTAGTGTGTTGGTATCTCTTCATGGTTTACATAACTATTAGGTGGATTTATTTGCATACTTCTTATTATGAATTGCCTAAGTATTCGATCATATAGTGATAATATATACATCGTATGAAGCAAATGTGTTAGTAAAAGTTCTTTTATTGCACTCAGTTGTTAACTGAATTGCTTGAAGACCAGCAATAAGCTAAGATTGGGGGAGTTGATACGTCCAAAACGTATCTACTTTCCAGGACACTTTTGCTGTTTTTTTTCCCTCTAAACTTGTGAGTTTTGAATACAACTAACCTGGACTAACGTTGTTTTCAGCAGAATTACCCTGGTGTTTTATTTTTATGCAGAAATTCAACTTTCAGGAAAATGGCCGGAAAATATCCTGAAGTCCCTATTTTACTCAAGAACTCACGAAGCCAGAATACAAGATGGAGAGGGGCCACGAGGGGCCCACACCACATGGCGGCACAGGTCCCCCGTAGGCCGCGCCATGGCATGGTGTGGCCACCTCGTCCACCCCCTCGTGCCCCCCTTTCGTCTACTTAAGCCCCTTAACCTAAAAAGGCCAAGAGGTTCGTCATATTCTAGAGAAAAACACCCGAGCGCCCTCGCCTCCTCGAAACTCAATTTGGTAACCATAATTTCCTGTTCTTGCACCCCGTAGGGACGAAGATTTGGAGGAGATCATCGCCATCGTCATTGCCACCACCTCTCCATCAACCATCCATGATTCCTTCATCCATGTGTGAGTAATACCGGCTGTAGGCTGAGAGGGATGGTAGGGATTGGATGAGAATGTTCATGTAATAAGTGCCACATTGTTAGGGCATAGTGCCTAGTATCCGTTGTTAGTGATTTCTATCGTTTTTGCACCTTGTTGAGCTTAATGTTTGTCACTAGGTCCCGAGTGCCATGATTTCAGATCTGAACATGTTATTGATTCATGAGGACAATTATTGTTTTTTTGTTCTTACCTGCAAGTTATATACACATATCGTTGTTCGGAACCCGAGGCCTCGAAGTGACAACGATTGGGATAACCGGGGGGGGGGGGGGGGGGGAGGGGGATGGCTTTGATGTGAGGATCACATGTTTTCACGGAGTGTTAATGCTTTGCTCCGATGCTTTATTAAAAGGAGCACCTTAATTAGCAGTAGTTTCCCTTGAGTCCCCGTTGTGGGCTGATAGGACAAAAGAAGTTGTGCAAGTTTCTCATTGCGAGCACGTACGACTAAATACGGAACACATGCATGGTTACCTAGTACTTGAATGTTTTTATCATTATTTACCTGCAATTGCCCATGTCTTGATTATTATATGAATTATCTTATCCATGCAACGACCGTTCATGTGTTCCTATGCCTACAGTATTTTAGTCATGTTGTCTACTACAATTACTGCTGATGTCTTTATTTGATTCCTGCTATTATTTCACTCCTGCTATTATTTCACTACTGCTATAAAACTGTTGCTACCGAGAAACTGTTGCGAGCAAGTATATTTCCAGGTGCAGCTGAACTGACAATTCATCTATTAAGGCTTATAAATATTCTTTGGCTCCCCTTTTGTCGAATCAATAATTTGGGTTTTACTTCCCTCAAAAACTGTTACGACCCCCTATACTTGTGGGTCATCAGGTGCTAAGGTTTGGGTGTGGAGGATACAGAGGGGGACGCGTACTGGTTCCATTAAGAAGTACGTGGCGAGGTTGGCGAGAGGGCGGTGTGACACTGACTGCTAGGCCCGGAAGTCGAGTGGGCGTCGTTGACCAGTCCCATGGGGACGCACGCACGCGATCCGCTCGCATCCCCGCCGCCGCATTTCTGTCCCGCATATGGGACAAGAATGGGTCGAGACAGAGAAAAACGGCTCGTCCGTTTCCTAAATGGGTCGGTTCGTTGGGCCGTGATTTCGTTGGGCGCGGACCAAAACGGACACACGCGGACCAAATGGGTCGGCGCGTTGGAGTTGCTCTTTATCAACTGAAATGGCCAGTCTCGTGCCCACTGTGCAGTGCGGCCTGGTGTTAAGAGGTGGTCCCGACAATGTTACCTGGGGTTGTGGACCTTTTAGGGCATGTACAACGGTTCTCTCTTAACAATGACATGTAGGATAATTGCTTAGTTGGCTGAGAGAGAAAAAGAAAAAAGACGTTTTTCTTTTCTTACCTAAGAGATCACCTCTTAGCATAATTGTCTCACCATATATTTAGGATACTTGATTGTTAGTGATAGGACCTATTGTACAACATGTTCTTTTAATCATATCTATATATCACGTGGCGAAGTTAAGATAAAACAGACATGCCCTGAGAAGAGTGGGAGCAAGAAAAACGTTAAAGTCTCTCAAGGGGTCCACCACCTCAACGGTTCATTGCACTAGTCACTACTAGTAGATAGGGAGGCTTTGATCCAATAAAATTCAGAGTAATGAATTTAACGTCCATATACACATACATATATAGATAAGCCAACTCAGTCCTCTCTTCAAATTTCACCTGCCTTGCTTGGCTGCTAGTCGGATCCACCGGAGACCTTAACGTAGTTAGGTTAAAATTTTAAAATTACGTTCACACGAGAATTCAAACAAACACATTTCATTTCAGTTCATCTTTAGTTAACTAGAAATATATCATAGTTCACTGGAAATTAACATAGCATAGTTCACTGGAAACATACTTTGAACTGCAAACCCTAAATCTACGAACGCTAACCCTTGTTTTTCCAAAAGGGGCACCGTGATAACTTCATCGTCCCTGCATCGTCCACGTCTCCGCGGCATCCTTACTCGTCGGGTTGCTCTCTATTTATACCGAACTATTTCACTTATTCATAACCAGCTAGCTTGTTGTCAATGTAAACAACTGCTATGTTTTGGATGAGAACGTTCATGTAATAAGTGCCAGATTGTTAGGGCATAGTGCCTACTATCCGTTGTTAGTGCTGTCTATCGTTTTTCTGAAACATTTTCTACTGCAGGGGAGACTAAGATAATCTATCACACACTAATGTAGGGTATTAAGCCATGATGATAAATCCGCAGCCAAAGAAGCACTCAACCTATGCTTAAGCATAAGGAGATCTAACATGAATCCAACTTTCCAACCCTTGAAGGAATGCCTCTCAGACTTGAAAATAACTCCATTCCTCTATTTCCAGATGTTCCAACAAGCAAGAATCACAATCTCAGTGAAACAGGGACCATTGAAGTTCTTTTTTGCAATAGAAAGATTAGACAGAACTATGTTATCACTCCAGGAAATTTGCAGATAGTTCCAAATCCTGGAGCTGAAAATACACTGGAAGAACAAATGTGTCCAATCCTCAAGACAAAGTTTGTTGCAAAGGACACAAAACTCAGTCCCATCAATCTTCCAATTCCTTCTTTTAATCATATCCTTGGTATTAATTCTATCCTTTAAGATCAGCCATACAAAAAAATTATGCTTTGACATGCCTTTGGATTTCCATATCCACTTAGCTGCTTTATCATCGTTCAAATGAGCAAACTGTAGCTGATAAAATTTACTGAAAGTATACAACCCTTTATTAAAAACTGTGTTGTCTATCGTTGCTGCACCTTGTTGATCTTAATGCTTGTCACTAGGCCCCGAGTGCCACGATTTCAGATCTGACCATGTTATTGATTCATGAGGATAATTATTGTTTTTGTTCTTACCTGCAAGTTGTATACACATATCGTTGTCCGGAACCCGAGGCCGTAAAGTGACAGCAATCGGGATAACCCGGGGGGATGACTTTGGTGTGAGGATCACATGTTTTCCCGGAGTGTTAATGCTTTGCTTCGATGCTTTGTTAAAAGGAGCTCTCTCAGGACGACGTGTCTTTTAGCGTCGGAGATGCACATGTAGATCGACGCCTAGAGGCATTCAGCTGCAGGCGCCGAGTTCCTCGCTGTCTTGGCCTTCATGTTGCCGATCGGACGTGCTTCGACGGCTTCTGGCAGCGCGTCTAGGTTGTAGACGCCGTTGTTGTTGACGAGGGACAGCCGGACCTCCTTCCACTTCTGCCACATCTCGATCCGGGTGAACACATATAGAAACCTAAAGTCGCCGTCGTTGTTGTCCTGGCGGTACAGGTCGAACATCGGGATCATCTACACAAGGAAAGGCCCCGATCGGCAAAAATACATCGCGAGAAATCTTGACCGGCGAGGCTTGGACATACCTGGTGGTCGATGCTGGCGCCGCTCTCTGGGTGGGCGGCCACCTCCTCCAGGATGCCATTCCATTTCTTGTAGGCCTGCTGGATGGTCGCCCAATGGTTGGCCATCGCCTTTTTGCCGTGGTCCATGTGTATGCCCTTGAACACGGGGTCGACAAGCTTGCACTCATCGAATGCCGTCTTGACCCTTCGCCAGTAGTTGTCAGCGTTCTAGGCCGGTGATCGGGTCGATGCTAACGGTCTTCAATGCTTCGGCGAGGCACTCGTCTTCCTTTGTCGACCACTTGATCTGTGGCTCGGTCGGCTTGGTGTTCTACCGGCGTTTTCGTTTCCCCTTGGCGGCCACCTGCGACATCTCGGCTGGCTCCAGCTCTTCCACCTTAACATCAGCATCGTCGAGGTCGAGGCCGTCCCTTCGCCACCTGCATCCTACGAGTCGACCTGCGTGACGAACCTGAGGCAGGAGGCGGCGGCCGTTGAGCCGGTCGCGATGATGTCCTCCGAGCTAGGACCGAAGGGGAGAGGATCACATCGCAGAGTCGGCACAAGCGAGTGGGCATAGGAGGTCGGGGAGTAGCCACAGGGAACGTTGAGATCGACAGCGAACACGGATGGAGAAGCACGTGGCGTGGGACAATGCTGGAAGGCGGTGTTGGGATTGAATCCGCCGACAAGATCGCCGTCGACGTAGTCCGGTGATGGGGAGTACATTCACACCTGCGGCGACAAGCCGGACGCCGACGAGATGACGCTCTATTTTCTTCCCCACACCCCGTGTAGATACAGGCTTGACACCGACGGGGCGGGTTGCTGGGATGCCTAAGCGGGCTGAAGATTTGTAGTAGGCTGGCGCGTGTTCGCGTTCCTCTCCATGACGGCGTAGGACTCATTCTCCTCCTCCGTCGCCGTGTCCCTGAGCTTTTTTTTTTGTTTTTATTCTTTTGACTGTAACACCGCCCCGGCTCTTAGAGCCACTAGATTCCTATTTTCAACAGTTTGCAGTGGATGATTTTTGCCTCTTGTAACAACAGTAGATCAAGGCGTGGTTGGGATGAATGATGTTGGTGACGTGTACAGTGCGTGCAAGGTTTAGACCGGGACTGCCATCAGTTTCAGCTTTTGCAACCGTGGTTGTTGTGTGAGCGAGCAGATCAATAGCTTGGTACGAATATATGCCTTTTGGTTCGCGATGATTACAACAATTCAATCTATTTCCATTTCACGGGGAGAAATGAAACCTGGGATGGCGTTGGCGATCTCCCCTCTCCCGCTCTGGCGTCTCCTTGCCGGCACCTCCACCCTTTCTCCGGGAGGCTTCTGTACTCCCGCCACCGCTGCACCTCCGCGCTGCCGTCGAGCGCTCGCTGCTCCCCCACCCCTGATTTCCCCGAGTGCCCCATTCCCGTCTCCGAGCCGATTTGTCCCCGAGGTTGATACTACAGCGGCGGAGAACCTGGAAGTAGCCTCATGTGCCTCGACGGTGTCCGGGGGTTCCTCTCCAGGTCGCGGGTCGCCGGGTGCTCCTTCTACTCTCCGAGCGTCGTCGAGATTTGTTTCGCCGGCGGGCCCCTCGGCCGTGCACCCTGCGCGACCCACGGTGAGGGTTGGTGCGGTTCGTGTGGATCTCCTCAGTTCGCTGGCTCCTGCTCCGCCATGGCCCGGTGATCGTGCTGCCTTCCCCGAGCTCAGCCATGGCGGGAGGGTACCTTTTTCGCGTGGGGTGGGCTCCCTTGCTCCGTCCTGCGTGTCCCCACTTGTTAGTGACTTTGGTGTGGAGGAGGAGGAGGTCGTTCAGGTTGACGATCAACTTTGGGCAGTTCCGTCATTTCGTCGTAACAGAGATAAATCCGGGAGGCTGCTGGTCTGGATCCAAAAGGGGATCAGAGACGACAAGCTCGCCATCGCCGACTGCTACCCCGCCACCACCTCCGCCCTACTCCACCATCGCGCGCGCCCACTCAAGCTGCCTTCCTGCTCGGGTCCTGGGTATTTTGCTGAGGTTCTTAGCCGGAAAATGCTAGGGGGTCGCACTACTGCGGGGAGGGGGCGTGGCAGATCTAGTGGGCCTCCACCGCTGGCTGCTCCTACGCGCACCGTTAACCCGACGGCGGCGGGGGGATCTGCGGCTCAATTTGGGCCTGCTCGCCTCCCGCCGGCTCAGAATCAGAATCAACGAGCTCACCGTCGGCCTCAACGCTTCTACCCAAAGAAGAATCAAGCCCCTGTCAACCAAGGTCAGTCGTCGAGTGCTCCTCTGCAACAAGGTTCTTCTGATAGGTCTGCTTCGTCTCACTCAGGTAGCTCCGAGGTCCCTATTCAGCTCGAGCAAGTGCTAGATCCTAGGTATAGTAAGCTGATTTGCTTCAATTGTGGAGACCCGGGTCATTTCGTTGGTAACTGCGTCAAGCCTAGGGTTTGTTTCATCTGTAACTTGCCTGGACTATCGGTGAACTCTTGTCCTGAATGGTTGAAGGAGCATCCATCTGCGGAATACTTTGGCAGCGGAAATCCTGGTTTGGGTTTCTTCCACATTGATGCCCCTTCTGCAGAATCGCTTGCAGAACTGGAAGCAAACTTTAATTCCATGTGCTGTAAAGAACGGAAGTGGCCGTGGCAGATACGAGAACTGGAATCTTCTTCGTTCTTGGTTAGATTTCCCCCTTGGAAGAAGGTATCTGACTTGAGCGAATTCCCTGCATTTGATCTGGAGAAGGAAGGAGTTACCATCAAAATTACCTCCTGGGATGGCGAAATCAAGGAATATGGTTTTCTGGATGAGATGTGGGTGAAGGTTAGGGGGATTCCTCCTAAGTGGCGCGCCTAGAAAACGTTTGCTCAAGTGGCTTCTATCCTGGGAGTTTTGGTGGACATTGATTGGTCCCTGTTTTTCAAGTCTATGTACTATGTGGTTCGAATGCTTGTGTCAGTGAAAGATCGATCTAAGACCCCTCCTCAGCGTGTGGTGGAGATGAATCAAGCCCTCTACCTGGTGCACCTTGAAATAGAAAATGAAGATGAGGATTCTGTCTCTCCTGATGATGGACATGATGATCAAGATTCTCAGATGGTTGCTATGGATGATGATGTGCCTCCTGCTGCTACTAATGCTCTCACCCATGCTCCCTCTCTGGTGGCCCCCCCAATGGTCAGAGAGCTGGTAAAGGGGTCATGGAAGATGATACAATGAGTTGCCCTGAATTTACTGCAGTTGAGCATTGCTCCAGCCCTACTGGTTCCGTGCCTGATAAACTCCAGTATGGGAATCTTGATGATGATGTCTTGGATTGGGAAGGTCCTTACCCTAAACCTTTGCAAGTGATTCCTGCCCCTGCCCCTGGATTTGAAGCACCCAGATGCATTCTTCAGCTTGAGGATTCAACAATTGATCTTGACCTTTACAAAGAGGTGTTTGATGCTGGTATGGATACTGATGAGGATGATAAGGAGGAGGTCCCTTGCTCAGAACATCTTGACCCTGAACTGGTTACTCTTATCAGTGGTTCTAAGAGAACATTGCTCCCTTCGCTTGATGAAGCTTCCTCTGCTGCCTCACCATCTAAGGAGACTAAGAAGCCCAAGTGGGGTCCCACCATTGCTACTCGTAGAAGTGCCAGAAACCATGGTGCCGAAAACATTGTTGAGAAGGCAGAAAAGTATAAGATGAAGAAAAATCTCGAAATTCCTCGCACCTTTAAAGGTAACTCTTTTGCTGTCCTTGATCCACATCTCCTTGGTGATATGCTAGATGTTTTGAATATCTCTTGTGGATCAGATGTTGTTGAAGAACAATTGAACATTGATAGATTGGTTCAGGATGAGATTACTCTTAACCATAGCTTTGCTTTAGATAATCCTGTTGCCTCCCTTCCACATTCTATTGATTTGGATAGTGAAGTGCAATTTCCTGCTATCACTCCCCTTAAAAGACAGGATAATGCTTGTCAGAATTAGAATCAGCTATCTGATCCTAAATCTGGCCTTAAAAGCAACCCCTAGACAACTGTCACTAGATAGGGGGTCTTTGGAACAGTAGAGGAACAGGGAGACCTGACCGCAAGCAAGCTTTAGCTGACTTCATTTTTAAAAATAAATTGGATTTTGTGGGGATCCAGGAAACTAAGAAGGTTACCTTTCCTCCTAATTTCCTGAATTTTATTTCTGGACCTTGGGAGTTTTCCTGGATCTCTCTCCCTGCCAAAGGTACTGCTCGGGGTATTTTGGTAGCCTTTAGAAAAGAAAAGTTCGAAATTATTTCTCATACTTGTTTTGAATTCTGTGTTGCAGTGAGTGTTAGGAACCTTATGGACAATTTTTCCTGGCAGTTAGTTGTGGTTTATGGTACCCCTTACTATGATTTTAAAGTGCAGTTCATTGCTGAACTGCATGATATCATGACTAAGAGTTCCTTGCCAACACTCCTAGGTGGAGATTTTAATCTGGTAAGGATGCCTCAGAAAAAAACAATGGGACAGTTAATGTTAACTGGTCCTATTTGTTTAATGATTGGATTAATTCTTGGGCCCTTATTAATTATGAATTGGCTAATAGGAGATATACTTGGTCTAATAACCAAGATGATCCCATCATGGCCACATTGGATAGGGTTCTGGCTAGTACTGATTGGGATGGCAAGTATCCTCTCACTAATGTGAGGGCTCTGCCAAAACCAGTCAGTGATCACACACCCCTCCTGCTGGACACTGGCTCTGATGGCCCACCACCTCCTAGGCTCTTTAGATTTGATAAATGGTGGTTAGAATACCCTGAGTTTCATGAAATGGTGAAGAAATTGTGGGCTCTCCCTTGTGCTTTGACCTCCCCTGTTGATAGGTGGCAGTTTAAGCTAAGAAACCTTAGGAAGAATTGCAAAGGGTGGAGCATTAATATTGATGCTGCTAATAGAAAAGAGAGAAATGATTTAATCCAAGAGTTTGATATCTTGGATACTTTCTCTGAAGCTAACCTCCTTTCTGACCACGAAAAGACAAGACTTAAACAAATTAGGAGTGATCTAGACAGGCTCCTCAAGCTTGAGGAAACTAAAGCCTGGCAGAGGTCTAGAGACAAGTTTATCAAGGAAGGTGACAGAAATACTGCCTACTTCCATGCTGTAGCCAATCAGAGAAGGAGGAAGAAGCAACTAGCTATCCTTGATGGCCCTGATGGACCAGTAGATCAAACCTGTGATATGCTAAAAGTTGCAGTGGACTTTTATAAGTCCCTGTTTGCTGCTGAGACTAGAATGAATATTGCCTTGGGAGAGGACTTTTGGGACCATGATGACATGGTTAACCCTGAAGAAAACCTTATGCTCCAGAAGCCTTTCTCTGAGGAGGAAATCAAGGAGGCTGTCTTTGGCTCTTATGCCAATGGTGCCCCTGGCCGTGATGGTTTCCCATTTCTGTTTTATCAGAAATTTTGGGAGATCATTAAAGCTGACTTCATGGCTTTAGTTAGAGATTTTGAGCTTGGTAATCTGCCTATTGCCAGGCTTAATTATGCAATTGTGACCTTGATTCCTTAGGAGCCTGAAGCTAGGGATATGAAGAAATTTAGACCCATTAGTCTGGGTAATTGTAGTCTCAAGGTTATATCTAAAGCCATTACTAATAGACTTTCCTTGGTTGGTAGTAGATTAATCTCTCCCAACCAAACTGCCTTTATTAAAGGTAGATTCATTCTGGAAAGTGTTGTCTCAGCCCAAGAGCTCATCCATGCAGCTCAATCTAAAGGGGGCCCTGCCCTGATTTTGAAATTAGATTATGAGAAGGCTTATGACAGGGTTGACTGGGGCTTCTTGGACGAAATGCTGGCTTCTAGAGGGTTTGGCCCTATCTTTAGATCCTGGATCAAAAACCTTCTGGTTGGGGGGTCCCTCTGTGTTAGGATCAATGACACTAACAGTTCCTACTTTAAAGTAGGCAAGGGGCTCAAGCAAGGAGACCTCTGTTCCCCCATTTTATTTAATTTAGTGGGGGGTGTGTTCTCAAAATGTGTCTAAAGCTGCTGCTGGAGGCTTGATTCAAGGCCTCCTCCCCCAAGTAATCCCTGGTGGGATCATTAGTCTGCAGTACGCTGATGACACAATCCTATTCCTGGATGCCAAGGTTGAATTTGCTAGGAATTCGAAATGGATCCTAGCTTGCTTTCAACAAATGTCTGGCATTAGAGTTAACTACCATAAATCTGACCTTATGTCTGTTCATGTTGATGATGATCATAAAAACCAATTTGCCCAGATTTTTTGTTGTAAGCTAGCAGACTTCCCATGTAAATACCTTGGTGTTCCTCTTCATTATACCAAGATGAGAAGAGAGGATTTACAACCTATTGTGGATAAAACCTTTAAGAGGTTTGCTGGGTGGAGGGGTAAGCTCCTTAGCTACCAAAGTAGGCTAGTGCTTCTGAAAGCCTGCATAGCTAGCATCCCCATGTACTTACTTTCAGTTATTAAATTCCCCAAATGGGCTATTAAAGCTATTAACTCTCAGATGGCTCACTTCCTGTGGAGTGACTCTGATAATAATAAGAAATATCGTCTAGCTAATTGGGACTTGGTTTCCATGACAAAAGAATTTGGAGGGCTAGGTGTCAAAAATTTAGGAGACTTTAACTTGTGTTTGATGGCCTCCTGGATCAAGAGATATCATAATGACTCTGGGAAAATTTGGAAAAAGATAGTTGATTTCAAGTATGATCCAGACCCAAATATTTTCTCCTCTGTTCCCAATATTTGCTCTCCCTTTTGGAAAGGAGTCATGTGGCCTGCTTGGGCTGCCAAATGTGGGTACAGGTGGAAGGTGCGTAATGGTAGGAAAACCAAGTTCTGGAGTGATGTTTGGATTGGCAACTGTAGCCTTGCTGTTTACTATTGGGGGTTGTTTGAAATCTCTAATAAGCAAGACATTACAGTTGCCCAGGCTTACCAGGATGGTGAGCTGCATCTCACCTTTAGGAGAAATGTTTCCCCTGAAGGGTTTGCCCTTTGGCTAGAACTCTCCCAACTTGTTAGCACTGTAGAAATGACTGAGGAGGAGGATGTGCCCATGTGGACGTTCCATTCCTCAGGTGTTTACAGTGTCAGATCCTTCTATGGGTTTATTAACAACAGGGGGGTTGTGCCTGTGCACACTCCAGCTGTCTGGAGTCTTAGAGTTCAGCCTAGAGTGCATGTTTTTCTCTGGCTTTTGGCTAATAATCGAATCCTGACTAGAGACAATTTGGCTAAACGTCGTCCAGTCCCGGATGATTCCTGTCTGTTTTGCTCTGAACTGGAAACTTGCCATCATTTGTTCTTTGATTGCTTTGTGGCTCGTCTGATTTGGCCAAT
Source organism: Alopecurus myosuroides (assembly GCA_028641055.1). Classification (NCBI taxonomy): domain Eukaryota; kingdom Viridiplantae; phylum Streptophyta; class Magnoliopsida; order Poales; family Poaceae; genus Alopecurus; species Alopecurus myosuroides. The sequence continues at coordinate 14,940,358 of CM054060.1, forward strand.
TGTCTCTGATTTACTAGGTGTAACTGTGGGATCTTGCTTTGAAAGTGTGGCAAGGTGGTGGATTAGCGAAAAGAAGAATTCCCATATTAATGTTACATGTGCTGCTGTACTCTGGGCGATCTGGAAACTAAGAACTCTATGTGCTTTCAGGGGCTTGTCTGGCCAGGTGTTCGGGACGTCTGGAGAAGAACAGTGGAAGAACTGGAACAATGGAAGATCTTAGCTACTCCCTCCTCCGCTCCGATTCTGGCCGAGATCGTACTGAAACTGAACAAGCGCCGCGGGGAACTCCTTCGGATTGCCTGGAGGTAATGGCACTTCCGGCGCTGGACGCTGCCCAGGAAGCTACCTGCAAACGCGTCCTCGCCAGATTCTGGGCGAAATCTCTGCAGTAGGTGCTAGGGGTCTCGTGTTGGGTGGAGCTGTTTTGTCGCTGAACTTCTATGTCTTTTTCCTCCCCGATGTGGGCTTTTGCTCTCCGTTAAACTAGCTCGCCATTCTGGCGTTTTGCTCGTGGTCTGTAATGAACTCAACTGCCGCTGGCTGCTTTTGGTTTCAATGAAACCGGGGGTATACCCCTTTTAGTCTAAAAATATGGGTACGATCCTGTCTTCATAATTCAATGTGATATTAACTCACTGGGAAGTCTGCCGCAACACTCTTCATAGCTCCCACAAACTTGCAGCAAGATCTAGTCAGCATCGTGCCCGCTGTGCAGTGCGACCTGGCGTTCAGAGGTGGTCCCGGCAATATGACCTGGCGTTGTGGACCCGTGAGGAGAGTGGGGGCAAGAAAAACGTTCACGTCGCTCAGGGGTCCACCAGCTCAACAGTCCACTGCACTAGTCCACCAGCTCAGGTATCCTTGTAGAGTGGAGGTGCCACTTTTGCTCCGCTTGTACCTATCACCATATTCTACTAGTCCACTGTGAGCAGTGAGTGGTACCATTCAGCACAGCCACAAACATTAAAGGTCCATATACTCGTACATATACAGATACAGATACGGTCAGCGTCAGCTCAGCTCACTCGGTCCTCTCTTCGCTTGGCTGCTGGTCAGATCCACCGGAGACGCTTAACATAGTAACATTAAAATTTAAAAAATGCACTCGTGCGAGAATGCAGTCATTCTAGTTTATCTTCGGTTAACTGGAAACATAGCATATAGTTCACTCGAGATTAACATAATTTACATACTTCAACCTGCAAACCCTAGATCTATGAACCCTAACCCTTGTTTGTCCAAACGGGGTGTCGGGATAACTTCATCGTGCTTGCGCATCGTCCACTTCGCCATGCCGTGCTTACTTGTCAGAGTTGGAGTCAGAGGAGATGATGACGGAGTCGATCTGGTGAGCGGCGACGAGGTCCCACTTTAGACGCTTCGTTTGAAAGTCCTCGTCGGCATGGAGCCAAGCTCAAGCTGGTCGATGTTGAAGGCCTCGAGCGGGGCCTCGATGGCGAAGTTTGATTTGGTGCCGTTCAGAGCACTATGACTTGGCCTCCCCTACCTTGAGGATATCCTCCTCATTGTCGACGCGGTAGATGTCCTTGTTGCCGCTCTCCTCCTCCCTGATCTCCTCAACCTGCTTCATAGCTTGCAGTACAGAGCTCGGCGAGCGTGCCCACACTAGACCACGCGAGCCCCTGGCCTCGTGGTCGTGGGTGTCACGATGGCGCTCCAATCAATGCATGAGGCAATTGTTAGTTTGCGAAGAAAGAGGCAAGATCAATGAGTTTCTCGATCATGTGAATTCAAATATGTCAATCTGATCCAAATACGTCAGCGAAATAGAAGTATGAACCCGATAGAGCACACCGTATTACAAGAGTCGTTGATAACAATAGTAGAGTATATAAGTTTCAGCAATTTCTGCATAGTGTGACCCTAGGTTTTACTTGGTCTCTAGGTGCACGATAAGAATTGATTACGTTGACCTATTTAATAAAAAAAACTATTAAGGTTCAAGAGGTTATATAGAAATTGAACTCTCACGTCTCTTTTTAACTGTTCACATGTTGACCTCAAGTCATGTAGTGAGTTATATGTGCAAAACTTTGACATTATGTTGATGTAAAGTGGAGATTACATTATAAGGTGATTTGTTTTTTCAAATATAATTATTTTTCTATTTATATCAAACTATTTTACCTATTAATAACTAGCTATTTTTTTTGTAAATGTATGTTGTTTTACTACTACATTATTCGATCTTTTATACATAAAACTTTTTGCGGGTATGACTAGCATCATAAGTAACTCCAAAATCTTATTTACATGTTACAACTTTGTCAAAATGTTTGCATATTTGTCACCGCAAATAAATTTCTAATTCTACCGAGATAGTATTTTGTTGCAAAATTTATTTTGCACACTTGATTTGGAGTGTTCAATAAGAACTTTTATGACCATGGTTTCACCATAAATCTAAGAAAAAACATTTCCACATTTTGAGTTAATTTACTTATGTCCCTAAATATATTATAAAGTTCTTTTACGTGTATCATTTTCATAGCATTGTCAAGTATCTAAAGAATTTAGTAGAATCTCTTAGATAAAATAAATTCTAGAACACAGCTTGGAGTGATTGTGTGGACTTCACGACTCTTAATTTTATGCTAGTGGAGTATAACAGCTGTCCATTTGTAGTCTTGGCTCATTCATTTATAAATGTTCACTAATTTACGAAGAAAATAACTTCTTTAACCACCTTGTATCCACATAACTAGAACTGAAGCCGACCATCTCTTCCATGCCACAACTCTCTGTCTCTCTCGCGCACGCGACAATTAGGGCATCTCCAGCCGTTGCGCCCCCCCAGGGCCCAAAACGCCGCCGTTTTGGAGCCGCCGCGGCGCCAAACGGCGCTAATCTGGAACCTGGGGGTGCAGGCTTCCCAGTCGCTCCCCGAGCCCAAGTTTCGGCCCAAAAAAACTCGATTTGAAAAACTCGGCGCATTTTATTGAATTCAGCAAAGTTCGTACAAGTTCGACGCAAATTTAAACTAAAACGCAAATTTAAACTAAATTTAACCTAAACTACTGAAGGCCTAGGCGCGCAGCGATGGCCTGGCTGTAGTCGACGTCGTTGTCGTCGTCGTCGTCGGGGCCGTCGCCGGGGCGCTTGCTCGTCCCCTGCCCGGCGTCGCCGCAGCCGGAGTTGCCCCACCTGCTCTACGCGAGGGCTCGCTGGATCTCGTTCTCCTCGTCGGAGTCGGGGTCGAGCACAACGTAGACTGGGTCCTTCGTCGGCGGTGGGAGAGGGACGCGGCGGCGGGCCGCGTTGGCGGCAGCCTCCTGGTCGCGCGCCGCCTTGCGCTGCTCGGCCTCAGCGAGCAGGTGGCGCTGGAGCTCGAGCTCCTCGGCGGTGCTCTCTCGCAGGCTCCAGTCCGCGGCGAGGTCGTCGGCGAGGGGCTGGACCGTCTTGAGGGAGAGCTCCTCGGCGGCCTTCAGATCTGGCCACTCGTCGTCCTCGCCCTCGGTCGGCTCCGTCTTCGGGCGGACCGCGCGCTCGAAGCGTGGCTCGCCAATTGCGTAGGGCGCCGCCGCTGCGCCTGCGGGCTGGCGGGCCGGAGTTCAGAAAGGGGAGGTGACAGAGAGAGAATGGGCGCCGGAGGAGCTCGAGGTGGCCGACGAGGAGCCGGCGCCCGTCCGGCGCGCACCCCACGCTGGGTTCTGCCGGGGTGGCATCTCCAGGCGCGGCGTGTTGCCGGCGTGGATGTAGTCCACAACCCACTCGAGCGTGCGGTTGTGGCCTCCCCACCAGCGGCGGCGACCTTGGCCATTGGCGCGGCCCTCGACGGGGCCGTTGTCGCCCAAGGAGGCGAGCTCCCTGTCGCGGCGCCGCGTGATCCTGCCACCAGAACTCGTCGTAGCCGTCCGCCGGTAGGCGTTCGGCCACCTCCATGGCGTCGCGCACCTCGCGGATGGCCCGCCGGAACTCCGCGTCCGTCGACGGGAGCGGAGGCACGGGCACCCCACCCGCGCTCAGGGCCCAGCGCGGCTGCCCGACGCCAGAGATCGGGAGGCGGCTGTCCGGCGGGCACGGGTAGCCCACGCGGTACAGCGCCATCGCCTCGTCCCGGCGGAGGTGGCGGCGGGTCCAGCCGTTGGCTGCAGCGTCGTTGTTGTAGCCCGCCATTTCTGCGTGGAGGATGAGAGCACGGGGGAGAGGAGAGCGACGAGGAAGGAGAGAAGAGCGAGGTGGAAGAATGGCGAGCGCGGCGAGCGGCGGGGGGATTTTATAGCCTGCCGGGCATTTACTGCGGCGCGTCCCCTCGCTGCTGCCCGCCACGCTATTACGCCGGCAGCCTTTGAACGGGCGCATGCACTGGGCGGCCGCCACGCCATAAACGCCGACAGCGTTTGACCGACGCGCGAGCCGAGAAGACGATCACGGTGCGGTTCTGTTCCCGCGATTTTTCGTCGCGTCACTGACAGAGCTGGCCCGCGCGTGCGGCCGCGCAGTTTTGCCCCCTCCCCCAGGCTGAACCCAGCGGGCTGGGTTTGGCGTGGGTGCCGCGGCGCGAAATAGCGCCGAAACGATGCTATTTGGGCTTCTGGGGGGGCGACTGGTGAGGAAACGGCGCTATTCGCCGCTTCCGGCGCTAAAAAGGCCGCCTGGGGGGCTCTGGGGGGCGACTGGAGATGCCCTTAGCTGCTAGTTCTTTTACCTATGTGGTAGAATCATTGCATCATTGTGATTAGGTATGCAGCAAATATTATCAACTTCTACTCCGTGTTTAGTGTTTTGAACTTAATGTCTTGTGAGCATCTTTGACGATTTTTTACATTTTATGAATTGTAGCTTATTCCAGGACAACATGTTTTCCGTATTGACTACTAAGTCATTGAGTTATCGCATGTATGGTAGTATATGATTCAATCTTGTATGTATTTGTACTCTAGTTCCTATGTTAAAGTTTTATTACAAAATTTGTGGTTTATTCATGCTTTCCTAGCTCAACTTAAGTTTTGGATCGCTACCTTGGTGATTTATGACAAGTAGACATAATTTTGGATCTTTATTTTACAAATATTTCGTTCCTTGGTGGATGAAAAATGTGAACTCACGGATTTAAGTAGGTAATTCCATATTTTAATAGATAAAGGAACCCTTTATTACTTAAAGAGTTTTAAGTATTACACTCGGCTTCTGCATAACTAACATGCTTACAACCCACACCAGTACACAAGTCTCAACTAAAAAAAAGAACTATAATAGATGAGATACATATCACAGCGAGAAATTATAGAACGCCTATGAAGATGAAGGTCCAATCGGTAGATTATGTTACCGCCCATGGAGGGAAAAGAGCCCCCTTGCCGCTGCCTCCAATCTCGAAGACACCTCCGAAAACAGTTCACGATGTTCCACACGTTGTAGGCGTGGCCATAAGCGGAATGTAGATGTGCACCGGTAGATAACCTGCCCATGAGCGGAGTATAGCTGTGCAAGCGTCCCCGCCTGTCGGTGATAGTGGTGGCCACTGTGGCGACAGGGCCGCGCAACCGGCCCCGCTTGTCGGTGACCGTGGTGGCCACAGTGGCTACCACCCGCACCTCGTCCACGCCGCGTGGCGACAGGGCCTGCTAGTCAACCTATCTGGCTAGGCTGCCCGTCGGTAGAACTCTCCCAAATCCACCTCTGGATCTGCAATCTTGCATCCATGCCACTGTCCTTTCTATTTTTATACTGGAGCCCTCCATTCTTCTGTTTTCATCACGAGCACGTCCCTGCACTTTTCATAAACAACACTAAACTTAGAATGATCATAACTTTTGTTTTACTAATCCAAATAGTACAAAATTTGTGTCTAAAATTATCAGAAAAATGCACAGAACATTAATATGTTATCCATACTCATGTTTGCATTGTTCTTCTTGTATTTTAGCAGTGTTATGCATGTGCACCTAAATAATATACATAGAATATTTTGGGGTACTTAATTCAAATTGTGCCATATTCCGTTTAATTTGATCTAACTTACATGTTAATTGTTCTCCATATTAAACAACATTTAATTTTGATGGGTAGATAAATAACTTGAACCTCCTAAATTTAATGTTGGGATTTGGGCTCAAATTAAATTGGCTAAGTTGCATCTGCCGTTGCATCTCGCATGTCATGCATATAAATTAGGAACATGATGGATATTTTGTCGTAGTTGTAATTGTTGCATCCGGTGTTTCTTCTAGTGCTTCGCTTATTCTCGGATAGAAAGTTGAGATGTTGTGAGCAACGAGAAGTTCTGCTTCCTCTACATCGGAATTAAATGCAAGGCTTTAATTTCTATCTTTTTATGAAGATTCCTCATTTTATACCTATGCTTGTCGTTGTCTTTTATTCTAACCTCGTGTTATGATTCTTATATGCAATCCGATCCACATATTAACTTGCAGCCATGATAGAGCCCCTCCCCAGCTCCTATGAACAAGTTGTATGTTTGGCCTTGCGAGTTGTAGTGTCTTCTTAGCTTGTTTATTGAGTCCTCTTACTTGTCACATCTTTAGTATGGTAGGTTGGTTCAACATAATAATAATGTTGTTTGCTACTAAGCACCGGGCAGTGCCATTTTCTCTTGATCAAACTACAGTTGCCACCTCCAATTTAAAGAATATATCGCTTAATTGTATGCAATTCAAAAATCAGGTCACTAATATCAAACTTATGAACAATTCACTCATTTAAAATTATTTAACTAATAGTCTAATTTGATATATGTTTTCATGGTCCCTGCACATAAAAAAAACACTATATGGTATGATTTCCCGTAGCAACGCACAAGAACGTTTGCTAGTAAAGCTAAATGTTCCTAACACAAACGGTTGGCCATAGTGCTTGATGGATGGCGTCTGGTGCGAGCGAACGAATTATTTGGGCCTGATTGGGCCACTTTTTGGAGGGAGAAGGGAGGGAGGACAAACGGTAATAGGTCTCTTAGGCTGAATTCACTGCCTCATCCTGGTTAAACTATCGTATTTTTCTTACTCCCTGCGCTTCGAAATTACTCGTATATATTAGATTGAATGTATCGATACACTAAAGTATATCTAGATACATCCATATTTTGCTAAATCCACGACAATTAATTCGAGACGGAGGGAGCATTATAATGTATCGTATATCTTATATACCTAGTTTTGTTCATTTTTTTGCATACCCTTGAATTAATGTGAGCCCGCCCCTGCATCGGGAGAACAACTGATGAGGACATTGGAGGAGAGACATGTTTTTTTTCGTCGGGGGCATGATGATGGCGACCATATAAGTAGAAGGAGGATGACAATTCGAAATAGGTTATTTATAGGAGGCAAAACCATTACGCAGATGATAGATGAAGCCTTCCTGGTGCATCAAAGAACTTCTCAGTTTAACGGCATGTGCTCTAGCTTGCAGGTCCTACGTGATTTGTGTTGTTTAGCCCACGATCTATACTATTTTGCCAAGATATTAGGATATCATAGATATTTCGATGCTAATTCATATAAGTACCATGCTATAATAAGTCACGCATATTAATATATCAATGAATGTGCAATTTTAAATTTTCTAGTATTCATGGTTAATGTCTGGATTTTTTTCATAGAAATTCAACATTTAGTTCAGCACAAGAAGATAATATATAATAATGACTCATCTGTTAGACGGAAAATATCTTAGTATCAAGTACAAAATCCATCTTAATAAAACTGATTAATTCAACTACTCATAACAATACTATGTGGCTTAGTCTACCTAGTTATCTCGCCCATTTCATCATTTTCTACTTTTGCAGTGTGACATAGACGGTTCTTAGTCCCCCTTCCATTCAATTTTTTTTTTGAAACAAGGAAATATTTACCCGCAAATAATTATTTACTAACATCTAGTGAAATAGCAAGTCAAATAAAATGGCTATCAATTTCGTAAATATAGTGCCGGTAAAAGAAAACATGTAATTTGTGGTAGAATAATTAACTTTTATAAAGTGAAAGAGTTAAGTATAAAAAACATAAAACAAAAGATTAGGGAGGTCAATATTTGCCCCGCCTCTAGCGGGGTTTTAAGAATGCGAGGTCTCGGAATCCGGAAAAATGATTGCTTTTTGCATTGCCGTAGCTCCTGAGGTTGAGACGTCCCATACCAAACACCCCATTTTGTTGTATCCTCCTATGCTTTAGGCATGCGTGCATCTCCCTCATGAAAATGTTTTTCAACCATGTTTTTAATCAAGAAAAGTAATGGAGCCCCACTCGAGTTTGCTGGATCAAACTCGACTGGACTGCTTTCAAGGCACCAACTTAGGGCATCTCCAGTCGTCCCCCCTAGGACGCAAAATAGCGCCGTTTGGCGTGAATAGCGCCGTTTTTTCACCAGTCGTCCCCCCCGGACCTGAAAAAGCGCCGTTTCGGCGGAAATTAGCGCCGCTGCCCCCAGGCGGAACCCAGCCCGTTGGGTTCGGCATGGGGGGGGGGGGGGCGGCGAAAGGAAAAGCGCGCGTGGGCCAGCGCTGTCGGCGAGTGGAGCGCTATTTGCCCACTTTTCCCACCCCCCGACTCGTCTTTTCTGCTCGCCCGCCTCGCCGTCGCCACACCACCGGCCGCGCTCCACGCCGCCGCTGTCGGCCACAATCGCACAAGATCGACGAGACAAACCACCGCCGGCTAGTCCCCCACATCGTCGCCGCCGTTCGCTCGCGTCTCCGCCGCGGAGGAGGTTGTACCCGGTGAGCCGCGTCCACCCGCCCGCAAGGTGTTCGTACGATCTATGGATTTGGCATTCATTCTTTGGTATGCCTGGAAGTCACAACGACATCAATGTCTTGCAGTGCTCGAATGTCTTTGCCGATCTTGTCGAAGGCCATGCCCCCCCTGTGAACTATGAGATCAATGGACACCAGTATACAAAGGGGTACTATCTTGCAGATGGCATCTACCCGAAGTGGGCAACATTTGTGAAGAGCATCTCCAACCCTATCCCAGGAAGCGCAAAAGCTTGGTTTACCAAGTGCCAGGAGGCTTGCAGGAAGGATGTTGAGCGGGCATTTGGTGCGCTGCAATCTCGATTCGCTGTTGTCCGGTACCCAGCTATGACTTGGTCGAAGTCCAACACGTGGGAGGTGATGCAGTGTTGTGTGATCTTGCACAACATGATCATTGAGAGTGAGCGGGATGACCCGGTGCCTGACAGTGAGGCAAGCACACCATACTACCGGCAGGGCCCTCTTGCAGATGTTGATCACCAGGTGCCGGCATCATGGACAGACTTCCTCACCAAGCGACAGGAGATTCGACACGCTGCAACACATCATGCTCTGCAGGATGACCTGGTGCAGCATTTGTGGGCGCGAAAGGGGAATGACAATGTTGAGGACGATGACTAGTGTTCTTTTTTTTAAAATTATTGAACTATTTATTTGTGTGGCCAAACTCTATTTATTTGTGTGGCAAAACTCTATTTATTTGGTGGGATTTTTTTTGATTGCCCAAATTTGGCCGAGTCGCCGCTGGGGGGCGGCCTGGGTTCACGGCTGGGAAACGCGCCCCCCAGTTCCGAGAATAGCGCCGTTTCGCGCCGCGGCGCAAAAAAAAGCGAGGGTTTTTGCGTCCTGGGGGGCGCAACGACTGGAGATGCCCTTAAGCTGCTGAGCTAAATATTCGTTCTCAAATTTTCAACTATGTCAGACCAGTAGCTCTGTACACCAGGCCATCCATGTCACAACTGACCGTGCCCAACCCATTAAAATTTCACAACCCAACCATAGTTTTTTTTTTCAGTTAGAACCATTTAAATTTCAAACATGACCAAACGTGAGCACTTACATGCTGCATGCCCAAGTCATGGTGAAAGAAATCAATTTTTTTAATAAAGGGAACCATGAGTGTACGTGGCTGATGATTTCTCGTGAAAGCCTGTAGTACCTTGTTTTCTCGCCGTCCGCTGGTTCATGCACGTCCGAGAAAATGGCTGTTGCCTTTTGGTAAGAAGAAATTCTAAAATGGCTGTTGCCTTTCTGAGCTGGATAATGGTAGCTTGTACGTGCACTTCCATCGACACAACTAAAGGGTTTTCCGGAGCTTTAGAATCACTGCAACACAATCGTTGCCTATATATAGCGATCCTGAAATTGACGCACTGTACATACATGCCAGGTCTCTCTTCAATCTCGGGGCAACGTGAAAAGCGTGTCGTCATCTTCGATTTGCACGCTACCATGCCTAAGACTTCGGGAAAAGAAATCATTTGAATTTTTTTTCGAATTCAAATGATGGGTCAGTCTCCTGCTCACTGTGTGCATTGTGACCTGATGTTCCATTCAGATTTCAGTAGCCGTCCCGGCAGAGTGACCTGGCGATGTGGACCCGTGAGGAGAGTGGGGCAAGCAAAATGATCACGTTGGTCAGCGGGTCCACCAGCCCAACAGTCTACTGAACTGGACAGGGACGCTCCCGTACATATTATCGTATAGATACCGATACGGATACGGTGAGCATCAGCTGAGATCACTAGGTCCAATTCATTTTCAGTTAGAAAAAGAAACTATCGTTTTTCCTAACCTAGCCGCCGCCGGGACATTGGTGATTAGGGAGAGGAAGTTCTACCCCCGATCTCCACCGGCCACGGCGTTGGTCCCCTCTCCCTCCGACTGCTGCTCCGGCGGCAGGAGAGAGAGGGGACCTCGTTTCTCTGTTTTGTAGTTAGTGTTTGGTTTTGTAGGTCGTGGTGCGTTATTGGGGTGGTGGGAGCGACGCTCCGACGAATAAATCTGTCTCAACTCCACTCCCACACCGGCGACGTCCCTCATGGCGGCGTCTCGGAGTTGATGACATCGTGTGTTCGCCGATCTTTCAGATCAGTGGCATTAAGGTTTATGGATGGTATCGGCTAGGCGCTGGCGGCGATTCCATCGGGTGTGTTTCTCCTTCTGTTCTGGCCCCGTTGCTGCGGCGTTGTATGGACGTCATGGCGGAGCAGGAAGGATTTGTCATCCGGGAGTACGCGCTGACGGCTGCCTGCGCAGTTAACAGCTGGAAGATGGTGCATCTTGTGCTCGGTTTGTGGATGGAGACTGACAGTTCTGATTTCTTCCTTCGATGTTATAGTCGTACGGGGATGTCAGTTCTGGAGTTCGATAGCGTGTCCGGGGACACGTTGCCCCGGTCTGGCAAACTATTTTGGAGGTTTGTAAAGCTGCAGATCAGCGATGGAGCCGCGTCGAGCTCGGGTGAAGAGATGATCTGTCTTCTCTCTTGGTGGTCGCTTCCATGGTGCCGAAAGAGATGGACAGGCGCTGGTTTCTTGCATAGGATTATATTGTCCTTTCAGTACTGTAATGTCGGTGTTTACGTGTCTTGTAACCGGATATCTATACTTCTTATAAGGCAAAACTCCACTAACATGCATTAACTATTTTTCTAACTCAACATGCAAGCTATCCACATCATCCATCCTCTTGGTCAATCAATTGTCCATGTCATCTCCACTAATATGTATCCACTAATATTTATTAATTAATATATGCAAACTACATACAATTCATTTCTTAAACATTTGTTTTTTCACATTAATAACATATAATACGCTTTCATCCCATTTATAATAAATTTAGTATCATGGGCATGATAAATTGAATTTTATATATTATTTTACACAACTTAATATAGTAATTATACAGAAAGTCAAAATGGAGGCCGAGCTACATGTAGCTCGGTACTCCAAAAAGATTGAAATTTGTATTTTTATGTTTCAAAATATTCCAAAAAAGTTCCCACATGTACATAATATTGAGATCTACGTCCATGCCAATTTGCAATTAAGAATCCATTATATTTTTGGGCTGGGAAAAATGTCAAATTACATATCTAGATATGTGAACGGTGCACAGGTTTGAAAATTCTAAATCTTCCCATATTTTTCATTTTTTGAAGCGCAAAATATTTTAAATCTTGACTTGAAAATTTATAAAGTTGTAGATCTCGATTTTATCTATGTCTAGGATTTAAAAAAATAGAAACACAAAAATACATATTCATGTTTTCTTTTGCAAACTGAGCTACATGTAGATCGGCTTCCAAACAATTATATCCTTTTGCTTACATGATATAGTCGCCAAAGGACCCCGCTGCAACGCGCGGGGTATCTTTCTAGTTTATCTTATGAATGAGAACGTATTACCTTGCAATTTTTTTTTCAGTTGTGAGATGGCACCGTACTCCACTCTCAATCGCCGTCTCTTCAAATTCTACCTGCCATAATATATAGCGTAGCGTACGTCACTCGACTGCATGTCCCACTTGCCAGCGTTGTAACAATTTTTTTCGTTCGGTCGTGGCGTTAAGTGCTTGTCTCGCTTTGTTATGGCTTTTTTTTTTAGCTTTCCGTGAAAGTAAGTCACTTAGGCCCTGTTTGTTTGGGTTGCTGCTGTTGAACTGTTAGAAAGCAGCTGTGGAAAGCTGTTGCTGAATTTTGACATTTGATGTTTGGAAGGTCTGCTGTTAATGGCTGTTGTAGCTGATTTGAGGAATGAAATGTCGGGAATGCCCCTGAATGCTGAAAATTTGTATAACTACTGATTCGAAACAAATTAACTAATTCTGACACTTCTTAAGGCTGAATTATCTCAATTTTACATTTTTCTTTGCTAAATTAATTGTAATATCATTAATTACCAAACTATTTTTAGCTTTTGGCTTTTGGCTCGGAAGTCGAGATTTCGTTGCAATTAAATGACAAGACATAACGAGATGGTAGCGACATATATAGTACAACACTTCTCCATACAAATCCAAAAGAGCTTCAAGCTTCTCATGTCTAAACATATCTTATATGATCCAAAAGAACTAGAAGTTTTCTCACTTCTAGACACCACCCCATGCTGCGAACAAAGTATCGGCTATGCTATCACGAGTGTTGTTCATGATATCATGGTCTCCTCCCAAATCAATACCTATATTGTCTCCTGGTGTGGACATAACATGCCCTTGAGCATATAATTCTCATCATTGTTGGGGGCATGAATTGGATGGCGGTGCGCGACATTTCGACTAGGCGGCACCTGTTCCTCGACTAGGCGGCGCAGATGGTTTAGGCACGCCCTTCAACGCCGTCAAGTTAGGCCTCAGCGTACGACTAGTCGACACACAAATACTCCCTCTGTCCCAAATTCCAAAATAGATGACATCTATTTGTCCAAATATACATGTATATACGTGCTAAAATATGTATATATATATTTATATTTGGACAAATGAAAATCATCTACTATTGAAACGGAGGATGTACCTGCCACCACCGTTCATTTCCATTCTACGAACATTCAGTGGCGCACGTGTATTCAACATATTCAGCTAACAAGCTACCACTCACATAGCACAGATCCATCGATCACTAGCTAGCACGTTTGCTCCATGTACGAAAGCTGGCCACGTGGCTATTGGGCATTGGAGGGGAGAGGATATGTGGTGGGTGGCCGGTTGGTAGATGCTCTCTTATACTCCCTCCGTCTCATATTAATTGTCTCAAAGTTTGACAAAAATGGATGTATCTAGACATGTTTTAGTCTTAGATACATCCATTTTTGTCTAACTTTGAGACAATTAATTTGGGACAGAGGGAGTATGTGCCTACGCGGTCGCGGGATACGGATGTAGGGGTGTTACTTCCAGGGGTGGCAATTCGCTCGTAATTGCACAAAACAAAATGGGTATTGTAGTGTACTGGTTGGGGGAGTTGAGCAGGAAAATGCGAGAAGCGTCCTTCACGGTGCCTCCGAAACTTCTCGGGTTTTAGTTTATTTTGTCGCCTCGCTTTTGACAAGTGTTTTGCAATATTTGATTGTTTGTTTGCGCTTCTGCTTTTCAGACCAAAAGCAGAAGCAGAAGTCTAAACAAACAGACCCTTAGGATCTGTTTGGTTCAGCTTTCTCCACCTGCTTCCGCTGCGAAAAAGTTAGAAGCTAACCAAACGGATATTTTCCCTAGCTGATTCTACGAACGCATCCTTCTTTTTGTAGTGTATTTTTCACAGCACCCTGACCCCCTACTTCCACCGCGGTGACTTCCAACTTTTCAAGAAAATTACCCACCAATGCCCGTGGTAACTCGTACCGCTTCGGTTTCTATTTCTTTTTTCCCAGTGCGACCCCTCTTCGTTTTCTTCGCTCTCTCTATTTCTCATCGGAAGGAGACAATCCACTAGGCCCCAACGACGTCCGTGCCAGGAAGCACGCCGACCCTTCTCGTCCTCTCTCTCGAGGTCATCTATTCTCACGATCCACCTCCAACTATCTTACTATTTCCTCCCGCCACCCGGTGCACGCTGAACTTCCTCGCGCGTCTGTATCATCGACAACCCTGGCTAGCCCTTCAGCAATATCGTGCTCTCCCCGCCGATCGTCCATACTCCCTCCGTCAACGAACAAGTGTACATCTATTTTTACACATAGTCAAACTTTTTAAACTTTGACCAAATATATAGAAAACTGTAGCAATATATATGACATCAAAATGATATATTTTAAAACTTCATGTCAAGACAAATCTATTGATACTAATTTGGTGTCATAAATGCTACTACTTTTCCCAATAAAGTTAGTCAAAATTTAATAAATTTGACCGCCGAAAAAGGAAAATGTATACTTTATCGTGGACGGAGGGAGTAGGTAGCAACCGCCGGCTTCCGCAAAATCCTATATGGGCATCTCCCAATCACGCACCTCGTGGAGGAGCGTTTCCCAATCACGCGCTCCTCCCACCGATCATCAACATTTTTTTTCCAGAGACCATGCCCACATGACGAGAAGCCTTGTTGCTTTGGCCGAAGTTCTTTCTTTTCTTTTCTCTGTCCATCCATTATTTTGGCACAGTGCTCGACGCGGGACCGCTACCGGCGGAAGCAGCGACCGCTTCGTTGACCTGGAGCGGCACTTCTATTTCTATGGAACGCACCGCAGCACATCCCGACAAATTGTTCATCACCCCCTTCGTGCTCCATCTCACAGCTCCATGCCTCCATGTTAGCCAGCTACTCCCTGCGTTTAACAATATATGACTTCCACATATCTATATATGGATGTATCTAGATACTAAAATATGTCTAGATACATCTATATCTAGAACGGAGGGATTATTTTTGTGTAGCTAATCTCTAGCCCAATTTGTTATGGCGTGGCTAGTCAAAGCTCTTGTGGGGTCATGTCATCATCAATATTCAAGACAATGATTTCCGTGTAGAACTGTAGAGCAATGGCACTGCGTCATGTTTTTTATTATTGACAGCGTACGTGCTTTTTTGTTTGAAGTTCAGAAGATAACACTTATCGGAAACGTTTGCAACATTCTGGACATATTTCTTTACTAAATTACAAATCCATAATTCCATTTGGTTAATGAATAATTTATTGTTTATTGGAAAATCATTACATCAATAATAATGTGGTTAAAACATTCTAAAATGATTATTAACTAAGGGAATTATAGCCTATTGCTATCAAATCCAAAATTCCACAGTTACTCCAACCAAACGACTTTCAACTTTCCCACAGTTATTAACTGACAGCTCATAGCTCACAGCAGCTTTTTCAGAATCTACAGTGAAACCAAACACACCCTTAATCGAACCAAAGACCTGGCTTTGGACGTCGGCTTTACAAAATCCCAAACAAGTTTTTTTTTAGGAAGCCCAAGCAGCTATACAAGGCAGGGCGACGTCCTAAAAACACCGGAACATGCTTCCCGGGCTTTTTCCACTTACTAGTAATTGAGCACGTGCACATGCACGTGATATCTCATTTGTTGTTTGTTCTTGGCGATATCTTGATGGAAAAATCGGATAAAAAAACATGAAGCATACTTTACTCAGTTTCTTGAATGGGCTTTGATCTTTTTTTCTGGGGTCTATATTGAATTATTCGCTTGTACCCCTCCATAAAGTATTGGCTTCCTGTAGTAGAAGAAGATGAAATTTCATGCCTATTTAACATTTCCAAATATTCTTAGGCCACATACAATGTTACACGAAAAATAAAATTCCATGGATATTTATTCAACCATGCTGGAATTTACAACAAATGTTCAAAACCAACTGTATATCCGTTCCTCTCCCAAAATTGACATAAGGAGCTCGAGCGTGCGGTGAAGTTTCACTCATAAATATGATCAAAACCTGAAGTTAAATTCTACATAGAACCGAATGAACGAATTGTACAAGTTGTGCAAACAGATAGCACGAACTAATAGCAAACAAATAGCCCTGGAGTTTAAATTCTGCATAGGCCCCTCACGTTGATGGTTGAAGACGGGAGCAACGAAGAGTTGCTGAACCTCCTCTAGTCTCGGAAGACTGAGGCGGCGTGTTTTGGTTTGGGCACCACCTTGGCGGTCGATCTAAACGTACCCGATCAAAAAATAAGAAAGTCGATGGCAACTAAGAAAATCAGCATCAATGAAAAATGGTGTGTCCCAAAGAAAAATAGTTGGAAACCCACGCAGACGAATTAATCCTTTTTTGTACTGGGCCAAATTCTGGACAGGTTTCATATTGATACCAAACATCTCCTTGTTCTTTATTTATGCATGTGTCCATGATCATGGCCTCTCGAAGAAAATATAGGTCACGTCAAATTTGATACATCAAACATTTCTCCATAAGCCACTGTGCATCAGTGCTGAATCATAAAAAAAGTAGCTGGAGTGCACCCAAAAACTACGGTACGCTTGCAGGTGTATCTCTAATCTGTTTTGTTCGCAAGCTTCCAAATAAAAATGGTCTGGTGCAGCTATGAAATATCCTCAGATAGATATTGTAAAGGCATTCCCCTCACATGTGGATTTCCCCAGGAACAGTAAAGCAAAACTAAAAAAAAATACAATAGAAAAACTTAAGCTAGTGATATAACTTTTGTTTTTTGAAACGGGGGCCAAGGTTTTGCCCCCCAATCTATTAAATGAGGAGAAGTTTTACAAAGCTAGGACACCGATTCAAACAATCTCTTCTCTTTCAGAGTTGGATGCATGATCTAAATGTCCTAAGATTATAAAAAGTTACCAATATCATTTCCATACCATCTCTAAACATCATTTTTTTTGTTTTGTAATTTTATATTTGTATGTAATTTAGAAGCCAAAACAATGGCTTTTCAAACCTAAATATCAATGAATATGCAAAAACCTAAGTTATAGGATGCTTCCTGTATAATAAAGTCGGTAAAGATTATCACTATGGTGGACATACCTCTAATATATCAACAACTCCACGATAATCTATTTGAAGCAGTAACGCTGAACAGCTTCCTCCTGCTCCATCCTGAAACAACAAAATAGCCGTGCATGCCATTAAAATTCAGATGCCAATCAAGGTTCTGAGGTTGGGCATACAAAGCACTGAACTGTACCTGTGGTTTCAACAAGTAAATCGAGCACCATTTACACATCTTTGCGGCAAACTCTAAACTATTCAATTATTCATTGAACCATGCCGTAGACGCACAGAGCAATCCTGGGATTAAAGGATTGTTCGTCCTGACTTGCTGGAGACAGAGATGGTGACATCGTGGTACAGCCATGTCGACCTAGAAGGCACTCTCGATCCTGGTTGGCCACGTTAGTCGGGGAAATTTAGGAGGGACCCCGCGCTGAACGATGATCTGCATCATTTAGGGACACCAGACGGTCGAGCGGATGCAGACGGCGGCAGCGGCGCCGCGTCGTCCTTGCACCGGGCAGCACGGCGCGGTACAGAGAACAGCAATAGCTACTTCAAAAGACCAAGTGATGCCAACATGTGCCCAACATTTTCTAGCAAAAGAACAATTAAAGAAGATATGGTCTCTTGTTTCCCTGATCCTCCTACAACATATCTCACAGCCAAATCCAGAGTCAAAATGGTTGTATATTATCTACATCATATCTCTAGTGTTTAGCATATCCATAATCTTCTATCTCCAAAACTTCTTGAACATGAGCGACACAAGAATACCATCAAACATAAGATTATAAAAACTTGCAGAAGAATAATATCCCCGGTTGCAAACTGCTGATCCATTTGTCCTGCATCAGTCTGGCAAAAGTGTTGGAGAGGCAAACTGAATGATGATGTTAAGAACCTCTTGAAGTTCGAAGAAATCCTGAGCAAATAGAGGTATGGCAAAAAAAGCTAGCTAATTATTCAGTTCATAGGAAGAAAGAAGAGCACCGGCAGATATGTCTAGTATTCTGGGTACATGTCATATGCATAGAGAGTAGCAAAACGTTAAGCGATAATAAGCGCACATTTCTAGTTATCCTTCTAAAAAGAGCAGATGTACCATTGCCAATAGTGCAAAGAGCAATTCCTCTAAAAGAGCTTAAGAGGGGCATATATCTCTCCATCAAAAAGAGCCCACTCTATTTCAAGCTTGCAGAGCGGAGTTCTGATAATAAAAAAAAAATGTAATCTCACAAAGGTGTGAAGTGGCTGAATGTAAGTGCTCAACCCCCTTGATTATGGAGCTGCTTGCAGCAGGAATCCAACAGTGACAGTGTTGCAAAGGACACTGATGATTTCGCCACCTTCATGAACAGAGTTATTCATCACACACGAAATGACAAGAGTCGAGAGCCTGCTCAATACCTGTCGTATCGAGAACCACATAAGTTAGTTTCTTGTTGGCATGCAGTACATATAGGTTATGACAGTTCAACATAAGGAGCAGCCAAATATGCCTCATTAATTTGTAAATTATCACCAAATCTACGATTAAACGTCGGAGGGAACTTCAAACAATACATACTTTCACAGTTTCGCTGCCACCATGTATATTGCCAACATCCACAAAACGCTCATGAAGTTCAGGAGTCCACCTCATGCGTTATCTTGGGAGGTATTGGAGTTGGTTTTCATGTCTAAATAAATCAAGAACTATATGTAAGCATGTTTAGACTAAGCAAGCTAACCAGTACTGGATTCAGATTGACAAACTTGAGCATTGCGATAGGAGAGAGAGGACGCACAGTCTACAGGAGTGCGTGGCTGGCTGTCGTGTCGGGACAAGCGTGCGGGCGCGGCCATGCATATCCGGCCGGCGGCTTGCGTGTCGGGCAGGCGGGACTGGTTGCCATCAGCATCGGCGTTTGGGGGCGCGTCGGGCAGGCGGGGATGGAAGCCAGCCGGAGGCGGGAGGGCGCGTCAGACGGGATCATCAAGGATGCCGGGATGGAGGTCTGCAGCAGACGGGCAGGTGCGTCGGTCTAATTCCGACCAGGCAGGGGGAGGGGTCCTCCGGGAAGAGTCCAGACGGACGGGCAGGGTAGGAGGTGCCGTTCGGCGGCGGCCAGTGGAGGCGGGGCCGTCCAGCAGCGGCGGCCCATGTCGGCGGTTGGCAGGGTGGGGGCGTCCAGCGTGCGACGGCGTTCCGGTTCGGCGGTGAGCAGGGCGGGGGCGTCCAGCGTGCGGTGGCGTTCCAGGTCGACGGTTGGTGGGACGGGATCGTGTGCGTTAGTGTTTGCGGAAATAAACTGGAGACGCGATTGTCTTTTTTTATTCGCCAGCAGAGGATTAGCGGGGAAGGGGTGAGGCTGACTGGTGTTTTACGGGCGTAACCTGTAGCGTTCGATTAGACGATCTGACGGTCCGCCTTATTTGGATCTGCCGTTCTGTGTCTTTTTATATTAGTGGTGATATAACGAAAGGGTACATGAGTTCATCCCCAGTTTTGTTCCTATTTACAAGTAAACTGTCACCGCAGCCCACCTTGCTCCTGATATCCGCTGAAAGGAACTGAGGATTTATGAACTGCTGCGTGGTATTCCTACCAATGTATTTTCTCTAATAAAAAGGAGTACGCTGCTGCCGTGTTTGGTTCCAAGGCCTTTGTGCGTGTTGCTTACAAAATAAACCTTGAAATTTAACGTCAGCGCTAGGCGTGGAGTACGACACTTGTGTGCGTGCACACTTAGGGTGTAACTACCTATTTTTCTCGCTGGACTGCCCGGTGCGGAGGCCCGAATAATAGGGGTGTGCAAAAAATAACACCGTTCAAACCGTGGGAAACCGGCTAGTGAAAACAGTACATCACAAAGTGAATCGTCCCGCCCACTTTAGTTGAAAAAAGTGAACTAGGCTTAAACCAGGAAACCATTTTTGCCCACCCCTACCGAATAATATCATGGAGCAGAGACGGTCCGGATTAGAAACCGGGGGCACAATGATACATGCTCGTACATCTTCTCGGACTGGAAAATGAAACAGGAATACAAGCGGGCCTTATTAGCAAAGCTGTGCAAGAATAGTACATTCTAATTACTAGAGTTACTATTATTTTCAAATACATTTGCAAAGAAATATTTATTATTTTCAAATACTGCAAAATAAGCTGGTTATATTAATTTATGGTACTAGATGATCCATTATCGGTCAAATTAGTATTCCCTCCGTTCCTTGAAAGAAAGCGCGGAATTTTTTCTAAAAAAATCCATAAAACAAGGCATTTACTCACTTTTGCCTTCATTCTACCTAAAATACCCCGCATGCAGTTATTCCTGTTGTCACGCTTAAGATAAACAATTAATTTAATGTTTGTTTATGTCATAACGCCATGGACTAAATGTGTATATTCATGCGTATATGGTAATATGCGATGAATAAATATGTTATATTCATGTGTTCATGGAAATACGAGCTCATCGTTAAGAATATCCTTAAACAACTCTTATTCGCCCTCGCATAACTATGCTCATGTTTGTTGGGTTGATTGTCGTATGGCGTTACTCCCTCTGGATTTCACTAACTAGATGATACCCCGCGCGTTGCGGCGGGACATTTGTTGAGAGAGATATCACATATGGAAAATAGTATTTAAACAAATGTACTAAGGTAAATT
Organism: Alopecurus myosuroides; assembly: GCA_028641055.1. Lineage (NCBI taxonomy): Eukaryota > Viridiplantae > Streptophyta > Magnoliopsida > Poales > Poaceae > Alopecurus > Alopecurus myosuroides. The sequence goes on from CM054060.1 coordinate 14,961,194, forward strand.
TTGACAAGACATTGCAATATAACCTTCGAAGCACTAAGGCCTAGTTTGGCACCTCAGTTTTTTTTAAACTAGATTATTGCAAAACCATAGTATTTCATTGCCAGGCAAAGCAATACTTCAGTTTTAGTAAATACTTCAGTTTAGAAAAAAGTGGGTCTGACCTCTTTCTCTAATAGTTCAAAAAAAAAAACTACAGTTTTAGAGAATACTTCAGTTTTACAAGCATAGTTTTTGCTTGATCCAAACACCTTAAAGTATTCAATACTTCAGTATTTTCAGAAATTGAAGTGTTCTCTCTATACTTCAAAATTACTTTGATGCCAAACGGAGCCTAAGTAACTTCTTAGGTCCTCTTCATATATGTGTTGAGTAAGAGATGGCAAGGGCCCTACCGTGTATGAAAATTCACTGGTACATGCTTCGTATTAAACAATGTACTATTTGTTAACCATTGAACACATTGAAACTTATACACTGGAATTGAAGCCCATGTTCCATCCAACTATGCATGAGTCTTAAGTTTGAGATCAAGGATATCTTTTATCGATGGTGCTCCAAAATCTGTAAATTATTTGAAACCTTCCAACACTTAAAACACAAATGGCAAGACAATAAAGTAGTAAATTTCTGAAACTGTTAACCACATGAGAAGCACAAAAGGTCTCAAAATTGCACCTACTCGTGTACACAGTCTACACCCACAACGCTAACTGAAAAAATGGAGGCCTTTATAGACCGAGTAGCTAATTTCATCTTCATTCCCTAAAAGAAAATGATAATTTGACCTCCATAACAGCTTATGTAAACTGTAATTGCATAATTGAATTCCTTGGTTAATGTGTGTACCTCTCACGTCTCAGCGCTCTAGAACCGAGAATAAATATGGATAGAAAAAATAGGAACATTGGAGAACTTACACGAACTGACAGGCTCAGTCACACACTTCAAAATCCAAAGCTAAATGTAACTCGTACCACACTTAAGAGATTAACGAAGAAGGGGAAGATTCGCGCATGGTTTCTTTGCAAAAGAGAAGAAGGAAAAAAATGCACCTAGCGTTTGAATGTGAGAGATTCCATAAAACATGTATCACGAAGAGATACCGGAAAAAACCGCGCCCATGAAAATGAATAAGGCAACCAATTAACTTCAGGCAGGAAAATGACAGATATTACGAAAAGATATTTATATTGACATGCAAATCTTCAGATATTTTCTTACCTTATGAAAAACTCATCAAGACAACCACAAGTAGTATAGTAGTTCGAAGGTTAACTTCTATGAGATGGATACCCACATGTATGTTCAGTTTGGTAAAAGAAGACATTCAGTCCAAATTAGACTGATCGATAAATTAACCATAATACCAAACCATTTGGGGACCATAGAGATTTAGTTTGGCTTATGCATATCCCTTGAATTACTAAGGGAAAATGAGTAATCAAGAAATTAAGGACAATTTTAAAGGGCCTATATCTTACGTGGATTATGGAATATATATGGAGGATCACATGGATCTGATATGCAAGGAGAAGAGGAAAACTAAAACAAACTGCATACATATTTGGCAAAATTCTCCCAGCATGCTGCCTCACAAACACAAGTTCACCGCTATGCACATATCCACACTCCACCCACGCTCCATGATGCTACGCCTCAATGATGCGTTTATAGCATGTTGGGAACCCCAAGAGGAGGGTATGATGAGTGCAGCAGTAAGAATTTCTCTCAGTTAAGAACCAAGGTTATCAATCCAGTAGGAGAAAAAGGATCTTCGGAAGGTTTATGCCACTGACGGTGGTGATGGCTCACCGATGTCAGCAACAACGCGGAACCTGCACACAACACGACCAAAATACTTTTGTCCCAACGGTACAGTGAGGTTGTCAATCTCACTAGTGTTGCTGGAAACAAAGATTAGACGTATAGTGTGGAAAATAATGTATGATTGCAGTAAGTAAAGAAAACAGGAAATTGTAGTGGTTTGTTTAACAGTGTAAGAAAATGGACCGGGATTCATAGGTTCACTAGTGGTGTCTCTCCATAAAAGATAGCATGTTGGGTGAACAAATTACACCTAGGCAATTGACAAATAAAGGTTGCACCGTAGTGCACATCCATGACATGATGGCTACTATGATATTTAGTGCGGGCATTACAACAATATACATAGACCGTAATCCAACTGCATCTATGACTAATAATCCACCCTCAGGTTATCATGCGAAACCACTTAGGTATTAAGTTGCAAGAAACAGATAATTGCATTAAGCAATGTGTGTAATGTAAGCAATGATTGTGCACGCGGGCACTCACACCGTTGTTTTCTCCCTAGTGGCAACATCACATCTTCCCCCTTCACGTTTCTTGGCGAAAACAAGGCATGAACCCACTATCAAGCATAAATACTCCCTCTTAGAGTCACTAGCAACTACTTGGCCAGAGCATCACTAGCAACGGAAAGCATGCAAGATCACAAATAACATATGCAATAAAAGACTATAATCAACTTGGCATAAGTTCAATATTCATCGGATCCCATCAAACATAGCACATAGAGTTACATAAGAACAATCTCGATCATGTTACGGAGCTCACGAGATCTAAAAATTGAGGCATATGAGGAGAAGACAACCATCTAGCTACTCCTATGGACCCGTAGTCCAAGGATGAACTACTCATGCATCACTCCGGAGGTGGGCATGGTGATGAAGATGCCTCCGGTGATGATCTCCTGTCCGGCAGGGTGCCGAGAGACAGCTTCAGAACCCCTTGATCTACGGTTGACGATGACGGTGGCTGTGGAACTTTTCGGGGATATTTGATCAGATGTTTAGGGTTTTCCATCCAGGGGGAATAAATAGGCGAAAGGGCAGAGGCGGTGGAGCCCTGGGGGCCCCACACCACCCCTGGCGCGGCCAGGGGGCGGCACCACATGGTGTGGGCCCCCTGGTGCCCCTCTTCGACTCCTCTTCGGTCTTATGGATGCTTCCGGGGAAAATAGGACTTCCGGGCTTGGAATTTTCCAATTCCGAGAATATTTCCAGAACAACTTTTCTGAAACTAAAAACAGCAGAAAAAGGGAACTGGCTCTATGACATCTTGTCAATAGGTTAGTCCTGAAAACGTGTAAAAATGACATAAAGAAGGGAGAAAACATGTAGCAATTGGCATAATATCATCATGGAGCATCAAAAAGTATGGATACGTTGGAGACGTATCAAGCATCCCCAAGCTTAGTTCCTACTCGTCCTCGAGTAGGTAAACGATAAAACAATAATTTCTGAGGTGACATGCTACTAACATAATCTTGATCGTAAAAATGTAAAAGCATATGTAAGCTGAGATCATAGAACTTTCAACACAAACATGATAAATAGAACTTTAATAATAAAGCATAGCAATCAATTTGCATCATGAGAAGTATCTCAAATAAAAGGTCATGAATAACAATGCAAAGAAAGATAGATGTTTGTTTCAAGTATAGATAAAGCATGGCAAAGTGATATTTCGCTAGTCCTTAAGAGTGGGGCAAAACATAAATGCCAGGACACCATCAAAGTTCATGAGAAGACTAGAGAAAATAGTTTGAGAACAAACAATAACACATCATGAATCAATTAATAATGTTTGTGGGACAAATACACATAAAACTCAGAATGGCAAAAATGCTCTCTCAACTGTGCATAAAGTTAGATGATGGAGATTCAACATAAAAGTAAAAGAAAGGCCCTTCGTAGAGGGAAGCAGGGATCACTCATGTGCTAGAGCTTTTTATTTTATTAAACAGAGGTATTTAAAGTTTGACACTCCCCCATCCATCTTTCACAAACCATGGCTAACCGAATCCTCGGGTGCCTGCCAACAATCACATACCATGGAGGAGTCTCTATATTTTGGGAGATGTATATTAATGTCAACGAATGGTAAACAGAAAATACAGTACGTCACAAGCCAACTGGATTCACAAGAGCGGCTCCCATATGAAGGACACATCTGGGTAGAAGGTCATCCCTCTTACTCTTTTGTTTACACAATTATGCTTTGACTGATAAATCAGGGCAAAAGTAGTGAAGAGATTTTGTGTGTATTAATTTGGGGCTGGGCACCCCGCGGCGAGCTCTTCTATCATTTGGATAAGAAGATGAAGCCACTAGTCCAGGGTGTGAAATCCAATCAACAGGTGAGATAAAGATTCTCTATTTACACCCTCATGAGCAAAAACAAGAACATAAAGCAGGAGTAATTTTGAAGGTTTTAAAGATAACACATGAGCAATTTACTTGGAGTGGCAGTTAAATACCACATGTAGGTAGGTATGGTGGACACAATGGGAAAACTTGGTTTTAGCGAGTTGGATGCACGAGTAGAGCTCATACTCAGTACAGGTGGAGGCTAGCAAAGGACTGGAAGCGAGAAATCAAGAGAGCATAAGAACCATAATCATGCATAGCGACATAAACATCATTAATTAAAACATAAGCAGTATCACAAGTTCAAAAACTAAATGATCATAGAGGATGTTATTGATTGGTTCATAATCATAAACGTGGTGTGAGCATGCGCCAAGTCATCCAAATAAAACATTCAAAGGAGAATACCATAAATTTATGCTTCAACATGACAAGAACAACTCATGAATCTTTCAATGGCATATTCAACACTGTCAGCTATTTGAGGCTAATCCTGCTACTCAATAACCACAAGGCTTTAAAAGTAAAATAACATCTAGCATGATATGCAAAATTTCTAGCCACAGTCTATACAAGCTTCTACTTGCATCATTAAAAATACTCTTCATGGTACATCAAACAAAAATGAGAGCACTCACATAACACTACTAAAACTAACAGCTCTGATAAGAGATGCATGCAAAACAGGAGCTAAATAAATACAGCAGCTAGACAAAGATTAAGAATACAAAGTATTCCCATGAAAAAGCGGAGAGTGTCACTCTCCAATAAAAGAAATCTGGGGTCCAACCAAGCTTATTGCAAAAATAAAAACAAACTGAAAGAAAAAAATAAAAGACGCTCCAAGTAAAGCACATAAGATGTGACCGAATAAAAATATAGTTTCGCTAGAAGTGACCTGATAATTTGTCGATGAAGAAGGGGATGCATTGGGCATCCCCAAGCTTAGACGCTTGAGTCTTCTTGGAATTTGCTGGAATGTACCACCGGGGAATCCCCAAGAATAGCCTTTTCACTCTTTTTGATCACGTCATATCATCCTCTTCTCTTGACCCTTGAAAACTTCCTTCACACCAAACTTCTCACAATCTTCATTCGTAACGTTAGTGCAATCGAAATAATAAATTCACATGGTTCAGTTTCAACACAAGCCTACCACTCAAAAACACATTACCTTCTGTCACAACTTCTTTTAAAAACTTTTTTTCTCAAAAGAACACCAAAAGAAAGAGATTAAGATGCAAATACAATTATTGGCAGAAATCTGTCAAAACAGGACAGCAGGTTAAGGTGATTTTTTTAAAACAAAATCTTATGTTTCTCAAATAAAAAAGTGGTCAACTAAGAAAACTTGCGTATATAGCCCAGGATTACGCAAAAAAACTCAGTTCATTTTTAATTTTCTGTGATTTTATACGATTTTAACACTGGACAGCAGAAATCTGTTTCCTGCGCAGAAATCCGAAATATAGCCTCAACTTTCCACTAGAGGCTTTACTTGGCTCAACAAAAATATAAAAGAAAAGATACAGCGGGGTTGCTAAGGGAATAGAAAACACCCAGGTGCAAAGAAAACAAAAGAAAACGTGTTGAAAACAGCGAAGTAAAACGGGTTGTCTCCCGGTAGCGCTTTTCTTTAACGCCTTTTAGCTAGGCCCGTGTTTTCAAGTGAAGAAGATGCTCACATAAGAAATATGAATTAGGTAAAAGAGAGCATCAAGAAGCAATTATAAAATTTTTAATTCTAACCCACTTCCTATGCATAGGAATCTTGTAAAGAAATAAATTAAAGAAACTCAAACGAGAAATCATGGGAAGGTAGAACAAGAGCAACTTCAAAACTTTCAACAAAAAGAGAGGTGTATTAGTAACATGAAAATTCGTACGACCATATTTTCCTCTCTCATAATAATTTTCAGTAGCATCATGAACAAACTCAACAACATAATTATCACATAAAGCATGTTTGTCATGGTCTAAAAGCACACAATTCATATCAAACTAAAAAACAGTGAGATCAAATTTTAAAATCAGCTCCTCTTTTTTCCCACTTTTAGCAATAGCAAAGCAAGATGATTGATCACTCATAAAAGGTATAGGACACATAATAGCAATCCTATTTTCAGTAGCATTATAATTTATAACATCAAGTAACATAGGACCATCATCACGAGCATTATCATAAGACTTATCCAAGTAGCATGGGTTATCATAAATAACAGTAGCAATATCATTCTCACAAGTTTCATTCATAGTAGTATGAAGGTCACAAGTATAGCAAGTATCAATTTCATCAAATAATGTATGAGTTCAAGAGTTACTATCATTGGGAGGTTGACATGGGTAGCTCCATTCTTCCTCCTCTCGATCATCACCCTCCTCCTCTTTTTCATCCAATAAGCTTCCAGATTCAGCAATTTCTTCTTCCATAGGCTCCTGCAAGACATTAGTCTCTTCCTTAGGTTGAGAGCATTTATTAAGATATTCCATTATGTACTAATTATGATCCTTGTAATTATCAAAGCAATATTCAAGTATAGCATAAATCTCGTATTTATAAGGTGCATCATCAATACTTTCAAGCAAATAGGCAATTTCGAATGCACCCTTCCAAGCAATAAATTATTCAATTTGTTCCACATCATATAATTCATAATTTCCCTTAACATAAGAAGATATGGTATCGTTATCATTATACTCACATTGAAAAGGGAGATGTTTATACCTCGTACAGCAGCAAGATTTATCAAAGCAATAAGTAACATTATAAGTAGAGCACAAGTTTTTAGCATAGTCATGCAATTTATTAATTTGCTCCCATAAGTGTATTCCTTTTTGTGACAAGCGGTGTTCCTTATAATATTTTTGTTGTTCATCTATGAACCCACTTTGCCTATAAGATCTAGTTTCAAAGACATCAACCATTGATATCAAGCATGATAAAGCAAAAATAACAACTAGAATAAGAATTGATTTTTTGTGTGTGTTTTTGATAAAGAGAAGAAAACAAGACAATAAACAAAATAAAGAGGTTGAGAGTGAGAGACTACCCTTGCCAGAAGACTTCTTTCTCCCCGACAACGGCGCCAGAAATTTCCTTGATGCTACGGCTCAATGATGCCTTGATAGCATGTTGGGAACTCCAAGAGGAGGGTATGATGAGTGCAGCGGTAGGAAATTTTCCTTAGTTAAGAACCAAGGTTATCAATCCAGTAGGAGAAAGAGGACCTTCGGAAGGTTGATGCCACTGACGTAGGTGATGGCTCACTAGTGTCAGCAACAACATGGAACCTGCACACAACACAACCAAAATAATTTGTCCCAACGGTACAGTGAGGTTGTCAATCTCATCGGTCTTGCTGAAAACAAAGATTAGACGTATAATGTGGAAAATAATGTATGCTTGCAGTAAGTAAAGAAAGCAGGAAATTGTGGTGGTTGGTTTTAACAGTGTAGGAAAATGGATCGGGTTCATAGGTACACTAGTGGTGTCTCTCTATAAAAGATAGAATGTTGGGTGATCAAATTACAGCTGGGTAATTGACAAATAGAGGTTGCACCGTAGTGCACATATATGACATGATGACTACTATGATATTTAGTGCGGGCATTACAACAATATACATTGACCGTAATCCAACTGCATCAATGACTAATAATCCACCCTCAGGTTATTATCCGAACCCCCTTAGGTATTAAGTTGCAAACAACAGATAACTGCATTAAGCAATGTGTGTAATGTAAGCAATGATTGTGCACACGGGCACTCACACCGTTGTTTTCACCCTAGTGGCAACAACACATCCTCCCCCGTCACGTTTCTGTCACTCGAGCAAGTTGGTGAGGAGGCATGAACCCACTATCGAGCATAAATACTCCCTCTTGAAGTCACTAGCAACTAATTGGTCAGAGCAACCACTAGCAACGGAAAGCATGCAAGATCACAAATAAAATATGCATAAAGAATATAATCAACTTGGCATAAGTTCAATATTCAGCGGATCCCAGCAAACCCAGCACATAGAGTTACATAAGATCAATTTCGATCATGTTAGGAAACTCACGAGATCTAGACATGGAGGCATATGAGGAGAAGACAACCATCTAGCTACTGCTATGGACCCGTAGTCCAAGGATGAACTACTCACGAATCACTCCGGAGGCAGGCATGGTGATGTAGAGGCGTCCGGTGATGATCTCCTCTCCGACAGGGTGCCGAAGACAGCTTCAGAACCCCCCTGATCTAGGGTTGACGGTGACGGCGGCTGCGGAACTTTCCGGGGATATTTGATCAGGTGTTTAGGGTTTTCCATCCGGGGGGATTAACTAGGCAAAAGGGCAGAGACGGTGGAGCTCTGGGGCCCCAGACCACCCCCTTGGCCGCGCCACCCCATGGTGTGGGCCCCCTGATGCCCCTCTTCGTCTCCTCTTCGGTCTTCTGGATGATTCCGGGGAAAATAGGACTTTCGGGCTTCGAACTATCCAATTCCAAGAATATTTCGAGAACAACTTTTCTGAAACTAAAAACAACAGAAAACAGGGAACTGACTCTGTGGCATCTTGTCAATAGGTTAGGTCGGAAAATCGATAAAAATGACATAAAGAAGGAAGAAAACATGTAGCAATTGGCATAATATCATCATGGAGCATCAGAAATTATAGATACGTTGGAGACGTATAACCTGCACCAGCCATGCCCATCGCCGGTGCGGACGTGCCTCGCATCAGCGAGCATGGCCCGCCCCGCATCCACGGGCCGCTCCAGCACAGCTCCAGTGAGGCGGACAGCGGCGGCGCCCCGCTCGCCTTCGTCGAGAACGACGACGATCTCCTCCAGCCTGGCATCAACAAGAGCCTCCGCAACTGGCACCGGCAGGCCATCCGACGTTGCCGCTACCAGCAGCTCCCGGACGCGTACAACGCCAGGCAGCTGGAGCGCGGCCTGCGCGGAAATGAGGAGGCACACGTTAAGAAGGGGCAGTGGGAAGCCTTTGCCGCAGCGCACCTCGAGCAGGTTGGCGCAAGCTTCAACTCCTCCTCCTCAAGATCTTCCTTCTCCATCTCCGGCGCCTTCAACTGAAGACGGCGACACGGACGAGTGGGGGTAGGGTGCGGCGATGAACCATAGTTCATCGCCACTTTTAGATGTTTAATTTCTATGTATTCCCATGGAAAGTTCATCGATTAATGAATGAAATCGAATTTCCAGTTCAGTTGTACGGATTCTACTACTATCCCTCACTCGGCAACCCGTAGAAGCAGGCAAAATGCGAACTCTACTAGAGTTTCTCTTAGGTATATACTTTTTCCAGCTCTCTAAACTTTGGCTTTGGATAAAACCAAAGATACATAAAAATAGAGGGAGTACCATACGTGGAGAGCACATTGGTGCGATTTGATTTAGGAATAACGTTAAGATGTGATCGACATGTGTATCACTTATGTTGGCTGTTGATTTTTTTTAGAAATGGAGGTCCTACCCTAGCCTCTGCACAAAAATGGTGCACACAACCGGATTTTCATTAATAATGAAAGCGAAACCACGAAGACTTTACAAAGAATTACAATGATCAACCGAAAACCACCTTCTCGACGATCATCGTCACACCTACAAACTCTTGATGAAGGGGGTGGTCAAAGTCGGAGCCACATGCCCTGACCTAAAACGCCAACACACATCATCTAATCTGGCTACTTCCAGCAAGCCGCTCGCTGACGGACTGAGAGCACATCACCGGTTTAGCATGCCCGCAATATGCACTGATGTGCACACCCGGAAGCCTCTGCCGCCAACATCCGCCAACCCATCTTCTCGAGAGATCAATGCAGAAACCTTGCCAAGCCTGCCATCTATGCCGCCATGGCGCCAGCCAGCACCACCATCCTACGCACGTCCATCCTTCGACGCCCATCGCCGATACTCCACGACGCCACACCTCTAAGACTCGCAGCCTTCGATTAAGATGAAATGTCGCACCACCCACAAACCTCCTCCAGGTAGCCCGTGTTCCAAAAACGATGCTCCAAAGGAGGCATGAACCCACTATCGAGAATAAATACTCCCTCTTGGAGTCACTAGCAACTACTTGGCCACAATAAACACTATCAACGGAGAGCATCCAAGATCACAAATAACATATGCAAATAAAGACTATAATCAACTTGGCATAAGGTCAATATTCATCGGATCCTAGCAAACACAGCACAGAGAATTACATAAGATCAATCTCGATCATGATAGGCAGCTCACGAGATCTAAACATGGAGGCATATGAGGAGAAGACAACAATCTAGCTACAGCTACGAACCCATAGTCCAAGGATGAAGTACTCACGCATCACTCCGGAGGCAGGCATGGTGATGAAGAGGTCTCCGGTGATGATCTCCTCTCCGTCAGGGTGACGAAAACAGCTTCAGAACCCCCCTGATCTGGGGTTGACGGTGACGGCGGCTGCGAAACTTTTTCGGGGATCTTGATCAAGTGTTTAGGGTTTTCCATCGGGGGCTTAAATAGGCGAAAGGGCGAAGGCGGTGGAGCTCCAGGGAGCCCACACCTATAGCTGGCGCGGCTAGGAGGGTCGCACCGCCCTATGGTGTGTCCCCCTTGCTACCCCTCTTCGACTCCTCTTCGGTCTTCTGGATGCTTTCAGGGAAAATAGGACTTCCGGGCTTCGAATTTTTCAATTCCGAGAATTCGAGAACAACTTTTCTGAAACTAAAAAACAGCAGAAAACAGGGAACTGGCTCTGTGGCATCTTGTTAATAGGTTAGTCCGGAAAACGTATAAAAATGCTATAAATAAGGGATAAAACATGTAGCAATTGACATAATATCATCATGGAGCATCAGAAATTAGGGATACATTTATGACGTATCAAGCATCCCAAGCTTACTTCCTACTCGTCCTCGAGTAGGTAAACGATAAAACAATAATTTCTGAGATGACATGCTACTGACATAAACTTCATCAATCTAATGTAAAAGCATATGCACGCTGACATCATAAAACTTTAAACACAAGCATGATAAATAAAACTTTAATAATAAAGCATAGCAATTACTTTGCATCACGAAAAGTAACTCAAATAAAGGATCATGAATAATAATGCAAAGGAAGGTAGACGTTTGTTTCAGGTATAGAGAAAGCATGGAAAAGTGGTATTTCGATAGTCCTAAAGAGTGGGGCAAAATATAAATGCCAGGACACCTTCAAAGTTAAAGAGAAGACTAGAACAAATAATTTAAGAACAAATAATATCACATCATGAAGTAATTATTGATGCTTATGGGACAAATGCACATAGAACTCAGAATGGCAAAAATGCTCTCTCAACTGTGCATAAGGTTAGAAGATGGAGACTCAACATAAAAGTAAAAGAAAGCCCCTTCGCAGAGGGAAGCAGTGATCACTCATGTGCTAGAGCTTTTATTTTATTAAACAAAGGTATTAAAAGTTTGACATTTGTGGAGGAAAGTCAATATTTTGGGAGATGTATGGTAATGTCAACGAATGGTAAACAGAAAATACAGTACGTCACAAGTCAACTGGATTCACAAGAGCGGCTCCCATGGCTCCTTGTTTCTCTTTTTTACACAATTATGCTTTGACTGATAAATCAGTGGCAAAAATAGTGAAGAGAATTTGTATGCATTAATTTGGGGCTGGGCATCCTGCTGCCAGCTCTTCTATCATTTGGATAAGCGGATGAAACCACTAGTCCAGGGTGTTAAATCCAATCAACAAGTGAGATAAAGATTCTCTATTTACGTCCTCATGAGCAAAAACAGGAACATAAAGCAGGAGTAATTTTGAAGGTTTTAAAGGTAACACATGAGCAATTTACTTTGGAATGGCAGTTAAATACCACATGTAGGTAGGTATGGTGGACACAATGGGAAAAACTTTGGTTTAAAGGAGTTTGGATGCACGAGTAGAGCTCATACTCAGTACAGGTGGAGGATAGCAAAAGACTGGGAGCGACAAATCAAGAGAGCATAAGAGCCATAATCATGCATAGCGACATAAGAATCATTAATTAAAACATAAGCGGTATCACAAGTTCAAAAACTAAGTGGTCATGGAGGCTATTCGTGACTTGTTTGTAGTCATAAACATGTTGTGAGCACGCGCCAAGTCAACCAAATAAAACATTTGAAAGAGAATACCATATATTGATGCTTTACTATGACAAGAACAACTCATGAATCTTTCAATACACATTAAACACTCTCAGCTATTTGAGGCTAATCATGCTACTCAATAACCACAAGGCTTTAAAGCTAAAATAACATTTAGCATGGCATGAAAAAGTCCTAGCCACAGTCTATACAAGCTTCTACTAGTACCGTTATAATTCTACTTCAACCAGCAGTTTTCTTTCTCCCAACAAGCACCATACAAAACATGCTTTAACAAAAAATAATGTTTAAGATACAACACTTAAACATGAGATTACTCAAATAATACTACTAAAACTAACATCTCTAATAAGAGATGCATGCAAAACATGAACTTAATAAATGGAGCAGCCAAACAAAGACTAAGAATACAACGTATTCTCAAGAAAAAGCGGAGCATGTCACTCTCCAATAAAAGAATGATGGGGTCCAACCAAGATTATTATGAAAGTAAAAACAAACTGAAAGCAAGAGCAAAAGCAAACTGAAAACAAAAATAAAAGACGCTCCAAGCAAAGCACATAAGATGCGACCAAATAAAAATATAGTTTCACTAGAAGTGACCTGATAATTTGTTGATGAACAAGGGGATGCCAAGGCATCCCCAAGCTTAGACGCTTGAGTCTTCTTGGAGTTTTCTTGGATGTACCACCGGGGCATCCCCAATCTTAGGCTTTTCACTCTTCTTGATCACATCATATCATCCTCTTCTCTTGACCTTTGAAAACTTCCTTCACATCAAAATTCTCACAATCTTCATTAGCAACCATAGTGCAATTGAAATAATAAATTCACATGGTTCAGTTTCAACACAAGTCGAACACTCAAAAACACATTAGCTACTGTCACAACTTCTTTCAAAACTATTTTTCTCCAAAGAACACCAAAAGAAAGAGATTAAGATGCAAATGCGATAAATGGCAGAAATCTATCAAAAAACAGAACAACGGGTAAAGATCGATTTTTTCAAAAATCTTATGTTGCTCAAATCAAAAAGTGTTCTTCTAAGCCAAGTTGCGTATATAACTCAGGATTAAGCACAAAAAGCTCAGGTAATTTTGAATTTTCTGTGATGTTTAACGGAATTAACAGTGGACAGCAGAAATCTGTTTCCTGCGCAGAAATCCGAAATATAGGCTCAAATTTCCACTAGAGGCTTTACTTGGCTCAACAAAAACCCAAAAAAAAAGATACAGCAGGGTTACTAAGGAAATAGACAACACCCAGGTGCAAAGCACACCAAATAAAACATAGGAAAACTGAATGAAAACAGAGAAATAAAACGGGTTGTCTCCCGGTAGCGCTTTTCTTTAACGCCTTTCACCTAGGAGTAGAAAATCAGCTCAAGTATTTTCAAGTAAAGAAGCATTCAAATCAAGATTTGGAAATTCTTGAATAATGCATTGTATTTTATCTAAGCGTGTTTCAGAGGCTCCTCTCTTGATACTTTTAGGCTTACTATTTTCATCAAATAAGTTCTCAGGAACAATCCAATCAAAATTCTTTTCTTGGGCTTCGTGTAGAGCTACTAATTTAAAGGCGATTGGTATTTTATGATTGTTTTCATTATTAGATTCAGTTTTTTCCAACAATGTCTACACATGAGCCAAGCATATTAAAACGATCAAAAACTTTTCTTGCTTCTATAGCCTCATCTCCAAATTCTTTAAGCATAGTTTCCAAGATGAAGTTTCTTTTCTCAACATCTTCAATGTTATTCAAGTTGAGGAACATATGTTGCATTATGGGATGGAGGTTAACAAACCTAGCTTCTAGCATGTGAACTAAAGAAGTTGCAGCAGTCTCGTAATTGGGAGCAAGTTCTACTATGGATTTTTCCTCAAAGTTATCATCCTTACTAACATGATTAAAGAATTCTTTAACACTTTCCTTCCAAGTATAGAACCACTTCGTACCGGAAAATCTATCAAGTTAAACTTAGGGAACAACATGATGAGAAATAACAACGTAGAGAAAAAAATAACAACTATGAAGTAAACTAATTTTTTTTGTGTTTTTGATATAGAGAAATAAAAACAAGACAAACATAAAAACAAGACAATAAAGAAAATAAAGAGGTTGAGAGTGAGATACTCCCCTTTCCAGAAGACTTCCTTATCCCCGGCAACGGCGCCAGAAAAAGTCCTTGATGGTGCAGATTTTACGGGTACAAAATCCACGAGACCGAGCAGCAACCGAAAAAGAAACTATAAAACGAATATTCTATTTGATGTCTTTTTTTCCGATCATCTTGTTTCTCAAATCACACGCAGAGACAAATACTAGACACAAATACTAGACAGAAGTATTAGGGTAGTTGGGTATCAATCGATCTACTCACACCGTTCCATACATCAAGCTCCGCGGCTTGAAGTTTCCTGGTCGGACCATGGCCGGATCCATCGGGAGCTTGGACGCGGTCAAAGGAACGCACGAAGGCCGAAGCACCCACGGACGGCGGACGGATCACAATACACGAAGCCCGAAACACACGAGTTATGGCCGACGGTGGACCACGAAGCCCCCACGTCCGTTGCGGAAGGTCATCTCCTACATGGGCTGCTCATTTGCGGACCAATTTGGTCCGCAATCTGTCTGTTTGATCAACGGTCCGCGCTGATCAAACAGGGACCGGGCCAGGTGTCCCCTGCGGGCCTATTCATACCAAAAACAGACAGATTTATAGATATGGTAGGGCCCAGAGGGCCCCATAGGTTTATAATATTAAAAACAAAAAAAAACTAGCCCTAGCTAGATGGCCACTAGCAAGTGGCGTCGCGGCGGCCGGAGTTCCCCCGGAGCATCCCTAGTCCAGGATGATGTACTCCGGGGTCTCAGGCGCGAGGTCGGGGGGAGCGCGGCGGCCCGCTGAGGTGTGGGCGGCTGGGTGGCGGGCAGGGGCGCCGCCCCGTACGTCCAGCTCCGGCGGTGGCCCCGTCCACTCCCACTGCATGCCGACGAGGGGCGCGAACCACGCCGGGATCGGCTGGTTCTCGTCCCGCTTGTCCTCGTCGGCCTCCTCCTCGTGGGGGTAGGGCGCGGCCTGAGCGCGCATGGCCGCCAAGGCCTCGTCCACCGGCCTGGCCTCCGCCGCCTCGTGGGCGGCCACCGCCGCGAGCGCGTCTGCCACGGCGCGCTCCTCCGCCGCGGCCGCCTCTTCCGCCTCCCGCGCTGAGGCCTGGATGGCCATGGCCAGCTGCAGCTCCTCGCTGGGCTGTGCCATGGCGGCCTCCTCCTCGTCGTCGTCTTCCTCCTCGTACCACTGGGGGGGCTCCTCCAGTGGTTCGTCCTTGACGACCGGCTCGGGGTCGCCGATGCGGACGGGGCGAAGGGGCGGCGCCGCGGGACCACGTCGCGCCGGGCGTGGAGGAGAGGGCGGCGGGTACTGGGCCGCGCCGCGCGCATGGCGCGCCCCAAAGTAGGACCTACGGCGCAGGCCGTGCTCGTCCGTGAACCAGGTAACCCAGTGGGGACTGTCCACGGCGAACGCGGGGTGGCCGCCTAGGTCCGGCGGGAGCTCGTCCCGGCGGCGGTGGATCTCCACCTCCCGCTTGAGCCCGCTCCTCGGAACGGGCGACAGCGGGATGCGATCCCGGTTCAGATGCCACCCGTCCGGCAGGTGCACGTCCGGCCAGGGCACCGGGATCGCGCGGTCCCAGTACCACTGGCACATCCTCTTATTGAGGTAGGGCCGGTCGCGGACGCACGCCAGAACGAGGCGGAAAGGGGCGGCGGGCCCTTGAGAGGAAGGAGGAGGAGGAGGGGGCACCTGTTCCGCCTGAGCGCGGGCGGCCCGTGTTAGAGGTGGCGGTGGCGGTAGGGGAGGGGCGGGGGAGGGTGCGCGGCGGCGGGAGCTGCCGGCCTCGTGGTCGTTCTTCGCGGCCTTCCCCCAGTTCAACCAGCTGCGTCCCATGGCGCGGCTAGGGTTTTCGCGGCCTGCGGCGAAGGAGGCGAGGAGAGTGGCGAGTGGACTGAGGGGACGGTGTGGGGACTGGTGCGCGTGGGGAAGGACGCGTGGCCGCGGTCCCATTTAATAGGACCGATGGTGGAGGCGAGCCGTCGCCACGGTCACTGACCGGCGGGCCACTCCCTTTGACCAAGCGTTGACGCGGACGCGCGCGCGTCCGTTTCCCGTCCGCGGGCTGCTCAAATCTGGACCAAATTTGGTCTGGGTTTGAGCAGCCAAGAACCCAAAACGACCCAGCGTGGGTTGAGCAGCCCCGCACGGGGCTGCTTTTGTCCGGGCCTGCTCAAATCTGGCCTGTCCGGACCAAATAAGCAGCCCCGCAGGAGATGACCTAAGGAGCCGTTCCGTGGTGCCGGCGACAGCGACGAAACAACCAGATACGCCGGCACGAACATCCATGGTCCAAGCACAACCAATGCCAATTTTGGAACGAAAATTTGTCATTTTATCGAAGACGTAAGAAATTGATGGCCAAAACTTTGGGCACGGATGACGGCGTGGGAAGAATTCCAGCCACTTCGTGACCCGTATAGAACCCTCCAACCCTTGTACATAAAGGTTGGATGCTTACATTTTCGGTGGCCTGTAAACCATTTACGGATCGGAAAATTTCTACGGTCTCTGCTATGGACAAAGTTTGACTGAAAACCGTAAAGTCGTCGGAGTTTTAGAGATTTAGCCTCTTTTACGAGTACCGCTACATATGGTCAAACAAGCATGGAGACTGGAGTGTGGGCGTCGACGATCGCTTTGGAAAAATACGACAAATTACAGCACCTTTGGATATTCCAACAACCGGGAACAACTAAGGAAATCCACAGGCTATTTTATTTTATTTTTGGTATTCGTAACATACTTCTACTTCAGAAATATGCTTTAGACCAAGTAAATTTGACTATGCAATTGCACCAGCATTTAATGCCAAATTAAGATGAAATATGATACCTAAAGATATTTTCCCGCTATGCACATGTTGTTTCCTTTAAAATTTAATTCTTTGATCGGTCCAATTCTAGTCTAGTTATTTTTAGAATCTATATAATAGATTGGATGTGCTACTGTTTATTTTTAGAAATATCGCATCTACAATATTTATATGCAATGTTTCAAACTAAAATAAAAAAGGGTGACTTGTTTCACCAATATTATAAGTTGTAACAAATAGAGCATTTGTGAGAGTAACAATCAGATAAGGTTAACCTTTAAAAAGTTCATAAATAATGGATTAGGTACCATGATCAATCCAAACTACTCCGCAACTTTTCGCATCAATTTTACCTCGGTATATGAAACATGGAGTAAGCAGCTTATATCCAAGACATTCAGAACAAAACATATTGTTTCACTCAGCCAATCAGAATATTTAAATTAACGTAATTTTTTCTGTTCAATACTTAATTGAATTAAAACTCTATTTCCATAGGGGTGCAATCTCGGTGGTTTTATTATTCCACGAAATAGATCAGATCCTTTACTAGAGGGAATCTATTTTTGGGAAATTACCCAGAAATAGAGCGAAGTAGATCCCTGTAATTTAATGAGGAAATATAAGTCTAGGTAATAGTACGTCTACCGTGCTCTTCTCTACTGTATATATATTAAGAAATGTACATGAATCGAGCAAGCATTACGTTCCAGAGAACACAAATTTTTGGAGAGCACAAAGCATCGCCTGCATGGGGAAGCATGGGAAGCACTTTGGTGTACTCGCTCTACTTTTGCTTCTTCTTCTCGGATGCTTTGCTAGTCACGGGCAAAGTAAGTGTGAAAATAGTGGAATTATTACTACTTCAATTCTTTTCCCATGCATGTTCTTCTTGGGTAGGTTGAGCCCCGCACAAGCATGTTTTCTTCTTCTACTTTCAAAACTATATATTGGTACAAACACATCTTAAACAATCCAGACACCAATGACTATACATAATTCCATGGCCATATGGATATTTATGTAGATGGTTTTGTCTTTCTAATATATTCTTGACCAACAAGGCCGAGGCATGAATGACATGGGCAACAAGGACGAATCCCTCCCTTGCTGTCCGTTGTTAGGTCACTATTGTGAACCGTGTAAGAACAATGATTGGATGTGCTCATGGACAAGGGAATAAGAAACAAATGCAATATGCATTGTTGATCTTTTTTCAATTCATTTGCTTATATATCACATGATGTATATACCGTATATATACGTGGTGCACACACTAAGCAAGCCTCTAGATGCATATTCTATATGGCACAAATCGTATTAAAAAATGACGAGAGTGCAGATGATGGCCCATAGTCGGGAGTTATTCAGAGGTATGCAAAACCACTTCCTTGTTGAAGAATGAAAATCACAAGGGGGGACAGTACGATCTAATCCGAGTCTAGTATCCAAGAATCTCGAAATATAGATTCTTGATATTTGACCCGGATAATACTTTCGAGATATGCTTTAGCCAAATTGATTAGGCCTTGACGATGACACTCAATGTACAACTTAAAATGATATACAAAACAAATATTAAATCCCGAAATTTACATTTTTTTAACTTCAAAATATAAATTCTTAATGTGCACTTAAATCTCGAAATATACATTCTTGATACGAGAAGCACCTTATGTAATGTCCCTAGTGTTATAGTACGATACGTTAGGATATGAAGTATTTTAGAATTAGAGATAGACTCGGTTTAAATCTCGTGAGACTTGACTTGTACTCCAATCTTCTGCCCCGTGTAACTCTTTATATACCCTACATGAGGGCCAAATAATACAACAAAATAATTAGGGTTTCAATACTATCCACACATAGTATAGTTTGATCTTGAGAATCTGGCTTCCGATGGATGATGGATTTCACGGCAGAGGGTGGATTGCTCTTCTTGGGTAGGTCGTAGCTAATGATGGTGAACCTCTTCTCTAGGATTCCTCGTGATCGGCGCCGGAGGCAGCACCAGGGATTGGGAACCCGCAGCCCATTAACGAACACGGCCACCTTTCTAGTCGCCTCTTGACAGCGCCGACTCTATAATTTACGGGGTCCTAGGGAAAAGTTGAAAATAGGCCCCTATATGTAATATATATATACGCAGCTGTGGATATGTAGGCGTAAAATATTAAGAATTTATATCCAACCACACATTCTTATTCAACCGGAGAAGATTTATAACTACACATTCTTGTTCAACTCCAAAAATCTATATCCACTAATTTTCATCACGTACAAAGTTCAGTTTTTTGCCTTTTATTATGAACACTACTTAGTACCCAAAAAACCTATTTAAAGCACCTTTTTTGTGATTCACTGGATTAGTTCCCACGTTTTCTTTGTTTCCTTTTCTCAACACCAAAATTATGTTTCGTCATTGTAAGTTTGTAACACCTAACGTTGTAAGGAAATCATCAAATTAAGAGGGTCCTGATGGTGGGCATTCTCGGCCTTGGAACTGAAGCACCCCATCGGTCAAGAGCTCCTGCTTAGTTTTACAGCCAGCTAGACTAGACACAATTAGAGACGGCAAATCACTTGTTAGAAATGGACAATCACGAGCATCGGCCGATCACAACCGCGTCAACATCCGACACTATTACCTCATAACTACTTTGTTTCAGTTTTTTTCCGGCTTTATTCCTTGAGTTCATTCATGCATGAAAACTTTTCACCTTCCCACTTTATCTGTCACAACCAGAACCAGATGCAGAGGAGAAGCTGGCAAGTTCAGGGCCACTTAACTTAGTTTTAGAAAACTGTGATAATCTTGAAAAAAAACTAGCACCAAACGGTGGGCATGCTATGAAACAATATTGGAAAAGAATACTAAACGGCTTCATTTCGAAAGTGTAGGATTTCTGATTCGAAACTAGTAGAGCGCTGGGGCCTGGGTGCCGCTTGGGAATAAGACATGGGCCTTGATTGCTGGACGGACCATCTCACAGTAGACTTGCAGGTACCTTCTCGACCAGCTGAAAACCCAGTAAGCAGCCCATCCTACGTCCAGAAGTTTGTTTTTTCAGTATAGCGAATTTCTGCAAGAAAGATAAAACAACCGCCAAAAAAAAAATTTAAAATAAAAACATTTCAACTGGAGATGGGAGGTATCGACCCCCTCCCCCCCTCCGCGTCTTCAGAAAGCAGTCTGAGCCACATCTACCATTTGAGCTACATCCCCTTGCTTATACACTACTCCCTCCGTTCCTAAATATAAGATGTTTAAACCCTTTCCCACATTCATATATATCTATACGTATCTAGACAACTTTTAGTGTATATGTTCACTCATATTAGTGTGTACCTAGTCAACATGAACAATACCTAGAACATCTTATATTTAGGAACGGAGGGAGTACATTATTTCTAGAAATTATATCACTAATTCATTCAGATCAAGAATGCATACCGTACTTGTGTGTTGTATCGATTTATCTGTGAGCCTAAATGCCTGATGTAATCTCCCTTGTGTGTGCTCATGCTTTTATGTTTCTTTTTCTTCATTCTAAACACTTTTATCTTGTGTTTTCTAAAAATGAAAATGGAAGGAAGTCCCCTGATTCAAAAAAGAAGTTAAAAAATGTGCTGAATTCAGTGTGCAACCAGAACTCAATAAAAAAGAAGAGCCTGGTCCCAGGATATGATGCCATTTTGGCATTCAGAATATATAATGTAGGCTTGGATAATTGTTCCTCCATAGGATATGATGAAAATTTTAGCATTCAGAATATATACTATAGGCTTCGATATTTGTTCCTCATTAGGGAATGAAATGAAGCAAATAGAAACCGAATCAGGGTTTACATCAGTAGCTTCAGAGGTTCAGGCCTGACACTTGATCCGTCTAAAATTACAGGGACGGTCCATGGTAGTCTCAGTAAATAATTGCCATCTAAATTGCTGTGCTACTCCTAGAAATCCAGATGTACCCGAAATGTGATCCCGTTGATGGCTCGGAGAATGCACATCAAGGCTCAAGCTGTTGGAGCTGCGAAATATCATATATAGTGGATGAGTTGCTGCCTGCTTGTTCCAGAGGAGCGCGGAGAAGACTTGGTTGAGCCACAGGCAACGCAGTGGAGCCAGGCCATGCCACGGTTTGAAGATGCTAAGGTTGACGCGAGTTGGAGTAAACGGAATGTGGCAGGGTGCCACGGGCGACTAAGTCAGGGGAGATGTGGTCGACGTCGAGGATGTGGTCGAGGAAGATGCGTGTAACCACTAGGGCAGCACAGTGGTGACTTATAGAAGAGCCGTTTCAGCCTCGGAATCTTAGTGCCAGGGCAAGCGCGTCGTGGAGCGAGTGATACGAGATCGATGAGTGGTTGCCATCGGAATCCCAGTTGCCACTCCACTCTGAAGTAGAAACAAAGGTCAGGATGTTAGCTAGCAAAAGAATGTCATGCACAGAATCTTCTTGATGCAACAAATTCACAGGGAGCCAATTGATACATACCGGCATCAATCGTGCAGCACAGAATGGGACGCCATTTTAAGCTTCGGAATGTAATGCTTGGACAGTTATTCTTCTGACGGCTCTAGCCTGTAGGCACTGAAGAAAATATGAACTGAATCAAGGGTAATGCTGATTCTATGAGAAGAATAGAAAAGATAGCTGCGTACTTCCACGTTAATTTATATGGGGAAGCTGCCACATGTCCAAATTTTCTGGGAAAGATCATACATACTGATCACACATTTTCTGATTTTAGCTGTTTATTTATTGTGCCTGAAACGAAGTTGCATGATACGAAATTTTGCTACAAGCATTTTGAAAGGTACATTATAGTGTAGATCCTGAATTAAGAGTATATGGTCTCCAATTGATAAGCATCCTACTGATGATAACCTTGGACTGCTCAGTTAACTCCATATATCCGTCCATATTTCTTTGCAAACACTGCATAATGGTGTTAAATGCAGTATGTTTTTTACAAATAAATAATACTCTGTACATGAGTTTACTGAATTCAAGCAAGCAAAAGCACAAACATCGTCATAATCAGAAACAAACCTGATGTGCTTGACATTGATGCCGGCGGCTGGGAGGAACCACTGGATCTGGCTGTGCAAGGGCTTGAACACCCCGGCAGCGCACGTCCAGGGGGGACTCCTCGGACCGGGCCAGGTCAGGGACAAGCTCCTCGTTATCATAATGAAACAGCGACAACATAGAAGTGGTGGATGTGCCGCCGGTTCTTGGTCTGACAGCGACCATGACATGGCCAGACTTTGGGCATGAAGATGGCGAGGTTGAAGTACAAGTTGGAGCAGGTGGAGCGGTAGAGGCAGAGGATCCGGTGGATCTCGAGCAGGTGGGCGAGGAATGTGCCGTGCTTGTGCCAGAGGAGGAGGGACACGAGGGCAGGGAGAGATGCCACCTCTACCCTCTTAGACATAGCTACAATCTCAACCTCACCAGTCCTGCAGGGTAAAGATTCACATTGGGTTGGGTGCACATCAAAAGCGAACCATGCATCTCGTTTGAAGGAAATATTCGCAATAGATATCAATATATCATACGTTTAGGGTGTACTGTGGTGACCGGGGAATCATGAATCATGGTAAGTATTCTGAGTTTCTGACAACATGCATTGCACCAGAAATAAGCTGGCTAAATGGAAACCTTCCATACGTCCAACTTACTGTATATTGACAAGATGCCACATCATGTTCTAAATTTTCTAGGCAAGATTAGGACAGTTGTAACTGTAAATTGTGCACATAAATATACTTGGTCCTCGGTAACTGTAGGAATGCCTAATTGTGCATATTAAATTTTGTAACGAAAATTGAGATACATTACTTGGTCATGAATTGCTAAACTAATCATCTGACTGATGGTGATTTTTAAGGTACCCTGGTACTCCATAAAACGGGACTAGAGTACCAATCAGATCTAACCGTCCATTAAAAGGGTATATTTGTCTTTTTATCTTACAACCTGTGAACCCTCATCTTCCCGATCTAAGCGCACGTCTGTGTGCGTCCCCGCCGCCGTCCTCCCCAGATGGAATAATGGCAAGAATAAAACAGGTTACGATTTGGTTGATCGTTGATACAGTGCTAAACGATAAGGAGCTGTTGTATTATCACTCATGATGCGCTGCCAGTTCTTCACGCTAAGGACACTAGGTTTCTAGGGTCTCTAAGTTTATTAATTATACTTATAATCTCATCTTCGTGGACACAAAATTGTTCTAGGAGCTGACCGGCCGGCCGGCCAGGATCGGCTCCCATGGTCTGGTCGATTCAGTTCTTGGGATTGTCGTCGGTTCTACTGCTCTGTCTGCCTGTGCTATGGGTTACCGTCGCCGGAAGGGCGATGCGCCGCCGGTTGCTACCGCTTTTGTCGGCAGAAGGGGCCGGGGGGGATTGAACAGACCTGTAGATTTTCTAATACTTAAACGAAACTGACGCAATAATTTTTTTTTTAGAAACCAGGCAACTTTATTATGCCCTACTTTAACTTAATAAAGCAAGCAGTTCACGCAACTTAGGTTTTACATGCTGAGGCCTACAGCTTCGCCGCAAATAAAGTAAAGAGCAAGGGGCCGGCCACCCCAGAACAGACCGGAGAGCGACTATGGAGGCGGCTCCGGCGACAGCGATCGGTAGATGGTCTTCAGCCCCGTCGCCATCTCAAGAAGTGCGTCCTTATCACATGGCTTTGCGAGGTTTGCCCAAGCCTGCACAAATAGAAGCATTTTGAAAATAATGTCAGCTGGGCGTCTAGGCACGATCGCTTCTATGGCTAGTTTGTTACGAATGATCCAAAGCGACCAACTTAGGGCCGCAAACAGCACCCAGCTGATGCGGCGCTGCTGGCCCAGCAGCGAGTTGTGAATAGCGAAAAACTGTGGGAAGGAGGCGGGACACCAGCCACACCCCAGTAGCTGCCGTATCGCACTCCAACCCAGCTTAGCTAGCGAACAATGGAAAAGAATATGGGCGGGATCTTCCTTGGTTCCGCACAACGCACACCCCGCTCTAGCCGCGCCCAGGTGACCAAACAGCCTCTCACGCGTGGGAAGTCTATCGAGCGCAATTTGCCACAGGAAGATTTTAACTTTGAGTGGTAGCTTGGCCTCCCACATATCTTTGCACACTGCAACGGAGGCCCCTTGAGAGAGTTTTTTGTACATTGAGGCCACCGAGAATTTTCCTGATTGCTCCAGGGACCAGGAGATGGAGTCCTGATCAGCTGTCAAACCTACATCGGCCAGCTCCGTAACCAGCGCCTCCCACTCCGAAAGGGCGGCCGGTGAGAAGGAGCGGCGAAAGCGCAGCCCGTTCTCCTCAAAAGCAGCCGCCACCGAGATGGAAGGGAGCTCGCAGCTAGCAAAAAGCAGCGGGAAACGGGCCCGCAGTGGGCCCTCCCCGCTCCACCAGTCGCACCAAAAAAGAGTGCGGGCCCCGTTCTGAACCGAGTACTTTGTTCCCAGCTTGAAGAGGTGTTTAATTTTGTGTAAGCTATTCCAGAACTGCGAGCCCCCCTGGGGTCTGCAGCAAAGATGTTGCTCGCCTCCGGGTATTTGGCACTAATCAGCTGGTGCCAGATTGAGGAATCGGTGTGAAAAAGCCGCCAGATCCACTTGAGGAGGAGAGCTTTGTTCATAAGTTTCGTGTTAGTGAGTCCCAACCCCCCACACTCCTTAGGGCGGCACACCGCGGGCCAGTTTACCAGGTGGCACTTCCGTTTAGTGCCCGCGCCCTCCCAAAAGAACCTAGCGCGGATGGAGTCAAAATTCTCATGGATTCCATCTTGCAGCAGGAACAAGCCCATAGCATAGGTAGGGAGCGCATCCAGGCAGGCATTGGATAGGATCAGCCGTCCACCCGAGGAGAGCAGTTTTCCCATCCAGACCTCGACCCTGGCGCCCTGTTTATTAATGAGGAAGTGCCACTGTTCTATGGTAAGCTTCCTGTCAGAGATGGGAAGACCCAAGTAGAGGAACGGGAAGGTGCCGAGTTTGCAGTTCAACATGTTGGCGACGCGGGTCTGTTCTGTCGCCGGCTGATCGAGAACAAAGACCTCGGACTTTTGGAAGTTAATCCTCAGCCCGGACATGTCCTCAAAGCAAAGCAAAAGAAACTTGAGATTTGTAATTGAGAGGTCGTCGTTCTGGATCAGTATGATGGTGTCGTCCGCGTACTGGAGATGCGAGATGCCTCCGGGGACAAGGTGTGGAACAACTCCTGAGATATGGCCTGACGCACAGGCCGCTGAAAGGATAGCCGAGAGGGCCTCGGCGATGAAGTTGAAAAGAAGTGGAGAGAGTGGGTCCCCTTGACGCACTCCTCGTTTATTGCGGAAATAAGGGCCGACCTGTCCGTTAATAGAGATAGCAGTCTGGCCACCCGAGACCAACTGTTCAATACGGTGAATGAAGCCTGCGTCGAACCCTTTTCGACGTAGGACCTCGAACAGAAACGACCAGTTTACCCGATCATAAGCTTTTTCGAAATCCAGCTTGAGGAGGATCCCCCCAAGTTTCTTGACTCTCAGTTCGTGGACAATATCATGCAAGGCTAAGGCCCCGTCAAGAATAAACCTTCCCTTAAGGAAGGCCGTCTGAGTCTGGCTGATGATCCTGTTCGCTACCGGGTCTAGTCTAGAGGCAATGGCCTTGGCGACGATCTTGAAGATGACGTTGATCAGCGCGATAGGTCTGAACTGAGTAATCATATCCGCTCCCTGGACCTTCGGGATCAGCGAGATGATACCAAAGTTAAGGCGTGAAACGTCCACCCGGCCAAGCATGAAGTCATTGAGGATGTGTAGGACTCCCAGCTTGCAAAGGGGCCAGCAGCGCTTGAAGAAGGCCACCGGATACCCATCCGGGCCTGGCGCGGTGTTGGTTTTCATGTCGTTGACGACTGCCTCCAGTTCTGCCTCCGAGAAGGTCAAGAGGAGCTGCTCGTTTTCCGACTCGAGAACCCGATTCTCAGCTGTCCAGATGGAAGGGAGGAGGCCTAAGTGTCGTGGGGCGTCTGTCCCCAGGAGGTCCCGATAGAAGTCATACACGTGTGCCTGTATAAGCGGCGGATCGCTGATAGGACCCGTCGGGGAAATAAGGGTCGTAATGTTGCACCGTCTGCGTTTTCCGTTAGCTACGGCATGAAAGTAGGCGGTGTTTGCGTCCCCTTGCAAAGCCCACCTCACTCTACCCCGTTGCCGCCAGTACTCCTCCTCGATACGATAAATGTCCAGGAGTTGATCTTCCAAATGGTACCGGAAGGCCCATTCCTCTTCGTCCAGTCCAACCCCGTCAGCCTTCTCATCCAGGAGTTTAATCTGGCTAAGCAGGTTAGTCTTGCGGGTACGGGCATCCCTGCCCATGTTTGCGCTCCAACCCCTTAAGTAACGTCGCAGGCCCCCGGCCATGTGCTTCCACCAGTCCACAATGTCACGACCAGCGGCGGTCGACATCAGTCTTGTCCATTGGAACTGTAGCATCGCAGGAAAATCTGGTAGCTCGAACCAACCCAGTTCAAAAAAGAATCTGTTGGACCTGACCGGGGAACCCCCACCGGTGTCCAAGATAAGAGGAGTATGGTCTGAGCCTAAGACCGGGTCTGCCGAAAGTGAGGAGAGGGGGAAGAGTGCGTCGAGCGCAGGCGCTATGAATACCCGGTCGAGGACGCAGCGCACCGGGTCTCGCTGTTTGTTTGTCCACGTATATCTCGCCCCCGAGCGTGGGATTTCTGTCAGCGCCCAGTCCGCTATGTTATTATTGAATAGTTCTACACGTGGCCAATTAATGAGATTATTGTTCTTATCTTCCGCGCTCCTGATCAGATTAAAGTCCCCGCCCATCAGAATGGGGTGTCGGCAAGTAGCTATTTTAGCCGAGATTTCCGCAAGAAAGGCCGGTGAGTCCGCGTGGTTAGCCGGGCCGTAGATTCCTATGAAGGTCATAATGGTATTATGGGCCCGGATTAGGCAATTTACACTAATGAAAGATCGACCCCTGTCGATGCTCTCGACGTCAAACGCGCTGTCACGGAGACCTAATAGGATACCTCCTGAACGTCCCGCGGCTGGGAGCCAACACCAGAAGAATTTCTCGCCGACCTCAAGGTTAAGGAGTTCGAAGTCAGTGAAGTCTTGTTTCTTAGTTTCTTGGAGAACTAGAATGTCGATGTTATGCCTTCTCAAGAGTTCTCTAATCAGGGTCCGGCGCCCCTTGCGACCGAACCCGCGAATGTTCCAGAACAGCACCCGCATTAAATTGCGAGGCCTTGAACTGACGCAATAATCACTATTATGATTACTAATTTACCCCTGAACTCTTGGTACTCCACTGTTTTTTAAGATGTACTCCTTGGTGTTACCGCTGGAGTACCAGCTCACGACATCCATTCGACTGAAACAAATGGACGGCTTACATTTATTTTGGGGTACTGTAGAAGTGCTCCTGACTGATACGTTGGATTGTTCAGTGTACTGTATGTACATGTTAGTATTTGCAACCAATAACACAACATGGCCCAAATTAGTAAATGATGAATACCGCTGGTGACTACACTGTACCCGAGTTTTCTGAATTAAAGCACGATCAACAGAACAAATGTTGTGGTAACCAAAACTCACCTAATGTGCTGGAAAGTGATGTCGGCTGACGGGAGGAGCTGCTGGGTCCTATGGGGCCAGGAAGCACCGACTATTGGTCTTGACGATGGACCAACCATGTGTCGATGGTGACGTATGACGAGGACCATGCATGTGCCATCCCCGGTGGCAGCTCGGCCGCGGAACGATTACTGATGTGCAAGAGTGGCAAACACGTTAGCCTTGGACGACGGCCTGATATACAAGGGGGTCAGGAATAATCCATTGTTGTAGAAGCAATATCACGATTCAGCTTAACACTGAATAGTTGTGAAGGCGGCAGATTGTCAGTCTTCCCTTCATTATTCACAGTAGCTTAGAGCAGCTGGGGAGAACACTTACTACGTAAACCAAATGTACTGACGGATTACTGTTCAAAACTAGATATAAATATATTTACCGAGGATTAGTAGTTTTGTTATGTTATCATCAAGATCTGGCAGCCCTGTGACGTTGCATTTGACATGGTTTTGAGGTACCTTTCATCAAACTCCCAGATTAGGAAATTTTGTCTTGGTGCCTGTTAAACATGTTGTATAGTTTAGGTATACGTGTTAGACACGATACCGTGTACGTGTTGTAAACCGTGTTGTATACGATCCTAGCGATCGCCTGTCCAATATAAATACAAGTCACGCGAGCCCTAAGAGGCACTGCACCAACACTTCGTTTCACATGGTATCAGAGCCATACGGCTTCAAGATCGCATCTGAAGATTGAAGAAGCTCTCGATCGGATCTATGAATCTCGGCGCGTCATCTTCTTCGTCGATGGGTATTACAGGCGGCTCGATCGGGGTGTCGATCTCCGAGAAGTTAACCAGAGAGAACTTTCTCATCTGGCAGTCGCAGGTGCTGCCAGCGATCCGGGGTGCCCAGCTATACGGCTACCTCGACGGATCGGTTGCGGAACCAGTCAAGGAGCTGGTCAGTAAGGATGATAAGGGGGTAGAGGTGAGAGTCCCCAATCCTGAGTACGCAAAGTGGATCTCGCAAGATCAGTCGGTTCTTTCCTATCTCCTGGGAAACATGACGATCGAGGTCCTGACGCAACTAGTTGGATTGACTAGCTCTGCATCGGTTTGGAAGGCAGTGACAGATATGTTTTCGTCGCAGTCGAAGGCTCGCGTGGTGCATCTTCGCACGCAGCTAAACCAAACTAGGAAGGAAAACAAGACCGGCGCCGCCTATTTTGGTAGGATCAAATCACTGGCCGATGAGATGGCCATGGCCGGGAAGCCCCTTGATGATGAGGATATAGCTTCATATATACTTGCTGGGCTGGACGACGAATACAATGGCTTCGTCGCAGCCATCACTGCATTGATCAAAGCACAGCAGTCCGCACAGTTTCTTGCCTTCGAATCACGGCTTGAAGGGCAGAAATCCAGCGGGCACGTCGACGATCTTGCGGCCAACTCAGCGTCCCGTGGCAACTTTGGACACAGAGGAGGTCGTGGTGGTGCTGGACGCGGATATCCTAGCGGCGGAGGTGGCCGTGGACAGAATAATGGTGGTGGAGGCAACTACTACCACAATGACCGACAAGGTGGTGGCAACAATGGTAACTATCAGCAGCAGCGCCGCGGTGGTGGCGGTGGCAACACTGGGTACCAGCAACAGCGACAATCAGCCAACTCCAATGTGATCTGTCAGATTTGCTCTAAGGAGGGTCACCCTGCGTTTCGTTGCTGGAAGCGGTTCTCCCGCAATTACCAAGGACCCGAGAGGTCCGCAGGGGCAGCCACGGGGTCATCTTATGCAGAACCGACGTGGATCACAAACACAGGAGCCACCGATCACATTACAGGAGAATTGGACAAGTTGACCATGAGGGAGCGATACAATGGTCATGATCAGATGCACACGGCTAATGGTTCAGGTATGGATATACATCACATTGGTCACTCGTTATATCGTACCCCTAATGCTAATCTTCATCTTCGAAATATTCTTCATGTTCCTGATGCCACCAAAAGTCTTCTTTCAGTTCATCATCTTGCAAAAGATAATAATGCTTTTCTTGAGTATTGGCCTAATCATTTTTCTATTAAGGATCAGGACACGAGGAAAACTCTACTTCAAGGTAGATGTGTGGGTGGCCTTTATCCTCTTCCTCCTTCATCCATGCCGGTTGGGAAGCAAGTTTTTGGTGGTGTGAAGTCCTCATCACATTGGCATAGTCGTCTAGGGCATCCTTCGTCAGTCATTGTTAGTAAAATTCTTCGAGACAATCATATCTCTTTTAGTGAGTCCAATAAAGAGTCAGTGTGTGATGCTTGTCAAAAAGCTAAGAGCCATCAGTTGCCTTATCCTAGGTCTTCTAGTGTGTCTTCATCTCCTTTAGAACTTGTGTTTTCTGATGTGTGGGGCCCTGCCTCTGTTTCAGTTGGGAGAAATAAATATTATGTCAGTTTCATTGATGATTATAGCAAGTTTACTTGGATCTATTTGTTGAAAAATAAGTCTGATATGTTTCAGAAGTTCCATGATTTTCAGCACCTTGTTGAACGTCTCTTTGATAAGAAGATTCTTGCTCTTCAAACTGACTGGGGTGGAGAATATCAAAAACTCAATTCTTTTTTCTAAAGAATAGGTATCTCGCATCATGTCTCCTGTCCTCATGCACATCAACAGAATGGCTCTGCTGAACGTAAGCATCGGCATATAGTTGAGGTTGGACTATCTCTTTTAGCTCATGCATCTATGTCTCTAAAGTTTTGGGATGAGGCGTTTCTCACAGCTGTGTATTTGATTAATCGTCTCCCTAGCAAAGTCATCTCAAATCAAACTCCTCTTGAACGTCTTTTTAAAGATAAGGGTGACTATTCTTTTCTTCGCATTTTTGGATGCGCTTGTTGGCCGAATCTCCGACCTTATAATGCTAGGAAACTCCAATTTCGCTCTAAGCAATGTGCCTTTATCGGCTATAGCCCCATTCACAAAGGATATAGGTGCCTTGATATCTCTACAGGTCGTATATATATCTCTCGTGATGTTGTTTTCGATGAGAATATTTTTCCCTTCGCGGCCCTTCATTCAAATGCTGGTGCTCGTTTGCGTGCCGAAATTTCCCTTCTTCCTTCTCATTTACTATCCAACATTGGGGGTTACGATTTACGAGCTAATGATGATGCTAATCCTACTAATCAAAATGCTGAGTCAGTTGTGCAGGAAACAGATGATTTTATGCAGCAAAACATGTCTGGCACGCAATCCCACACAGATGCGGAGCAATCTGTCTCGGGATCCAGCCACGGATCCGCCTCGGATCACGCGCCTGACGCACCTGGCGCCACTGGTGCGGAATCTGGCGCCCTGTCGTCCGTCCCCTCGTCGCGTAGTGCGCCTGCGTCATCTCCTCTGGCTGCACGCGCGCCTGGCCCCGCGCCTCCTGGATCTTCTGTGGCCTCTCCTGCGGTGACACACTCGCCCACTGGATCGTCTGCGACACCAGCCGACAGCGCGCACCGGTCAGGGTCCGTGTCAGCGGGGACATCTTCGACCGGATCTTCTGTGGGAGCAGCAGCGCCGCCTGATCCGGTGCCCACACGGCCTATTACACGTCTTCAACGTGGTATTGTGCAACCCAAGATTATTACCGATGGATGCATCCGGTATGACAAAATCCGTTTTGCAAATTTGTGTGATTCCGAGGAACCACTTAATGTCCATGCAGCATTGGCGTGTCCCCACTGGAAGGAAGCTATGGATGATGAATTCTCGGCTCTTATTCGCAATAATACATGGCATTTAGTTCCTGCAGCGTCTGGTCGTAATATTATTGACTGCAAGTGGATTTTTAAAGTTAAAAGAAAAGCTGATGGCACAATTGATCGTTACAAGGCACGTTTGGTTGCAAAGGGGTTTAAACAGCAATATGGTGTTGATTATGAGGAAACATTCAGTCCTGTGGTAAAACCAGCTACTATTCGCATGGTCTTGTCTTTAGCAGTGTCTCGAGGTTGGAAACTTCGCCAATTGGATGTGAAGAATGCGTTTCTTCATGGTTTTCTGGAAGAAGAGGTGTATATGAGGCAGCCTCCAGGTTATGAGGATCAATCTCGGGTTGGATATGTTTGCAAACTTGACAAGGCTATTTATGGGTTGAAACAGGCTCCTCGTGCTTGGTATGCTCGGCTTAGCTCCAAGTTGCATAGTCTTGGTTTTTCTGCTTCACAGGCTGATACTTCGTTGTTCTTCTACAACAAAGGGGGAGTGTCTATATTTATGCTCATCTATGTTGATGATATTGTTGTAGTAAGCTCCTCAGATCAAGCAGTTGATGCATTACTCCATGATCTTGGCTTGTCCTTTGCCTTGAAGGATTTGGGCGAGTTGCACTATTTCTTGGGTATTGAAGTGAAGAAGGTTCATGATGGTATTATTCTTACTCAAGGTAAATATGCAAATGACTTACTTGCGCGTGTTAACATGAAACTGTGTAAACCTGTTGATACACCACTTTC
Source organism: Alopecurus myosuroides (assembly GCA_028641055.1). NCBI lineage: Eukaryota > Viridiplantae > Streptophyta > Magnoliopsida > Poales > Poaceae > Alopecurus > Alopecurus myosuroides. The sequence continues at coordinate 14,993,585 of CM054060.1, forward strand.
AACTTCGGAAAAGCTGTCTATAGCGGATGGAGATGCTTTGAGTACTGAGGATTCTACAAGATACAGAAGCATAGTAGGTGCATTGCAGTATATTACATTGACACGGCCTGACATTGCATATTCTATTAACAAAGTGTGTCAATTCTTACATGCACCTACTTCAGTACATTGGACAGCTGTAAAAAGAATCTTGAGATACTTGAGAGGAACTATCTCTGTTGGGTTGAGATTATGTAAGTCTGAATCAGTACTGGTTAGTGCATTTTCTGATGCAGACTGGGCTGGGTGTCCAGATGACAGGAGGTCTACCAGTGGTTTTGCTGTGTTTCTAGGCTCTAACTTAATATCTTGGAGTGCACGGAAACAAGCTACAGTGTCACGATCAAGTACAGAGGCTGAATATAAAGCCTTAGCAAATGCAACAGCTGAAGTGATCTGGGTGCAAACACTGCTGAAGGAGTTGGGAGTGCCACAGTCAAGAGCTGCGTGTTTATGGTGTGACAATATTGGAGCTACGTATCTTTCTGCTAATCCTGTGTTTCATGCGAGGACCAAGCATATAGAAGTGGATTATCACTTTGTTCGAGAGAGAGTAGCTCAGAAACTTTTGGACATTCGGTTTATACCCTCAGGTGATCAACTGGCAGATGGTTTTACTAAACCTATTTCTACTAGTCAGTTAACCTCGTTTAGACGCAATCTTAACTTAGATAAGTTATGATTGAGGGGGAGTGTTAAACATGTTGTATAGTTTAGGTATACGTGTTAGACACGATACCGTGTACGTGTTGTAAACCGTGTTGTATACGATCCTAGCGATCGCCTGTCCAATATAAATACAAGTCACGCGAGCCCTAAGAGGCACTGCACCAACACTTCGTTTCACAGTGCCTACTGGCTAGTGCTGTATCGTAGATATTCCATGTAAGTTCCTTGATAAATCTTGGGTCCGCGTCATCCTTTAGCTCCTTTATTATATCCCGGTCAGGGCATCTTTGACCACTAAAATGGATCATATGTTGCCATGTGCCCACTTGAGCTGTGAGCCTGTAAGGAAGACTATTCAATGCCAAGGCCGCTGGTTTTGTAGCTTAATCATCACTAGTGGATGAGAAGGCCAGCTTGTATGTTTGGGCCACGTTCCAGCCGTTGATCCAGCATCTTTGACCACTAAAATGGAGCATATGGTGCCCTGTGCAGGGAATCCTCTATTATTTTTATCACCACTTGATCTGCAAGGAAGATTATTCAATGACAAGGCCTCTGAATTTCTGGCCTAATCAGCACCACTCGACGGTGGATAGAAGATCAGATCAACGGAGAGCTTATTAGCTTGTCCAGTTTCCATGTATAAGTGCTGTCTTCTTGCATCGCAGAGTTCATTCCTGATGCTTCTCTCCGCCATGAGTGGCCACTGAACTCTGCAGTATATCTGGGTAAGAATCTGTTCTTCACCAACTTCTACGGTATTTGAATTGCATGTTTGCATCGTTTCCGGTCAATTCATTAGTGTGTGTCACCGATTAGAGCTTACATACACTAGGTATCAGCTATAACAGGTCAGAAGCAGCCGTGTACTACCAGGAAGTCTCTCCACTACAGAAATGGCAGAGCCCAGAGTCGTAAGCTCCATTTTTGGTAGATATTGCAGCAGCTCTGCAAGCTGAAGCAGGTACTGCCATTGTCCACTCTATTTTCTCTAGCCGATCTTTGTTGTGCATTGGGCAAAACTTAAACATCCGATATGCTCCCGTTTCACCTGGAGCCTTGTCAAAACAAAAATAAATGTTATGATTTCAATATTTCTAATTAATTTGTTTGTGAATGGCTGATTGGTCATAGTGTGTCATTTAAAACAGGTATATGACGCCTTGTCAGATTGGCAGACTATAGTTTGCAAACAACAACACAAATAGCCGATGCTCATATAGATTTCTTCTGCTGAAAATCAAGGAGCGAATGAAATAGTTTGAAGAGATTAAAGTCATCCACGAAGAAAGAACCTTAAACCCCCAATACTCATAGTTTTTATTTTTTTTGGAATTTTGGTTGTGTGGTCTCTAGTTCCTGTGCCCACCAGGCAGCGGATCTGTACATTTAGACCAAATGAAACGAGTGTGGTTTCCCCTAAGAAATCCTGTTAGAAAAAAATTGTGTTGATTGCTATAAATACCCTTATCGAATTAGAACTAGTGATCATGGATCAGTTTTTACCACCCGTGCCTGCACAAAAACTCGACCCTCAAGTATCCATGTTTTGCCGAAGCTAGATACATCAGCATGAAAAAATATCACTTGACAGGCTGAGCATTGAAAATTGGCACCATGCATGAGCTACTGTCACCGTAATATTTTTTTTCTTTGTTGATTGGGTTATATGTGAATTGTTTTGAGCAGACTAAGACTTGGTGCGGTAGGAGAAGAAAAAAAAAAGAGAGACAAATGGCAAACTTTGGCACTATGATTGTAGTGTTGCTGACAAAATGGAATCTGGAACACTATGTCTTGCTTCGCATCAAAATCTTAGTGGGATTTCTCATCTATATATACTATTTTATGTTCGCCATGTCACTCATGTTCGATTACTTGTTGCTATCAAATGCATTGAGGACAATGGATGCTGTGTGTGACACACTACTGGTTTACGTTATGGGGGCCATGCAAGCTGCGCCTTTCAAGAATCCGATGTTTCCAGTCTGGGCTATTTTGCTGGTCACTTCCCGTTCAACCTTCAACACCATGTCAAAGTACGATACTTACTTTGAACTGAGAAACATGTTGAAGCTTTGGGCAGCGGCATTGGTGAATTTAAAACATGGCTCCAAGTCATTGCAACCCCCGTTCTGGTTACTTTGGGGTATCTTGGTCGTTAATAGTTTGTGCAGGATTAGAGCGCGCAAGCTAGCATCAAAATCTTTGTGGCATGGTCGTAGTTCAGAATTTATTCGGGAGTACATGGGTGCAGTTGACCATAACCTGAGCAACTTCAACCCAGATACTCTGGAAGGATGCAAATACTTGGTCTATGGAGAATCAAAGAAGAACATCACAAAGGGGCTTAGTCCAAGTGTTAACGACCTGAAGTCTATAGTATCCTTGGAAAAAATTTGGCTACATGATGGAAGCCCACTTCTACGCCTACGCAAGGCCAACGGGCAGAAGAACACCATCAAGGATTTGACCCTGGCCTTTGCCCTGTCTCGACTGCTACAGTGTCGGATGGAAGGAGGAAGGCTGCATGAGGACACAATTTCCATGACGAAAGAGTTAATCTGCTCGCGGATCATCCGCACGGATGATAATGAAGACAATGTACTCGCCGGTATCCTGCTAATGGATCTTTCTTTCCTCAGTCAACACATCCATACTGGTTATCCTATGGTCTTTTGCAAAGGCCTTCGATCACTTTATTTCCCTGCCCTACAGTTTGTGGTCCAGTTTACCTGCTTCGTGTGGCTTATGTTTCCAGACCTTAACGTTTCTGGGAACATCACCGGTTTCCACATAATATTGCTATTTTTAATGAAAGTTGCTGAAATGGTCAGATACATGTCATCAAACTGGACGATGCTACTGCTCTCATGCAACTATGTGAATTGCCGCAACAGATGTATGAAGCTTGTCTTTGAGAGAATGATTTTAAGTGCCCCAACTTTATTTTCAGAGGATATGAATATTTTGATTTCGAGCCGTTATGACTTCCTGCAATCATCAAAATATAGTGAGGGGAAGTTGAGGCAACGTTCCTTTTTGGCAGGAGAGTTGACCAGCACGTATTGCAGCAACACTGTGATAGCTGCAGTCATTCGGGCGCTTGCCCGCTACATAGACGGAGAAAACAACCGACTGCCAAGGGACTTTCTTACAACTCCTCATGTAAGTGAAAGAGCGCAACGTTATTTGTCGGTATGCCTTGAGCTACCAAGTTGCTCCCATGTTATTCTGGTATGGCACATTGCAACAAGCCTCTGTCATGTGAAGTTTGAGCAAGATGGAGGCAATACCGATCGAGGAGATAGATATCGATTGTTTGTTGGAAATATAAGGCATGATATCGCCGACAACCTCAGTAAGGCAAACACAGTGGCCAATTGCTTGTCGAGCTACTGTCTCCAATTGCTGATTTCAAAGCCCAACCTACTTCCGGAGAACACGTTTGCATCCAAGAAGCTACTCTTGGACACTATTCAGCATGCTCATGACATTCTGGGAACCTGCAACTCAACAAAGAGCAAGTACGATGAGCTCATTGCATTGTCACAGGAACCTGATGTTCCTGCAGATAGCCGGCAGAATACCGAGCTGAGTAGAAACATATTGATACAAGGCGCCATGATGGGCAAGAAACTGATCGAAAAAGAGGACGAAGAAGGTCGCTGGGAGATCCTAGCCGAGGTGTGGGCTGACATACTTGTACAAGTTGCCCCAAGTTCAAAGGTCGAAGCGCACCGAATGAACCTCAAGTTTGGAGCCGAGCTTGTGACCCTCGTCTGGGCTCTGCTCTGTCACTGCGGCATCGAGAAGAGCGAACTATGGCCGGAGGAACGGTAGCTCCAGCAACATCTCAGCAAGAGAGAGACAGTCCTACTTCCTACTTTGTCTAATATATATCTTGATTTTTTATGCTTTGCATAGTACCTACATGCCTTTTATCCTATCAGCGTGTTCCGGTAAAAATGGAATTGTAATGAAGTACGGAAAATTAAGTTTGCAAGGACTAGCTGTGTGGCTGTGTTGTATACTATTTCAGATAACACTGTAATTAAATAATTTCCCCCGACTATTGATTAATGTAATCTCATGCCATCATTTTTAAGAACCTCATTGTTGTATGGACAAGGAATTGATCATATGCCTTAGCCGCTTCTATCTTTGCCTTTACCATCCAAATTCAGTCAATAACACGACTCTTGTTCTTCTCTGGTTGATCATTCGCAGCTCTTGGTTGTCCTTCTTGCCGTAATTTCTCTAACCCGAGCAGGTATAATGGATCGCCTCTCTTTTGGCCTTTGCCAAGGTCACACAATCCAAAATATCCCGAGCAGGGATGTGGGATGACATGGTTCTCTATTCGCAAGTTAGGTAGACATGGTTCTCTATTCGCAAGTTAGCACCTAGGTGGTGGCCGGGATGGACTACAATCCGTGACAAGGAAACTAGGAAAGATCGGATCCTAATCTTAAACTGCGATCTGGGTAAAAAAAAAAAAGCAATCCAGCAGCGAGGACAGCGACACATCTTCACCGCGGCGGACGGTCTCCACCAATGCGGTGTAACTCTGCTTCTCGGGGAATCCGAGAATACTGTCTCTCAAGCCTAGATTTTTTTTTGAAAGCTGATCCTAATGTTGATTGTTGAACTACCAGCCGGAAGTATGACCAAATACAGATCCGAGGATACGTACCTCCACCTGCTTGCGGCCTATCTCTACCGGTGGCTGCCTGCACGACGCCGGCGCCCACGGCGGCGAGGCGCGCGCCGCGCTTTGTATGTGGCGGCTGCTCGGTGTCCAGGCGATGAGCTGCTCGGTGTCATTTGCCTCCTCCTGCTCGGACCTCGTCATTGCTTGTGGCTCTGCGCAACGGTGCGCCTATCCCGCACGCCGGCGGCGGCGACGGCGAGCCGCCTGCCGCTGCTTGGAGTCCAGGCGGCGCTGAGCTGATTGGGGAATGGCCGTGTCTGGGGTAGGACGGTCATGGGCCGAGCTGATTACAGGACGGACCAACACAATAAGCTTCCAGCCCAACTAAAAACCCAAGAACAACCCACGCACCGCATAGTTTTATTTTTACGTCTCAACGACCCTGCAGGAAAATTTAAAACGATCGCCAGCAAAAAAATAAAAATAGAGATGGGAGGTATCGATCCACTTCCTTCGTATTCACGGTTGCACTTTCACCACAATTTTCTAATACCGAGAGCAACAAGCTCTCAATCGCCCGCTTAGGAGAGCTCTTCCGCCTCCACCATACATCGGTTCTCCTCTTCCGGTCGGTCTCGCTACCGTCATGACGAGTGGAGAATCTAATCTATGAGTGGAGATCTCAATAAAAGCAGTGTTCTCCATAGATTGGTTTAGCGTTTTGGCTGGAATCTTCTTCATCAGTGGAGATGGATCATATTCAATAAGTAATCTTTAACCCTTTGTCGAGACATCGTAATAGTTTTCATAGACGGGGGTGCCATGCGACTACGGTAGAGACGTGGGGTAACGGGATCGCGTGGTGGACAGTGAACGCAGGATTTACCCAGGTTCGGTACGTCGCGACAGTACGACGTGCCTACTCCTGCACTTCTCACTAATCAGGACTAAAGCCTGGATATAGAATTACAATGTGAGGTTTAGATCTAGCTATTCGCAGAGGATCAACTTCTCGGCGAGTTAGCCTATAGCTTCTCCTCTGTTCTTCGTTATCCGTTATCAAACTTATCTCCCGTTCGGCTTTATATAATAGCCGGATTAGGGATTACAGAATATGAAACCTAGAAGACTACGGTAACTATAACTTGGAAAGTAAGGAATCCGTCTTCTCCTCCAAGCCAGATCACGTGGGCCGTGATCCGGGTTCTTCTAGAATCCGGCTTCTGTGCGTCGAATTACTGGGCCGCCCAATGGACTACAGCCCACTACCGCTTGGGCCACCCTGGTAATCCGGCACTTTGACTACCATCTGATATACTCCTATTTGGTATATATCCGACAGTAGCCCCTAAGAAGGATTAAAACTCTGATTCACCGCCTTTCGCCAAATGTGCTTTGTCCGAGAAATTTCAATTAGCAGTCTTGATTCTTCTTATTCTTCTTTGAAAAGAGATGGTAACGTGAAACTCGGAATCCTGAAAATCCGGCTTTTCTCTCACGATCCTTCGTGGAGAAGGAACTTCCTACGTCAGCGCTTGAGACGTGCTGACGTAAGGGACGCTTGGGTTTCACGCGGGAAACCCAGTAACGTATCTCTGACAGATTCTCACGGGAAACGGGGAGATAGCTATCATTACCCTGTCGTTTCATTTCCCGGATTTTCCGGCGAGTGACACGCGTTGATCATCCAACGGTCAAAATAGCCGTTGGCACGTATCTTGACGGATTTCCGGCTATAAGTAGCCGTCTTCGTCCTCGCTGAAATCCTTCCGCACTCTCACTCTCCACGCCATTGCTGCGCACGAGCTCTCGAGCGAAGAACCCTTTCCGAGCGCACCTCGCACCCAGAGCACCACTGGAGACGAAACGCGCCGCCACCAAATGGCATCCTCGCCGTCGTCCCCTACTCTCTCCGCCGCGCACACAATCGACGACATCATCAGTGACTTAGATCCGCAGCTAGGATCCCCGAAGCACACCGGCGACGAGCCGGAAAAGACCGCGGCCTCTGCGGCGGGCGGAGGAGATCCTTCCACCGCCGCGAACCTCACGGGCTCGAGCTCCGTGCCTTCCCTGCCGTTTGCTCCCGAGACGGCGGAGGAGAAGATCCAGCTTCTCTGCGACGAGCTCGCCGCTGCGGAAGCTGCCGCATCTGCCGCCGCCGGAGCGGACGAAGAGGTGGAGACTGCAGGCAACTGGATTGCCTGCAGCATTCCGCCAGCCCTCCTTCCAAACCTGGAAAATGAGGGCCTGATCCTAAAAGGGAAATGGCGGATCCCTGAGGACGAGAACGAACATATGCCGAACGATGGCGAAAGGGTTCTTCTCTCCTCCCATCTCTTAAGAGGTATGGGACTACCACCTTCCGCTTTCTTCCTCCAAATCCTCTCCCACTATAACATCCAACCTCATAACCTGCCGCCCAACTTCATTCTTTATATGCCCGGGTTCCAGGCCCTATTTGAGGGTTACTTAGGCTTAGAACCTAGGTTAGATTTTTGGATGTATTGTTTCGGGGTTAAGCGGAACTCCTCGGAGGGCGCACTCCCGACTTGCGGAACCATCTCCTTTACTCTTCGGAGGTTTAGGGAAGATTGGTTCCCCAAGATCAAGACATCAGAATCCGTCAAATTTTGGACGGGTTCTTTCTTCTACCATCCCGATGTGCCTTTCCCAAAAAGGGCCATCGGGGTTCCACCTTTTTTAAACACTGCTGCTGTTCCCCAAGACAATTGGGGAACAGAAGCCGTCCAGGTTCTGCCGCCTGATCTTCTAAGGATCAAGCGGCGCATCGCCAAGCTGACTTCCTCCGATCCACCTCTAACCGGCATGGACACGGTCCTTTGCTGGTTAGATAGGCGGATCCAGCCGTTGGCCAATCACGATGGCCGCCTTCTTTGCGACTACACGGGTGCCAACGACCCAATGCGGACAACCAGCAAAGACTGGTCCGCGAGGGATCTTCGACGGCGCGTGAACCAGTTGGTCGCATCACGCGACCAATACGAAGCGAGTCGGCCTATGTATACGGCCGACAATCCGGCTCCCAAGGTATTTTTTCCGTCATTTGAGTAGAGTTTGACATTCTTTCTCGGATTTTTTCGCTTCTAACCCTGATTTTTATTTTCAATAGATCGCTGAACTTCCAGACTCGGAGCTAGCCTCCGAAGCTGAGCTGGATGCATTGCGTACCGCCTCTACAGGTGGGCGCAAGCGCAAGAAGATTCCTTCCTCTGAAGAAGTTATCGACCTTGACGGGATTCCCGTCGCCACCTCCAGGTTAGATCATCCGGGTTATTTTTCTTTTGTCGAAGTTTTTCTTTCGTCTTCGGAGTTTTAACTTTTCCGGGTTTTTGGTTTTTAGCCTACCTCCCTCCAACCTAAAGCCGAAGAAGCTGAAGAAACACAAAGTTGTGTCCAGCCGAGGCGCTCAACCTTCTCCCGTCATCGCTCCGGACACACCGTCCACGATGGTGGAAGAGCATGCTGCAGCCCCCACCGCCAAGCCGCTAGAGCCCAGCCAGCCCGTTGTGTCGAACACGGACACGAGGGAAAGGGCGGCTCCAGAGGTGGGAAAATCTTCTCGGACATTCGACGAGGAGATTCCCACCTTTGACAAGGACTTCAAGATTATCAATGACAGCCTAAGCACGGTCGGAACTCTTTTTGCGGAATACGCAAAAGGGTTCATTGAAAACTTGGCGGGTTTGCAACGAATGAGCCAGGTATATAACTCTATCCCCCAAGCATTAAACAAAATGTATGCTTTTTTGTCTTGATGCTTTATATTCATTCTTTTCCTTGCCATGTTCCAGCAAACCGCTGAAGCCATTAACATGGAAGTTTTCAACAAACTCTCTATCAAGAATAAAGAAGTTAAAATCTTCTTTCTATTCTTGAGGAAAGAGAGACAGAGCTGGCATCCTCTCAGCTGGCGCTGTCGGAAACAACAGGTAAGCGTTTTGCCTCTGAAGTTTTCGATTCAACTTTTTTGTCTAAGTACTTATTCCGTAAGTTTTCTAAACTCGGAATTTTCCTTGCTTTTCAGCTGCTTTGGCTAAGGCCAAGCAAATAGCTGAAGACGCCGGCAATGCCGAGTTTCTCCGAAAGGAGAATTTGGACCTTCACAAGGATCTTGTGAAGGCTCAAAAAGATCTGGAAGCCATCAATTTGTCCCTTGGAATTTCTCAATCAAAGGCTTCCGCACAGGCGGAGAAGGACCAGTCCACCATTCGGGACTTGGAGGCTACTCTTAACCTGCGCCTGGAGGAAGGCTCCGAAATTGACAAAATTGTCGGTAAGTTATTTCTGCATTTACCATTCTTCCCAGTCTTGCTATGTTTCTCTGCTTTTTTACTTAACCTTCTTGGTTGTTTTTGCTGAAAAACAGGAGATAGCCTAGATCTTTCTCGGATTGATAGAATCCGAGCTTTTGGGAAGACCTGGACTTTGATCAGAGCTGCTAGCATGCAGCTGGTCAACAGGTTCATTCCCTCAAGGACTGGGGAGTTCTCGGAAGTTGAAAAACTTCCGGGTGCTATCATGGAGGTGGCGGAGTCTAGGGAATCCATCATTCGCTCCGTTGCACGGGGTGGTGCATGCATGGCTCTCGGCCTTATGCGTATGCACTACCCTGGTGCAAAATCTTGGCGCGTGGCGTCCGGTGTCCCTCAAGGATACACGGAAACTCAGCGAAATACAATCTTTGATGAAATCAAAGGCCACGCCACCCAGATTGCTTCTATGGTGAATATCTCCGTCACTTATCCAGAAGAGGAGGTCCCTGCAGCCCCCGAGGATGATAGCAGCGAGGAAGAGTCGGATGCTTGAAGGGCTGCCTTGAACCTGGATAGTGAAAGTAGACAATAGGAGCATTACTGTTCTTTTACAATGTAGTTCAAAATGTAATGCTTCTATTTCTTTTGTATGAATGAGAATTCCGCCTTTTGCAATTTTAATTATGAAATTCTTTGCAAGTTTTTCGGATTTTACTATTCCTTTGTCTTCTAAGTTCTCTGGCATATATGTTTTAACTGTCCTTAGTGTTTGAAATGGCTCGATAGCATTATGAATCGTCATGTCGAGTAACTGGGTATAACCAATCAGTTTAAACTCGGAAACATGGATCACACTAAAGGAATTTTTACTAACTAGCTCCAGTGACCCAACACATAAGCAATCAGATAATGCTTAGAGAAGCAAGGAATTTTTTAAATGAAACTTGGGCACGCAGGCAATTCAAGTTTCCTTTAGCCGTTAGCAGGCTGAAAAATCATTCAGTTTCTTAACGCCGAGTATGCAGGCACAATTCGGGTTAACATTGAGTATTTTGTAAGATCATTGGGAAATAGATAAGGTGGAATCATGCTTTGTACTGAAAAAACATGAATACCAGAATTCCAACAACTTTATTTCATGATCTCAAAAGATGTTTATATAGAAATTGAACTAAGTACGGAAGGGACATAACTGCTAGATACTCCAAGGCTTTCGCTATCCACTTGACTTTGTCGGATTTCTTCGGCAACTTGTAGAATGGTAAGGCTTTACCCCCCAGCCGACTAATAAATCTGCTGACGGCAGTGGCGGAACCCGTCAATCTTTGGACATCTTTTACACACGTAGGTTTCGAGATGTTCAAGATGGCTTTGATCTTTTCCGGGTTAACCTCTATTCCTCTGTGAGAAACGATGAAACCCAGAAGTTTTCCTGAGGGAACCCCGAATACGCACTTAGATGAATTTAACTTCATCTTGTAGGTGCGCAAGTTTTCGAAAGTTTCTCGCAGATCCTCAAGGAGTGTATCTTTTTCCTTGGTTACGACAACAATATCATCCACGTAAACATGGACGTTTTTGCCAATCTGACTATGCAAACATCGTTGCATGCAACGCTGGTAGGTTGCACCTGCGTTCTTCAGGCCAAATGGCATGGTTACATAATAGTACGTCCCATATGGGGTTATGAAAGAAGTCTTAGTTTGATCTTCCTTTTTCATGCGTATTTGGTGGTACCCGGAGTATGCATCCAAAAAGCACAAAAGCTCAGAGCCTGCAGTGGCGTCTATTATTTGATCGATTCGCGGTAACGCGAACCTATATTTCGGACACAATTTGTTCAAGCCTGTGTAATCTATACACATTCTAAGAGCAGTAGTGTCTTTCTTCGGTACTAATACCGGATTTGCGGACCATTCAGTGTGGATTACTTCCTGGATGAAATCTGCTGCTAAAAGCCGGATAATCTCCTTGCCAATAGCCTTCCGTCTTATTCCGTCAAATCGACGGAGACCTTGTTTGACGGGTTTTGATCCTGGAATCACCTTGAGTTGGTGCTCAGCAAGTTCCCTGGGTACGCCTGGCATGTCAGCTGGACACCAGGCAAAAATATCCCAGTTCTCACGGAGGAACTTGATGAGCTCGCCTTCCTATTTTTCGGTCATCCCAGTCCCTACAACGACGAATTTTGTCGGATCTTTGGGATCTAGGATTACCTGTCTTGTATTCTCGGACGCCTTGAAGCTGTCTGCTGGCTTCCGAGTTTCTTTTCCTGCCGGCATTTCTGTCGGTGATACCTCCTTGGCTAATTCCTTCAGTTCTTCCTTTGCTATGACTCTCTGAGCGCAAAGGGCGTTTTCTTTCTCCAACTCGTTTGCCAGCTTGAAGTCACCAGCTATGGTGATTACTCCTCCTTTGGGTCCTGGCATCTTCAGCTTGTTATAAATATAACAGGATCTTGTCATGAATTTGGCAAAAGCTGGACGTCCGAGTATTGCGTGATACACGCTTTCGAACGACACTACTTCGAAGGATACTTTTTCCTGCCGGAAGTGATCTTTATCTCCGAAGGTGACATCTAGGGAAATTTCTCCTAGGGATCGTGCTTGTCTGCCAGGAACAATGCGATGGAAGCGTATGTTGCTGTAATTGAGCTGGGACTCGGAAATCTTCAGATGCTTCAGTGTATCCAGGTACATTATGTTAATGCTGGATCCTCCATCCATCAACACTCTTCTTAGCCTAGTATTCTGGACAATAGGGCTTACGACAAGAGCTTGTGTGCCGGGTTCAGGGATATTCCCGGGATGATCAGACTGATCCCAGGTAATTGGTGTGTTGGAGTACTTCAAGAATTTCGGGGTTTCCGGAACAACCGCGTTTATTTCTCGAAGTGTTCTTTTGGCCACCTTTGCTGACGGAGTTGCTAGGAATGTTAGCATTGCTTCTCCATCAACTCTCGGAAATTTGGGTTCTCCCTTTTGCTGTTGTTCCTGGATTTTTTCATCAGTGTCCGATTCACTGTCTTCTTTGTCAGCTTCTGGCTTTTGTTTGGCGGGTTTCCTTTTGGAACCCTTTCCCTTATTTTCGGATCCTGCACTGCCTTTCATGTGCTTATTCAGCCGGCATTGCGCGTTTGTGTGGGTGGGTTTCCCAAATTGTGAATGGTGGACACAGGGTCCCGACTTAATCCTCTCCCACTCCTCTGGAGTCTAGTTGATTGGATCTGGACTGCGTCCTTTCCACTTATTCCCTTTTTCACTTCCAAAGGCTATGTTGACCTCTTTGGGTTTTGTCGTTGTTTCTGGAGTTCCTTTTTTGTCAGAACGAGGAGTTTTCTTGGCAAGTATCAGTGATTCGATGTTGCCCCCTCTTGCTCTGATGTCGTCTTCGGCTGCAGCGTGTTCGTTGGCGGTTGTAAGCATAGATCCGAGATCTTTGTGCTGTTTGGAACCAACCATGAACGGTACAAGTCCGGGTTTTAGGCCATTGACGAAAGCATGCATTGCATGTACGTCAGTTACTCCAGAGAAACTATTCTTCATTGCCGTCCATCTGGAGATGAAATCCACGCATGGTTCATCCTCGAATTGGGTGCAACGGTTCAGCTGGTTGATGCTGTTCGGGCGTTTGTACGTTCCCCGAAAATGCTGAGTAAATACTCTAGCCATATCGTCCTAGCTGTCGACAGTTCTTGATGGTAATCCATTGATCCAATCTCTGGCTCCGTCCAGTAACATTAGGGGAAGAAACTTGACAGCTTCCAGGTCTGTCCCATTGTTGATCTGGACGGCTGTATAGTAATCTGAGAGCCAGGTATCCGAGTTTGTGCTGCCGGTGTATTTCTGGTACGTTGGACCAACCTTGGCAAAGCCAGAATGCAGGGTTATCCTTCGGATCCTGTCAGTAAAACACTTAGGACCAAAGTATAGATCATCCTTTTCCGCTCTATCAATGTGTGCGGAATATCTTCCGGCTGAATGGACAGAAGGGGATCTACTCCTTTCTTTTCCATTATTGCGCGGACACGCTTTTCCGGGATTGTATCTATCTCTTCCATGATCACGCCCTTTTGGATTAGGCGGAGTCCTGCTCCTGTGCCTTTCTTTATCCTTAGGAGGTGTCCGGGATCTCTCACGTCTGTGAGGTATGTCGTATCTTCCGGCTTTCTCAGCTGGGTTTCTCGGAGGTGGCATTGTTTTGCCGTCATTCCAGTATTTTTCTTCCCGATCGTGGGGTTTGAGTCCACCTTTCGGGGGATGGGATCCGGTTCGGGACGCTTCATCCCTATTGTCGGGGTTTTTCTTGTCTTTTCTCGGATCCTCTTTTTTATCCTTTGAATTGTCTGAATCTCCAGGTTCCTCTGGTCCAGGTGCTCCAGCGGCGCAAGTAGCTGTTTTGCATAGGGCGGAGTTATCCTGCAGTCTTCCTGATCGCTCTTGGGCCCGCTGCTGTTGTTGCAATGCTTTTCCTAGGAAAGCATACACCCCCTGGAGCTTTTCACCATTAGAGTACAAGTCATTGTTGAGGAGGGCAAACGCTGCTTACGCGTTTTCTGCTGCGGTTTTGTATTTTGGTTCGCCTCTGGCATCTTTGACGTTTACCTGCTTTTGCCAAGATGGGTTGTGAAACCTTTCTTTTGGCGGCAGTACTTCCGGTCTTACGATTCCGGGTAACCTTGTAGGTTTAATGCCAGATCTATTCTTTCTCTCGTACTCCTCGATTTCTTCCTTCATGAGCTTAATGCCATCCTGGGTTTTTGGAGGTGTTCACGACTTCTGAGTAGATGTTGCTGTTGCCGTTGGAAGGCTCGTCTCCTGGCTTCCAGCATCTCAGGGGGTTCGTTTACTCCCACTGGCGTTTGCAACAGCTGCTGTTCTTCCTGTTCCGTCATTGGCGGAGCAAGGATTTCTTTGATTTTCTTCTCCGCAGGCTTTGTTCCGCTAACATCTCCTACTTCCAGGTTTTCATCAGCTAGATCAGCTGATTTTTTCTTCCGGATTTTGTATTGGAGTTTCTTAGCAGCACGGTGCTTTTTCTTGGAAGAGGGAGGCTTTTTGACAGGCTCCTCTTCTGTCAATTCCTTTACATTAGGAAATATCGGGGAAGTTTCTCTGTCTTCTCTCTCTTCCTCTGGCGGAGGAGTTTTAGGGCTTTCCTGACTGCCGGCGTCCTTGGTATCAGCCGGTTTCGCCATTAGTACTTCATGGAATCCCACTTGAAAAGGTTTAATTTTCCTTTCAAATGCGTCCGCGTCTTCGTCTTCGGAATCAAAATCATCTGATCCGGTTTCTGATTCTAATCTCGCCTCAATGGCGGCTAGTACAGAGTCAGCTTCCGAGTTCATCGTCATGTTGACAGATGTCGGATCTTCCGCCTGTATGAAGGGTGTCGGATCTTCCGTCTCTGTGACGGGTGTGTTTTTGTTTGCCTCTTGCACGGGATTTCCGTCATCCGTGTTTTCGGCGACTTCGGACTGCACCATGCCGATAAAGTGTGCATCACTTTTTTGTCGGCGATCTGAGCAAAATCCGGTATCATAGTCATCTTCGACTGGGTATAGGGCGGGTGGGATAAATTTGCTTCCACCGCAAAAACCCCATTGCTTCTGAAGTTAGTCCGATAAAGATGTTAGCAGATCCGATCGGCAACACGCAGACACTTACCAGGTGGTTTTGCGCCGGTATATAGGATCCGTTGTCGAGGAAGCGTCCGACGTCGTCGTCGAACTCCAGGCTTCCGACAGTGATTGATCTTCCTATTCCGCCGAGTATCCCAGATCGGAACTTCACGCCTGACGTCGTTTGCCCCACGGTGGGCGCCAACTGTCGAGACATCGTAGTAGTTTTCATAGACGGGGGTGCCATGAGACTATGGTAGAGATGTGGGGTAACGGGATCGCGTGGTGGACAGTGAACACAGGATTTACCCAGGTTCGGTACGTTGCGACAGTACGACGTGCCTACTCCTGCACTTCTCACTAATCAGGACTAAAGCCTGGATATAGAATTACAATGTGAGCTTTAGATCTAGCTATTCGCAGAGGATCAACTTCTCGGCGAGTTAGCCTATAGCTTCTCCTCTGTTCCTCGTTATCCGTTATCAAACTTATCTCCCGTCCGGCTTTATATAATAGCCGGATTAGGGCCTACAGAATAGGAAACCTAGAAGATTACGGTAACTATAACTTGGAAAGTAAGGAATCCGTCTTCTCCTCCAAGCTAGATCACGTGGGCCGTGATCCGGGTTCTTCTAGAATCCGGCTTCTGTGCGTCGAGTTACTGGGCCGCCCAATGGACTACAGCCCACTACCGCTTGGGCCACCCTGGTAATCCGACACTTTGACTACCATCTGATATACCCCTGTTTGGTATATATCCGACACCCTTCTTTCGACGACAAGATCTTCTTCGTGACGTCAATGGTGGTGTTGGAAGATTAAGTTTACCTAGGTTTGATCCTTCGGGATCTTGCTTTGCCAGATAGATTTTGGATTTCTTCTCATGCTTGTCGCGGGGAGGTTTGTCCTTGCAATATCTGCCTCGGCTGCTACGTCTTCGACAATGGCGATTTGAACTATCAAGTCCCAGCCATGTCGACAAGAATCCCCAAGGAACAAATGTTATACGAAACGACACGAATTATAATTTCTGGTGGTGTTTATCATTTGTTGTTTGAACCTTAGTTGTGCAATAGTTATTTATTAGGTTGATTCCTCACTTAAACGATCAAGATTGTTCGTGTTATCTCATTTTGTAGCAACCGTCATAACAAACTTAGGTTCACTTTCAACACTTGTATCCAAGGGTCAACGTGTTCTTATCGTCTGCATGCGGGTATGAATTAATGACTTGTATCCAAGGATTCTTTTGGTACTATATAGTGGACATAGAGAACACTTATCATCAGTGATGGTCCTTCAGGGCCACGATATCTAGAGATTTTCTATTGCAACACAAGAGAATATCCGGCTTAGGAGATCGAGCTTGCTTCTTACTGCTAGACGCCTAGTTGTGGAATATCGATGGCACATGACACGAGCTGGTATAGTATTGCCGTTCTGAATCCGGTCCTACCTCCCTACCTCCGGCTAACATCGGCGATCTTTCGGACTAGCACCACAAGCGATATTCCACTGCTGGTATCCACACATAATAGGTGCAACTGTGCCGGCAAAGTGCTAGCTGCGGGGCGCTGCCATAGAACATGTGACTTGCCTCGTGGATGTGCCAACACAAATGTGGTGTTGTTTTCACTAGTAGGGAAGTTATTATAGTGGGCCATCTACAAGTGGTGGGTAACCTTATTTTTACGCCACTATGAAAGAACATTTCTTAATCCCTAGTGTTTTGTGTGTTAGGTAACAACACTAGTGATGTTTTTACATCATGTTGAGTGGTGCAGATTTTACAGATAAAATCATACAAACTGGTGCCACCAAAAGGCTCAGAGAAAAGCTCTCAGTCCAAGCCGAAATATTGGGGCCGGAATATTTTGCTTCGGCCGGATATTCCGCCCCAAGTTTTCCCGGCCAAAATATTGTCTAAGGACCAGTGTGGCATCCTCTCTGGAAAGGCCGGAATACTGTCCCGGATTATTTGCCCAGTGTCGGATATTCCGGTGTCTTGTTCCCTGTCGAGAAATCGACTAAGGACCTGGTGGTTCGCTCGTAGAAGCCACCCGGAATATTGGTCCAGAAATTTGCTCCGGGGCCGGATATTGCGGAGTGGATTTTCCAGGCTGGATTTGGCTAAGGACCTGGGTGGTTCACTCGTAGAACCCACCTGGAATATTGCTCTCTAGCCGGATATTCCGGTGTGGCATTTCCGATGGATGGAGTTCTACTAAGGACCTAGGTGGTTCTCTTAGAGAACCCACCTGAAAATTTCAGGCCGGAATATTAGCATGAGGCCGGATATTCCAGAGTGCCGTTGAAGATCGCAAAAACGACTAAGGACTCAAATTGTCTGCTCACAGAAGTGGCCCGGAACATTGGGCCGGAATATTTGGCAGGAGGCCGGATATTCCGCCCCCAACTTACCCCGGATATTCCGGCCCTAAATCAAGTCAAACGACTACATTACGAGGAGGGCTATAAATATCCCCTACTTCTCCTAGCTCCAGCTAGCTTGTCAAGCATTGAAGGCCACCACTAATGGAGCTCACTAACCATTGAGATCTCCCAATCCCTCCACCCAAACTCGTTGATCTTCGAAGATTTGAAGGAGAAGCCCCTGATCTACAACTTCACCAAGCCGTTCTTCATTTCCCCCTCATTCACATAAAACATTTATGTCTAGGGTTTCCTTGTGGAAAACCTAGAATTCATTATTACTCACTTATTGTGTGTAGCAGATTCTTGGTGTTCTTGAGAGATCCCAATCCGGTTGTGGGTGTGTTCCTCAAGCTCATGGTAAAGGCTCTGTATTCCGCCTCCAAGGATTCCATAGTGTAAGGTGAACTATGCCTTTGTGGAGAGGTTCATCGGAGAACAGGGTGAGGCCATTGTGGTGTTGAGTAGGCCTTCATGGCAAAACTCACAACCCTCCAATGAGACGGACTCCCCTCAAAATGAGGCACTCAAGAATACATCCTTGTCTTCGCGTGTTTCCATTTATCGGTTCCTTCTATCCTTCAACTTTACTTTATGTTTGTCTCTTTCTTAATTAGTGTAGCTCTTGCTATATAGGTAAATTCACCGTAGTTACATATCTAGAGAAATTATCTTTGTGTCAAGCCTAAATCGAAAAAGTATTAAAATTAGTAAGTAGCACCTATTCACCTCCCCTCTAGGTGTCCATACTATCCGTTCAATTGGTATCTGTAACATCCCAAGTATGAAAACAACCTTAGAATGTTTTGCTTCTTGTTAATTTATGTTAATGCATCATGTCATCATAAGCATTGCATGTGGCATGTGTTTCAATTTGAAATTCCATTCAATTTCAAACCAATTGGCTCATACTTGGTATGTTCCAATGTTTTCAAAATAAATCACTAACAGAAACAAATCAATTGTTTTCATAAAAAATGAATTGAAATTAACAATTGACTTGGTTAATAAAATTCCTTTTATTAAAACCCTAATTTGAATTTCAAATTCAAATTCAAACACCAAATAAAATTTTGAAATTTTGAAAAAACAAAGTTGGTGCATATGGGCATTTCCAATGTTCAGTACAATCAACTTATTTTTCATAATATTATAAACCCTAAAAACCCTTCTATTTCCTCTCTTTTCTATTTCTCTACAAAAAAAAGGAATAAAAAGAAAAAAAAAAGGAAAAAAAATGGGGGAGGCAGGCCAGCCCAAGTGGGCTGAGCCCACCTACCACCCCAAGGCCCAAGCGAACCCCCCACGTTGTCGTCTTCCTCCTCTGTACGGAGACAGAGGAGGGGAGCTCCTCCCCCACCTGCAGAGCCCCCACCTGCTCCACCTCCTCCTCTACTTAACCCCTCGGCCGCAACCCTAGCTCCCTCTCTCTCTCCCTTCTTCCTCCTCTCTCCCGCCGCCGATCTCCCTCTCCTCTTCCCTCACGATCCCCTGTTTTTTTTCTTCTCTGAACCTCCACCACCGAGAGCACAGGGGAGGCAGCCGGGAATCGCCGTCGCCATGGCGCCCCTCCGAGCTGTCTAGGGGCGGGAACGGAACCGCCACGGGCACGGCCTCGTCCTCGTCCCCTCGGCCGAGCCCAGGGAGAAGCAGGGCCACCGCACCGTCTCCGTTTGTCGCCGTCGGCGCCGCGGCCACATCTTCCCGTTGCCACGCTCCCGCTCGCCTACACCTCGATGAGCACCACCTCTCCTTCTCCCTCCTTTCTCCTCCGCCTGGTTGCACGCGACGCACACACGCACACCCGCTCGCTGCAGTCGCCGGCCGCAGCAGCAGATCGCTGCAGTCGTCCGTCTGTCCACGATCGACAAGTTTCCGTAACTGAACTTTTTCAGTTTCAGATCCGCGATCAGGTTCACCTCAAAAGGAATTCGCATCCTAGTCTAACACAAAGCAGAGCAACAGCCCAGTGGCACAAGCCCTCTCGCGCGCACACAGCAGTCGCGGGTTCGAGTCCCCCCCCCACTCATCTTTTTTTTTTCTTTTGGGTTTTTTTTTTCCTGCAGCTCAGCCCCAAAACAGATCAGATCTTAATTTGTAAATTCCACCAAATATTCATAAATGCTCCAATTTTGGTGATTCAAAATTCTGTAGATTCATAACTGTGAGCGCTTTCGAAATATGTAAAGATGTCAACATGTTTCTGTAATAAAGTTTGCACTAAATAATTAAATACAGAAATGGCTATTAAAATTTGAAACTTTGGAAATTCATAACTCGAGTTCTGTTCACCCAAATTGAGCAAACTTGGGCTCTAAAATTTTGTCTTAACAAACTCTACACAGTGGTTTTTTATTTGGTCACAATTGAATTAAATTTGAACATGTTTCCCTCTGTTTACTAAAAGGGGCAGAATAAAAATGCTTATGGAAAAATGCATAATAAATTCAATAATGATCACAAAATTATGTTTAATATCTCGAAATTTTCAGTGAAACATTGTCCACATGTTTTCAAGTATTTCCCATGCTTTTGTAACTGAAAGTACCTCTTTTTAAATTGTTTACCAAAAATGGCAGAAATGAAAACAATAAGAATTAATTCTTATTTATTATTTTCTTCGCCCAAAAATTATGGAAACTATACCAAAATAGAAAGAACTTCAATTAATAACAGAAAAGCATCATTTCATGCATGTGGGAATACTTTTGATGTATTGGTCTTATTAAAATTAATCATAGGCCACTAAGATAAATATGAGAGGTTTCCAAATAGTGCAAACTTATCTGGGACACTCATTTAACTTGGTGATCATTTTCCATGATCTCTTACTTGCATTAAAATGTCTTGAATCATCCCATGTTTGTGCATTATGCCATGTTATTGATTGTTCGTCTCTCTTTGTTGTTTGTTTGCTTCTTCCCGAATAGACGACGACGTTGAGACAGACGAGGTTTACGATACTACTTCAGAGGAGTTAGCCCAGTACCGGGCTACTGAGTTTGCAGCCAAGTATTCACTCACCTGAACCA
The DNA here is from genome assembly GCA_028641055.1 of Alopecurus myosuroides. Lineage (NCBI taxonomy): Eukaryota > Viridiplantae > Streptophyta > Magnoliopsida > Poales > Poaceae > Alopecurus > Alopecurus myosuroides. The sequence goes on from CM054060.1 coordinate 15,014,309, forward strand.
TTGTGTCCTTTCCACACTTGATACCGATACTTTCCGTTGTCTAATCTGCTAGCCTTATGATTCGTTGCTTGTGTTCCGATCCTATCACATGTTATCCTGTAACCCTGATATAGCCTCACCTCCACACCTATAACCCTGTTGCCTGTTGCTTGTGTCTTACTAGCATGCTTAGGGTTGTTGTGCTCGAGTCTGATGTCTGTTATTTCTCTTACCATATTTATTATGTTCTGGGGGCTCGATATTTAAACAACCACCTGTTAATGTTTGAGGTAATAATAATTTGATGATAAGGCACCGGCAGGAGGCCGGGTATGGTTTTGAGGCCTGCTAGTGTCGAACTCAGGAAAAGTTCTTGTCCTCTAGATCCATGATGAGCGCGCTAACCGCATGTGGGAAGCGTGTATGGGCGCCCCCCGCAATTCTGATTCGATTCGCATCTCGTCCAAATCGCCACACTTAGTTCGGGGTTTCCATTTGATGCACGCATATGCAGGTACGAACCCTTGGCGCCAGGGTGGAACTTTTGTAGTCGGCATTTAGGGCGGAGTGGTCTTCCGGTGCTATGAGGGTCCCCCTTTTCTTCGTGGGGGCTCGATTAGCCGCGCACGCACATCACGTGGTTCTTTGGGCTTGATGCGAAGAAGAGTTGGGTTGTTTTGAGTGGCCTGCTTGGTGGGTTTGATCCCCGCCTGGCGGGTTATTCTTACGTGTACGGCCAAATTGGTGCATCCCTGCAGGGTTAAATCTTCTCGAGAAGCCGTGTTGTCCGCGGTTATGGATTACTTGGTGATAGGGCTGGCTAACAAGGATTAGACAACTTACACCTAATTAATAATAATTTGACTAGTAATAGGCTTATTGACACAATAACTTGAACCTTCATTAATCCAACTGTGTGGGTTATCCTCGGATTGCTTCTTTGGATAAGGGGCGAGATCCAGGATGGGTTTGTTTGAGGTTAGTGGTAGTTGGCTCCGATGCGCTATCTTATCCCTTTCTTTTAGCCGGATGTTGTAGCGTGTCTCTGTAGTTGGTTAGTGCAGCCCGCTGTCGCACCTTTGTATCACCTATCTTCCGTTGAACCCAAAGCATCTGTACTTGGTGTTGTCGGGTACACTTTGGTATCTTGTGCGTCTTGCTTGCCAGTACTCGTCCGTGCTGACCCCTTTGGGGCTGCTGGTTCTGCAGACTACGTTTTCGAGGATCCCCATGGTAGCTACTACGTGGAGTATGACGAGGCTGCTGACGAGTAGATAGCGGACCCGGGCAGGATCCGAGACTTCGTGGATGGGCTCCGTTCTTTTCGTTTCCGGCCTCTTAGGCCTATTTGGATCTTGTCTGTACTCAGACACTTTGGATGCTTCCGCTGTGATGTAATGATGACTTGTTGGGACATGTGTCCTCTGCATGACTGTATTTGCTATCTCTGCTCTAGTGAGAGTTTTTGCCACTTATTTCTATTTCTTTGTGTCTTAGAGATTTGTTGTGATATCACTTGTTCAAATGCCGTTGACGTACCATGTGTGTATGTTATGAAGTACGTCAATGGAAGTATTCGGATTCCTATTGGATGGTTTCACAGACGATGAATAGTAGAGGATGGTTGTCACACGTTTACGTGTTGGCCTACTCATATTGAGATGCGGGTGCAGGTAGGCCCCGTAAGCCATTTATCTACTGTTTAGCGGGCTGTGTGTATCCTCTAGAAGTCCGGGTGCGACAAATGGTATCAGAGCCTGTCTGCCTGTAGGATCCCTTTTACTGGTCGCAGTTGAGTCTAGAAACTATTTTGTAGCTATATAGGAAAAATGAAACGTGAGAGTAGGAATTCTGTTCTTTTATTTCTTTCCCCACCCACCCTCCTTTTTTCTGCTAAGGAAGTGCAACGTTGTTTTCTCTTCTCATCTAAACTTTCAAGTTAGGATTTCACGTATCCTGGTTTCTCTAGGATGGTTATATCTACTAGACCATAGGAATAGAGGTGGTTGTGACATGATTTTCATGTTGCCTACTCACGATTGAGAACGGAGGCACATAAGCCCCGGAAGCAGATCCTCTATTCCTTAAGCAGTAGATATTGATCCTCTAGAAGCCCGGATGGGTTTTCCGTTGTACCTCAGGAGTGTTTGGTCTCGTGTTTCCCAAATGTTGCTTCGATATCCTGTTCTTCTCAAGATCCTTTTCTTCCGTTGGAACCTTGTTGTTGCTTGCCACTTCAGTTTTTCTACCGGCGTCTAATCAAAGCTTCCCCGATCATCTGCAGATGGATCTCAGGTTCTACCCGCAGGTGGTTCGTATGACTCGTTGTGAGAGCACTACCGGTTATCCGGAGATGCTGAGAGACATGGTCACTTTTCTGGGGTTCCGTTGGGCACCAGAGTACCAGGTCTACGAGCAGCAGCGAGAGTTTGAGCAGACCTACTACCAGGCTATCGTCTACATTCTGTCAGATGATGGCATGAGCGTAGTCCACCGCTACGAGGCAGTGGGTTCCACAGTGGATATGGCTGTGCAGCAGGCAGCTTATGTGAGCCTCACCGTCCTTCATGCTGACTACTAGGGATTTGACGATTCTATTTATCGTCACATTCCCCGTGGTTACATCACTTCGGAGGGAGCTCACTTCACTCTCTACGACAATTTGGACGTTTACGAGCATGATAACTCCAGGCTGCACACCACCGCTCAGTTTGTGAGACATAGTGACGCAGTTGCCCGCACACTATCTCAGGAGTTGGCTTCAGTCAGAGAGCAGCTTTACCTTGCTTTGACTCGTCTGGCGACTTACACCACAGACTTTGTTGGAGACGAGCGCTTTGCATGTTTCGATCAGCCAGTTGGGCGTCGTCTGCCAGATGCTGGAGGTTACGAGCCAATCAGAGGTCCACTCCTTAACCTTGGTGCTGGTTACACTGGGATTCCCCGCTTTGGAGCACAGGGAGTCGATGCTATGTACTTCACCACGCCTAGAGTCGGTCTCAGACCACGTCAGATCTACGTGGATCGTCGTTCCACCTACTTTCGTGGGCGTACTACTCACTGTACCTCTCGCCGTACTCCTCGCCGCCGTCCTGCGTGATGAGCATGGGAGTACCGATGTATCCATTCTTAGCTATGTTTAGTTATCCTTTGGTATTCGAACCATTTATGGTGTGTTGGATATTCTGTTGTACTTGAACATGTGATGGTGTACCTTTTGGTTATCTATTCATGCGCCATAGTAATCGCTCTTTCGGTTGCCAAGTCTATCCTTTTCTATTGTTGTGCTAAAATGCATTTCCATTCAGGATGCCGCCAACAAGGAACACCACGCCTGAACCACCGCCAATCACGGAGCTGTTGACTCAGATGACCCAAGTCATGACGCAGATGGCTCAGTTTCAGGCTAATCAGCACATCAACCAGACAGCTCCACGAGTGAGCATCAAGGAGTTTCTCAGTCTGGGTCCGAGAGCTTTCGTGGCCACACGCGAGCCCCTAGACGCTGATGACTGGATCCGTGAGATAGCCAAGGCTCTGGAGATCGCACACGTAGCTGAAGAAGACAAGGTCAAGTATGCCTCCTATCTGCTGAAGGGTCAGGCAACTTCTTGGTGGGAAAACTTCCAGGCCATGAGAACTGGCATGCCAGTCACGTGGGATCGTTTCTGGGAAGCCTTCCTGAAACACCACATTCCAGATGGTCTCATGGAAAGAATGCGTGAATAGTTTTGCTCTCTCAAGCAGGGCAAGTTGGACGTCATCGGGTATCAGAGTGAGTTCAATCGCGTCGCTCGATACGCTGGAGATGAGGTGTCCACTGAAGCTAAAAAGATGGCAAGGTTCCGCAGAGGCTTTAACCCGGAACTCAAGTATGCCCTCACCAATGTCAAGGCCGACAGCTTTCGAGGATCTCGTTAACACCGCGCTCAATGAAGAAAATGGGCGCAAGGCGTTCGAGGAGTCTCGCAAGCACTCGCGTGAGGGTGGTTCCTCCTCCAACATGACCACCCCTCCGCAGAAGCGCCGCATCTGGGTACCAAATGGTGCTGTCACGCGGGCTTCATATGCCCAAACTTCTCCAGGCTTCGCTCCCCGCCCACCCAACCCTGCTCAGGTGCATGATCCAAGGGCTTCGATGGGGCAGCCAAGGACAGGGCCTCCTCGTGTCGTCACATGCTACAAGTGCAAGCAGACGGGACACTACGCCGACAAGTGCACGCAGAGGCAGCTACCACCACCACCACCTCGTCCTAACACAAACCAGGCAATGGTGCGCGCTCCCCCGCCTAAGGCCTTCAACTCCAACAACAGGCCTGTCGGGAGGACCGCAAAGGTGAATCATGTCAAGATCGACAAAGCTGAGGAAGCTCCTGACGTCGTTCTCGGTACATTTCCCGTAAACTCTATTCCAGCTAAAGTGTTGTTTGATACCGGAGCATCACATTCGTTCGTTTCAAAGATCTTTGCGACAGCAATTAAACTCCCTTTTGTTGGTTTGGGTTCCCCGCTAGTGGTCAACTCCCCTGGAGCAACTATGCAAACTTCCAAGATCAGTCACAAAAATAAAATTCTAATTGGAGGCCACATATTCCTTGCTTCTCTCATACTGCTTGGCAATTCTGACATTGATGTCATTCTTGGTATGGATTGGCTGAAGGCCAATAAAGCAAGAATTGACTGTGCTCAAAAGTCAATAACTCTGTCCCACCCTTCTGGCCAGATAATCTATTCTCCACATGAATCAAGTTCCATTCAGCTATGCACCCTCAATGCAAAACCTCTACCTTCACTTGAAAATGTTCCGGTGGTTTGCGACTTCCCTGACGTCTTTCCAGAAGAGTTGCCAGGAATGCCTCCGGACAGAGCTGTTTAGTTGGTGATCAAACTTGAACCAGGTACTGCTCCAATCTCTAAGCATCCCTACAAGATAGGAACTCCCGAGCTGAAGTTGTTGAAGGAACAAATTGATATGTACATGGAAAAAGGTTACATTCAACCTAGTTCCTCGGCTTGGGGATGCCCAACTCTGTTCGTTGCGAAGAAGGATAAAACAAAGAGACTCGTTGTTGACTATCGTCCTCTTAACGAGAAGACCATCAAAAATAAGTATCCAATTCCTCGCATCGATGATCTTTTTGATCAACTTGCTGGAGCCTCAATATTCTCCAAGTTGGACTTGAGAATGGGTTACCATCAAATAAAGATCAGAAAAGAGGATATTCCAAAGACAGCCTTCACCACTCGCTACGGTCTATATGAATTCACCGTCATGTCCTTTGGTCTCACCAACGCACCGGCGACCTTCTCTCGACTCATGAATTCTGTCTTCCATGAATACCTAGACAAGTTCGTTGTGGTATATCTTGATGACATTCTTGTCTACTCAAAATCCGAGGAAGAGCATGAAGAACACCTTCGTCTCACTCTCATGAAGCTTCGCGAGCATCGTCTCTATGCCAAGTTCTCCAAATGTGAGTTCTGGATTTCCGAAGTCGTTTATCTTGGTCATGTCATCTCTGCCAAGGGCATAGCCATTGATCCAGAAAAGGTTAAAGCAATTGTTGATTGGAAACCTCCAAAGACGGTGAAGCAAGTAAGAAGTTTTCTTGGCTTGGCTAGCTATTGCCGTCGCTTCGTCCAAAACTTCTCCAAGATTGCCAAACCTCTCACTGACCTCACAAAGAAGGACAAGAAGTTCGTCTGGTCTCCACAATGTGATGAAAGCTTCAATCTCCTGAAGACTAAACTCACTTCTACACCAGTTCTTGTTGGCCCAGATCCTTCCAAACCTTTCCAAATATTCTGCGATGCTTCTCTCCAAGGTCTAGGTGCAGTTCTAATGCAAGAACGTCAAGTTGTGGCTTATGCTTCACGTCAGTTGAACACACATGAGCTCAATTATCCCACTCATGACCTTGAGCTCGCAGCAGTTGTGTTTGCCCTCAAGAAATGGAGACAATACTTGTTGGGTAATCGCACTGAAATCTTTTCCGATCATAAGAGTCTGAAGTACATCTTCACTCAACCAGATCTAAACCTCAGACAAAGGAGATGGATTGAAAAGATCAAAGACTTTGATCTTACCATTTCTTACACTCCAGGCAAGGCTAATGTTATGGCCGATGCTCTCAGTCGCAAGTCGTATTGCAATAATCTCATGATCATGGAAAGCCAACCTCCTCTTCATGAATAATTCCAGAAGCTGAACCTTGGTCTTGTTCCTCAAGGCTATCTTGCAAACTTGACAGTTAGTCCAACTCTCGAGGACAAGATTCGTTCTGAACAACTTCGTGATGCTGAAATCAAGAAGATTGTAGAGCACATCAAAGCAGGCAATGAGAAATTTGATTGCTTCTCAATTGATGACAAGGGAACTGTGTTCTTCGAAGGACGCATTGCAGTTCCTCAATTTCAAAGTCTCAAAGATGTCATTCTCAAGGAGGCTCATGAAACTCCTCTCTCCATACACCCTGGAAGTACAAAGATGTACCAGGATCTCAAGACACTATATTGGTGGCCTAGCAGGAAACGTGAAATTGCTCAATACGTTTCTGAATGAGACGTCTGTCAACGTGTCAAGGCAGTTCATCAGAAAACAGCCGGTCTTCTCCAACCTCGGAAAATCCCTGAATGGAAGTGGGACATGATTGAAATGGACTTCGTCACGGGTTTCCCAAAATCCAAGAGGGGCAACGATGCAATCTTCGTTGTCATTGATCGACTAACTAAAGTCTCTCACTTCTTTCCTGTCAAAGAGACAATCTCAGCTAGTCAGTTAGCAGAGCTCTACACAGCAAAGATTGTTCCTCTTCATGGTGTTCCGCTAGAACTAAGCTCAGACCGTGGAAGCATCTTCACTTCTCATTTCTGGAAAAGCTTTCAAGAAGCCTTGGGCACCAAGCTTCTGTTCAGCACAGCCTATCACCCTCAGTCTCAAGGGAAAGTCGAAAGAGTCAATCAGATTCTCGAGGATATGCTCAGAGCATGTGGTCTCTCTTTTGGCATGAAATGGGAGGAATGTCTTCCATATGCTGAATTCTCCTACAACAATAGCTTCCAGGCAAGTCTAGGCATGGCACCATTCGAGGCTCTCTATGGCCGCAGATGTAGGAGTCCAATCAATTGGTCTGGAGCTGGTGAACGTTCACTCTTAGGCCCTGACATTGTTAAGGACGCCGAAGAGAAAGTTCGCATCATTCGTGACAATCTGAAGATTGCTCAGTCTCGTCAGAAAAGCTACTATGACAGCAAACACAGGGACATGGTCTATGCAGCTGGAGACAAAGCATATCTCCGTGTAACTCCCCTCAGAGGCACTCATCGTTTTGGTGTCAAAGGAAAGCTTGCACCAAGATATATTGGTCCCTTCAACATTCTCTCAAGGCGTGCAGAAAATGCCTATCGTGTTGAACTTCCAGAAAAGCTATCCAAGGTGCACGATGTCTTTCACGTGTCACAGCTCAAGAAGTGCTTCAAAGATCCAGGTCGTGCAGTTGATCATGATTCCATTGAACTGCAAGAAGACCTCTCTTATGAGGACCACCCTATTCGCATTCTCGATGAGACCGAGCGCAAAACTCGCAACAAGAGCACCAAGTTCTTAAAAGTTCAGTGGTCTCATCATTCCGATAAAGAGGCAACGTGGGAGACCGAAGAGGATCTTCGCAAGAAGTATCCAGAACTTTTCTCTTCTCAGTAGGAATCTCGGGGCGCGATTCCTTCAAGGGGGGGCGTTTTGTAACATCCCAAGTATGAAAACAACCTTAGAATGTTTTGCTTCTTGTTAATTTATGTTAATGCATCATGTCATCATAAGCATTGCATGTGGCATGTGTTTCAATTTGAAATTCCATTCAATTTCAAACCAATTGGACCATACTTGGTATGTTCCAATGTTTTCAAAATAAATCACTAACAGAAACAAATCAATTGTTTCCATAAAAATTGAATTGAAATTAACAATTGACTTGGTTAATAAAATTCCTTTTATTAAAACCCTAATTTGAATTTCAAATTCAAATTCAAACACCAAATAAAAATTTGAAATTTTGAAAAAACAAAGTTGGTGCATATGGGCATTTCCAATGTTCAGTACAATCAACTTATTTTTCATAATATTATAAACCCTAAAAACCCTTCTATTTCCTCTCTTTTCTATTTCTCTACAAAAAAAAGGAATAAAAAGAAAAAAAAGGAAAAAAATGGGGGGAGGCAGGCCAGCCCAAGTGGGCTGAGCCCACCTACCACCCCAAGGCCCAAGCGAACCCCCCACGCTGTCGTCTTCCTCCTCTGTACGGAGACAGAGGAGGGGAGCTCCTCCTCCACCTGCAGAGCCCCCACCTGCTCCACCTCCTCCTCTACTTAACCCCTCGACCGCAACCCTAGCTCCCACTCTCTCCCTTCTTCCTCCTATCTCCCGCCGCCGATCTCCCTCTCCTCTTCCCTCACGATCCCCTGTTTTTTTTCTTCTCTGAACGTCCACCACCGAGAGCACAGGGGAGGCAGCCGGGAATCGCCGTCGTCATGGCGCCCCTCCGAGCTGTCTAGGGGCGGGAACGGAACAGCCATGGGCACGGCCTCGTCCTCGTCCCCTCGGCCGAGCCCGGGGAGCAGCAGGGCCACCGCACCATCTCCGTTTGTCGCCGTCGGCGCCGCGGCCACATCTTCCCGTCGCCACGCTCCCGCTCGCCTACACCTCGGTGAGCACCACCTCTCCTTCTCCCTCCTTTCTCCTCCGCCTGGTTGCACGCGACGCACACACGCACACCCGCTCGCTGCAGTCGCCGGCCGCAGCAGCAGATCGCTGCAGTCGTCGTTCGTCCGTCTGTCCACGATCGACAAGTTTCCGTAACTGAACTTTTTCAGTTTCAGATCCGCGATCAGGTTCACCTCAAAAGGAATTCGCATCCTAGTCTAACACAAAGCAGAGCAACAGCCCAGTGGCACAAGCCCTCCCGCGTGCACACAGCAGTCGCGGGTTCGAGTCCCCCCCCTGCGCATCTTTTTTTCTTTTGGGTTTTTTTTTCCTGCAGCTCAGCCCCAAAACAGATCAGGTCTTAATTTGTAAATTCCACCAAATATTCATAAATGCTCCAATTTTGGTGATTCAAAATTCTGTAGATTCATAACTGTGAGCACTTTCGAATATGTAATGATGTTAACATGTTTCTGTAATAAATTTTGCACTAAATAATTAGATACAGAAATGGCTATTAAAATTTGAAACTTTGGAAATTCATAACTTGAGTTCGTTCACCCAAATTGAGCAAACTTGGGATCTAAAATTTTGTCTTAACAAACTCTACACAGTGGTATTTTATTTGGTCACAATTGAATTAAATTTGAACATGTTTCCCTCTGTTTACTAAAAGGGGCAGAATAAAAATGCTTATGAAAAAATGCATAATAAATTCAATAATGATCCAAAAATTATGTTTAATATCTCGAAATGTTCAGTGGAACATTGTCCACATGTTTTCAAGTATTTCCCATGCTTTTGTAACTGAAAGTACCTCTTTTTAAATTGTTTACCAAAAATGGCAGAAATGAAAACAATAAGAATTAATTCTTATTTATTATTTTCTTCACCCAAAAATTATGGAAACTATACCAAAATGGAAAGAACTTCAATTAATAACAGAAAAGCATCATTTCATGCATGTGGGAATACTTTTGATGTATTGGTCTTATTAAAATTAATCATAGGCCACTAAGATAAATATGAGAGGTTTCCAAATAATGCAAACTTATTTGGGACACTCATTTAACTTGGTGATCATTGTCCATGATCTCTTACTTGCATTAAAATGTCATGCATCATCCCATGTTTGTGCATTATGCCATGTTATTTATTGTTCGTCTCTCTTCGTTGTTTGTTTGCTTCTTCCCGAATAGACGACGACGTTGAGACAGACGAGGTTTACGATACTACTTCAGAGGAGTTAGCCCAGTACCAGGCTACTGAGTTTGCAGGAAAGTATTCACTCACCTGAACCATTGTGTCCTTTCCACACTTGATACCGATACTTTCCGTTGTCTAATCTGCTAGCCTTATGATTTGTTGCTTGTGTTCCGATCCTATCACATGTTATCCTGTAACCCTGATATAGCCTCACCTCCACACCTATAACCCTGTTGCCTGTTGCCTGTGTCTTACTAGCATGCTTAGGGTTGTTGTGCTCGAGTCTGATGTCTGTTATTTCTCTTACCATATTTATTATGTTCTGGGGGCTCGATATTTAAACAACCACCTGTTAATGTTTGACGTAATAATAATTTGATGATAAGGCACCGGCAGGAGGCCGGGTATGGTTTTGAGGCCTGCTAGTGTCGAACTCAGGAAAAGTTCTTGTCCTCTAGATCCATGATGAGCGCGCTAACCGCATGTGGGAAGCGTGTATGGGCGCCCCCCGCAATTCTGATTCGATTCGCATCTCGTCCAAATCGCCACACTTTGTTCGGGCTTTCCATTTGATGCACGCATATGCAGGTACGAACCATTGGCGCCAGGGTGGAACTTTTGTAGTCGGCATTTAGGGCGGCGTGGTCTTCCAGTGCTATGAGCGTCCCCCTTTTCTTCGTGGGGGCTCGATTAGCCGCGCATGCACAGCACGTGGTTCTTTGGGCTTGATGCGAAGAAGAGTTGGGTTGTGTTGAGTGGCCTGCTTGGTGGGTTTGATCCCCGCCTGGCGGGTTATTCTTACGTGTACGGCCAAATTGGTGCATCCCTGCAGGGTTAAATCTTCTCGAGAAGCCGTGTTGTCCGCGGTTATGGATTACTTGGTGATAGGGCTGGCTAACAAGGATTAGACAACTTACACCTAATTAATAATTATTTGACTAGTAATAGGCTTATTGACACAATAACTTGAACCTTCATTAATCCAACTGTGTGGGTTATCCTCGGATTGCTTCTTTGGATAAGGGGCGAGATCCAGGATGGGTTTGTTTGAGGTTAGTGGTAGTTGGCTCCGATGCGCTATCTTATCCCTTTCTTTTAGCCGGATGTTGTAGCGTGTCTCTGTAGTTGGTTAGTGCAGCCCGCTGCCGCACCTTTGTATCACCTATCTTCCGTTGAACCCAAAGCATCTGTACTTGGTGTTGTCGGGTACACTTTGGTATCTTGTGCGTCTTTCTTGCCAGTACTCGTCCGTACTGACCCCTTTGGGGCTGCTGGTTCTGCAGACTACGTTTCCGAGGATCCCCATGGTGGCTACTACGTGGAGTATGACGAGGCTGCTGACAAGTAGATAGCGGACCCGGGCAGGATCCGAGACTTCGTGGATGGGCTCCGTTCTTTTCGTTTCCGGCCTCTTAGGCCTATTTGGATCTTGTCTGTACTCAGACACTTTGGATGCTTCCGCTGTGATGTAATGATGACTTGTTGGGACATGTGTCCTCTGCATGACTGTATTTGCTATCTCTGCTCTAGTGAGAGTTTTTGCCACTTATTTCTATTTCTTTGTGTCTTAGAGATTTGTTGTGATATCACTTGTTCAAATGCCGTTGACGTACCATGTGTGTATGTTATGAAGTACGTCAATGTAAGTATTCGGATTCCTATTGGATGGTTTCACAGACGATGAATAGTAGAGGATGGTTGTCACACGTTTACGTGTTGGCCTACTCATATTGAGATGCGGGTGCAGGTAGGCCCCGTAAGCCATTTATCTACTGTTTAGCGGGCTGTGTGTATCCTCTAGAAGTCCGGGTGCGACAGTATCAGAGACTCGGCTCTTGTTTCGGACTTAACTGCCTAAGAGCTAGTATAGTCATCCAAGAGGAAGCTACCGTGCACGTGGCTCCGTCCACAATGGATGATCTCAAGGAACTGCAAAATTCCTTGACCTCCTCCATGGAGACCCAAATGCAAGGTTTGCATGAAATGATACCGCAACTCATGACAGCCGAGGACACGGCTTCTCCGTCATCGGTGTCACTGGAAGAATCTATTATAGAGGACAAAGGTGAGGAGGAAGAGGGTGAAACAAATAAAAGTGAATCTCCTCCACCTAAGAAACATTCACCTTCTAAGGGAGCGGATGGAAAGGAAAATTACCATAAGGTTCCCGGTTGGTATTCTCCCGATCCTCCTATCCCACATCCTCATATAAACAATAGAGGTGACACACCTAAAATTGATGCACATTCTTTTGGCCAATGGCAATATTTCTTGAAGACTCACTTGAACTCTTCTTGCATTGAGCTATCGAGAGTCATTGAAGATGGATACAAGACCGTTGATCCAAAGAACATGACAAGAAGAGAAGTGGTTGATTGTCAACTCGACTTCGTGGCTTTGCACATGATCCAACAAGTAGCGGGTGAGAAGATCATGCCACACATTCAACAATTCTCCACAACCAAGGAAACATGGAATACTCATATCTCCATGTTTGAGGGTAATAAAAGCATGACGAGGAATAGTTTTGATTCCTTGAACAATGAGGCCTAAGGGTTTATACTCTTGATGGTGAAAGCCATGAGGACATGTATCAAAGACTCAAGACCCTTGCTACCTCCTTTAGAGGTCTTGGTGCCACTTATATTGATGATTCTTGAATCAAGAGGAAGTATGTGAGTGCCCTCATGCCCTTTGAGCCCGTTTATATGAAGATCATTCACGGAAGACCCAACTACCATCTCATGACTTCAAATGAGGTTATGCAAGAGATGGCATCCTTTCAAGTTCAAACCAAGCTCCCTCAAGACTCTCATGCTCGTACCATTGGAATGCACAAAGGGGTCTCCGCTACTTTGAAGGCAAAGGTGGTAACCAAAGTGGTGGACAAAGAAGAAGATGAAGTGGAATCACAAGGAGAGTTGGCAACTCTGAAGCCTAAAGAGTATGATCTAGTTCTCAAAGACTTTATGTCTCTCCAAGCCCAAAAGTTTTGGAGGAATCCCCACAAGGCCAAGGCCTATGTTGAGGAAAATACCAAGTCAAGCTATGCTAAGGGATGGACTCAAAAAGTGAGTTCATGTTTCAATTGTCAAGACAAATATCACTTTGTTGCCAACTGCCCTTTCGAGAATAGTGAAACTCAAGGAGGGAAACTAGTCCTCAAAGACAAGTCAAAGCTCCCTTGCAAGAAGCCTGTCTTCAAGAATAACACCTCCAACAAGAAGCCAACCTCAAGGATTGTGTTGGTGACTCAATGCGTCTAGTTATCATGATGAAGAAGAAAAAACTACTAGTGAAGTGGCTGCTATTGCCATTGCATCTTCATCATCTCCATCTCTCTTTGAATCCCCCAATGAGAATCTTCCCCAACAATCCACAAAGTGCTTCATGGCCAAGGCCGCCGATGTATCATCTTCTTCCATCTCTAAGACTCGAAATGAAAAGAATTATCTTGCTAGTATTAGTGTAGAAGATGAAATTTCCTCTTTGGATATCTTTATGACTAACCTCCAAGGTGGGACCAAAAAGTAATTTTATATTCTCATGAGCCAATTGGGAGAGGCTCAAGAGGATCTTGAGAAGAAAGGTGAAGTTGAGAGAGAGAGAGGATGCTCTTGAAAAGGCATCTCTCAGAAATTCTCTTGAGGAAGAGAATGAGCTTCGAGTCTCTTTAGAGGAGAAACTTGAGACCATTGAGGAGTCACATAATGAATTAATGTCTAAACTCACTAAGGAACGTGACTGTGCCATTGCTAGATATAAAATGGCTAAAACTAAAAAGGTTGAGTTTGTTGTTGGTCATGATAAACTAACCGAGGAGCTAGAGAAGCTCACCAAGGCTCACAAGTCTTTGGAGAATGAACACTCTACCCTCACCATGTCACATGAACAATTTCAAACTCAACTAGATCAATTCAATATGCCTAATACCTCTACTTCTTATTGTGATCATGCAACTATTCTTGAGAAGAATGTTAGTTTGAAGAAAGAGCTTGCAAGACTCAAGGGCAAGGGCCCTTGTGTTGATAATGTGGTTGCTCCAAGGCCACAAAATGGCAAACAAGGACTTTTCTATGTTGCCAAGAGGAAGAACAAGAAGAAGGCCAAGCCCGCATAAGCAAAGAAGAATGTTTGTGCGAGTGGTGTTGTCATTAGGGACGAAACCACTCGTAGCAACTCCGTGGAAACTAACAATCCTCACCATTTTTTATTTGTTGATTATTATGGTGGTGTGCAAGATAAATATGTTGGTTCCCATGAGGGTTACATTGAATACACTATTTGGGTTACCAAGACCCTTGTTGCTGACATGAGAGGACCCTCCACGGGTCTAAACTAAAGTAAATGATTTCTTGTAGGACTGTGCTTCCGGTGGCTCAAAATGGATATTTGATAGTGGATATATACAAGTCATATGACCATAAGTAAAGAGCTTATGACGGAGTTGAGACAAAATATAAACCATGCAACCGTCACTTATGGAGATAAGTCAAAATCTGAGGTAATGGGTTTCAGCAAGGTGGTTGTCAACTTCAATCTCTCTTGCTAGAGAGGAAAAAATAATAGATGAAATTTAGTATGTTGCCGATATTGATGATAATACGCCAGCACAATCGTGATAAGCATTGAAAAATGTTTGTATTTATTGGTATGGAACTTAGTTATGTCATTAATATTGGCAATATGTTTAACTGATGCTGCCAGTTCATCGGCTGATAATAATAATATGTGTGGCTAGCAAATAAAAGTGCCCGCCAAAACTTGAGGAGTTCTGATTTTACTCCAAACAAAGGTAAATATTAAGATGAAAGCGAATTAAAATGTAGTAAATACTTTTTTTGAAATCTCATTTCATCCGTACGATGGTCCATATAATTTTGAAGAACTCCATGCAAGATCCACTAAAATACATTTTAAGATAAGCTACAATTCCTATTGTAGCTACAATACCCATAAGGATATTTTGGATAAATAACTATTCAATATCAAGCAACCACTTTGATGTTGTTCAATCTAATAGTGGTTTGTTTGGTTCTTGATACATAGTGTTGAAATTGATCATGCGAGCAAGTAAGATAAATTAATACATGTATGACTTAGTTGATCAAACAGAGTGCCATGACAAAAACAATCTGTATATTTTTCAGAAAAAAGTAACGTTATTTCATGAATGGGTTTAGGCATTGAGAGAAGATAATGGTAGTCCATACTTCCCGGTGGCAAGGGGCTGGAGAGTTTCTTTTTCAAAACAACCTTCTGTCCTTTTTTATTCTGCATATTAGACTTGTCATAAGTCAAATGTCCTAAAGTATGACGAAATTTAAAATAAATTATGGTACATTTATGATATCAAATCTGTACAATATGAAAATATATTACTTGATGAATCAAACCATATTGATTTGGTTTTGCAAATGTTTGTCTTTTTTCTATAAATTTGTTAAAAATTAAAAAAGAATGACTTATAACAAAGTTAATATGGGGAGTAAAATGGAGCGGAGGGAGTACATGTGCTCTCTCTCTCTCTCTCTCTCTCTCTCTCTCTCTCTCTCTCTCTCTCTCTCTCTCTCTCTCTCTCTCTCTCTCTCTCTCTCTCTCTCTCTCTCGTATTTGTCAAAACAAAAATCAATCTGATGCGTCATGTACCACTGCAATACGTCTTCTTGAATTAGGCCTTGTCCTAAACTTTTTTCTTCTTTGAGAATTTGTCCGACGTATTTTCTTTGAGATATTGTCCTGAACACTTTTGGTTGTAGTGTTTCTTTTTTATGCGTGTACGCATCACCAAAACAAATCAATATCATGCGTGTATTCTAGAATGCTAATCTAATACGTCCCAATTTGATGCGTGTGCCCTTAACTCCTAGTCTACTACGTCTTGTGCTAAAAGGTAATTTTTTAATAAATTGTCCTTTGACACAAGTTTTTCTTTCTTCAAAGATATTGTCCTACATGCTCTTGGTATAGCCGTAACACATTCTTTTTCTTCCATTTTAATATTTTTTTTGTATGTGGCAACGTGTGATCTGTACCTAAACATTCTACATGGTAATTTGTATGTAACAACTATCTGTTTTAAATCTCAGCCATTAAAACATAGACCGATGTATATATTTTCAGCCTATGTGGCTCAACCTGGAGGCTCTATTTGATCCCTATATATTGCTTTTAGTATATAACTAGTAGAGTGGCCCTTGCAATTGCACGACTCGAATATCACGTCAGATTAAATTTCGTAGTTAATCATCAATACTCCAAGGGACACCGAAAGATCGCCACTTATCCATAGGCAAATAGAAAAATCAAAAGTCACTCTGTCATATTGGTTTCATTTGCATGTGGCAATAGTGACGGGTATATGGGAAGTGTGTTTAACTTTGTTGTCAGTTTCCTATTTGTGAGAATAGTTGTCAACTTAAATCATTGGTATAAGGTAATTCGAGGAGGTGTCACTCTTGCTGGAGAGGAATAAGCAGTAGTTGGAATTCAGTATCTTACCAATATTGTGGACAATACGCCAGCACAATCGCGATGAGCATTGAAAAATGTTTGTCTTTCTTGAAATGGAACTTCATTATGTCACCAATGTTGGAAATATGTTTAACCTTTGTTGCCATTTCATCGGCTCATTACAAGAATATGTGTGGTTGGTAAATAAAGTGCCTGCCATAATTCCAGGAGTTGTGGTCTTGCTCCAACAAAGATAAATAGTAAGATGAAAGGAAAGTAAAATGTAGAAAATACATTTCTTGAAATCTCATTTCATCCATACCATATAATTTTGAAGAAGCGCATGCATTTTAAGATAAGCTACAATTCCTATTATAACTACAATACCACAAGGCTATTTTGGATAAATAACTATTCAATATCAAGTAACCACTCCGATGTTGTCCAATTTAATAGTGGTTTGTTTGTTTCTTGATACATAGTGTTGAAATTGATCATGTGACCAAGTAAGGAAAATTAATACATGTATGACTTAATTGATCAAACAGATTGGCATGACAAAAACAATCTATTTTTTTTTCAATAAAAGTAAAGTTATTTGATGAATGTATTTAGGAATTGAGAGCAGATAACGGTAGACCATCCTTCCCGGTCGCAAGGGACTGTAGAGTTTTTTTTTTTGTCAAAACAACCTTTTGTCCTCTTTATTCTACATATTAGATTTTTCTTAAGTCAAACATTCTAAAGTTTGATGGAACTTAAAATAAACTATGGTACATTTATAATAAATAATCAGTACAATTTGGAAATATATTACATGATGAATAGAATCATATTGATTTGGTTTTGCAAATGTTGGTATTTTTTCTATAAATTTGGTCAAAAGAATGACTTAAAACAAAGTTAATATAGGAAGTAAACTGTAGCGGAGGGAGTACATCTATGTTTTATGTCTCTTCCAGATTTGCAAAAACAAAAATCAATCTGATGCGTCATGTACTACTGCGGTACGTCTTCTTGAAATATTCCCTATCCTGACTTTCTTACTTCTTGGAGGATTTGTCCGACACATTTTCTTTGAGATATTGTCCTGAACGCTTTTGGTTGTAGCGTTTCTTTTTTATGCTTGTACGCATCACCGAAACAAATCAATTTGATGCGTGTGTCCTAGACTCTTAGTCTAATACGTCTTAGTTTGATGCGTGTGTCCTAAACTCATAGTCTAATACGTCTTGTCCTTAAGGGTCTTTCTTTTTGAGAAATTGTCCGACACAAATTTTTCTTTCTTCAAAGATATTGCCCTATTTGCTCATGATGTAGTGTAACACGTTCTTTTTCTTTCCTTTTAATATTTTTTTGTACGTGGCTACGTGTGATGTGTACCTAAATATTGTATGTGGTAATTTGTAGTAACAACTATCCGATTTAAATCTCAGCCATTAAAATATAGATCGATGAAGTATATATTTTTAGCCTATATATATGGCTCAACGTGGAGGCTCTATTTGACTCAATTTGATCCTTGTATATTGCTTTTAGTATATAATAGATAGAAGATAGATGCATATATTTTATACAGGGTGCCGAACCAAGACAGGTTCCATATTAGAAACCATGTGGCGCTGTAATCTGCACCCATAATCTATTATACTAGTGAGTATTCAGCTCCATATTCCCCAGGTTTTAACTGCTTCAAATTTACAATGTTTTTAGCCCTAATATAAACAACGTTTTCATATAAACCCTGTCGACCATCATCGGAATGTAAATCTTTCAGAAGAAGCCTTTCATTGCAAAACTCCCCTGAAGTGTTGCTGGCAAGATGGGGTGCATGCTACCTTTGCCAATTCTTGCTCGGCTCAAAAATGACCCAGATCTCATCTTAGGAGTGGCCGTTATCCCATGCCAGGTAGCTTTCCATGAATTTGACGCCATGAGCCTTATGCCGCGGCTACCAACTTCCATGAAACGAAACGGTCTAGTAGGCACGCTCAGTCCCGTGGGCTTGTCCAAGAGCACGGCGGCGTTTGGAGGTGTCGAGATCGTATCGGGCTGGTTTATGAACTCTACCACAGCCTTCATGAGTCTCTTACTGGTCGCACGCAGCGGGCTGTAGAGGTGGAAGGCGTGGTCCTCGTCCTCCGACTCCACCAGCGTTACATTGTTCCCTATCAACGGGTTCTCGCGAATTTGCGCCGCCAACGCGCGCCCACGATGTAGCAGAGTGTCCTTCTCTGCCACGGCCACGAGCACACGGCGGCACGTCAGTGACGCGATCTCTTCCTTGGGAGGATTGACGCGAGGGTCGTCGTTGCCGGCCTGGTAACGCGTCACGAATGGCCAGAGGGTGTCTACCAGTGCTGCAGGGAACATGCCCACCCTGTCACAGAGCGTCTCGGACGGCAGCCACTCAGGTCCCCAGAAGTATGGCTGCACCATGATGAGGCCGAGGACGTCCAGGACGCCACCCTCACGAGCCGCGCGTACAGCCGTGTGGTACACGATGTTGCCACCGGAGCTATCGCCGGCAAGGAATGTGCGGTGGACGTCCGCGTAGTGGCCGATCCATGGGTCGGAGAGCAAGGAAGCCCACCGCAGCACCTCCCAGGCATCGTCGTAGGCCGCGGGTATGGGGTGCTCTGGGGCGAGGCGATACTCGACGGACACGACGAGCGCGCCGGAGCTCGCGGCCAGGGACGTAGCGTAGAGGTTGTACGTCCGGCAGAAGGCGCTCTCGGTGCAGAAGGCGCCGCCATGGACGTAGATGACGAGGGGGAGCCTCCTCCCAGACTCGGCAGCGCGGAGAGGGAGGAACAGGCGCGCGGACAAGCCGGTGTCTTTGTCGATGATGACGTCTCGCGTGGACACCCCGCGTCCCATGGCCGGGTCCTCGGACGCTGGCACGAAGGAACTGGTTATGAGCCGCTCGACGCGCCCGTCCTTGTACATGCGGATGAACGGATTCTCGACAAGAATGCTGCCGGTTTCCATGGCCGATGCGTGAAGATACTCTTTTGCTGTATGTACGTATAGCTGTTTGCAATCTCAGGTGTTTAGGTGGATGCTCAATGCTCTCAGGCTTTTATAGCTGCTGCTGCCGCTGTTGAGTGTCGTACTGTAGTCCTGACCGGCACGGCTGGCGATGTTAAACTTTTTCCAACTGGGCTAGCCCCTTTCTCTATTGAGGTAATTGCATCGGAGGCCCAGGTACTTGACCAGCATGTGCAGATTAGTCCAGGTACTTGCAGCGCGTGAACCCGACGTCCAAAAACTTGTCTGTCTGGTGCATATTAGTCCATAATACTTGAGCGCGCGACACCTGTGTGCGCCACGGTGGCGAAGTGAAAGTGGCTTGTCTGGAATAATTTCGGAAACCCCCCTAGAAGTATCTGAATTCCAGGTTGCCGTCCTTGCTCTTGTTGCAGACTGGAATCCCCAAATTGAGGACGAGCCGTAACCTAGAAACCCCACGCACGGCGACGACGGCGATAAAGTAGGGCTTGAGGGAGGCGAACGGCGGCGGTAGGCGATGGGATCAGTTCGAGACCCTGAGGTGCTGCCCATTGAGGTCCGCGGAAGCGGCGTGGCTGGCCTCGACGGAAGCACCATGCACGACAAGGACGGATGGGCGAAGGTAACTGGGTCGTGTACTGGAACCCGATGTGGCTTGACAGGTTAGGTATTCCTTGCTATTTGCTCCTAAATTGGTCCCTTTGCAAGTAGTCGGTACATTATTCAGTTGGGAAGTACGTGATTCCCTTGTTTGTGATTTGGTTTTCAGATAAAAAAAAAATCCGTGTAGGAAATGTTGAAGATGAGCAATGCCAGTACCAGAAGAAGGAGGATCTGGTGTTGATCAGAAGAAACGTGAGAGATTTGGAAGACCAAAATATGTAGTTGATGTTCAAGATATCCCAGTTGGAAAATGAGATAAAGAAAATCAAGGGGAGAAGAAAATAATGCAGAAGGCGCATAGATTGGAGATGAGAAGTACAGATGGGAAAAAGATAGCATTGTGCCGTGTGCTCTTGCATCTGTATTTCTGTATGACATTTTTGCTATTCTGATAAGGGGATTTGTCTGATGCAAATGTGTGTGTTGTGCAATATTGCAATGTATATATGCAAGTGTGTGATGTACTGTATGATGCAATATTGCATTCAGGGGATTTGTCCGATGCAAGTGTGTGTGATGTAGTTCAACTGGCAATAAAGAATACAATGTTGCAGTGAAACTTTCCTAGTGTGCTGTTAACAAAATTTGGTCAAGTATATGGATTTTACAGAGATGAATGTGTACAATGGAACTTTGCAAAATTTCTACTAATTGAACACTTATCTAAAATAAAAGATATAGACATCTGACTTGGATATGTCCAGTAAATAATAAGCATGTACATCTATGTACAAAATTTGTCGTTGACCTGAATTTCACATGAAAATACAAGTGATCCATAATTCCTGCAAAATGGTGGAAATATTTACACTAAATAAGGCACTCACTTGAATATGTAGTGAGCTATAATTGCAGGAAAATGGTGGAAATATTGACATCTGACTTGAATATGTAGTGAGCTATAATCCGGCGGCATGGCGACACCACGGTCTTCGACGGCGGTGGCGACAGAGAAGACGATGGGTCAGCGCCACTTTTCCTGTTCTGGTCGAAGACGGAACGACCGATGCGTCGAACACATCTATGTGATATGGGGTTTTTTTGCAAAACGAATATACGCTAGCTATTCCTGTACGTCTTTGCGGCCACTTGCTTGTCAGATGGGTGTTTCTGATTAATTACCGAACATATTTGGACTAAACGGATCGATTAGCACATGACGGTCAAGTTGTTGGACCACGTCTTCACGCGCTGCAAGTACCTGTACCAAACTGCACCTGCTGGACAAGTACATGGGCCTCCCATGCAATTATCTCTTCTCTATTACTTGCGCAACGAAAACAATCGTGTTCGTTACACCAAAGAAAGGGACATGAGTTGCCAAAGTTGCGCAACTGAAACCCGTTGTGAATGCTGGTCCTCGAGATATCACAACGGGCCAAAACCTGTCAGCGAATCTCTCGCCCTTACTAACCTTTTTTTTAAGGATACACAATTGCATTCCATATTTTTATAAATGGTAGAAATAGTTAGTTAAAAGAATGCGACAACAAAACACTACGGGAGAACATAAATACGCCGACGGGGATCCCATACGCCGACGGCCAAATATCGGGGCCGTCGGCGTATGCCAGGAAAGCTGGCGGCTAATGAAAAAAAAGTTTTTTTTTGCTCTCTCACCATTTTAAGCATAACATTTGCATTCGAACTCGGAATTCGACGTTCTTTAGCTCGTTTTGAAAAGGAGAAACATATCTACAAAATCATGCATATTTTTCAAGCTACATTATTAAAACAAAATCATGAGCAAAAACGGAACAAAGAAGAAAGGGTTAACGCAACCGGGTGTAGACCTATAAGTTGGGTTTTTCTCCAGCGGGGCTAGAGTTTGAATATTGAGAAACTCTTGGTGTATCTATGATGAAATAGGTATTTGTGTACCTAAAAATTATTTTTTGCCAAAAATCATGAGGAAACTATGAGGTACCTGTAGTTCAAATTTGACCAATTTCCAGCGAAATCGGCAGAAACTTGTGTTTTTCAAAAGAGGTGGATGAAAACCTTTTCATATAATTTTTTTATTATTTGTGCATATAACATGGTCTAGTATTTTCAAAAATTATAGCTCTCAGGTTTTACAACATATTTGTGGTATGTCCTTCACAAAAAACCTATTTTTTAGACTCGGAAAATAGAAAATGTTTTTTTGCTTCAATGAAAAGGAAAACTTCCTCCGTCAACATTGTCCATGCTTCCAAGATGCATGTTTGTGTGGAATATGGGAACATTTAAACAAACTATGCCATGGATATGACCATAGCACTCATCATTTGGCCCGAAACCCTGAAATGTTCGGAGGAGATAGCTTATTTTTGTGAACACATTTTCAACACAACTGTCGTATTCCAAGTTTATTATTTTTGGTCTATACTAGGACCTATATAATGACGCCACGCGAAGGTATCGCATCATTTTGGATTGTTTTGGATTTTTTTGTAATTTTCTAAGCCGGTTTAAGGAAAAAGTCAAGGCGGCGGGCATAACTATTCGTAGCTAGGGGTTGAATATTAAGAAACTCTTGGTGTATCTATGATGAAAAAGGTAATTGTGTACCTAAAAATGATTTTTTCGAAAAATCATGAGCAAACTATGAGTTACGTGTAGTTCAAATTTGACCAGTTTCCAGCGGAATCGGCGGAAACTTGTGTTTTTCAAAAGAGGTGGATGAAAAACTGTTCATATGAAAAAAATTGGTTATTTGTGCATCTAACATGGTCTAATATTTTAAAAAATTGTATCTCTCAAGTTTTGCAACATATATGTGGTAGGTCTTTCACAAAAAAACCCATTTTTTACACTCAGAAAATAGAAAATGATTTTTTGCTTAAATGAAAAAAAAGTCTTATATACGATGGAAAATATTATATGGATGTCATATTTGAAGTTCTCTCATTTTTCTAATCGATATAGACATATTATTTGTCAAATTTCGATTTACGGATTTATAGATATGAATTATTCAATATTAAATAGAAAAGGCAAAAATGTTAATTATTATTTAAATTCAAGATTATTTGAATTCAAATTTATTATTAGTTTTTATTTTTTATTTAAATAATTGTTTGAATTCACAAAATAAAAGAGTGTGACATGATGGTCCAAAGGTTAAGGTTAACAGGATTGATTGAATAATATTGTCAACAACACATCTGTTGTTTCTAGGTAGATCACAGGGAAGGAACTACAAAGTTAAGCGTGCTGGGCCTCGAGCAATCTCGTCATGGATGACCGACCGGGAAGTGTTAGTAGAAATAAGTAATTTAGATTAAAATTAAAAATTGTTAAAGATAAAAATAAATGTGACTATGGTGTGATTAAGTGGTTAAACAAGCGAAATAAAAAATATGCAGAAAAAATTCAAAAAAATCCAATTTTTTTAAAATAATTGCGTGCCTATATGCCGACGGGGCTCCCGTCGGCCTAAATGGGATACGCCGACGGCGCTCAATACGCCGACGGGGAAACGGCTTCGCCGACGGACGTAGAGGCCGACGGAGATACGCCGACGGGCCCCGTCAGGCACTACATACGCCGACGGGGATTGGTGTTTCGCCGACGGGAGCCACCGTCGGCGTACTGACTGGCTCCCGTAGTGAAAGTTGCAGACAACTCAGCAATCACATCCTACACACGCAACGCCAACCTTTCTACGGACCACTCCCGCAAGATGACTCCCACTCCTACTCTCGTAGCTATCTAATGCTCCAGTTCCTCAATGGCTTTGTCATCAAACTCTACTTCACTGCTGAATTTGTTAGCATTCCATAACACCCTTGCATTGCGTTGCCTCCAAAATGTTCCAGCAAACCAGTGTCACAAATTAGTCCACCGCCTTCATCTGCTTGTCACGGAATCTCACTCTGATTGATAGCCACCAATTTCCCAAGATGTCGGTATTGATTGACACCCGTAGACGAATTCTGACCTTGCGAGAACAGCTCCACCAAACCTGTCTAGTGTGTGTAGAAAAATGTGATCATTGGTCTAGACCTCCTGCAGGCACAGCTGGCAAACTACCGGTTGTTCCTGCAATCCATGCCTTGCTCTCCTATCCGACGTCCAGATTCTATACTGCAAAGCCAACCACATGAAAATTTTGCACTTTGTCGATGCGTGAAGTTACTCTTTTGTTGTATTACGTATAGCATGTGTCTAGGTGGACGCTGAATTCTCAGGCATTTATAGCTGCTGCTGTTGCCGCTGTTGAGTTTCGCATTGTAGTCTTTACCGGCACACCCGTTTTCTATTAGTTGTGCAACGAAAACAACGTGTTCGTTACACCAAAAAAAGATTGAAAGGGACAGGAAAAGCAAAAGTTGGAAAAAGGAGGCACTGCACCGGAAACCCGTTGTGAATGCTCGGCGTCGAGACATCCCAACGGGGCCAAAACCTGTCAGTGAATATATCTCCCTACTAACCAACTAAGGGTGACTTATTTTGGGAGTTTCTACAAGTGTGCCCCAACGTACCTACATCGGCAACAACTAGCAGGAGCATATGACATTGCATTACAAAAGTTCGCTCCACTAGCTTGTGCTGCCTATTGGGGAATTTTTTCTTCATATGAGCGTAATTCTCATCGATCAAAGCGGCTGCCATATCAGCCATCGAAGTCTTGGGATACTGAAGCCGAAACAGGTTCTGGAGATCAATGTGGCAGTGAGCTGGTATCTCAATACCCCAGGTGCATAATATCTTCAACTTGTCATTCGTTATATCAACACTAACATATGCCGTTGTTGACAAGGAAATCCATTAGTTATGGACACTTCTTGTCACTACTGCAACAACAAAAATGGGACAAATGTTAAATACCGCCGCAACAAGTATATTCATTCAATGCAACAACAAATGAAACAAATGTTAAATACCGCTTCAACAAGTTTACTTCGAATGCAACAACAAATGAAACAAATGGATAGATGATTAATGTTCCTATCCTACACAAAATGGACATGTTCTCTTATGAATCAAAGACGAGGAATTTCTCTTCCCATATATATGAATCAAACGAAATTATTTCCCATATAGTATTGAGAGAATTCCTTATTTGGCCCTTACTTAAAATCTTGTTCCTTATTTGGCCCCAAAAAAATATTTCTTCCCTATTTGACACCTTAACTTCATTTTCTTCCTAACATGGCCTTATAGTGTATTCTAGGATCTAAAAAGACTCGTTTGCCCCTAATGATTTTTTTACCAAAATTCATAATAAAAGTTGAAAATGGTTCCGTATAGGATCGAGTACTACTTCATCATTTGCGGCCACGCAGCGTCTTTCTCCGAGAGCAACCACACACTGATTGGAAACACGGTAATTATTTTTCCCTAGCTAGCTGTAGGAATCGAACAGCTTAATTCGTGTTCCAGAATTAGGCCGATCTTGTCATTCCATAGTCGTCCGGCCAGATATAGTTAGATAGTGTGAACATAAGTTTGTTCGCAGCATCGGCATGGGTGACCAGTTCGTCAACGTTCCTACCCAGCAGGTCGCGGCAATCATCCGTCAATTCCCGTCGGGGAGATGCAGATGGCGAGCACTCACATCAAGATACTCCCGTTAGGATCGGTGCGGCCCTCAATTTCGACTATTCTTTTGACATTCCGATGCATGCATCCATGGAAAGGTATGCGGCCCTTTTTTTTAGCTTTTTTATTTTTGCGTTTACGGGTATGAAGCTAGTAGCTTTTTTCGATCATGGCGGTCTACATGTCTTTACGAGTACTATTATGCATGATCCTGATACGGTTACGTACATGTCTTTACGAGTACGTACTACTCTTATCTATAATATTATACTCATCGGCTCCTCTGAATAAGAATGGTCGCACGTCTTCTCCGTGTAAAGCATCGCTGCACCTGGACGACGCAAGATACTACTCGATCGACGCGACACCCAGATCTAGATCGATGCGGCATGATAAAGAATTGTACTCTCTGATTGTTGTATTATTTTTGTTCCAACTAATTATGCTGATTTTAAATTTCAATAAACTAGGAATCGTTTTTGCACCTTGCTAATGAAATTATACTGCCTTTTAGAGTAGTATATACCCATAAAAAATTCGGCATATGCTCCATAAAAAAAGATGGAGTATATGAAAAATGTGGTATATACTTGTGCAAATTTCTGGTATATACTCGGTCGCAAAAATAAGGTACATAAAGGTCGCAAAAATTTCTGGTATTTTCGACTTTCATTATGAATTTTGGTACAAAAATCCATCAAGGGCAAAAGAGTCTGTTTATATCCCTATTTGTGTTTAGAATGCACTATAGGGCCATGTTAGCAAGAAAATAAAGTTAAAGTGTCAAATAGGGAAGAAATATTTTTTTAGGGCCAAATAGGGAACACGATTTTAAATAAGGGCCAAATAAGGAATTCTCTCTATTCAAATCGATACATGTTGATATCCTATATGAATCAAACAAAGCTCTCTTTCCAATAGGATTCAAATGGCCACAGGTTGCTATCCTATGAATTTTTCCTATCCAAAATAAGTTCGTGTTACCTTGCCCATTGGAAGACCACAACATGCTTCTTGTGAGAAAGTTGGATGAGGGCAACATCTCGTTGATCCTCCGTTTACTCGAGATCAAGGTCAAGAAACTTGTGTCCATCCTCGTGAAACCATTGCTCCAAATCGGAAAGAAGACCCGGGACCTTGGGGTTCCTGTAGGCGACATCGAGATCCTTGCCATGTGCGGACTCATCCAAAAACCGAATACCATATTGATTCATGGTGGAGGATGGGGAAGAAGAGATGAGAGTAAGAGGAGGAAGAGATCACCACGGTTATTGTAGCAATTAGCGCCTCTCCTCTCTGTTTTTGAACCCTCCCGATCGGAACAACTTCCAAAGCGCGTGGGAGGCAAACGATTTAGGCCTTTAGTCTTGCGCCAGGCGAACGGCTGACATAACCCTTTTAGTCCCGGTCCCGGTCCCTATTACGACCTGGGACTCTGGGACTAAAAGGGTTCGCGGGCCGTCGCCCCCTCTAGTCCCGGTTGAATAAGTAACGGGGACTAAAGCCCAGGTCTAGAGGCCATTTTTCTACTAGTGTGTAGTGTTGAAACCAGCAGGCGTACGAACTCGTGGAGACCGATCGTTAATACTCGCATAACCCTGCATATGGGGTGCTTACTTCTACGGACATTGCCATCTGTGAACAAAATTCCATAGTACACGATCTGCTATTACTAACAAGCAAAATCATCTAAATGTTTCATGAATGCAAACATGTGCTGAATTAATTGGCACCAATTATTTAACGGTGGAGGCAATGGAATTCTTGAACATAATAGTCATCTCGTGAGTTAATTGGCACCAATTGTTGTTCAAGCTATGCGTTTTGTTTGCGAGCACACCTTGAGATGCTACTGATGAACATCTCGTATGTGTCATTTGTCACCTAAATCACGTTCTTCTATCAGCCATGCCCATGTAAAGTTTGTGATATTGGTTTCTATTCCAAAGTATCAAGAACCGCCACGTTGGGCATCCGTCCGCTTCTTGTGTGGTGCTGGATATATTTATTACTCTTGTGCAATCGAAGTCCAGGTAAAAAAGAAGAAGAAAAAAGGGTTCACGATAGACTGCTAGTACTATATTGTATGTACACATCCACTAATGTTGCCTGCATGATTTCCACCATGGTGATGTCAGCACGACAGCACATGCTATAACCTGAAACTGTCCATCAAGTTCAGTCAACAACCACCATATAGGTTCATTCAACTGCAACCATATCGAGCAAAAGAACTGGATCTGACGAGAACAAAAACAACACAAATGTGTAGTAATATGGCTTGAAAACAAACTACGCATGAATTAGCTTTGAAGGCCAACACAAGGAAAAAAATATTGTGCTGTATATAGTTATGAAAAATCTTTCATAGCATGTAGTCGTGCGGGCATGTCGACCTCGAAAAGAAAGGTGGGAAGCGAGACAGTTCGCATCTCCCTCGTCTCCAAATCAAGGATGATTCCAAGCCACCGTATCTGTAGAAGCACTGCGTTGCACCTGACCTCTCCAGAACTCCAGAGCTTAAGTGGGTTAAGGCCAAGGCCACGAGAAAAGCCGTGGGGATCTATTGACATGATCTTCTCCTCCGTGTCAATAACATATTCCCTTGCCCAGCCATCAGCTGAGTGTTGTAGCCACGTGGATATGACGAACCTGTCAATGGCGAGTATACGCAGCTTCCCATCTGACGACGCGGCGAGGTGTTGCTGCCCGGGTATGGATGGGCATGTGATAGTGCCTACAATTCTCGTGCGGACATCATAGGTGAGGATTGTTCTCTCATGTTGGGGGAGCCAATGAATGAGGCCTCCTGGGAGGACGACGGCATGACTATGGCCGTGGAACGGAGCCGAGTGGCACACATATTCGGTGACTGGACCCCAGCTCATAATGTTGGCATCCGACGAACTCGCGGTTTGGATTCTCACGGTGCGTCGGACATCGTGCGTATTGCTAGTACGGATGCTCATATCAGCGACCACCAAGACGAAGGAGGAGCAGCCGATGCCGTCTGCGGCGGTGAGGAGGACGCAACTTGTTGTGAAATAATTGTCATCCATGGAGATTCCAGGTGGTTCGGAGAAGAATGTGCGGGCGTCGGTCATGGGGTCGTACACGCACATGTTGGTGCCACGATTAATCTTGTGCCGTTTTAGGAGCCGGCGCCTGCGGAGGAGGATGAGGCCACGCCGTGACATGACGGGGCCGTAGGTGCATAGCAGGGCGGCGGCACGTCGCATCAAAAAAGGTGCAAGGTGATTGTCAACGAAAGATGAGGCGACGGGCGTTGTCGGGTGGAGCAGGTTGACGAGCCGCTTGCTGGAACGATAGCGGCTTTTATACCGGGGAACGTCGAGGCTTGCGAGGACCCGGGTGGGCAGGACGCCCGCCGCTTCCTGCTGGATGAAGTCGGCCGTGAAGATGCTATGGCGGAGTGTCTTGCAGGTGCCGGCGCAGCGGACGAGAGTTCCGGCATCGGAGCAGGCGGCGATCTTTAGCAGGAGATCCGCAGGTAGCGTCGGTGACGCAGTCGTTGGCGTTGGTGAGCATGAGTTGTTGTTTCGTGGGCGTTTCCGTGCCTCCATGTTGAGTATGCACGCATTAGGTCGATCTGCCGGCCGGCCGGCCTAGCACTTGGTATATATTTGGTCGTTTGTGCAATTGGATCCTGATGCTGCTACCTGTTGGGCTCAAGACGTAACATATGTGTACTCAAGACGTCGGATATACTGCTCCTATCTATCGTTTTTAATTATCTCCGAAACCAGTACTATTACAAATTAGTAACAAAAGCTTTCCTAACAGAACGTCAACCAAGAAACTAGGTTCTGCAAAACTTTCCTCTTGGGTCTGTCGGCCTTGATCGATTATAGAACTTTCACCATACATTGCCTGTGTAAAATTGCAGAACTTTCACTATACATTGCCTGTGAGTGGTCCCTCTATGTGAAAATAAATGACCATACATCTCAGAGCAAATAATTAGTATATAGACCAAACCTTTTAGCATGATACGCTTTTCAAACTTGTGGCAGGATTTAAGAATCATCCCCAATACGTTTGACCAACTCTACACACGTAAGAAATTATGAACCGTTAACGATGAAAAAGGCAGTAAAAATGGTGGGCATCATTCCCCTGCTATTCATACATCAGAAATAAGATATAATCAACACAGCTTGTAAAAACGATGTTTAGACAACCGCGCAGCATAATTCCCCTGCTATTCATGCTTGTGGAAGTTTACCGTGCTACTACATGTAAGTGCAAAAGTTTCTCAATCTTAACTGCCGCCAGGTCAACATAGACATATAAACAAAAAACTGAAGAAGCAAGAACTCGAGGCAAGTAAATTCGTTAGTAGTCTTACCAAAACTGGCATAGATGAATAGATCGTTGTTGCACGAACTTAAAATAATACAAATGTAAATACCACAAATATAAGCATCATTGAGGAAACCGGCTCCAGATCAAGCATCACCGGAATTACTAATCCACAGCTGGCACCTGCAATAGCACGGACCACGTCAAACTGATACATGCACAACATTGTCGAAATTATAGACTATTATCTAAAAAAATGGTGGTAGATCGAATTTTAAAATTTATTTTTGTGGTTGGTAAATTAATTATGTATTATTTAGTTAATTTGTCTCAAGTATAAAAGTTCATTTCAATTTTCTAGTTATATATTTTTATAAAATGACGGATACCTCCTATGCTTCAATTTATAGAAGATGAAACATCTTAGTCTTACAATATTGTTTTGTTAAGAACGATACTAGAAATACTCGAAAAGTACAAATCAATATGACCATGCCCCCGGCCAAGATGCTATGGTGGAGGGTCTTGCAGGTGGGAGCGCAGCGGACATGAGTTCCGGCATCGGAGCAGGCGGCAATCTCTAGCAGGAGATCCGCAGGTAGCGTCGGTGACACAGTCGTTGGCGGCGGTGAGCATGAGTTGTTGTTTCGTCGGCGTTTCCGTGCCTCCATGTTGAGTATGCACGCATTAGGTCGATTTGGCGGCAATACTGCTCCTATTAGCACTAGGTATATATTTGGACGTCTGTGCAATTGGATCTTGATCCTACTAGCTATTGCGCTCAAGACGTAACATATGTGGACTCAACCCGTTTTTAATTATCTCGGAAACCAGTACTATTACAAATTAGTCACACAAATTTCCTGACAGAACTTCAACCAAAAAACTATGTTCTGTAAAACTTTCCTCTTAGGTCGGTCGGCCTTGCAGAGCAATGAATTGATCAATTATAGAACTTTCACCATACATTGCATGTGTAAAATTGCAGAACTTTCACCATACATTGCCTGTGAGTGGTCCCTCTGTGTGAAAATAACTGACCCTACATCTCAGAGCAAATAATTACTCCCTCCGTATCGAAATGTAAGATGTTTTAGCACGGTGTTTAGTGCTTCGTCGGCAAAGCCGATATGCCGCATGACCGATCTGGCTAACGGATACCGCCCAACAAGCATATGCAATGGTTTCATCCTCCTCTCCTCCAATGTCCTAGGTCAAGCGGTGATTGTGTTAAACCCTATCACTGGCGAGAAGCTGCAGGTTCTGCCACCACAACCCTACTGCACGACGGACGTCTTCACCATGGGGTATATATATAGTGGGTCCGCCCACCAGCACAAGCTATTCCGTCTCTTCTTCCCGGATTTCTGGAATTTGTACATTGACGTACAAACTTTGGGTGGTGAGGGTGGATGGCGCCGCCCATACTACTACCCGTATACAGGGGTAAGATGGAGCGGGGCGCTTCCTACGCTTGTTGACGGCAAGCTCTACATGGTGATACGGAATCAGTCTCCTGTTTCATTTGACAGGATATTGGCAACCGATGTGGCGATGGAGACACACTCCATGTACCGCCTCCCCGAGTACCCGTTGATCAACACAACGACCCTGTACACCTTCGAGCTACGCGGGCTGTTGTGTATCGCCATGCCTGATGTCGAGCTCCGTATCTGGGACACGCTGCCACCGAAGCCTCAGGTCGGTCCCACCGAGTACACCGGAGCTAAAATTCATAGCTGCCGCTGGGAATTGCGCTACCACTTTTCCTGCGATCCCAAGATTTCCCATTCCCTCGACAATCCATGTGGCGCTTGGGTTGACCATAAAGGGATGTTATGCTGCATCTTGGGCGATAGCCTTTACAAGTACAACACTACAAAGGAGGACGAACACAAGGAGAAGAAGGATACTGGTTGCCGTTACATGAAATGGGAAAACCATGTGCGGCTCCCATCGCCGCCGCCTGGTGGCAATAGCAAGTGGACCATCTTAGGCGGATACCGCCCTACACTACTTTCGCCCCATGATCTTTGTGCACAGCAGGACGATGACATCTCCCACCACAAATACAAGGACGACTTTTTAAGTGCTTTTGAATCTCACAAATCCTCCAAGAAACGGTGCCGCTACCTATAGTGGTTGCGTGCCACCCTTGTCTCATACAAATATACTAGAAGATACCCCGCGCGTTGCTGCGGGAATTTATAGATACATAGCTTAAGTGCATGGAGAAAAGTATTGTGTATAGATGTTTAGATTTCAGTAGATTCAGTTCTTCTTAGAATAGTTTTGGAAATTTTGTTAAGAAAATCTAAATGTTTTTTCGTATAGACCAGGTGACAGAAAAGTAAAGCATACTCGATCAATTATATTTCATAGAAGGTACAGGTGAGATATTTATATATAGGAGCTGGAAGATGAAAGCTCAAAGGTTATCATCCTTAACGCATTTGGAAATAGGAACCGACAAATACAATGGACAGTAAAAAATCCACTACTCGGTATAGACTCCCTATCTCCCATGGTCCCAGCCGCGTCCCACTCACATGACCATAAGCTGCATGCAATTGGATTGACTAAGATCAAATGTATAGAATAATAGAGTTAGAGAAGAAGCGTAATTACCATATAAAAAATATTTGTTGTGCACATACACTTACCGTGCTGGAGAAAGAACATATCATTATAATATATACTTGTGATATTCTGATCGGACATGCTGATCCCATTCCAGATGGAGCAAGTCATAGGAGGGCAATATCAAGGGGTTTCTTTCTGCAGCATGGTAGTAGATTAATACATTTATTTCCTGATTCATCTTGTCCTTACTAAATTGGTCATTTTGTTTTACATACCTCGTGATGATCTGGCAATCACTACAGGTCACAGGGAAAAGATGGGAGACGGCTGGAATTGAAACAAAAGGATACCTGATGGTGCATCTCCATCAATCTGGCAAGCACCATTGCCAGACTGGTGTGCCAAATTCATATCAAACATGTGTTCTTCTAAAGCATGGACATAGATATGTATCTGCATCGGGTGCTCGTGGTGACAGCATGTAGAGGCTATCAGTATAAGATGGCTGAGAGCTCTGGCGTGCCTACAAAGAGGAGGTGACAACATCGATTGCAGCTTCAGGAAGGCCACGGCAACGAAGCGACCAGGAATGGGTGCATAGCAGGCGAGATGTGTAGCTATATATAAAGCAGAGAAAATGAAGAGCCCCTCAGTGCTCCATCAGTTTCACGTCTATTCATTATTGAAGATAGTGTGGGGAGAAGGTGTGCCGTCGTTTCGTATTGAGAAGCGATTGCTGGGAATCGGAGAGTGAGTCCAACCCGTGTCGGAGTGGGACTTCTGTTATACGGGAGAAGGCTTTTTAATAGGTCGTGTGCTGAAACAATTTGTACGGATTGACCGGCTGGCCATGGCCACGATCGGAACAAAGCTGGGCGGATGCATATGAAAATCGTGGGGCTGTGATTAGTTGATGACGTGGACGTGCTGCATGTCAAGATAGACAAATTAAATATCTCTATAGTGGGGTTTTCTCTTATAAGAAGTATAGATACCACGAGGCACGAAACCAATGAAAGCAGCATTCATTGATGTTTTTAGTAAATGCTTCGGATGTGTTACATGCGATCTTACGATTTACAGTATGAAAATTGATATTCTGGTCAGATGTATTATGGGCGAAGTACCTCAAATTTACTCATACACTTTTGGATTGTAATAGTAATAATAATTAGAGTGTAATATTTGGACCAGCAATATTTTTTGTTTACTACTCTCAAGGTAGCGATGCAAAACACTCAATTACTGAACTTGTTTTCCCGGATTGGTTTGTAAATTCAACCACTCGGCATGCTCCTCTTTCTTGTAGAACTTAATTAGTTACTAAAGAAATGTAGTTTTATGGTAGAGCGAGTGCACGGCAACACAACCGTGGTAGTAGGACAAATAATGTTGGTACATACCATGCACAATAATTTCTTTTACCATAAAAAGTATTTTTTTTTCTTCTGTCAATATCAGCTGACTGCCTCCAGAGAATGAACGTGCGTGACAGCTTTACCCTTGTCCAATCGTAGTGGGAAGTCACGATCCCTCTTTTTTTTAACCTTTTCTATATAGTATGTGGTCTTCAATTATAAAACACAAGAATATGGCATTCACGCAGGGCATTCGGGTTTTCCCGAATTTTTGGGTGGGGTTATTCAGGAAAAAAATAGTTTGGATTCCTATAAATGATTCCCCAAATTTTCACAAAAAAAGTGATACCCCACAAATCGGGTTCCCAAAAATTCGGGTTCGGATTTGGGAAATCCCGTATATCCCGAATTAGCTGTGGATTATTCAGGGGCCGGCGCCGTCCTTCAATCGTCGAGCACTCAGCGCCGCCCTTCAGTGGAATAACGAGGATGGTTGCGTCGGGTCGGCGAAGATGTACATGGCAGCCAATTTCTTCAATTCGTCGTACTTCTGGTCCAGGAATATGCAGTGGTAGGCGGGGCGACAGGTTGTGGAGGATGGCTGACGGAGGCCGTGGCAGTGTTCCACGGTGCGGTGGGGCTCGGCCCTAGGGCAGTAGCGGGCGTCATCCGCGTGTGCCCGATGCAGCACAAGATAGGGTGGCTGCAGATCGGGTCAAAGCCACCGCGGATCTGCTCAACGCCATAGCCGCACCGGCGTTGTGGAGCTAGTTAACTAGCGGCGGTGTGCCTGCCTTCCTGCCTGGGTCGGTGTAGAGGACTAGCTGTAGGGGAACTAGGGAAAAGATTGATTGACTAGGGACACGAAACGAGGGAGATGGGAAGCACTTGCCGGCCTTGGGAAGTAAGAACTTGGGGTTGGGCTTGGGATGCGCATGGCACACATGGGCTGATGGGCCTCTCGCCATATTTGTTTTTCGGGAAATTCGGGATTTTCGGGTGTTACAACTACAAGTCCGAATTACCCTAATTAATTTCGGGTTTTCAGAATACCTAACCGAAAAAGTGATCGGGATTCTCGGGTTCGGGCTAATCGGGATCGGGTTCGGGTTATTCGGGTGTCGGGTTCAGGAATCGGGAAATATGCCCGGTGTGACATGGCATAGTATGTACGTACGAAGGCACGTGACGGATGTAGTAGGAACGAAAACCATGTTGATCTTATAGAAAAATGCTTTATTGCTCGGCTTGCAGGGAAGCCACCACCAAAGTCACAGATTACAACCAAAACGCGACAAGAAACTAAGAAGACAAAATTAAGGGCTCCCCTAGCTAAAAACATCGGAAGAAGGAATGCAGGTCCAAAGGGGGACACACTAACACACCCACGAAGGGGTGAAGGAGCCCGGACAACATCCAACTCCCCCCCCAGGAACGGAAACATCGCCAAACACAGGGACAACCGCTAGCCCACGCCTCTACGCGCTCACACCACCAGTTTCATCTCCCTGCACTTGAGCTTGATTTCCTCCATTGCCTCCTCCTAGCTTGCTTCTAGGTTCGCCGGAGCCAAACACTTCCACTGGTTAAGAAACGATAAGAGAGAAAAAATATTATTCAGCGGAGACAAACATAATTTGTTGTTAAAGACGAAATCGTCCCGGGTAAGCCAGATGGCCCAGCACGCCGCGCTAGTAATCGCCCAACCCAACCTCATCATCTTTTTGCTATTGCCTTAAAGAACCAGCCATTCAAAGTCCTTACAACAAGTGGGTGGAGAGCTCCACTCGAAAGCTTCCTTCACCGTCCACCAAAGCAAATGAGACATGGGGCATTGGAAAATTAAGTGGGTCGCAGTCTCAATCTCACCACAAAATTTGCAGCCCAACCGCCCCCCCCCGTCAGCCCTTGGACTTAAGCTCTTTTTTCACTTCAATGCGCCCTCTAAAGCACATCCAAACGAAGATCTTAATTTTCAACGGAATATGTGCCTTCCACAATTCATTCAATTTGGTGTCCACCGCTTCGGGAGCAAGCACCTCTCTATACAACGATCTCGCCGATTATTTTTTGAAGGACTAAGGTTCCAGAAGCCAACATCCTTGTCAGCATTCAGATGTATGTTACTTAAAAGAACATTAATATCGTTCCATTCAGCTACCTCGTGACTCCCCATTGATCTTCTAAAATCAAGGATTTTTTCTCTGTTACTATGCACCTCTGCCACCGAGGCATTCGGGTGATTGCAGACAGAGAAACGTTTAGGGAACAACGAGCAGAGGGGGATATCACCGGCCCACACGCCCTCCCAAAAACCAACCTTTTTACCGTTACCAACTTTGTACGCCAAACTGCGACGCACCCAATGTTTAATGGCATGCCACCCTTTCCAAAATTGGGATCCACCCTCCGCCTTAGACCTGAAGAAACCTCCATCTCACGGGTACTTGCTCCTAAGTATTTGACAATTCAAGTCCTTGTCTCCTCTTTCCAATTTAATTATCCATTTAGCGAGGTGGGAGATATTTCTTGCTCTAGGTTCAGCAAAACCCAAGCCCCCCATATCCGTAGGTCTACACATCTCGCTCAAAAGCACCATTGATGTCTACTTTGACTAACATAACCTTCCCAGAAAAACTTTGCTCTGTGCATATCAATTTTGTGTTAAATCCCCTCCGGGATCAGGTAAAACCCCATGACATCTTGAGGGATTGAGATTAGGCACCAGTCGATAAGGATTTTGCTCCCCCCTAGAAACTGGCTGCGAACAGGTCAATCTCTTAAGTATCTTAGAAGCCAGGAACTCAAAATCTGACAGAAGCAGCTTGCGATTCGAAACTGGAATCCCCAAATACTTCAATTGAAGAGATCTCGGGATACAGTTGAAAAGATCGGCTACCCGAATCTGTTCATCTCTGTCTGCTCCAAAGACAAAAACTTCACTTTTCTCATAATTGATTTTTAGGCCAGACATTGCCTCAAAAGAATACAACAATAATTTCATCACCATAATGGAGTTATCATCCAGGTTGAGGAAAAGGAGTGTATCATCCGCATATTGGAGATGCGAGACCCCACCCTCCACTAAATCAGGGACCAAACCATTCAGATGGCATTTTTGGTTCGCTGTGAGAATGAGGGTACCCAGAGTGTCGGCTACGACATCGAAGAGCAAAGGTGACAGAGGGTTTCCCTGACGGAGCCCCCTGAAAGTTCTAAAATAATTTCTGTTCTCACCATTAAAATTGACACAAACTTTTCCTGTTTGGACGGCCAACGCCATCCAATCAATCCATTTTTTCATTGAAACCCTTCTTTTCGAGGACCTTCGCAAGGAAACCCCATTAAACTCTATCGTAGGATTTATCAAAGTCTAGTTTCAGGACCACCCCCTCAGATTTTTACCGTGGAGTTCATTCAACACTTCATGCAGGACTGAGACCCCCTCCAAGATGTGACGGCCTGGGACAGAAGTTGTTTGCGTTGGTAAAATAACTTTGTTCGTAATCACAGTCAGTTTGTCTCTAGGCACCTTTGTAATTAGTTTGAATATGCATGACATTGAGCAAGCAAATGAGCCTATACTGTTTGATGACGTTGGCGTCTTTGAGTTTCAGAACCAGGATGCCCCCCCCAATTTGACTTTAGAGCCCAATCTTTGCCAAACAAGGCCGGCAGTACTCCTCAATGTGAGGTCTAAGACGATATTTATCTTCAATCACATCGTCTCCATCTTCGAAAGGAGAGGATGGTTGTTTTCCTTCTTCTTCCATTTGCAGCCAAATGGAAAAATGTCGTGTTATTGTCTCCCTTAAGCATCCATTGTTCCCCTCCCCTACGTTGCCAGTACGTTTCATCCTCAGCAAATAGACGTGATAAGT
This sequence comes from Alopecurus myosuroides, assembly GCA_028641055.1. Lineage (NCBI taxonomy): Eukaryota > Viridiplantae > Streptophyta > Magnoliopsida > Poales > Poaceae > Alopecurus > Alopecurus myosuroides. The sequence continues at coordinate 15,051,994 of CM054060.1, forward strand.
TCCCTTCCAGTTTATATCTCTCCTTCCAATTTTTCTCTTCCAGCAAGCCTACATCTCCCAACTCTTCGGTTTTAGAGTTAACTCATTTTTCCTACGAAAGGAAAAAAAACCCTATCATTCTTCGCCCAGCCTTTGAGGAATTATTGCAATTCGGTTTGTTGGGCCTTCCAAAATTCTAGAATTCTCACCCGTCTGCGAACCGGCCATTTTTTGTCAACCAAATTCTTGAAATCTGGCCTATCAAACCAAACATATTCCACCCTGAATAATCTAGTACGAACTAGTTGTGCGACACCTAGATCCACCAACAGTGGCAGTGATCCAATCCTGATCTGATTAGGGAAGAAACCCCCGCCAAAGGGTATAACGCCTCCCACTGCGGAGTGCTTCCCGAACGCCGGAGCTCCCTCAGGTGTAAGAGATTTATCATGACATTGAACTTGAACATCACAGACTTATGGAGGATCCCCCGTGATTTCTCATTCTCAAACCTGATGACATTGAAGTCTACACCGAGATACACTGGGATATTTATACGAAGCACTTTGTCAGTGATCTCCGCGAATAATAAGTATTTCTTATCGGCCGCAACCGGTCCATAGATGTTTAAAATTTTCCATCTAGCTTTAGTCCTCAGATCCCTAATAATTGCACCGAGAAAAAAAATCACCCTGATTAGAACCTTCCACTTCAAAGGTATCTTTTCTGACCGCTATCGCCATCCCTCCCGAATGCCCAACGGCAGCTCTCAATCCACTCAAACTGAAAACAACCCCCTACCTCCCTCATGTCTCTACGAGACAGTTTAGTTTTAATTGTTTCTTGCAAACAGATGACTGTCACCTTCTTGTCTCGAACAAAGTCTCCAACCTGTTGCCTTCTCCCCAACCCACCCATACCCCTCATATTAGAAACAAGGATTGTCATTTTGTACGTTTCCTTCTAACATTCTTCTTCCCTTAACATGAAATAGTGATTTGTGAAGTTATAGCACACATACATTTCGGTCCGGAGATTTCATGGGACGATAGCGTTTTTGGTGTCGTCGGAAAGCTTTTGAAAAGATAGGCTTCATCATACCAGTCACACGCTCTATAGTTACCAACTATTTTATGTGCCCCTCTTGGGCCGCTTGTCGCTATTCCGTGTGTCATTTTATGAATTAATGTGAGTTAATCTCGACCAGTTGTGATATGGAATATTCTACAAAGATACTTTGATATCCAAAAGATTTTTATGCCACTTTATATACAAAATATTATAATATATTAAGTGGCAACATATTAAGTTTTTTCATACTATCTTTAATTTCCTATGGTTTCTTGGATTCAATTTGTTAATGACCTAAAATATTTACAATAGAAAAATATTCTTGGTAACATGCAAAACCTATATATCTAATGATAGATCGTATTACAGACGACGGATAATTTAGTATCCTGTACACATCATGTGTCTTAAGAAAAAAATATCAAAATATGATGGGAATGGTATATTGCTCCTTCGACCTAGGAATTTCTCAGTTATCATTCTACCTGATTTAAGAATAATCACACCGGCGGTTCTTAGCATTAACCGAAAATAATTATTCATCAATTAGTTGTGAAATATTAAAATAATAAAAATAAAAATAAAACAAAAGTCATGTCAGTAGTAAAATGATATATGCTTTATGGCATACAAATTTATTTAGGTATAATAAGTATCACAGTTTGGTATAAATAAAAGATGAAGTACATAAGGAAGAAAATAAGAAAATTGAGTAGTCCACATCAATCATAATATTTAATTATATGGTTATTGTTATAAAAAATATGCTCTACATACCCGTCTTTGTGGAGTCTCTCATGTAGTTGCTCTATTCTCGTCCACTTAGTAAAATCAAGATATTTCCAATTATGAATAGTCAAATTTTCTTAACTTTTAAGAATGTCCAAATGGTGTTGTGGTCGTTACAGCTCTAAAATTATGACAAACCTAAGCCATAGCGAAATCCACAATATTGTATGAAAAATATTATAAATGTTATGGTAACTGACTATAATAGTGAGATCAACTCGATTGTGCTTCTCACACAATGAGTCGAGTACTTGTATCCCGTAATTCTCAATATTGATGGAAGCTAAATACCAATGCGAGTCCGTGATATATTTTGGAAGATAAATCTACAATCAAGACAATGAGTTATTTGTAGACATGTAAAATCACGAATAAAAATCAACTAAAACTAAAATTTGAAATTTAGGGGTATGGATGATCTTACCAGATCATAGTTGATGTCATAGTCATAGCTCCATGAATTCTAATTTTGCCATCCCGTTTTAAGAGTCTGGTAACAAAGGGATTCTCATAATGCACTTTAGTATTATTCTGATTTTGTACACATAGCTGACATTCTTACAACCTATATATGCACTGATTACCTATACAAAATATTTTTAAAATATATTAATAATGGGTATTTAAATAATCGGAAACTATTTCATTGTTACCTATATATTGTATACTTACTTCATCGTCTGGCGATGTGACTTTATCTAGCAGGCACGCCAAACAACGTTGGTTGATAGATATACCATCTATCATCACCAATATATCATCTTTTGGGGAGTCAGCTATAGAAAAATAGGCACAATTATCCTGGTTGGTCAATGCATAATCTGCAAAACGTAAGAAAATGAATAAATCGATTATATGGATATTTGCGTTTTATCTTGATTTAACTATACTTAAAAAATTCTCTGTTTTTTTACCTTGTGGGAGGTAGTCATATGTTTTCTTATTATCATCTGAAACTGCTTGTTTATCACCATGTTCTCAAAAATGTTTCTCCATTGATCAGTTCAGAAACTGGACATAACGTCGACATGCTTGGCAATGGAGCACCATTGATCTGATAATCTGATTCTAAACCATTGGACTCTGAACATTCAGAAACTAGAGATTATCCTCGGATGGTAAGTGATGGCAGTGTATCATAAAAAATAGTTGATTCGGAAAATTTTGACTTTTTGAAAGCATGGTTATGAAAATAATCAGTAGTGGTTGTTTCAATGTTGTCAGCCATTTCCGAAGACCCGAGCAAATACAAAAGTTAAGCATCCCAAACTCAAAGTTTCAAATAATAATTCAAAAACGAATGCATGAAGTGCACATAAATGAGGATTTCGTAAATAAATCGGAAATAGAATGCTTCATATAATATACGTGTTGTTTCTGTCAGATCCAAATCAATTTAATATTCTAAGCTGGTTTTCCATGCTAAGTTACTGCAATGGTCGTATAATAGATAAGTCAGCAAGGGGAAGCTTCTTAGATACTGAGAGGCCCATCTACCAGTCAAGAATCACTAAAATAAAGAGAATTATTGTGCAGCAACTTCCACAATGAACCTAGAATTGTTCTCAATGGTATCTTCATAAAATAAGAAATAAAATCAAAATAAGAAGAATTGATGAATCGAATCTATGAGTTGCGTTCTTATTTTGATTGTTTAGAATTTTGTTATTGTGGAAAGAGGGACAACTTTAGTTTGAAGGATGAAAATCTAGAGCTCGAGCATGTTAGCTATGCAGATCCACATACACAGTTCCTATCGAGTGGTTCTGTAGGAGTTGGACAATGGGTGGTTCCTATCCCACCATTTTGTTGTTCTGTAACTCATAAGTTCCTTTTCCGTGGAAAACAGGAGGATTCGAGCTGGCAGGGCTACTAGAGTGTGAAAAGAAGAACAAATTCTCGATACAACCACACAACAGGTATAGCAACAGGTCAATTTTTAGAAGGAATGTGTTTAAGATGTAGCTTCATATGTTAACAAGTACAGTACATATAAC